>CM050650.1:28033803-28633803 GCA_027574665.1 Rhynochetos jubatus | reverse complement strand
TTATTTTATTGTAGGGCCATTTTCATCTAGATATTCTTAAGAAAAATTGAATACAGCAGATTGGGGGAAGAAGAGTGTTCCTACCTTTGTAAGTAATCCTTTCATGGTTGGCTTGATTTCGGGCTGTATGAAAAGCGGGCTGGCAGCCTGTATTTTAAGAACATTCTGTAGTACTTTGATCCATTCTTCTAAGATGTTGGGAGAATCTGCAGTCAGGTAGTACGTTCGTTTTTCTGTGGTCAGCTATGCAGTAACAGCAGAGTTTTGAGCTTTAAGAACATCATGCATTCGAGCCCACAGTGTGGGGGTTGGAACATACGCTACCCAATGTAGTTTCACAGATATGGAGGGGGTTTATTTTCCCTAAAGTACTTTTCATTAACAAAACATTCCTTGGCTAGGCAGAGCAGACAGACTCTTTCTAAGGCTTTATCTGAAAAGGTCCAGGACGGCGGAGCTGACAAAACACAGTTTGTCTCTTTTCAGACAAACAACATTTCGAACCCAAATGGCTGGTCCCAAGACTACTCTATTTCTCCCTCCTATGTGACAATCTGACCTTAGTAGCAATAATACAGAGAAGACCACACGTAGGCCTTTCTAGAGTTTCTGTAACCGAAATGGTTCCTCGGTTTCAAACAAAGGGCACCGAGTAAATCCAAGTCCACACTTTGACTTTCAGTGCAACAGGGACTGGAACAAGGGGTCGGTTTTGGGGATGGAAGGAATAAATACCCGCAGAAACACAGATGAGAAAAGGAGTCACCTGAATTGTTTGTTTTCCATCCCCCCTTTCAATGTGGCTAGATGCATTTAGCTCAATTTGACCTTGAGGTTTTCGAATGACATCACTCTGTATGGAAAGAATGGAAAAAGATTTTTTTTTTAATCTACCAACAAATAGCAATAAATAATTGTAGAACTCATTTAAACATTAATCTTCATAAACGCTTCCTAGTTAGACATTGAGTACCTTGTACACCTCGTGAGAAACTGAGTCCTGAATCACTCTAACAGCTCAGGCACCAGGAATGCATTTCTTTACCTTCTAGCAGCCCTAGATTCTCGGTAAAAACAAGCTAATATTAAATAGCAGATAAGTTACATGTACTTACTGGAGATTTGTAGTACAGCAATTCGCCTCCTTTAAGCACAAACCACCGTCGTTTCCAGGTCTTTACTTTGCCACCCATTTTTAATAGATATCCAGATTTTTCCAAAGGTTCCTGATTATTCAGAAGTTACAGAAAAAGTAGTTAGGTACAAACAGATGCCTATAGCCCTCAGAGATACGTATAAATACACACACGGATATTTTAATGACTTAAAAGCATGCTAAATAATAATTACAGTATTTGCTGAGACTTGTAGTCCAATCACAAAGTTTTTATAAGCATCGGTTAAGACAAATGCTGTGCATGTGAGATGCCTAATTAATATCCTTACTGCAGAGTAAGTGATTTGCCCAGAACTGTACCAAAGAATAAAGAATGTCATGATTCCTGATTTTACTTTCTAATTATTTATATTAAACAAGGAACAAAAGGAATGTAAATATTTTTTTTCCCAACTTCAGGGCCTAACCTACAGACCAGATACAGAGCACTGTAATTCAGAGCTCTGCAGAGACATACGATTAGTGTGTACACCTGTAGAACAGAGTTCACCGTTTTGCTCTGTCAAGAAAGCTTAAAAAACATCATCATCACCAGTCATTCAATCCACTTTTATGTCAAGACACTAATTACTAACACAGGCCATTAAAAACCAGAACAGTACCTTGTAATGGTTTGGTTTCTTTGACCTGTCCTTGCTTATTATTCTACTTACGATTCCTCTAACGCCTAAAGTTGTTTTCCCTGTATGACGAAACTATAGAAATGTATTGCTCACATAGATTTGTACCGACACCTCCAACCCCTTTGCAGTGGAATGTCCTTCTAGTTCCGTGAATATTCTAATAAGGTGATTTTAGTATTGCATATGTAATCCGATACCAGACCTGGTTCCAAGAAAGGAAAATCTGAAGTGCTTTGAGTTGTTTTCTGCAGATGTCTACCTATTTCCATTCATTACATAGACAGCTCAGAACCATCCTCCACTTTCCTTCAGTCATTACAGTATTACATGGCTAACTTACTGTTGGTGTATTTTACTCTTTGTGCTCATAAGGCAGTCTGTGAGTCAGCAAGACTGAATATAGAGATTTGGAAGCAGCCTTTGAACATAAACAGACACGCAACACCACAGGTACACCACTTCTTCACCGAACTTCAGTACGCACGTTTTTTCCATTATCACTAGATGAGGAAGAGGTCTTAGGAAGTTTCTGCTCTGGCTCCGAATAGTCTGTATCTACTGAATAAGCATCTGGGGGAATAGCATAGTCACTTTCTGAGGTCACAGAAGACAGAGACACCCCTGCGTTGAAAAATGAAAGATGTTTCTTTATATTTTTTTTATTACACTAGAAACAAATGAGATCAGAATATCCATGCAGAAAGAATATCTGAGTGGAATCTGCAGGCAAACAGAAGTATCAATATAAATCCATCAAGAACTAATAATTTTTAAAAATATCAGCGTATCGATTTACTAGCACAGTGCTAATACCCAAATCCCGTTTTCTTCATAATGAAACAGAGTTCAAGTCACTTGTGAATGAAACAACCAATAAATGCCTGCTATATACTCTCACATTCAGTTATATTACGCCACCTTTTTTAAGGAGGGAGTTAGTACCATGCATCATAGTCATCCTCTAGAAAACGAATACAGGATCTTTAATTAAACTAAGCTTTTCCCTTTCCCTTTCTATCATTTGCTCTGGTATCTGGATCTCTCATGCAACTGTTTGTGTCCTAAGTAGTTATGCTCAAGATCTGCTGTATGCTGAAGTTGTAGGTGACTGCCTTATTTTGCATCTAGTATGAATTTTTATAGGGAGGTTTTCTAAAAATCTGAATACCACATTTCAGGATTTTTTTTTTAAAGTTTCTTAGCTTTAATCCTGTAAAAAATGCACCCTGTTTTCAATTCTACTGAATCGGCAATAAAATTTCAAAATCCTCCCTTATTCATCACAGAAGTAATTATTTTCAAATGTTCTTCTGTAAAGTTTACTTCCTGATTAGTGTCTTTCTCTGAAAGGTTGCTCTCCAAGATTGAAATGAATCAGCCTCGTTTCCTTTGCTTCATTAATTTCCAAACTCATTTGCCAATTTTATTTAAAAAAAAACAAAAATGCTCTTCTCATGTATTGCTCTGGGCTTTCACAGTGGGTTCGTCTCTTCTCTTCTCATGTAGGATCTTTAATAACAAATATGCAGCAAGCTAATTATGTGCCTAGTGAAACTCGTGACTGCCTGAACTCTTAAACAGTGTGATCTCAACAAAGATACGTACAACTGTGTGTTGTGGTTAAGAAAGGTTTCTACGCATAAAACAATGCGAGGACTATTTTCTGAGAAGAAAGCGCAAACAGAGGGCATGGTTCCATTTTACAGACATGGTTCCATTTTACAGACATGGATATAAATTGTGGGTGAAGCCAGCTATTCAGTTAGCTAATTTACCTTTCCTGCTGTGCAGGCGGGTAACATGAGATGGCATCTGCAGCCACAGCACTGGCTCAGCAAGATGGAGCGCTGGGAAGCAGAACGATGGGTTCTTTTCACACTCAGGTAGCGGAACTACAGCTACATCCCTGCGAATGGGATTCGGTGCCACAAGTGGCTGGCACTGGGAAACTCCTAGCGGACCAGTGGCTGTATGTGCTTGCTCAGTGTGACCGAGCAGAGCTTCAGCTAACTTGATTTTTAACATGTTTTCCTGGGCTGCATCAAATGAAGCATGGCCAGCCAGTCAAGGGAGGTGGTTCTGCCCCTCTAATCCGCTCTGCTGAGACCCCACCTGGAGTACTGCATCCAGTTCTGGGGTCCCCAACATAAGAAGAATACTGACCAGTTGGAGCGAGTCCAGAGGAGGCCGCAAAGATGTTCAGAGGGCTGGAGCACCTCTTCTACGAAGAAAGGCTGAGAGAGTTGGGCTTGTTCAGCCTGGAGAAGAGAAGACTCCAGGGAGAACTTACTGCAGCCTTTCAGTACTTAAAGAATACGACAATGGTTTTAAACAAAAAGGAGACAGATTCAGACTAGATACAAGGAAGAAAGTTTTTACAATTAAGGTGATGAGGTGGTAGATGCCCCATCCCTGGGAAGATTCCAGGCCAGGTTGGTCAGGGCTCTGAGCAACCTGGTCTAGTGAAAGGTGTCCCTACTCACTGCAGGGGGGTTGGACTAGATGACCTTTAAAGGTCCCTTCCAATCCAAACCATTCTATGATTCTATGTTTAATGGGAATAACTGAATAATCTTATTTTACATTTCTAAAGCCACATCTAATGAAGGTTCTTAACACTTGGCCTCACTAGGATCTTGGATCTTAGTGTCCCTTGTCTTCCCAGCTAAAAATGAAAGAATTCCTTTATTGCATGAGATGACACAACCAAATACTCTGTTGAGGGAACTTTTCCACCTCCTTGCTGATCATAGTAAAATGTTACTTGGTTTCATAAACTTAAATGTACGTGGGGTTTTCTTCTGATGGCGATTACTTTTTCCTAGGCCATTTTTACCTACTTAGAGTTAAAGGTCAAGGAAGTCTGTGGCATGACAGTGTATAGACAGAATGGAGCTTCTGGCTTTAAATGTACAAGTCACCTTTCCCTCATGACAACAGCCAGCTACTAGATTACTGCCTTTAAAAGCCATCTATAGTAACAGCAATAAAAAGCCATGTGTAACAGTCCTTTCTCCTGCTTGAGTAATAGATCTAGGCATTGACAGCTGAGCTAAAAGCCTAGATTTAAGATGTCCATGCTGTTGAAGGAAGAGATCCATTTCTAAGAAGATCATGTAAACTGCCTAGTTTTCCAAACTTCCCAGATGTTACTCGTTCTTACAGTTCTTGCCTACCTCTTTTCATAGCCCGAGGACTACCTGGACCACTTCTGCTTCGAGAATCAGACTCAGAAGTCCTTGAGCTAGACCGAGAGCTGTCTTCTTCCTCAGATCCTGACGACTCATCTATAAATGGGCTGTTGCTTATTTGAGTTGCTTTCTGCAGAAATTAACACAACAGTCTTTGATACGCTGCATAAAGGGTATCAGTCATTTCCTTCATACCGTAGCAGAGCTCTGCTGGCTTCTTAACATTCAAAGCTGTTCTTACTTGGGTTGTGAGTTTTGGCACACAAGTATCAACATAAAACTGAATTCCCTCTGCCTTCTATATCCTCAACCACTCCCACGCTTTAAAACAGAAACCTGAGGTAGCTCAATGTGTGGGTCTTCCCAAATCACAAAAGGCTGCCAGCAAACAAACAATGCTGGGATCAGTTACTGCTGGCTATCTGACTATAAACTGCTTTGGCACTGACACAAAGACATTTACACACACACTTTTAATTATGGCATTAATTAACAGGCCATGTGGCTCTGTTTAATAATTAACAAGCCTTTGAAAAAAATCAGCAAGGAACCTAAGAACTGACTTGGGCTAGTAACATTTTATAAGCAGCAGTAATTTTTTTCCCAAGCTATTTAACATTTCCATTACTTCTGAGTTCTGTGATCTCTAAACCTCATCTTATGACATATTTGGCACATTAGCCTCAAATGGGAAACAGCAAGTTCCTGGATGTGAAGCTTATGGTATTTAGAAATTTCCTTTAAACGTTAATACAGTTACCCCTTTCAAAGTGGTGTAGACAGGAGTGGTCATATTCTTATATATCAGAGATGTATATAATCCGGATGTGGAGTATGAATTTAGTGAAGCAGCACCTAAAAAAGCAACATATTGTATAAATGACCCTCCTAATTTACCCCAATTAAACAAATTCTAATGTGATTTTTTGCATTTTATAACTGCTGTAGAAAGCAAACTAGCTCTCGAGCTTAGATGCGAGATTTATAGCTTTTTGAAATTTACAATTGTTTTTATTATAAATAAATTGTAGTCACAGCCACTAACCCTCTTTAAATTGAAAGTATAATCTTTTACCTTGGTACCTGCTATAGAATCTTCAAAGTGAATTGCAAAGAAAACTGGAGTGAACAAAGTACAATTTCAGGACAAAGTCAAGAGGAAAGGTAAAAGAAGACACTGGAAAGATAACCAATTATTATCTTCTAGGTTACAAATAGCAGATAACTAAATCTTCATGAAAGTATCTTAGCGGAACATGGGACATTTGGTCCTTACTTACAAATCACTGTAAGAAGAGAATTTTTGTTCATGAGACAGTGAACAGCTAAACCACTTACTTTTGTTAAGAGATTCCATGGTGAAAGCTTCAGACATCCTTAAACCAGATTTGGCTACCGCATAAATTCTGCTTTCCTGTATAAGCAGAATGGATTTGATAGTAGATAATTAAAGCACAACAATTACATTTCTTCAGCCTCCCCATAGCCTCCTAATCCTTGTGTTAGCAGAACCATGTGATAAAACGGTGTCATCAGTACCAGCTGAAGAATGCTTCCTTGTTTTACATGCCACACCCACCATACCATAGTCTGTTTCAATGCTTTTTCACACAATGCTTGCCCTTATAGGTAACCTCCTTTTAAAAATACAGTTATCATCAGCCAAAGAAGCAACATTGAGAACGAAGACTGTATGTTAAGAACAGATAAATGGGCATTATGGAGTCAACTTTTCAACAGTTTTGTGTTAAAAGGCCACAATAAGAAAAACTCTAATGAAAAAATATGCATTAGAATACATAAATAGTAACGCTGCTACATTAATGCATTATTCATCTCTGAATCATTAATAAATCTCTGTGGAGGTGCAGAATCAGTGAGTCTAGACAGTTAATTCTGGCTTTTGTGTAAGAAATATTAATATCTATTTTAATTCCCTGATTGATGGCTTTAAAATTTTACTTGGAAAAGTGATCAATAACTTCCATAATCTGTAGGTGTCTTCTGTCAGCTTTAATGGTCTGGATTGTAAGTGGTACAGTGATTAAAGCAAAGGCATTGACAGCAGCACCCTTAGGCTTTGTTGGTGTTAGACGAATACCAGGTGAGCACTGGCTCGTTTCATACACTCAAAAGGACCTATGTAACTTAGATGTGACGTGAAAAAAATTGGCCTTAACTACAAAAATAGTGACTGTGATTTTCAGCAGCAGAAATACTGTGCTTCAAACCAACATTGCTTCTCACTTCGTCCTCTTGGTTCAATTCAAGGTGATTCCCATTCTTGTCATCAAACAGAGAATGAGAAAGGTAGAAGCAACAAAAATGATAGAAGAGAAGCATGAAAATTAGTTAGTTTCACCAACAGGAAAAATATCTGTAATTGCACTTACCCAGGAAGGAAATCGATGTAACGGAGGTGTTGGAGGTTTGTTGTTAGCACCCTTTTTTGTTGTATCACAAGGATCCTGGGCTTCAGAATTTTGTGCTTCAGTGCAGTCATAGGTAAACACTCCTTCATCATAGCCTATCTCCATTTTCTCTAAAATATCAGTATCTTCTCCATCCACCAGATCAATGTCTGTTTCCTGAGGCCTCCACGGACGTATCATGCTTATGGCATTTCTATTTCTACCAAACATTCTGTCAGAACTCAGCTGCGGCTGGCTTAGATGTTTCTTTGCTAACGCTGAATTTATACTAAACACGTTAGGGGTCCGTAACTTTGGAGGCGGCAAGTTTGAAGGAGAATCTGATGGCGTTGTGCACTGAGAACCTGCAGAAGTTGCTAGAACTGGGTGTTTGGGTGTCAGAGCAGGGGTCAAAATTGGACTTGGGGTATTTGCCTCACTGGACGAGGACGAATAATCTAGCCTCTGAGACTGAAATTTCTTGTTCAGTTCATCTGAAGAACTATCTTGGTCTTTCTTTTTACTTGTCAAGTCAGAGTTGCACTTTCCACCTGGATTGTTCTGACCTTTTCTTTGGGACCCTTGCTGCCAGGAGTACAACTTCTTGTGCTGAGTCCTCTGAACTCCAAAACTCTCTTCTTCAAATAGAGAACTACTGTCATCAGATGCTGTCAAATACATTTCACTCCCCATTCTACTGTACCTTGCGTTCTCTTCAGATGTGTGGCTTGAGAGAGTTGATGCACACCTAGATTTCAGTCCTTTATTGTCTCCTGCATCCTCATCTGAGCTCCAGTCACTCCCCGTAGTGCAGGAGTTCTTTGACATGTCGCTGTCTATATCTTTAGATGAACAGCTCGTTCTCACATTTTTGTTCTGCTCTGATCCAGAGGAACTTTGTTGCATTGACTTCTGACCTGTATTGCTGTCATGTGCAGGACCAGCAAAGGTAGTTTCCAGGATATCCTTCTCTAGAGGACAAATACAATGAACATGAGAAAATTACTTTAGCAAACTTGACTGCTAAAGGATTTTGTCATCACGCCTGCAAACAGTAAGTAGGTGCTCATTTCAAATGTGTAAGCACATTTGAGTTTTCTGACTATTGTAAATAAGAAAACTTAAGAAAATTATGATAAATTTTTGAATGCAATTGAAGTTGCAACGATGTTTTCCAAAAGGCTCTAACAGACATTACTCAAAGTTCTAGCCAAACTGAAACCAGCAATAAATGTAAAGATGAGCAGAGTTCAGCCATATTTTAAGATAAACAGATGTATGAAAACATCGCCTTCCACATCCCACCCCCCTCCAAAAGGAAAGAGTTAAGAGGGCATATAAATTAAGCTGCTTTATTAGATCTAAGGAAAATTAAACTTTAGTAAAAGCTTGTCATAGAAGTTTTACATTAACAAATCAGGTATTTTGAGCATTTCTAGTGCTTACATACAGAAATTTCTTCTGCAAGCTATTATTTTATTCTCAGTGATGGATGCTTAACATACACAAGAGAGGCTTATGAAAAATGTTTAAGGAAAGACTCTGGATTAAAAATAGCTTTGCTTAGGCTGTTCACTTTCACCTGGTTTTGCAAGAGAGCACTGTAGCCTGCAGCGTGTCCGTGGGGCCTACGTGCTCTCCCTGAGTTAAAACAGATGCAAGAACTAGGGCTTTTCTACACATGCACTTGGGAAAGTTAATGTTAAATAGCTGTATGAAGTTGAAGAGGATTGGATAGGCCAGCAATTTTAATTTAATCCACATTAAAGTAATCAAGTCACAAAACTTGAACTGTTTCCATCTAGGTTCTATTTCTTACCCTTTCCTTTGAAAAAGCATTCTTAGGTCAATTTCTTCATCTATAAAAATGAAGATAGCAATACATGCCCACCTTTATAATGAACCTGGCATCATATAAATCTACAAATTAAGAACAGGATCCATTTCAGTTCATGATTTTCTACAGACCTCAACTTGAAATTTTGGGTACCACGATTAACTGTGGAGAAAATGCTGAAGTCATGAACAGTACCGTGCGACTCAAATGAAGGACCAGAGCAACACTCTACTTGAAGAGCTTTTTGTTGCTTAAGGGAAGCAGCAAGCTGCAATGGGCTTGCTTATGCTTACAATAGCATAACGGCACACCAATTCACTGGCATTTGCCAGGCTTCAGTGCTCATTGGGGAAATTGTATGAACTAATCAGGGAGCTTTTTCTTCAGTCAGGAAACAACGGTGCAAAAACGTGTCTGAGTCTGCTGGTTTTTCTGGCCTTGATCGTAGTGATGAAGGATTACTGAGTTGATCTTGTTGGGTTAAGGCATGAAACTAACAGTGGGACACCAATGACAGCACAGGTAAAATAGACAGAAACTGGACTTAGGTGAGACTCTACACAGGCATAAAAATGTAACAGCCCTCACTGAGGGACTGGCAGCCTTAAACTCCTTGTGCTACTATGGAACAAACCTGGGCCGCAACAAGTTTTCGTTTGCGGACCAAGCATCCGTCAGCCACTGCATGCTGCCAAACAGTGTATTAGTGGTATTACAGAGACTCTAGTGCTCAACAGGATTTCTTCCTAACAGAGCCTAGCATTAAAGAGAGTATGTACTTTGAAACCAGCAGGTTCAGGTGCACTGACATAAGTTGTTGATTTTAGTTTCCCACCTGTTGTCAGAATAAAATGTCAGTACTGGTGACTAAATACCTAGCATGTTTTTGCCTTCAGTGTAGTCCGACTCTTTAGATGAAGACTTGCTTATTTCTTCAAACTTAGGAGATGGTTGAGGACTTCTTGCTCTATTTGAAAAGCATCCAAAAGTCAAACTGCTTAGTCGCTGACACTCTCCAGGTTTTTGTGCTGAAGTAACAGATTTCTTGCCAATAGCTTCTGAAGAACAGTAAGTCAGAAATCTTTTGTTAATGAGATACAGCAAGCTATGCTTCTGAAATTTAGCAAAAGAATAATAAATCTATTACAGGAATGAAAATCCACCTGATACCTCCCCATATCAAAACAAACCCAGAGCGACATTGATTAATTTTTCAGTATAAAGAAAAAATATCTTTTAACAACTTCACAGCAATAAGATACAAAACATGCACTTAATACAGAATGAAAACCTGGTGGAAATACCTGATTTTATTCTGCTGTGACTGAAACTAAACCTATGGATTGGTCTAGGATATATAATATGGGAAAGACTGTAGAACAATAGTATTCAAATATGTGGCAAACTTCCCTTCAGATAAATTAAGAAAATCTGTAATAGATGCTACAGCAAATGTAAAGGAGTAAGTTACCAGGCTTAGAAGGTATATATGGAGGACTTCAAGGGAAGGTTAAAGCATAAAAGGGTTAGCTGCTTCGAGAATATGAAATCCATCCTTAGGGACGGCTATTCTGCCAGAAACTGATACGAAACAAGGCTGCCCATCCTTGTTCATAAGAAGTTCTGTGGCAGATCCAGGAACAAAAAGCCCTTATCTATACCTGTAAACTGTTTAAAACAGTACCACATGATCATAATTTATAGCCTATAATAATAATAATTTATATAGTTTACCACCATGGATACTGCAAATGGTAATATATTTCTTAATATTTTTGAGCATATCAGTAAATGTGTGTTGAAAACCAGCTGACAAATTCTTTGTGTCTCAAAAAGCCTTTGAGTAGATCTGTCAGAAGGAAGTGACTAAAGGTGTCAAGTGCTGAAGTATATAGAATTGCTACTGATCAAAAAATAGCAAAGAAACAAAACAATCCAGTTTCCTCATTAACAGAGGTGCATTTTAGCTGAAAAGCTTCATATTGTGTATGTGTTTTGTAAATATTTATATTTCATATCTTATGCATATTATGTGTGTACACTCACATACATACATATATACACACATTTCTAAATGTCTGTGTATGTACATATATACGTGATCAAGAAATGAAGGCTAGGTAGCAAAGTAACAAGATTTTCAGATGATGGTAAGTTGTCAGGTCAACCAAGTACGGTGAGGACGGGAAATTTCAGAGAGACTCAAGGCAGTTGAGAAAAGGCAGCATGGTGGCAAATAAAATTCAACTTTTATTAATGTGAAGTAATGCACTTTGCAGGGGATATTCCTCTTTCTCATATTTAAATTTTATGATTTTTAAATTAACTATATCCACTTGGAGAGGAACCTGCTGATACTGTGGCTGAATTAAGGGTTTAGATCATGTTGTCAGTCGTAGCAATTAAAAAATCTGATCCGAATTCTGATTCCCAGCTGAGCATTTGTTAGAAAAAGCAGATGTAGACTGACATTCATCTATTCCTTAGCCGTGCTAGGACTGCCTATGCAATGAAGAACTGAAAGCAAAGTTTTGACATAAATCTAGTCAAATCTTACTACCTGCAGAACCTCTTAAATAACAGAGATACCTGTTCACCCAAGAGAATACAGTCGTGGTCTGTCTGCATGTCTCTTTAATAAAAATTAAATTATTGCTTGCCTATCACCTTCACGTACAGTCACTCTGATGTCAATTCCTACTAACTGAAATCTTTGTGATTTCACGGAATATTTCAGTTATATGAATACACAAGTTACTAGGGAACAGAAAGAAGTACGCCATATGTAAAGAAGTTTTAAAAAGATTTGTACATTTACCTTGCAGTTTAGATTGCACTGTTTTCATCTCTTTGGTTTGCTTTTGGTTGATCAAGCGAAGGTTCTGATTTTCCACCTCTAACTAAAAGCATATAAACATAATCTCATCCATGGTGAAACAATTTTGAAGTCATTACGTCATTTAGACTTTCTCTGAATGTCTGCCTATGTAAGCTAGGGCAAATGACAAGCTCCTCTCTATGACTTCTCTTAATGCCGGTCTAGGCATTTGTTTATTCTGAACAGTGAAATTCTTGGCAATGATTATTTGCTCAACTTCTGTTAAAATCATTCTCCCAAGCAAACACAAGGCTGCTTTAAAACACCTTAATAATTCAGAAAAAAAGAAATCTGCATGGGCATTTTTAACAAAAGCAGAGGGCTAGAACTATAAACATTTTTCTTGGCAAACCCAAAAAGCAAGCAGAGGAATTGGAGGAAAGGATGGTGTTAATGCCTCTTACTATCCCACAGCAAAGATTAAAAAAATAAGCACCAAAAAACTTTACAGAGCAGAAGACCTTCTGCTGGAAGGAAAAAACCCCAAACCCATTGCTGTAGCCCACTACCAGGAAGTAAAAGATGTCGGTTGAAACTCCTGCTCCGAATTAGGCAGAGAAGATTAGAATCTGAGTATCCCGTATCACACAGAGGGGAGCCAGCAATTCCACTTCCCACACAGTTACACCTTGCCACCTCTGTGGAACTAGCTTGAGTTTCTTCATGTTTCAAACTAAGTACGTAGTTTGAGTCAGATCTGATTTGGTGCAAACATTTTCAAGATAATTTTAGCTAAACTTTATTGCATTTTTATTAAATGATTTCCAAAATTCCTCTTGCAGACTAACAGTAAATGTAACTTCTAGCTTCCTACTTTAAAAATAATAATTTGTTTTTCAACTGGAGTGAGTATAATTTCCAGTTACCCACAAGTGAGTAGGATTCTAACTTCTAGGGCAACTTCAAATTCTGTACATGCGAGGAGGAGAAAGCACAGCTGCACACCAAAACTGGCAGCCTTAGGCAGGGCAAAGGCATGGTTATCTCACCACAGGAGAGAAACAAGGGAGACAACTGGTCTCTCTGGGGAGTAGCCAGTGCCCCTGAAACTGTTCATGACTGAAGAGTACTGTGGACATTGGAAAATAAGAAAATTAAGTCCTTTTTTACGCCAGGCCCCTGTAGACTTGGTTGGCTTTCTGGGGATTATTCACACTTTAGGCATCTGCTTGAGTAAGCTCAGTTTGCCAGCAGATTGCTCTCAATTAGTGAAGATAAGCTCACCTCCCAGAGAGCAGTCCTGGGCCCTTTCGCCACAAAGAGAAACCAGGTATACTGCCTGACCAAATTAGACTTCACAATTTAAGTGACACGGATACTCTGCCCTCTGCGCTGTTGCTTTCATTTTTCCTCTTTCAAGCAAATAACTACATAGATCAATGAAACCAGGAAGCATTTTTTTTAATATGGCACAAAGACCTCCAACAGCCAAAAAGCCTAAGGGTTATCCAGTCCACCATCATATTTTCTGTGTAAGCACCGTATACCTCATGGAGCTTGACTGTCACCCATTCCTTTATTTTAGCTGCTTTTTCTTCTATGATTTTTGCTTCTTGCAGTCTTATTTGCTTCTGAAAAAAAAATTGACATAAGCATATTTTTCACTGAGTATTATAGTCCATCTGAGTAGTATCTTCAGACACAAATCCTAAGATTGCTTGAAGTAGTTCAGTCTCCTGGACAGTATATGGCAATTTAAAAAAAAAATTATGAATAGGCATTTCACAGAGGTTGCTGTTCCTCTTTCCTCTAGGAAAAAATGAGAACTCTTCAGAGGAGATAGTGAAGAGGAAGAATATCTTTCCACCCTTAAAAGGCAGATGTTCTTTCAAGGGAAGGCAGAGTATAATTTGCAAGTGAATAAACCTTATTCAAATGATACACTTCTAATGAGAACTTCTCTAATCAAACACCAGAAATAATGCTAAACTTTCTGTCCTCTGTTGATTTTAATTTTTGTTTTCCTTCTATATAATTAAGAACGGAATTAATGCTCATCCTTTGTTACACCATTATTTCTAACCTGTTCTTCAAGCTGTTGCTCCAGTTTTTGTATTATGTCATTTTTATCTTGTATCAGGATCTCCAGATCTTGACATCTCTTATACAATCTGGTTTCTGATTCGCTCGTTTGAACATTCGCTGCTTTTAACTTTTCTTCCATGACCTGCACCTGTTTGGAAGGTCAACCATAAGACTTTAAGAAACATGATACTCCAAGTTAAAGGTAGTAATTTAATCACAAAATGGACTGTTAAAATTGCCCCCACAGTTAAGATTCAAGATAGCCCTGTAAAGTTCTGAAACCTATTTGAGGAGAAATTCCACAGATTGTTATGCCTCCCTGTGCATCTAACACCAACAGGACTGGCAAAACACTGACAGAGCATATGGGGATTGCCATAGTATTAGTGAGAGGCTTCTGTGTTTGTAACACACAGGCTGTTAGAAACGCCAGTATGGGAAGAATGCAGTTTATGTACAGGGAGCTGTTTTTAGGCTGAATAAACAATGTTTTAATAAATAAACAATTGCACAGTGTAAAAAACCCCAACAAATTATCAGAAGCAATCTAAAAGTACTTGGCTTGCAGTCAGGAACGTTTTCTAACTCCAAATTTGTACATTCTTACAATTTTCAGTTTCTATTAAGATACGAAGATTTTCAGGGAATGCCAGAAATATGTTCATAAAATATCTTCAGTAGCTGTATCTGCCACTTGGAATCAAAAGGCAACTTTGGTTAAATATTAGGCACGATGTGACTTTTTAGATGACGTAACTTCTACAAGAAGAACAAACACAACAGAATAATCCTATTTAGAGACTGTATTCAATACCCTAATTTTCTTACCGGTTTTCTAAAACAGGTTACTGTTTCCTCTCCCTTATGTTTCCATGTGCATCATACATGTAAGACTAATGATGCGTCAGTGAAGCTCATTACGTGTATCTCTTTTTGATTCGTGCTCTTAGCTTTGACCTTATTGAACTGAACGGGATAGAACATGTCTGGTAAGACAAATCAGTAGATGTAAAATGAAACTGTCTTTTCCCTTTTGAGCAATACTTAAGAAAAAATAGCAACTTTCTTAATTTCCCTTCATTGCAGTAACAGGCACATAGCTAGTGGAGATATTTTTCCATTTACATATATACCTGCTGAAAAGCTCTCTCTGCTTGACGATCAGCATCTATCACTTGTTTCTCAAGCTGCTGCATCTGTAGATACATAAAAACATGGAGTAAAATGGCCATGCCTTCTGCCATGTCACTGGAAACACCACAGTGAAACATATTTTCATGACAGGGAAAAGGGAAAGACAGGACCATACAAATAAATAGAAGCATAAACAGCATGTCAGACTGGGAAGAAATCATCATTGTGACTGTATTCAAACATTGTTAAGAATCTTCTACAGGAAAAAGAAATTAATACAACTTTTCTTCATAGTTCAATTTTGTGGCTCCTATATGACATGCTGCTCTTTTTCCCTGCTTCCAAGAGTAGAAATTCCTTTGACAATATCCCTCAACCTTTCCTCATGCAGGCTTATATTCTTAAGAAGTGCTAAGCTCCTTCATGTCCTTCCAAAGCCAGCAAGAGTACGGGTACTTGGCACATTATACAACTTGGCCGCTAATTCTTCTGAAGTCGACAAATTTAGCTGTGGGAGGGATTGTGCCACAAGGCCTGTCCCAGACTCCTCCACCGTCTGCCTGAAAGAAGGAGGTATGTGGCAGAAGAGACATGGTGGATTCTGGTGCTACACAGAAAAAACAAATGTGAAAAGAAATGGATGAAGACAGAGAACAGCACAACATGAGGAGTGAGTGCAGGTCCCAGGGTGAGAGACCCTGATCCGTTACATTTTAATGACGCCTAATAAATCACAGGCTCAACCTTTGCCCTAGGCCTCAGAAAACCCTGCATTTTCCATGATTTACATGAAGGCTTTTCCAACAATGCGGAACAGAGGAGGCCAGAAAGAAACTTTTAAAAAACATTTTGTTACATTTTAGTTAGAGCTCTCCAGTCTGGTTTTGGTCAACAATACAATTATGAGTTCTTTAAAAAGTGAACTGAGGTTTGAAATCATACTGGAAAGTACCTAAGGGAATGAATATATTACTTTGTAACTTAAGGATTTACTGGTTCTCAGGAAATACCTAAGACCTCTGTTTATTTGAAGAGGATGAAACTTCAAATACTTAACATTGGGATACTCAATACGCAGCTTCAAAATTGTTCAAAGAAAAGCGTATGACACAAATAACACAAACGAAAATAATTTATTCCTTCTCCAGTTTACTGCTTGGCTTTAAAATAGTTTCTTTCTGTCCTGTTTGTACTCCATTTCTGCTGTCTTTCAGTTTCTTTTTCTCTCTCTCTTTTTTTTTCTCTCTCCAATTATACTGTCAATCACATGAAAGAGTTTTGTGTACTTTCAGCACCTCATCCAGACAAGGACCCCGAGTCATCATTTTCTATCAATCAAAAACTGAAAATGAGTTTTCATTAACATAAAAAAACCAGCTGCGACTGACCTTTTAGTACTTTCTCATATGACGTAAAACCACAGAGTCTACATCGTACTACCACAACACACTCTTGATATGAGAGCAACAAAGATTTCACAATATGCATGGTCCTGTTCGGGTCCCCAGTAAGTTGTTTTGCAAAAGCATTTCTAAGGAAATGATCGTCCCAGCCATTCATGTACTAACAGTCCGCACAGACGGACAAGGAGGAGATGAACCTTCGTTGTTCCTCTCTGGTCACATGTATTTAATTTTATATTTGTACAATTTCATGTGGAGATTTTAACTTTGAATTTAATTTTTAACATTTGAATTCTGAAGCTACTTTCCATTTGTATTTTTGGTTTTATGTTCAAATAGAAGTTTGGTTTACAAGACTCACTTTAATAATGCTTCGAAGACATTTATTTTTTAGGGAGTTGAGGATTCCGAAATCAAGGTTCTTCCTGAATATATGGTCAGCTGACACTGCACTGTAGTAAAAGCACTAAGACAAACCAAGTAGAAGTGCATCTTTCATATCAATAATAAACACTGTTAATACTCTGTAATATTTTGACAGAAAACTCAGATATTTATAATGTGAAATTCAGTGTTGATAAGTAGCAAGCTGTTCATCAGTTTTCACAGTCAAATAGTTTGTGAATGCACACAATTGCCATGGTAGTAATTGGCAATTTATTTATGTCCCATAAGTAAAATCCAGTTCGGCTGTAAGGTTGTATCAGCAGCCTGGGAGATTCAATAAATGGAAATGAAATCTGAAAATGCTGCTTGCCAGGTCCACGTAGCTGCTGCTGCAGCTCAACAGCTCCGACTTGGCTTAAACCTGAAAACAGCTAGTCTCCCCAGCAGTACCTAATGACCACTGAACAAGCACTGAGCAGTACAGCTGCTCTTCTACACACCAGTTTTGAGCGCTGGATATTACAGTGCACTGCAGGCCTCAGCTCCTTCCGTGCTTCTGCACTGAAACTGTACAGTGCCCCTCTTGCTAGGAGTATATACTGTTGCACTGGACCAGGGACATATGATATGTTCATGTAGACCACAGGGACAAAGAATATGATTTGAATAAAGCTGTTGCTAAGATGAATGTAAAGGTAGGAGCCAAAGGAGCTGAGAAGAGAATTACCAAGAAAAATAGCATTCAGAGATTAAAAATGGAAGTACGAGGTTTATTTTTGCTTCTGTAAGAGTTAACTATTTCAAGCGGGTATGCTAAGAAGCTTTGGGTGATCTCACAATTATGATACAGCAGTCAGCTTCCTGGCAACAACTGACTGTGAAGTTTTATTTGGAAAATTTCTGAAGAGTCTTCAATTTATTTTAGGAGGTTCCTGTTTAAAAAAAAAAAAGCAATCTATATCATTCAGCAAGAATGGAATACCATAGTCACCAAACACGAACACTTCTATTACAGTTAAATTGGCCAGCATTTCAATCATTTGATGTTACACAACAATTACTAAGTCATGATTTTCCCCTATTTAGAGTTTATATAGGTTTGTTTTGCAGTGTCTATTGTAACAATAATGAAACTTTAATTTTTTTCCTATTTGCATAAATAATCTCTAACCAATCCCCAAAATTACTTTGCCTGGAAAATGAGATTTCCACCTGTACCCTGACTGCTTTGCTACGCTACAGGCCTGTGAAGTTAAAGAGAAAAAATGATTGCTTTAGGATATGCTGAAGGTTATCAAACTTGTTGGGCAAAAGATTGGAACCAGTTCCAAAGGAAAGATTTCTCTGCACAAAGAAAACCTAACCTTAAACCTTCCTCTTATGTTAGTAAGAGGTTTCATAACAATGATCACAGCATTACTGAAAGAGAGAGAGAGAAGGTGAAAATACGTGACTGGACTAATAGCTAACGGCTTAAATCAAGTCATACTTGCCACTCCTCAAGAATAATGCAGAGAATACAAAGAATAAATGGTTTAGGCCCATGAACAAAAAATACATGCATTCTGACTAAGGAACAATATCAACATAGGTACAGAAGAACAGGCTGCTACTTCAACCTGCACTTTCTGCTTCTCTTTTTGAGAGAATTATCCTGTTATAATTTACAGAAAAGGTATTAGTGCATGCTGCATCAATTATCTGAAATACGGAAAATAGTATCTATTGTTAGAAACAGATTTGTTTTTAAACTTAGTAAGGAAATAACCGCTCTACATCTGACATGCATCAAATTGAGCTATTCTTGTTCAAACAATGAACAGAGAAATGCCACATGTGAATAAGTACTGAATCCTTTGAAGAAACATGGCAGCAATGAAAGAGGTGTACAGCCTTGGAGGTCTGGACATTGAAGCACAACACACAGTCACTGGGAATTTTTTACAATACCAAAGCAAATCATATAGCAATTCTTTTTCAAAGTTCACCTGTCATTTTCTTGATTGTATTCAGAAACAGACATTTTTGTTCAAGTAAAGCAGTTTTTATTTTATTAAAACATGTAGTGCATGAAATCAAATCTGGTTTTGCAGCAAAGTATATAAACTCAAGTCATCACTGATAAATTTCAAAATATACTCCATTTGTATGCATATATGTGAGTATAAACTTTCATGTATATACATACATACAGATCATGGTTCCTGTAATGTGTGCTAAGAGAGAAATTACAGCACTCAATTGATAATTTTCCTAATATTTGAAATAATTGTTTAATATTTTCAAAGGATATACTTTAAAAAAAAATTGTTGGAATTCTTTCCATTTTGACATCTGATAATGTATGTGATTTATAGGAACAACACCTCATTTTTTATCCAAGTCAATTTTCAACACAATAACTTCCATTCACATTTAAAATTTATATTATAAACAGTGCATAATACACTGCCTCCTAATTTTTAATATTACAAAAAACACAGTTGTATCATGTAGGCTTTTTGGAAATCTTTCTGAAATAAATACGGGGAGAAAATACAGCCATTAATGAATGGCAAGAAAAGCATCACTCTTCTGTAAGCCTTTCAAAGCATGCTGATAACAGGTCAGAGTTTTCAAAAAGGAAAGAGGAGTTAAAACCTAATGCTTCTGAAGCACAAATACAGCCTGTCTATTGATCAAGTGCAGAATTTCCAGTGACTTGAGAACAGTATGTTTAGAGTCTGCTTTTTTTCCTTGCATTTCAATTTTTCAATTCTTCCTCATCTAAAAAAAGGTCCAAACCATCTGTAGTTGAAAAACAGTGTTCCACGTAAAAAGAAAAGTACTAAATCTGTCCATTTTTAGATTTAGTGAACTATCTCGCCTCACACCACATAGGACTTACCAAACCTGAGGAAACATGGGGCTATGGTTGCTTCTACAGATAAACAAATAGGAGAAGCAACTGAGGGATAGACCCATCTACAACCGTTTTTCTATGGTGCAAGCAGCTATTAACAGGTGATGAATAAACATAAGCTGGAAATTAGAAGACCCTCATTTGCCACACTGACTAAAAAAGATTTTGGAACTGCTTTCTAATATGAATGGAAAATGTTTGACTTTTTACGTGGAGATTGATAAGTTTATAAATGGTTTGAAGAATACGCCTGCCAGCTAGAGTACTGCATGTGACCAAGATTTCCCGTTTTGGTTCTGTATTCCCATGTTTAAACCCAAGTATTTCAGGAAATCTCTGCATTTCCTTAAGAAAAGAGAGAGTCCAGCTTAAAAGCAAGTCATCTGATTGTCAGTGGCTTTGATGACCACCAGTTGTCGTGTTTTGAAATATGCTGTGCCCCATCTATCCACGTATAAATCTTGCATACAGTTGTTAGTTAAAAGCAGTGGTAAAACTGTTTTAGAAGCATGACTTACTCTTTTTACAAAAAGGTCTCTCTTCTGGTGGTTCAGCTTAGGAAAACACAGTAATATTCCTCCTACTTCTCTAACTCATTTATTGTAAAGCTGACTGGGTATGTTCCATCCATATTTTCTAACATTAGTCCTTCTGTCTTGACACTGATTTCTCTCCTATGTATCATGCATCTTCCCTAAGGACAGAGCTAAATCTTTATAAACTACAACCAACTTCATAATATGACCTGGCCAATTTAGCTGCACAGACACCTAAAGAACAGAGATTTAAAATCAAGATATTAATATTTCACAGGAAAAATAAAGAAGAAGAGAATTTGTGAAGAAGGATTTGGAACATGCCTTGGGTAAGATATACTTTGTTCTTTACTGGATGATTTTTTTATCCCAAAGGCAGCACAATAATTAGAAAGACTTACCTTTTATAGAACAGCTTTGCATTTTAACTAAATAATAGAAATCCATCTTGTCTCATAAGTCTACCAAGTGATACTTCAGACCTACCTATATTTATAAAATTAAATATGCCTTCAGTAAAAACCCAAATTGAATACTTTTTGGCACAAAAGTTTTTCCCTAGAACACGATAAAACCTATAAAAATATTTCCAGAACAGTGTGGATTTCGTCATCAAAATGAGACCTGCTTTCTGAAACCAATCTTGTATTTGTCATAGATCTGCCCAAAAGGGCTGATGCTACAGGCTAAGTCCTAAGGGGCTCAAATGTTCCTTAGGCTACTCACAGATCCAGCATGGTGAATTTTCTTCATGATTTTACTGGTTCATAGTATATGGAATTTTACTGGTTTTTATTATTTCCTACATTAAAAAAAAGTATCTTTAGATTAAAGATTTAGTTATCTGGCTTAAATCCCAAAAGCTACAGCCGCCTTCTTCCTTCAGATTCCACCTGAATGCCCACCTTGGTTAAGACTACTGCAAAACTCACAACCTGGCAGCTTGCAAGCTGCCACTTTTCAGTGCACTCCCATTTTTCTCTTCTCCCACCCTCTCCATTTTTAATACCAATTAAACAGTAAAAGGCTACAATTCTTCTCACAAACAAAGCAGTGTCAACTATTCCTCTGCACATCTGCCATCTAACGAACTCCATTTTATCTCTTTCTCTGTTCAAACTGTTCACCACAGGGATTATCTCTTTTCTCTGTGTCAATCATGGTCAGAAATAGAGAGTGTAAAAGCAGTTTGGATCTTTGACCCCAACTTTATATGTATGTATGTATGTATGTGTGTATGTATACACACACATATATACACTCTTCCTGCTGCTTCTGAAGATGGCTAGTAGGTTCTACAGTCTTGATGTGCAGAATCACAGTCCTGTGGACTTCTAACTACAGCAACTTCTGGCACTGCTCTCCTAGTTAGGCAAAAGGCAATTCTTAATTGCAAATCTCTCTTAACTCTCCTTTTTAGCTCTTCAGCTCATTTGCATGCACTACATTTAGCACAAAAGCCTTTCCCTGGAACAAAATGAAACCTATAAAAATTAACATTCTCTGCTCAGTTTCCAAAATGGTCAGGCTCAAAATGTGTATCAGTCTCCATGACATGGGACCAGTTTTACCACTGAATTCTATTTCTTTCAAGTTCTTTTCAATATTTAACCACTATTTTAAGAGTAATTATTTTGCTCAAAAGGTTTTCCTAGTGCTCATTAAATGTGTGAAAAGTACATATGAAAAAGCAATCATCTTTCACATTTCAGCTGAGTTAAAGTAAAACTAATGATTTCTTCTGGAAACTGTATGAATTAAAAATATCGAACAGAAAAGCTCAGGAAGGGAACTCTTCCAGATTTAGTAGTCTAGGACAGCTGCCAGTAAACATACAGCCTTAAAAAAGTTAAATTCAGCAATGGGATTTAGGAAGGCACTACAGTGAAGGTCAAATGAGCAGTGTGTAATGTTGGCTGAGTAATTGTGCTTTTCCCAATGTCAGTCATAGGACTTTCCTAAGCCTGGTAAAATACTAGGAACCTTCACTCCTTCTGGCTGTCTCCTTTTCCAACTCACATCTTGTCCTGATAGTTAAGTTAGAGAGACACAATCAGATACAAATAGACTGCTCCTGTAGCACAAACAGACATTACTGTAATATTCAGGCCCTTGAAAGCCTTGAAGATACTGTTCAGCAAGATGGAAGATTGCACTAAAGCACTTTGACAGGCAAGGGAAAAGAAGCCTCACCTAGTGCTTAAAATGAAAAGAGAAAGGTATCAAGAGCTGGTTGTTCATCTGCATTAAAAGGCAGCTGTCTGCTTTGTTTTGTTTTGATCATCACACTGTGATTGTGGAAATTCTGCTACTCCTGTCTCGCTGAACTGTGAGTTCTGATTAGAGCCACAGCATGAACATCTGAAGTAAGAGGCCTTTTTTCCGTGCCACTGCCTGAGAGGGGATAGCTTAGGAATCAAAGGTACCACTGACTGCCAAAGTTTAAAAAAATTGAAAACTAGACTGAAACTGAATTTATTCCTGAAATTAAAGTGTATAGGACACCTAGGAAACAAAGATGGTAAAAGAGCAGGAGATTCCAGAAATATATATAAGGCAGCATAATGCAGTTTGAAGACATGACAACAGATATTTAAAGCCTGAAAATACTCTCTGAGGGAATGAAAATTAAATGCATAATTTCTAAGTGCAAAAAGAGTTCCCCCCATGAAAAATGGAGAAAAACCATCTTGTAGCTCCTAGAAGTGACCTGCTAAACATACGCTAGATCGGCTAAGGATCTGCACAGGTACCTGCCCACTATCACAGCTCCCACAGCTTCCATCAGCTTACCCATCTCAGGTGGGCTGGAATAGTATGGATGCCCTCATCTCCGTACCACCAGAGGGAAGATCCTCATCCTCTGGCCTCACAGCAAGGGCTGTGCTCTTTCATGCCACTACCCAGCCTGGCCTCAAATTTATTGCTTCCTGAGCTCCCTTTTTCCCCATCTTCACCCTCCCTAGAAAGAATGTGGGGTTAAAAGAAGTACAAAAAGAGTGAAACAACAAAAAAACCCCACGGTTATAAAAAGGTAGGGTATAAACTTGTAGACAAGGGGTAAAAATAGAGTTATAGACAAAAAGATAAAAGTATTAAAAATGTGTAACCAAAGCTAAGACTCCAACCATATAAACTTTTAACTTCTATTCTCTTTGAGTCTCCCTGCTTTCTCCTGTTTGTATCTTCCTAATTGCATCTGAATTATTTTCCACGATATTTTTTGAAGAGCAACTGAACTACTGAAGAATAGCCTTCATTTTAATAATTTTGGTACTACGGTATTTTGCTCCCTTTTACTTTACCCTTCATAATCCTTCGAATGCAAATGGAATACACATTGTGCTTTTTTACAATTTTCATATTGGCAATGACTGCACGAGTCAAATGTGTTAGGGACTTTTCCTCTGAAAACATTAATCTTGGAATTGTCACGCCACAGATAACAAAACACACTGCATCTGCTTCATTCTGAAATATCAAATGACGTACCATAAATACTGTGAAAAGAATGAAAATACAGTGGGACATGGATTTAGCTGCTGCTTTGTAAGACAAAGTCAGGAATGTGTTATGCGCGTGTATACAGCGAATATACCAATGGAAGGTTGAAAGCAAACAAATCAATACGTGTATTAAAATAATCCTCTCTCTTCATCATTTGTATTGGTTGAAAATCATTCAAAGCATAAAATAATGACCCTCAGCACTGAAGAAACAAACTTGGAGACATTCATTTGAATGCTGAATATTACTGCACAGCCCATAATGCAACATTTGGGATAGTGCCATATTCAGTCCTTATGGGATCTGATGAAAGGGAAATTCAGTGGAGGCTGCCCAAGAGGAAATTCAACACAGCTTTGTAGTTCTTCCACTAAAGTGATTTTTTAGTGATAGGAAAAACATTAACTTTATACCTGATGCTGCACACATATTTTAGGTGAAAAAATATACTTACCTTGAAAAGAATAAGGGTCACCAACTTTTCCTGTGACATGAAACACTAGCTGGGAGCTAGACTTGCAGTAGAATACTGTAATCTTTTATGCAATTAAGGGCGTTATTTTAGTAAATTTCATATGCGTAAGACTCAAGCTGCATTAAAAGAAATGCTTCTACTTAAAACTCAGTTCCGCAGCCATCCTAAATTTGGCGTACTAGGGATACTTTCTACATCATTCCTTAAATTCCTGTAAAGACCTCTCCCCCTTACAGCAGCAGCTTCTGCTTAAAACTCCAACAAGGTCTCTTTCTTTGCACATTAGATTTATAAATACAGACTCTCTACTTGGCAGAATGAAAACAAACAAAACCCCCCAACAAATAAAACAACAGTGAATGGATTAGTTTTCTGAAAACATTGTATATTCCTTTGCTCCTCTCCCTTCTTCTCCCCAAGTTCACTACAAAACTAAAGTTGAGGTAGCTGTACTGCTGCAAGACACTTAGAATGCAAATTTCCTGAACTCCTTAACCACTGAGGTTCAAGGATGAATATCTGCTGTTCTTACAAAACCCAGTAAATTTTGGGTTTTTTTAATCAGAACACATCTATTAGAAGAATATTCTGAAGCCTTCCCATGTTGACTGTTCATTTATTTGCAGGAGCTCTATAAATAAAACAACTTTGTAAAGGTCCTTGATTTTCAGTGTATAAGAAAAATGCCTGAATTAATCCACTGCCCAAATATGTTTACAGGAGCATAGGTCACAGACACAAATATTGAAAAAGGATGGATTCAAGCAAACCCTTATTAAAAACTCGTTTTAGACTAAGTTATAGAATAAATATAAGGGGGAAAACCCAATGGCAGTTTCTGGCAAGTCATACACACAGTGTAATAGGATGTAAACTCCTTTTCCTGATTCACTGTCCTGAAGAGATCCCTCTCAAAAACACGCAGAGGAGGAAGACTGGAGAATTACCACCAGTTCTCTCCTCTAACCTGCCTGTAGAGACCACCTGTTTTGTCACAGTATCACTCTTTTTTTTTCTATAGTAATTACATAGTTTAATACCCATGAGGGTTTTACGTCTGTCACACCATAGTGCCGTGATTGCTGTTGCTGTTTGGAAGCAGAACGCTGTCTGGTGCTATTGTTCAATGTTTTAGTACATTTCATAGCATAGAGATGATTGTAAACAAAGCCACGAATAAAGGCCTGTGCTAATCAAAGTAGAAGTGAGATATATTTGTGTGCTTTGCAAATTTGTTTCATTCTATAACAGGAAACAAACTAGAAAGTACTTATAAATACTGACATCAGCTGTATATTAGTATCAGGATGCCCATCAAGTATTGCCTGATCAGGTCTTCATTATTCCCTTTGCTATATCTCAAATATATATTTTGAGTAACAATTCCGTGCAGTTTAATCTCAAGCTAGTGCGAGTGTAACTCTTCCTTTACAAATACTGAAATTGTTTGTATAATTTAGAATTTAAAAAGAAAAATATGTGAAAAATAACCACTGCATTGTTACAAATGAAACCAACGTACAAATAAATACAGCTAACTTTAGTGCCCATTTTGAAAATTGCTGGATTTGAATTGTGCAAGGCGGATAAATCTGCAGATGAATGTCATCTAACTTTGTTGAGTTCTGACCAGTCTTTGGTGCACGTCCCAACTGAATTCCAGTTTATGAATGGGAGATTCATATTAAAAAGTCACAGCAACAAAGTGAGGAGAAGGATCATTTTTCATGAAGTCTGCTAATACTCTGGAGAGTAATACATCAGATTATCCCAACTGAATACTTGTTTGGCCTGGGGTCTTCATTAGAAAATATTTTGCCTATTTTTACTTCCTGTTAACACTTCACTTCTAAAATTTCTGAGAAGGCTAAGGCAAACTAAAACAAGAGGGCCGTAACATGACAAGTTCTTAAGATTTTTAAATCTGTTTTGGAGTCATGTTTCCCGCAGATGAGACAGAATAAGTAATTTTCCTTTGAATGCTTTGTTCCAGGCACAGTGCTGATGATTTGTGATTTTATCCCTCTTATTATGGTTTTGGGGTTTTTTTCTGACTTCTGAAATTATACAATTATGCATACATTTCTAATAATTTAAGAGGACATTTCTAGCAGTTAAGAACTTGTAAATGCAAACTGTAAAGGAACAAAGTGAAAAGACAAATAGAAAGCATTCAAACTTACGATTTTTTTTTTTTTTAACTCAGTTTTGCGAAGTGCTCTTCATGAGTCTGAACTTTTTGGTTGCCAAAACTGTAATCAGCAGCAGCTGCATCAAACATGGTAGTTATGGCTGCTGGAAAGTCCCCACAAAGGTCGTGTCCCGTGTTTAGCCACTTGACTTCCATCCGGAGCGGTAGTGATCCAAACGGCGTAAAGAGACAGAAGAGATGTGCGACATCTAACAGCCCGGACGGAGTGAGCACGCAATAGTCTGCTGAGCGTTGCAGCAGACACTACTGTACTCTTTGATGGATGTTCTCCTCCAAGACTGAGGATAATGATTTATTAACTCATCTGTGCGCTTTGCTAACTGGAATGAAAGGCACAAGTCGTTTTTGGTTTTTTTTTTTTAATTTTTAAATGAAATGTCACAGGATGGCATTTCTACAGCTGGTCACACTTTCAAAACCCAAACCTCTGCAATATCTCTTCAGTGAGAATGTGCCATACAGAAAAGTTGCAAGATTGGGTAAAAAATTACAAGTTTTCAACTACACTGCTTTCTAACAGCAATATTTTCAGTCATGCCAAAGCAGAGATACTTGGAGTACTAACTGTAAAAATACAGTTCCAGTGGAACTCAGTATTTATTACACGATGATTTACACTGCTGTAAATTTTCATGTTCACTAAAGACCTACTTAATGAAAAAAGCTTAATCCAGAAAATACTAGATTCCTTTTCCTTTTTTTTTTCATCCCAAACTGATGTTTTGTACTTCCATGGAAGAGATAAGGGCATGAAGAGATAAAATAAACAGCAATAAATCGCCAAATGATATTTAGTGAAGAACCAGATGATACAGTTGAACCAACTAGTGATCTGTAAGTCTGATGTCTGTAGTAAGCAAATTAGCAGAAACTAGAAGAGCAGACTTACAGGGCGTGTGGGTAAGTGTGACAGATGAGGGAAGAGGCAAAGTGGCCCTTCTAAAGAGGAGGGATGGCTCACAAAGCTACTGAAGTTTTTTGAGGGGCTCACCAAGGCTGCAGATAGGGGAGATGTGGTTTATATTATTTGGATTTAGGAAAGTGTTTGAAGGAGAGAAACAGCCACAGGGTAAGAGGGAATACCCCGCTGTGAATTAAAAAAATGACTCAACAATAAAAATTGGTAGGCAATTGGTTAGTTCCCACAGTGACGAGTGGCTATCAGTGCCATCTGCAGAGATTTGTTGAGGGCATATGCTGTTCAGCGTAATCATAGACATCTGGTAATGGCCCTTGGGCAGAAAAGCGACCACGGTTTTTGATGGTATGTTGTTATTCAGGGTAATAGCAGCTTCATGACTAGAAAGAAGGCCCTTACAAAATTTAGTGACCTGTCAATAAAGTAACAAATGATGCGTAACATAGAAATCTAAAGGACTTTGAGTAAGATCCTGGAATTAAGACAGATATCGCCCTGAAAACATGCTTAATGGCTAATTTAGCTGTCAGAGAGAACCAAATGTTAAGCATCATTAGGAAAGGATGTAGCATGTAACTGTGCGCATCATCCACGGTTCTTCATAAATACAAAAATACATGTGTTTCCTGCTTGAATACTATTTAGTTCTTGGCTCCACCAAAGGACAGTAAAATGGGAGTGATTCAGAGAGGGCTCAGTGTGGATACTAAATGTATTTATGGTTTCAAAGGGAGATAGGATAAATTCACAAAAGAGAAGCATTAACATAAATGCATGAAATGAAAGTATTGTCACCCTACCATACTATAAAAGGACCTGAATTTCATTTTTCTTTCTGAGGGGAGCAGTTGATGGACACTTTAGCTCTAGGAAGAACAGAGTAGTTTTGCAGAATAACTTTCTAACTAGAAATTCATTGAAGTCAGTGTTAAGAGAGTTCCAAAGATTCTCAAGAATGTTTTGTCCCTTGTACTAATTGTCTTGTTCTGTAAAAATGTTGGCAGGTAAATACAATGGTGGATTTTTTTGCATTTCAAATATAATGTGACGTAGTTGGAGAAGTCTTATTATAAGAAAAACAAGTCTGGTAGATTATATGATTCCGTGTGGAATACTGGGGAAAATAATATTTCTGGATTTTCTCCCCAGTGATTTGTGTGTCTTAAATCAGAACTTAAATATTTAGGAAAATGTGTTAAATATTAACTTCAATGTTGTAAAAGTGATTACTGGATACGTATTTTTCTCTGCAGGAGAGCTGCCAGTGTGTTCATATCGGAAAATGAACATTTCTTGCTGGCAAATCTAATGTGTGAAATTCTTTCACAGCATTAAAGCATACCTGTTTTCCATATATTTTGTTTTAAAACGCTTTTTTATTTTTCCTCCTGAAAAAATCCCAGTACTTGTAATCTCAACCCATGACATGTGATCAGCCCCTATCATCAAATAAAATCACTTATACAGCATTAAAATTCATACCGTGAGACCTACCTTTTCTGCTAACAATTCTCTGATCTTGCTTGCCTGGAGACGAAATTTCATTAACTGTGACTCCAGAGTTAAACATCTTTCCTTCCAGTTTACAGTTCCTTCTGGCTCTGAAAGTTCAGCCATATTTATGCTGGAAAAAGAAAGGGAAAAAATCTTCACGTCAAATTGAGTCTGTATTTAATGTTTGACTTATTTTGAATATGCACAGCAACTTACTTTATATAAATGTTAAGAATGCCCCCAAACTTTGTACATGTGCAGCCTCATAAAACTTACTAAAAGTACATTGGTCTACAAAGGCTTAACGGGGAGATTTCTGAAATCTGTGTTGATAATATTTAGGTTTATCATGATTTCTTCAGTTATTTCTTCAGCCATTCTATGATTCTATGATTATTTGCGGGCTGCAATAGATTTTCCTTGACAAGCAGAGACACATCACACATTCTAATCTTCAGTTACTGTACACATCCTTTCTTACATCCATGAGGCTTTTAGAGAACCGAGCTTTTAGTAAGACAAAAAAGTGCCTTACACAGGTGTAACCTGTGAGTAGCACATTTGATTTTATGCAAGTTGAAAGTTTGGCAGATGACTCTTTGAAGTGTTTTCAAATTCTTACGCTTAATCAAATTGCCTTTAAAATTTTATATCCTTAATGAGATGCAAAGGGAAATGTATGGTTCCAAACGTAACGGCAGGTTAGCGAACAGTCTCTAATGGGTCCCCCATGTGAAAAACAATCCCTTTACATTAGCTGTTGCAGATCCCTGGACATCCTGATTCATGCATGTTTTGGGCTCAAATCTGTGCTTTTATCTACATTTAACTGCTCATGCCTTCTGGAAATCAAGCTCAGTGCCCTTTTGGACAAGCAAGCACTACTGGAAAAATTATTTGGGGTGAGAGCTGGCTCATCATGGTTGGAGTCTGAGAAGCCAAGAAAATCATCTGTGTGTAAGCAGAAGGACTGGGCTCTGTTGTATTCCAGCTATTTGTAGACAGCTTAATAGAGAGTAAGTGGATGGCTGAATGTGGCCATTCAGTCCAAGAAGCTCCCTTGTGAGCAAAGGCCCTGGCCTTTGCAGGGCTCTGAACACGTAGGTTTGGCTTTGAAAATAAAGCTTGATTTCCCTCTAAGTATTCAATTTATCTCCAAAATAACAAACAGCCATAAAAACACCATTCAGTGGAAGGCAGCTGGAAGATCACAACACACAAATTACCAGGCATAAGGTTATGCTGCAGGTTCGTCACCATGAGACACTGACAAAGAAAGGCACGTAGTGACCGTTTCTAGTGTGACGGAAGGGGCTGGCACAGGAAAATCGTGCATAATACAGATCTCTACACTGCAGCTCCTGACCCAGCTAGCATGGGTTAGTAAGTGACGTCTTTGAGAGACCCTGTGCCCATGCCTATGCCAGTCCTTCAGAAGCCTGGGTTCAAGCACCCCCCTTCCTCCCACTGTCGGGGGAGGCAGCTCCAGTTCCCCTCCTTCCCCAAGCTCACATCAGCTAGAGGGGAAGGACACATGGATTTATCTCTTACACTGCTCCTGACACCAAGAAAAGGAAAGGGCAAAGCATGCAAGAGATCAAAGTCATGAGTAGGATTCCAAAAAGTCCTTTTCTTCAATACATTAATAATTTCCAGGTCTCTTCTAAATTTTCAGTGCCTCAAATTACTCTCATAATTCATCATAGCTAACCAGGTGAAAAACTCTCACTGTCTCAAAAACTTCCTTTCCTTCAACATACTCTAATTTTTTGTTCCTTTCATTCCATATCTTAAGTTAGAAGAGGTCACCACACTCCTCTGAAGATAATTGCTCCATTCTTGACTCTCCCTTCCTCTTGGTCCTGCAGGCTGTGATTCAAGCTGTTAAGCTTGAGGTTACAGCTATCCCTATTCAGGAATGTTCTACACAGGAATCCCCATGGAATCACTGGGATTTAAGCACATTATTACAAGTTTCCTGAGCCAATCCTGCAACACCTGAATTCTGAACTTAAAGCACGCAATCATTTCAACCTCAAGGCTTCTGGGTGACCAGGGTCTTTTACCATTTCTCCCCTTCTTTTAAACTTCTCTGAAATCTCCCTGGACTGTTAGGGAACCAGGTTGCTCACCTCTGTGCTGTCCCTAATCCTCGCTCCTCTCCCCTTGTGCAGTCCCCACGTTCAGTGGGGGGAAGGTGGCACTTCCAAGCAGCAGCTTCCCCTACTCTACAGAGAAAACAGAAGTTTCAGTTGCAGATTAACTCGGACAGCCAGCCAGGACTCTCCTAAATATCCTGGAATGACAATTTCCTATTAGACAGTTTATTTAGGGTTTTTTATAATGTTTTTCCTTTTTGACTTATTACAGCTACGTAAGACAGAGATGAACTCAGCCAACATCTGGTTAACAGTAGGATGGTTCAGTGTTTGTGGCAGTGAAAACACGAACGGCTCAAGTAGTGAAAGAATTTTTGCTTTTTCGTAGGGCGCAATATTACAGGGTGGAGTTAAAAATGTTTGTCTTTCAACAGACAAAACATTTGAGTGGATGGATTTCTGGCAGCGAACAATGCGTTCAGCCAAGTAGTTTCTCAATGCCCAAGCTAATTAATATCCCACTGTATAAACATTACAGATAAAAAGTTTGAAAATAACCCTTTTTTTTTTTATTGTGGGATGTTTGTTAGAGATTATAATAATTTACTTCATATTTTCCAACGAGCCAATAGGTTCTGGAAATATTTACAGGCACATAATACACTGTTTACAATTGCGGAGTGAATGATCTTACTTTGAATCAATGACTTCCTGTTTCTTGTTTGATTCCCCAAGGGAGGAAAAAAATGAGTTCATCTCTCTTGGCTTCATAGAGTACTCTGAATCAGCAGCCGAACCTACACAGAGTCCTCCCCTTCTTCCTGCTCCAGTTCCCACCGCAAAGCCCTCCGTTTTCCCCGAGTCTTTAAAAATAAAATCTTTTGAGAAGTAAACTAAAAAAGCGCACGTTAAAGGGGTAAGTTCTAATTATGTCATCAAAAATTAATTGAGACAAGTTTGACAAGTCTGGAAAGATTAAATTCGTCTTTTTCATTTTTTGAGTTTATAAACCTCTTCATAGGCTTCAAGAAGTCAGAATGTCATGTTCTCCCCAAAAGGATTGATATAATTTCCTCTTCTTTGCCGTCTGCTTGGAAATGATCAAAATACATTTCAGGGGGAAGGAGGGGACAATGTTCGAGCTTTTTGACGCGTGATAAAAATTTACATATTCCCTATCGCTCCTCTGCTTTCAACAAAACGCTTTGTAGTCTGTCCACAGGTTCTGTTTGTCCTTTCTCTGCTGGAGAAAGCTTGGCAAGTCCTTCTGTTTGAAGAGGAGTGGGTTTGCGCAGCCCATGGTGGGTTCCCTACACCATCCTAAAATGTTCGCCAGCCCAAACCCATTTACCTCTCCAATTTCAGGCTCCTTTCTTCCTCCCTTTTTACCCAAACTCAGCACTTCCAAGTATTTTTGGAGCCATAAAGGTTGGACTGGAGAAAGGAAACGATGAGACACAAAGTGGACCTGTTTGGGAATCAAGGAAGTCATTCTCAGGTTTGCTGCTGGCCAGGGCCCTCACTCCTGTCGAAACACTGGTGACTTTATTTTCCATTTGACTCATTTTGCATAATTTTGTGCTCAGACAAACCGTAGCCTCAGCTATTTAAAACTTCCTTCAAAAATTGATTTACAAATGGGTTTTCTGCTGCTTCCCAGATATCGATGAGGTAGTTTCCGTGACGCAGCACATCAGCCAGGGCTCTCCCGCTCCAGCACCGGGCGCAGACCCCCGACAGCCCTCCTGATCTCAGGCTGCCCCCTCCCAGCTCAGTACCGAGCCGCTGGGAGTTCATCTTCCCAGGGAAATGGCACAACCATCAGCTCATCCGCAGAGCGCTGCGACATGTGCGCGGCACAACCGCGTTAAGGCGCAGAAGATCATTTTGCCCCCTTTTCCCGACGGCAGCAGTGTTAAAGGCCGCAGTGTGACATCACACTAGGTCCGAATGTTTAATTTCTACGTGACATTCTGCAGGCTGACCGTGCAGATACTTTACACCCAGCTGGGTCCCGCAAGCCTGTCTGGAAGCGGTGTTCTCCCTGTCCTTTCTGGGGGGATGGCAGGGATACGGCAGTGGCACCGCCAACCGGGCGAGACGCGCCTGGACCTTAAGGGACCCAAAGCGACCTCCAGCTCGCCGGGCTCCTGCCGCGGGGACCCCGCCTGACGCGCCCCCGGGATGCTGCCGTCGGTGCCACCGCCGTGACCGAACACAGCGTCACCCTCCGCCGCGGCGGCGCCGTCCGACGCCCGCCGGAGCCGCCCGGGGCCACGGCGGCGGCTGTCCCGCCGGGGGAGAGCCGGAGGGCCGGCCCGGGAGCTCCCGCCCGCCCGCGGCGACCCCGCTCGCGAAAGGAAGGAAGGGGGCAAGGGAAGGGAGGTCAAACCTGGCCGGCCGTGGCTCGCCGCGCTGGGCGCCGTCCGGGCTGTGGGCGCTGCGCGGCCGCGGCTGCCCGCGCCCCTCGGCGCCCGCCCCACCATCCCCGCGGCGAGCGGCGCGGGCGGCCTGAGCGACGGCCGCCACGGCCACTGAGGAGCGGGGGGCCGCCCCCGGCGGGGAGCCCGGGCGGGGCCTGCGCGGCTCGGCGGCGGCGGGAGGGTGCCGCTCGGGGTCGGGGGGCGCCTCTTCCCGGGACAGGGCGGGCGGGCGGGCGCCGCGGGACGCGCTGCCGCGGCCGCGTTGTGCTGCCGGCAGGGCGGGAGCCGCTTCCCCGCGGGTTCTTCCTCGGACGGCGGCGGGTTGCGGGCCGTCCCTCCGCCGCGTCCTCTGCGCCTCACGGGGTGCCGAGGAGGGCGGCGGGCGGCAGGCAGGGGCCGCGGGACACCCTCCGAACCGCGGCACGGCTTGGGCTCCGCGGGAAGGGTGGCGGGAGCCTCTCCCGGACGGGGCATCCGGGGGTGTGCAGCACGGGATCGGCCCCGCGCCCACCGCTGCCGCCCTCCGCTCCCCCGTCGGAAGGGACCGGCCTGCCCTCACACTCTTCCCCATCCCAGTGCTCTAAGTTCCTCTGTGAATTAGGAAGTTCCCCCGAGTTCCCAGGTGTCGGGCTGCAGGCTGAGCCCCGCTCTTGGCCAGCACCGGCCGGCAGCAGCGAGCAGAGCTGTGGCCCCGGAGGGGAGAAGAGCTCCTCGCTTAGGGACAGAGAGCTCCGGGAGGAGGGTGGGTGTGGAGAGAACACTGGAATCGCTCCCTACCTTCCCTGGGACAGCTCCAACGGGGAGATGGGATGCACTCTACGGAGGATTCTCTGTCCTCTCTCCGCCTGCCTGAACACAGTGACTTAAGGGTTGGGGGCAGTGGCGACCAGCTCCTGCCCAGCACGGCAGGCGCGTTTCCTCCGTGACTGCCCCACTGTCCTTGTGTAACAGGTACGAAGATGGAACGATAATGAGGACGATGTCACATCTAGCTTGGAGGTGTCACCCACATTAGGTCAACCTACACCCTGCATCAGAATGGCATCCGTAAAGTGACAGGTCAGTGTCACAGGAGACACCCACCCGAGGGAACAGAAGGCCCAGTATGCAGATTGGACCCATTTTTTTAGGGAAGTCTGCTGTCTCCCCAGGGGCCTGGGTTTCCTGCCCTGCTACAGCCCTCAGATTACTCTCCGTCACTGATTTTTCAGGTAGGCAGTGATGAAGTTGCACAACAACTCCAAGGGCAATCGAGAGAGACTTCATGGCCTTGGGATGACTGGTTAAGGAATCAGGAGCACAAGTAGTGTCCTTCCAGTTGCAGGGAATGGTAAGGGAAGAAATGCGAAGAGCCAGCAGGTCAATACCTGGCTCCAAGCCGGTGTCACCAGCAGGATTTTGTTTTTTTTGATTATGGGTGGGTTTACAAGACACCAGCCATGCTGGCAACAGGCAGGGTACACCTGTCTCAAAGCAGGAAAGGGATCTTTGCACGGGAGTTAGCAGGGCTCACTGAAAGAGCTTTAAACTGGATTTGAAGGGGGAAAGGGGCTTGTTGTTTGTGGACAGTCTGGAGGGGGATGTGACAGTTGGAGGCTCTCTTGGGCACAGCCATCACAAAACGACAGAGTTGCCAATTCCTGGAGAAGTAAGGAGGGTGGTGAGCAGAACTGCTACCTGGGACTTCTGGAGGGCAGACTGGCCTGTTTAGGAGACTGGGAGACAGAGTCCCTTGGGACAGTCCTGAAGGGCAAATCAGTCCCAGAAGGCTTCTTCAAGATCCCCATGTGCCACAAGGCAAGCAGGCAGGGAAGACCGGTCTGGCTGAATGGAGAGATTTGGCTGGATCTCGGGGGGAAAAAAAGGAGAGTTTATGACTTTTGGAAGAAGGGGCAGGCTACTCAGGAGGACCACAAGGATGTCATGAGGTTATGCAGGGACAATATTAGAAGGGCCAAAGCCCAACCAGAACGTAATCTGGCTACTGCTGTAAAAGATAATAAAAAATGTTTCTGTAAATACATTAGTAACAAAAGGAGGGTTAAGGAGAATCTCCATCCTTTATTGGATGCAGGGGGAAACATAGTGACAAGGGTGAGGAAAAGGCTGAGGTACTTAATGCCTTCTTTGCCTCAGTCTTTAATAGTAAGACTGGTTGTTCTCTGGGTACCCAGCCCCCTGAGCTGGAAGACAGGATGAGGAGCAGAATGAAGCCCCCATAATCCAAGGGGAAATGGTTGACAGCTGGATGAATATGAGCCAGACATGGTGGCCAAGAAGGCCAGTAACATCCTGGCCTGCATCAGGAACAGTGTGGCCAGCAGGACTAGGGCAGTGATTGTCCCCCTGTACTGGGCACTGGTGAGGCCGCACCTTGAATCCTGTGTTCAGTTTTGGGCCCCTCACTGCAAGGAAGACACTGAGGTGCTGGAGCGTGTCCAGGGAAAGGCAGTGGAGCTGGGGAAGGGTCTGGAGCACAAGTCCTGTGAGGAGCGGCTGAGGGAGCTGGGGGTGTTCATCCTGGAGGAGGTTCAGGGGAGACCTTATTGCTCTCTACAACTACTAGAAAGGAGGGTGCAGAGAGGTGGGAGTTGGTCTCTTCTCCCAAGTGACAAGTGATAGGACAAGAGGAAATAGCCTCAAGTTGTGCCAGGGAAGGTTTAGATTGTATATTAGCAAAAATTTCTTGACCAAAAAGGTTGTCAAGCCTTGGAATGGGTTGCCCAGGGAGGTGGTGGAATCACCATCCCTGGAGGTATTTAAAAGACATGTAGATGTGGTGCTGAGGGCCAGGGTTTAATGGTGGACTTGGCAGTGCTGGGTTAATGGCTGGATTTGATGATCTGGAAGGTCTTTTCTAACCTAAAAGATTCTATGAGATTCTATTATCTTGATTCTATGTAGTTCTGAAGGGCAAACATTAGGTAGATGCACCTGCTTGTCCTGAAATTCATCAGCTCCAACTTGGCGCTTACAGTGATTTAAATTTCACCTTTTGTGGAAGGTCATTTGTCAAGTGTCAACCCGAGGGTTGGAACCGTGCAGTTACCAGGGTAATGGTGGGGATATTATGGGATGAACGGGTCTTGCAGAGCTGCCGTGTCCAATAGGTAACGGCACACTTTGCATTTTAGTATTCACCGGGGTGAAGCAGCAGGTGCACGTGCTGGTGAGTCACGGTGGCAGCAGGCTCTTTGTCCCCTCTGGCTGAAAAGAGCTGTGAGTACACCTCAGGTAACCAGCCATCTCCGCCTCTCCTGAAACACTGCCTGGAGTATTAAAAAGTATTTGGAAAAAATAGTCGGTATGTTTCTTGGCTGACACGTACAGGGATCTTCCTCATATACACGCTGATTTGGACTGAGACTTGGGGGTTGTATTTTGTTTGGATTAGGCTTAAGAGAGGCAAAACGTTTTACAGATTCTTATGGTGCATAAACAGAACCGCACTTTACCCTTTTCCTGGGGTTTATTTCTAACGGAGGTGTGCAGAGCTGTCTTGTGTAAACTGCTCTTTCACAATCATCTGTGAGTCAGTGAAAGCGTAACTTTTTTTTGTTTGTTTTCAAAAAATAGGTCTTAAAAGCTCAAATATTCCCCATCTGGTTATACACACCATTTCATTTTTTCCTATTCGGTTCAGTACAGCCTCCAATTTTCCACTTGCAGTGACCTTGAAGTATCCAAACAACTTCACTGAAACTGCTTCATTTGCTGGTACTTTCCTAAGTGTCTCATGTTATTTTTTAAACACTCGCTTCTGAAAAATGCATTGAAACTGTGATTGCTGGTATAGCAAGAAGTGAGTTATTTTCTACCCCATACCTTCCGTCTAGAGCGTTCAAGGTGCATTAAAAACAAATTAATTGAAAAAATCTTTTTAGATTGAAAGATCTAGCCAAAAGAATCAAGATGATAATTCGGTTCCTAACGAATTCTATGCAAAATGATTTAGCGTTGGTATGTAATGAGAAGTTTGGCCCTATCGTCTCCTTCTCTCCAGATACACCCACGATTGCAGTGAGCGTTTGAGTGCCGAGTGTGCTGAGCAGAGGAAAAGTGAAGGCTCTGTGAATGACACGCTGACACCGCGAGAGGGAGAGCCAAGGCTGTTCACTGAATGAGTGCTTCTCTCTGTTTGTTTTGTGGATTGGCATTTTCTTTGGCCTCAGATGATAAAACTGCTCTGCAGTCACGCAGCTCTCGATACTCAGACATAAAGAGGCATGAAAAAACACCGAGTAAAGGAAGGGATATTCAGGATTTTCTCTGACCTGCCTATATCTGTAAACTATGTAGAGGTGGCTACGATCTGTGTTCAGTAACTGAAGGGAATAAAATTACCAGCAGAGCAACTGGGACGCATAGAACAAAATACAACTTTTGTAATTAGAATGCGAGGGAGAAAGCCATAAATCTTACAGGCAAAGACACAGTAAACTATTGTACACATAAGTGCACTTTCAGGAGGGGAGTTGTTTCCCCTTGCTGTTGTCACTGATGGAAGTTACATACAAGCAGTAATAAATCGGAGGTGGAGTCTTGCAACTGTGTGCAGAAAATGCAGAAATCCGGTACACAGTATGCTCTAGAAGCAAACTGCAAGACCAGGTATTTGCACCTTGGAATGATCCTGTGTTTGCTGGCTCACCACGGGTGTAAACCAAAGTCAAACCACCATAAAATATTTGCCGCTCTAATGCGGACTTCAAACATTAGCCTCTAGATGTGGACTGGAGATGTGCACATGGTGTGGTTTTTACTGTCCATAATTGACTTTAATGCAAGAAAGTAAGTTCTAAGTTGCTGGTTGTTGTATTGAACAATAACCTCAGTTGTTTTGAAGTATTATGAACCCTGTATTACAAAACATCTGCTCTAGAGATGTAAAATAGAATGTAAAATTTTGTAGCTTATGAGGCTTTCCTGAGTACGTAGAACATGACTGACGTGCTGGATCCGAACCGTACCCCCATCATGACAAACAGAGCTTGTTCTGGTTCTCTCCCACATAGATAAACTTTGCAACCATTTAAGATCAGGTATTTTAGACTGGTATGTGTGTGTACAATTGGAAAATGTATTCCAGAAAACATAATCTTAGATAATCCAATGTCTTCTGTAAATTCATTTCTGTGTGGATTCTTTGAAAGGATGACATACATATTTGAAACTTGCAATAGAGAAAAAGTTCCCATATTATTTATACTAGTTGCAATTACAAAACTGTGATATAAACAAATAGCTCAGCTTCAGGTGCTGTTCAAATTAATTAAAAAGTGTCTTGATCTTTCTTGACAAAAAACAGCTTTAAAGACTTTATTTAAGTGGAGGAAGGGGAGGCAGAAAGATCATTCCTGTTCCATTCATGCTATTACCATGACATGTCTTAAAATGTTGCTCTTCCAAGGCTGTGGCTTGTCTCTCAGGGATAGAAAAATGGCACCTTATGTAAACAGCCCCTAGTATGTGTTCTTTGGTACCTCTGAATGCAAGGATCTACAGTTACTTTAGTTATTATTAAAGGCTTTTTCTACATAAGAAAAGTACGGCTTATGAGAAGGTCCATGGCTTTCCTTTAAAAGCACAACCTCTTTTTAATTGTTTGGCGCCACAGAGTGGTAAAATTTTATATTGCTCTAAATAATCAATTTCTGAGAGTTTTCAGATGAGAAACTCATCATCTCCATCTGAAACAAACTTAAAATATGAAATATTCTACTTACTGGATACAGGTGTACGAGACCCTTAGCTCAAGACTACAATTTACAGCTCAAATGTTAGAATTTCCAACAGTGTGAGTTACAATATTTCCTTTGAGAGGGATTTTCACTGGTGGATATTGATTTATCAATACTGCAAAATCTGTGAACATAAATCCAGCACTTAAAAACACTCTTTGGATCATTGCAGAAGCCTGTTGAGACATCACGGTAAAAATGGCTGTACCCGGTCAGAGCAGGGGTCCATGTATCATAGAATCACACAATCACAGAATGGTTTGGGTTGGAAGGGACCTTAAAGATCATCTAGTTCCAACCCCCCTGCCATGGGCAGGGACACCCTCCACAATTAATGTTGTTTTGGACATGCCATCTGTTTGCTTCATTTGATGCCCCTTAATTTCTGTAGAGAGAGTGAGAAATGATTTTATATGTTTCTGTGAAGTTACTTGCTTTTTTTAGTGGCTTCACAGAGAAGCCGCTCTCCACCTTTGGCCATCCTTCTTCCCCTACCTACCTCACAACCTTGGCAGTCCTACTGTGCTCTTTTTGTGTAGGGATGAACACTGCACATGGCATTCAAGGTGCCGAGGTATGTATTTATACAGTGACACAGTGATGCTTTGTAGTTGGTTTTTTATTCTCCCCCTACCAATTTCTAAACCTGCGATTGCTTTTTTGGTCTCTGCAAGATCTCTGGCTTTAGGCATACAGCAGAGCACAGCGGAGCCACACCACCAGTACTTCAGGAGCCTGTTGCTCCTGACCAGCAGAACAGACATGATGAAAACAGAGCCACTTGGCTTTTCAGGGTAGTTAAGCCTAATAACCCATGCCTGGTGAGCTGCCCAGAGGTGGTATGTGAGCTAGTTCTAAATAAGTTATTGTGGATACTGGAAACTTGGTGCTCTTGAGAAACCAATTGGTGCGTGAGCCTTGGATATGACTGAGTTCTTGAGATGGCTCTTTGCTTTACATTGCCCTACAGAGCGTGGATTCAAGTGTTACCTGACAGCTTCCTCTGACTGGAAAAACATGGGGAGAGTAAAGCTCTTTTGGAAAGCAGAAAGTTGCTGGCAAGCTATCCCTAGTGTTATAGAAAACGAGCTGGAATACATAGAGCTGGAACCCTGACAAGGGGTTCCCCTGAAACTGCGGGAGCTGTAGGAAGAGGATGGCACCGAATGTAAAATGTGCAGCTGCTGAACTGAGCACAAGGGACTGGGACCTGGCTTGTTGGAGGCTTTGCTTACACTGCATGAGGATGTGTGGCCTGATTTAGCTGGAGAGTTACATTACGTATGAGCGTTCAATCTCCCTGCGAGCTAGAGATGGTCCAACATTTTAAGCAGGTCACTGCAATGCATAGTGCTAAATAATGGTGTGAAGTTTCTAGAAATGGCTAATCATGAAACAGAGGAGAAATAACCAACTGAGAAAAACTGAGATTACTCTCCATGTGTTTGGATATGGTTAAACCTTTTCTCCGTTCCTCTGATCATTCCCATGTCAGAAGTCGGAAGGCACTATGAAATTTAAGTGTTCAAGGTGGATCCAGAAGTTTGTTGAAAGTCCTGAACAAACGCATGGATTCTAGCTGCTTAGAATGCTGAGACAAGCACTGCTGGGTGGAAGGCAAGTCGCAAGGAATGGGTTTTACTCTATTTCCCCCCTTTTCCTTACCCAAGTGATGCTGTTCTGCAACCTCAGTGGCAGACCCACTGCTACACGGAGCCGGCATTTTACCATAACCACTTCTGCAATGACCATTTTCACAAGTGCAAGATTCCCCTTTTGCTAGATACAGCTGAAAAACATCTCCATTTGTTAGTGTGCAAATTACACACTTGTTGATTAAATTGCACGAGACTTGGAAGACTTGCAAAAAGGCACAGGGATGTTGCAAACTTAAACCCCTGCTTTCGCTGAAAATGAAATGCTTATATATCAAAACCTGAATTCCCCCCCCCCCCCCCCCCTTAATTATTTTACAGTTTGAGAAGGTGCCGGTTTATCCTTTTGTTGAGACAGGTGTTTTCCAAAGGCACCCGGCTGCCCGCTGCGGCCGCCGAGCACGATGCTCCGATGCGGGCAGCGGGACCAGCCGAGTGCCGACCTCCGTCGGTGCGTGCAGGAGCCCCCGCGGGCGGCACCTGCTGCCGCTCCCCTTCCGCGCCGGGTCGGCGGGGCCCGGCGGGAGGCAGCGCCGGGGCCCGGCTCAAGGGACCGTGCCGGGGCGGGCCCCGCGTGCGGCCCCCGCGCTCTGGTTGGAGGCGGGCGGCTCCGGCCCTCCACGTGGTGCGGGCGGAGCGGCGGAGGCCGGGAAGGGAAGCGGCACCCGTGGGTGAGTCTCTCCGCGGGTACGGGGCGCGCAGGGGCATCCCGCCATTCCCCTTCCCCTCCGCCGCCTTTCCGGCCGCAGCCCTGCCGCTTCCCGTGGCGGGTGCCGCTGGCCCCGCCAAGGCCCCGCCGGGCCCGCGTTGCCGCCAGGCCCCGCCGGGTGTGGAGGAGGCCCCGGGGGCTGCGCCTGAGCCGGCGGCGGGCGCGGCCGGGCCCAGTTCGGGAGCCGCTGTGGGGCGCGGGGTTATTCGGGCCGTCAGGTCGGTCAGGGCTCGCTCGGCAGCCGGGCCCGGCGGTACCTTCCCCTGAGGCGCTGAAGGGCAGGCTCTGGTCTGGGGCCGCCGGGAGGTTGCTGGGGCCGTGGTTACCCCACCCGGGCACCGGCCCCGCGGGTGGAGGCCGCCATCGGTGCCCGCGGAAAACGGCGGAGAGCACTGGTGTTTATCAGGAAGTAAAGGGAGTTGTGCTCAGTGGCGGCTAGCAGCGGGGGCTAGCTCATAGGTGGAGGCTTTTACCGGTGTATGTAGGCGTGTGGCGGCGAGGGTGCAAAGGAGATGGAGCCAGGCCCTTGTCGGTGGTGGCCGGTGCCAGGACAGGAGGCAGCGGACACAGGCTGAAAGGCAGGAGGGTCCTTCGGAGCCTCAGGAAGCACCCGGTGTAGTGTGGGGGTGCGTGGGCACTGTCCCAGGTTGTACAGATTGGCTGTGGAGTCTCCATCCCTGCAAAGATTCAAAACCCACAGGACACGGGCCCTGCTGGAGCAGGGGGTTGGGCCCGATGACCTCCAGAGGCCCCTTCCAACCTCAGCCCAGCTGTGATAACGAGATCATAAGTCGGTGAGGCTGTAGCACACGTAAAATTGCCATTACCTTCCAGATGAAAAATAACTTGCCATTTGTAACAGCTGTTACAGCGAGCACAGGAGTGGTTGATACGTTGTAAAGAAACAAAACTACTTTGCTACTCAGTTCTACATATTTTACATTAATACAAGGTATGCGAGTTTTGAACTGTAAACCAGCATAGCAGCAGTTTGTGGTGTAATTCCTATGCTTCCGCGTGATACTTTCAAGCTCTGATCCAGGGGCACACCACAGACTATGCAACAAGTGCAGTAAAAACTCCAGTGAGACAGTTTGTCAGTCATACAGCAAATCCTCAAATCCTGTTTTCTGTGTCTTCCATTTTGTGCCATGAAATATGGGTCAAATTTGGACAAAATGTGTGTAATACTTGAAGCTAAAGCTATTAAAATTCAAGAGAGCTGTTAACTGGGACTTGAGGGGTTTGCCAAGCCAGGGAAACGCGAGGAAGAGCAGAGACACCTGCCAGGGGCCGGAATCTCCCATGAGCCAAGCTGGCATGTCTTGGCCGTTGTAACTGTGGGAGATTTAAACACAGCGAAACCAGAAGCAACAGTCAGTCAGTGAGGAAGGAGTTACACTGGGGAAGGTTTAGATTGGATAGTAGGAAAAATTTCTTCACTTAAAGGGTTGTCAGGCCTTAGAACAGGTGGTTGAGTCACCATCCCTGGAGGTATTTAAGAAATGTGTGGGTGAGGTGCTGAAGGGTATAGTTTAGTGGTGGTATTGGCAGTGTTAAGTTGGACTTGGTGATCTTAAAGATCTTTCAAATCTAAAAGATTCTGTGATGATTCTATTACCTTGGAGGGAAAAAAAGACACATAATGCAGTAGACCTTATTTCAGGACAGTAAAAAGACCATCATTGTAGGAAGTATTTATATTCTACTTTTAAAGTAATGTGACCTGATTTTTGTGTTCTTTTTTTTTTTTTTGAGCAGGTGTTTCTTAATCAGCTAAAATGGTTTTAAAGAAGAGGAAGGAAATCCAGGTAGATGCATTCTCTCTTCAGCAGCAGCAACTTGAAAAACTTCAGAGTAAGTGGGGTGTTTTTGTCTGAACTAATGTTGGCAATTTCTTTTTCTCTTAGTGAAAAGTGCTTGAGTAGCTACTGAAATTGATTTGTTTGGGTTTTTTCTTTTTATGTTTTATTTCTTGTGGTTTTGTTTTATGGGTTTTAGGCGTTCGCTGTTTTGTGGTTTGTTTTTATTTTGACTTCTTACCTTGGCAGAGTTAAAAGAATCCTGCAGAGCACCGTGTCTTTGGTTTGAAAGCTCTTTGCTCTGTCGCCTTATTGGTGTGAAGGCGGTAGAATGTCCTACTTGTGATCCCATTTGTAGGCTCGTAATTCAGTGCCACCTGCAGCACTAGCCTTAATGTGTGGGATAACACGGAATTTCAAAGAATCACAGAATGGTTGAGGTTGGGAGGTATCTTTGGAGATCTTTTGAGTGTATTTTCCCTGTCTTTGTGTTTTCTGTAGTTAACTTGACTTTAAGATACTCTTCAAATCCTCTTTCGTAGTTTGTTTTGTCTTGTTGTTTGATAAGAGAAACTTCCAGTGATCTTTACTTTAAAAACACCCCACAAAACCAAGTAATACAAGATATCTGCACTAAAGTCATTATGAGATGCTCTGTGCCTTCTGGTCAGCATTGGTGAGGCCACACCTGGAGTGCTGCATCCAGTTCTGGGCTCCCCAGTATGAGATATGGAAATACTGGAGAGAGTCCAGCGAAGAGCCACTACGATGATGAAGAGCCTGGAGTATCCCTCCTGTGATGAAGGGCTGAGAGAACTGGGACTCTTTAGCCTGGTGAAGGGAAGGCTCAGGGGGATCTTACCAGTGTGTAAAAAAAAAAAAAAAACACCCAGAAGGAAGGCATAAAGAAGACAGAGCCAGGCTTGTTTCCGTGTCGAGCAGTGATGGGACAGGAGGCGATGGACACAAACTGAAACGCAGGAGAGTCCCTCTGAACATCAGGGAACGCTTTGTTTAATGTGAGAGTGACTGAGCACAGTCACAGGTTTCCCGGGGAAGTTGAGGAGCTTCCATCTTTGGAGGGATTAAAAAAACCCCCATCTGGCCATGGTCCTGGGCAGCCAGCTCCAGGTGAGCTTGCTGCAGCAGCGGGGCTGGGCCAGACAACCTCCAGAGGTCCCTTCCAACTTCAACCATACTGTGATTTTGTGAAACTGGTCTTCATGCTGAAGATGAGGCCTACTCTTACATTGCAGTGAAGCTTGGTTTTTTATTTTCCATTTGTTAGGGTAAAAAAAAATGGTGTTGGGGTGTTGTAAGGTGACTTAAGCGATTGTGGCACCAGTAGGTTTACTGGAACAGGAAAAGTAAGGATTAAGCTGTGATTTCTTATTATAAATGATGTATTGCTTATTGTAATTCCTTTCTAAAAAGAAACTCCTCTTCCAAATGTAGGGTTTTCAAAGGCTGAAGAGCAAAACCTGGCATCTCTGCTTCTGCACTGCGCACAGCTGAGCAATGGCATCCAGCAGATCCAGTGTATTAAACAAGTGAGACTTCACTGTTGTTATGTGGGTTTTGGTAACTGACAGTGCATTGTGCACCGTTAAGGGGAAATACAGTTCTGAAATAAACTCTATAATGTTTTAAATATTCCTGGAAACAGGTAAAAACAGCTGTTATTGCTACACATGCTTTAGGTAGAAATGTAGTTCTGGTGCTTAAATTAGTGAGGGCTACAGCTAATGAAAATGATGGAAGAAGGCAAGTGATACCAAGCTGCCTACTTTCTGTGTATGTATCGGAGTATGTAAGTATTTTGGCCTCAGAGGTGTTCTTGGGACGTTACGCAACACCTGAAACTCGACAGGATATGGTAAAGAGAGGACAGTTTTGCACTATATACTTGGATGAGGGGAGTTCTGCCTCTGTTAATGATGAGGTTATATCCAGAGTTTTTGTTGATCATGTGTTCTGTCGATTATAGATTATGCCATTGGTAAAGAAGATGGATCAAAACTCTGCACGTGATCCCATGGTTAAAGCTTGTTTGGATGTTTTGGGGGAGACGTATTTTTCACTGGGTGTGAAGAATCCCTTGAAAAAAGTATTAGCAAGGTAACAAATTCAATAGTAAGCCTTTATTTTTTTAATGCTCTCCTTACCTAGAAGTTAGTAGAGTTTGTCATGCACTACATATTGATGTTGTTTAGTTACTGAAAATTTGTGGTACTAATAGGTGAATATGTACTGGTTTTCTTTCTTGCTTAGTTAACTATCTTAATTACAAATAATACAGTATATTACTGAATAAATAACTGCAAAGTGGAGTATCTTTTGATCTGTTTCATTAGCAGAAAGACAGCATAGTTTGTAATTAGTACTTTGAATTTTGAAATCCAATATTAGAGTAGAAATTTAAAATACTTTTGTTCAAAAAAAACCCCCAAAAACCAAACTCTCAACTTTGACAATGTAAAGAGAAGGCTGTTCAGCGAAATCATAACTATACTATGGTATCTTGTGCCTATTTTTATTGCAATTAAATTTTTCTGTTGCAGGTTTACTGTTGTATTTCTTCAGTGAACTTGTAACAGTCTTAACGTTTTTAAGATCCAGTGCTTAAGTGTCTTCATTTCTGTGTCCAAAATCATTTGTCCCACTGAGAGAAGCAGGGCTTCTTCATGTATTTGGTTGTATGCCAGAGCTTTACAGCCTTTTGATGGGTTTTCTAGCAGCAAAATTAGAATATGTGTGTTTATTTTAGAACAGATTATGTTTTCATTCAGGGAGTGGCATCTATTACTGGAGTTTTAGCTGGCATTGTCTTTAGTCAAGTGGATGTTTCACACCTCAGCGTGAGCTAACTGATGGTGCTGTTTCTTACTGTTGCAGTTCACTAAACAGTCTTCCTGAACAGTTTATGATGCCAGCTGTACAAAGCTTTGTATGCAGCCTTCGGGAAGAATTGAAAACCACAGATGTATATTTGTACAGGAAAGTACTGGACAACCTTGCTTCCTGTATGGAAGACTTCAGCTTAGGTATGGTGACATTGGCTATATTGTCTTCTGTTTTAACTTGCTCCACTTAGGTTTGCATCTTGGTGCAGCACCTAATAGTAATGTTTATGTCTTTATCTATGTAAAATAGATAGTATTGGCTAGTGTTCAGTAGATAAAATGTATTTTCTTTCCCCTAGGGAGAGCAAGTGTTAAGAACCTGTATGAAGAAGGTAAGGTAAAGTTATATTTATAGTAAAAAATGTTTCACTGTAGATTACTGGGGGAAGGGTTGTGTGCGGAGAAGTAACATGAAGTAGGCATAAAGATTTATCAGATCTGATGTCCTCCTGGTTAATTTTTAATAATTAGTACCTTCACATGGTATTTTTTTGGGCAAAGACTTTCCCTTGATTTGTACCTTTAATTTCTAGGGGTCAGTCTTGCTTTATTGAGCAGCCCTAGGCAGAAATCTGGAAAGGTACCAGTGAGTGAGTCCTAAAGGGCTGGGAGAGTTGATGCTACTTTATGTGACGTAGTCTCTGTCCTGTGCCTGGTGATGAGGTTGCATGTGGTAACACTGAGCTGTTAGCAGCCGGTTTTGACTATAGCAAGCCCAGGGCTGCTGTGGCAAGAATTTTGGTTGGCAAGAACTTTGTGCCTGGTTATGATGTGTATGTGTGATTGCTTTCCTGGTATTTTTCTGTTCTGCTTCTCTTTTAAATAAGTTGATACCATAATTATTTTCACTAGTTCTTCAGTTTCTGCAGAAGTCGCTCCTTGACATACAGGAAGAAAACAGGCAAGTGAATTCAGTATGAACTGTATTTTATCTGTTTTTATTTCACCCTGTCAAGATAATCTGTTATGGTTTGGAATATCACTTGGGTAGCCGTGCATGGATGAAAAATGGGAATGTAATTTTACAATGATACATATTTTAAATTTAGAAAAAGCTGCTCATTAGTTTCTTTTCTGGTTTTTGGAAGGAAGATATAAAACAAGAGAGGAAAGGAAGAAAATTAAAGGTGGTAATATTTAAGGCACTCATACTGTTAGAGCTACTACTTTTAAGGGAGACCTTTGAGTTGTGGTTTTGCTATCTGAATTGTGACTGAACACCGTAAATAATAGTTACACTTAGTAAAATTCAAGTAGAGTAAAACTCTTCCACTTTCCATAAGTGTTTAATTCAGTACTGATATTCTGTTTAGTCTGTCACAACAGTCATCATTTAGTATCTTGCTGTCTCACCATGTACCCGGAGCAGAAGTGTGCTTAGTGGAGTGTTGTGTGCATCAAAAGTTTACACGTTGTCTGTCTTCGTGTTAGAATAAAGTAAAATCATAATAATGTGCATTGCGCATGGAGGAGCTGCTTGAAAAATGAGAAGGGAGCAGCGCTCTGTTGAGTTGGTCTTTTTGGAAAGTTTCTGGAAAAGTTCAGCTCTGCTCAGACAGAACCAAACAAGTGAAAGTTTATCACAGAAACTATAGTAGGGTTTGTCATTATGTTTGTTAACTTTGTTACAAAACACCACACTTGAGTTTGCTTCTTGTTTTCCTCTAGTTACATATCTGGTCATCTCAGACAATAAATTGGTTTTTACCGTTAATCCTATCTGAAGCTGGCAGAATGGAGTTTTCTGGGGATGGTGAAGAATGTTTTTAATTTCATTTTTGTGTGTATATCTCTTCTCCCCGCCCCCACCCCCAGAAAGAATAATGGAAATCGTATTGTTCAGACTCAGCTGATGCACGATTTACTGGTAGCCATTAAAGTTTCAATGATGCTTGTACAGAAGTTACAAGAAAATATCCAGGGAAGTCTTTGGAAACACCGTGAGTCTTTCATTTGGCAAAGCATGTGTAGTTTACTGAACAGCTCCACAAACTTCCTACTGGATGGTAGGTTTAGTAACGCTGCAATCCAAATATTTTTATTGAGTCAGCCTTGTTGTCTTTGTAGTAAACACAACTTGTATGTATAAAAACTTAGTATTCCTTGAATGGGAATGGAACTGCTGAGACTAATGGGAGTGGGGGCAGTAGTAGGTCTGTGTAGTAAGAGCTGTGGTTCATAGATCGTAATTTTGGAGTTTACAGTTTAACAGTTTATATATCTGTATGAATTATGCTGTCACAAATGTTTATTGGTGCACTGTAACTAAATGTCTTTACTATTTATGCAGGTATTTACAGTAAAATTTAGTATAAATGCCAGTAGGCTCTGCCACATCCTTTTCTTCCTGGGCAGTTCTGTATTTTCTGCCTGTTAAAAGGTATTAATAGTTTCCTGTTGTCTTAGGGTATAAATGCATTGAAACTTGCAATCCAGACGGACACTGCAGATTTGTGACTATACAACTATAAGTAGTCTAGGAAATTTCAATAGCACCTTTGTAATTTCCATACATAGTTGTAGCACACAATGATTGCTGCACTCTGTTGTAAAGTATCTTTCTCTGCCTTGTAGAAACTCTTCTGCAAACCGTTCAGACTACCTCGGGGCTGGCCGTTATTCTGTTTATCAAAGCTATGTATGAGCCAGTTGAGGAATTACCTTCCTTGGTAGGTGTGATTCTTTGCTAGAGTCACTGAAATGTCGTGTTGTTAAGCTGTGCCACCGGTGTTGTTCAGAGGCTTTGCTGATGTGGATGGCAGGACCTGCCAACCTCTGTATCAGTCTTTGGCTGCAGTGTAAATGCTTTATTCTGTCCTTGCCGCATGAAATGATAAAACTGGGTTTTTGAATTTGAGAAGAACAATGTAGAAGCAATCTCTTCAGATTTGTAAGTTTTGCACACGGAATAGCTTTGCTCCTGTGCTGAGGTCCTGTAACGGTGTTATTTTGCTATTACAGGTCAGTGACTTGCTTCTCAGGTCCACGAAACAGGCAGGCGTGCCGGCGTGGTTTGTGAGCAGCTGTGGGGCTCTGTGTACAGAAGAACTCCCTGACTCGGTCCTGCTCTTTCTTTGCCATGGAGCGCTGGCTATGCTGGAATGGAGGAATGGCAGCATGGGGGAAAATGGAGAGAAACTATTACTGGATATCGTATCAGTGTTGTTGTCTTTGAGTTCAGAGTAAGCCTGTGTTTTGATCTGTACTCTTTCATGTTTTGGGGGGGGTCTTTTTACTTGTATTTCTGCACGGCTCATATGTGCCTGGTGGAATATGTCTTTGATGCTTTTGGTGTAATTATATTAGTTTTTGCCGCGGGTTGTGTTGTATTTTTTTGAATATATTCAGGGCAGCTCCGTAAGTTTGAAAAACATGCCTTCATATTGCATTGTCAGTTCTAAGTTACAATTTGCTCTTGCATGCTACAATGAAATGCTGCTTTTCCAGTGTAAGTGGGATTAGTGTACCAACTCCTTGGTGTTAAGGTATGGCAGGATTGGTTGTTATGTTAGATAACCTTTAGCTTCAGGATGTTACCTCCTATGTACAGAAGAAAACAAAGTGTGCCAGTGAATGGAACAGCTGAAGTAAGATGAGTTTTAGTTTTTTTTCTGGTTGCAAGAATTGATTGCTTGCATCTAATGAACTGTCAGAACTACTGGATAGGAAATGAAAATGTGTTTTCATTTTGACCTTTGTTCCAGCCTTGGGATCGGTTTTGTGGTTTTCTAGTACTCGGATTTTATAGTTTTATATGGCAATGACAAGTTTTCCTTATATTCTCAAGAAGCATGCTGTGGCATAATGTTGGTCAAATATTAGCATGTGGATATTTACTTTTTATTTTTGTTACTAGAAAGCAGGTGTAGCAGCTTGTCAGGTTTCTTTTCTCTGTATATAGGTGGCTTTAGCGGTGACCAGTTAACAGCAGGTCAGGTGACTGAGCATGCACCTGGCAGCATCAAATTCATCACCTTTTTGTGATAGTTCCCTTTTCTTCAGTGAATGATTAGTGTCCTCTTTCCCATTTAGTGTGATGTGAACTAATGTGATGAATAATTCTTCTGAAATTCTTCTTTTTTGGAAGAAATGCAAATAATATTTAATTTTTTTTTTTAAATTCTTTATTTAAAGGTTAAAAGAATCCAATATGGCAACATCTTTGTCTAGAATCCTTGCTATTTGGACTAATTCGGCACTAGCTGCCCTGGTTTCAGGCTCCCCAAGTTTAAAAATCAAACTTAATGGGAACTCGGATGCAATTGGGAAGCTGCTGGAATACATTTATACACACTGGGAGCATCCTCTGGATGCTGTTAGACACCAAACCAAACTGATATTCAAGAATCTTCTTCAGATACACCGAACCACCATCACTGGCCCCAATGAAAAATCAGACCCGTTCTTTGCGAGGCTGACAAAGCGATTACTGAGCTTGGAGTGGCACGTGAAAGGGAAATACACTTCTCTTGGCTGTCTTGTGGAGTGTGTGGGCACTGAAAATATACTGCAGTTGGACAGAACAATTCCAGCACAGATCTTGGATGTGATGAACGATCAGTCTCTTGCACCCTATGCTAGCGATCTTTTGGAAACCATGTTTACAAATCACAAAGCCTGCTTTGCTTCGAGTTCTCGAGAAAGCACCTGGATTGACCAGTGGCATGACATCTGGGTTTCTCCTCTTCTTGTAATACTCTGTGAAGGGAAGCAAGACCAAACTACTTATATAATAGATTACTATTTACCAAAACTGCTCCGATGTAGCCCTGACAGTCTGAGCTACATGATTAGGATTCTTCAGGCTTCTGCAGATGCTAATCTTGGTAAGAAAATAAATACCGTATTTGTAATTGTGATTGTTTAAAAAAAATAAATCTCAGAAATGTGATTTCTGATATGTTATTATTGTTGGATTTTTTTCTCCCAAATTAATTTTAAATGGTTATTATTGTTGTTAGTATTTCAAGATGGAATTCATAGTAATCATGTGTGACTTCAGGCTATGAGCAAAATAGTGAGTATTCTAAGCATGGGTGCCTTGTTGTTCTCTTTACGTGCCAAAATTTGTTACACATTGATACATTTTTTTCTGCTGTTTTTCCTGTTGTGCTGTAATTTCTTACACTGGCATGTCCAATACAGGGCTTTACTGATTGGTTTTCTTGCAATTATACAGATACAAGATGTAATGATTTCCGTGTCATTTTTGATGTAATTGAATGTAATTCTAAAATAATGGCTCCTGAGACATCACAAGGCCCTTTTTTTCATGGGACATGTTAAAGAAGCAGCTTCTTGGGATCAGGCAATTTAGAACTAGTTGAAACCCCAAACTGTCTTTTGGGGTTTATGGGGTAGAAAAGGAAAGGGGAGGTTAGGGGTTATGTGTTGGAAGTATGGGGAGTTCCTGGCAAGCATTGTGACTAGTACATTGTTTGTTGTGTTAATCGAACTATTAATTATTGCTGTGTTTCATTTTCTGTAGGCTCTTGCAGGACTAGAGGAGCTCTTGGAGCACTGATGGCATGCCTGAGAACAGCCCGGGCTCACGGACACCTCGAACTTTCAAATATCATGAGCAATGGTCTGGTTTCCACTGAATGTATAAAACAGGGTCTAGTTCATCAGCACAATCAGGTAGAGGGACACCTTTCTTTGTTTCTTTACATTAGAATAATTGCTTCAGTCCTAAATACTGTGCTCTCATTGTTTTAAACCAAAGGTATCATCACAGGTGTCTAACTCTTGTGGTTAACATCTAAATATCTTGCAGGTTTGCATTGATGCTTTAGGTTTGCTGTGTGAAACCCACCGTAGCACAGAAATTGTGTCTGTGGAAGAAATGCAACTAATCCAATTTTTCATGATGTACAACTTGAACAGCCAGCCTCCTTCAGTAAGGCAACAGATCAGTTCTTTACTGAGAAAGGTAATTTAAAGCTATGAACAACGCTAACTTTGTTAGTTATATAGCATTTAAAAAAATAATTCTGAGTATGTTACGAGTTGCTCGTCTGAAAGAGCAGGAGCTCTAAGACATGACTATGTTGTGTGTGTTACGCAGTGGATTGGTAAGTCATGGCAAGCAAGGATGGCTTAAACAAAAAACGAAGCGATAGGCACCGTAACTTGATCACCAATGGTAGTGAGCATTACTTAACTGTCAGCATACGCATCCTTCAGCAACAGCAAAGCACTCTGCCACAGAGTAGGCGAGGAACCTTACGTTGCCTTTGCTGTGGACTAAGAGTGTGCTTATATAGACTTACCAGACCTCAGGCGAATTCACAGTCTCTTGATCAGCCTCAGTAACCTGATTGGGAACACAAAGTAGGGGAATATTAAGGGAACGGCATGGTATGGCTGTGCTGTTACAGTCTGCAGGGACCGAGCGTGTCAGTATGGTGGAGGTTGCCACAGCCGCGTATGGGAGATCATGGTAGAAAAATACGGATAAAATGAGGAAAGTGTGTATGCATGAAGAACGTTTTGGAAGATGTTAATGGCAAAAGAAAGCAGTGTGGAAGGAGAAAATAATTTGAGGTGGGGGAAAAATGAGGGAATAAGTTTGGCAGAAACAAAAGAGCAGAAGTCTTTCTCTTTCCGTTCTCATCTGGTGCAGTCTGAGGAATACGAGATGGAAAAATTGTGTGAGAGGGAATGTAATAAGAAAGGAAATATTACTAGTGGGTAATAGAAGAGTTGTGGGAAGCACTCCTGATGTGAGTCAAACTCCGTAAGAGACACTGAAGCTATAAAAATCAGGCATTAATTGATCTTTTTATCTTTATAGAGGTTCTTATGTTCCACAGAACATGGAGGGGTGGGGGGAGAAGACTAGGCATGAGTTTAAGGAGGAAGATGGGAGAAGGTGTTGGAGGTGCAGAGAGAGGGGAAGAAGGTTGGTCTGAGAGAAATGAGGAGCAAAAAACCTTGTTATGGAGAGAGAAGGATCTGTTCTATGTTACACTGTATGCAAGACTTTTGAAAATCACAAGCAATACAATCTGGAAATTAAGCTGAAAATCTCTCTTTCCCTTATTTATCTGTCAATGACTCTTGCCTTACCTTTGTTTTGCTTTTGTTTTTAAAAGTTATTTTGTAGGATACAAGAAAGTTCCCAGGTGCTTTATAAATTGGAGCACAATAAAACCAAGCCGGAGTTACTTGAAATCTCAAGTAGAAGGCATCCTTTGGGGATTTTGCAACAATATAAAGTAAGTTAGAGTGCTAGAGATAACAGATGGTAAGAGGTGGGATAGCATTTCCTGAAAGACAGGGAATTGTTCTAACACCTCTGGCTAAGTTGGGCAGTGTCTGTGTTAGGAAACGGTGCCCTGCAGAAGGAAGAGACCTGTACAGTGAAACAGCGCTGGGGACCTTGTTCACGCTGTACACGCCTGTGCAAGTTAATTTTGACTCAGATGTACCGTTTCTTCTGAACGGAGTGCCCATGGGTAAGTGGAGGGTATAGTTAAGCTTAATTTTGTCCACAAGCAATCAAGGTTGTTTCCTGAGGGAGTGCTCTGTGGTGTGAACCGTAACAGCAGTAAGTGGGGAAGGACTGGAGGTGCACCCACAGCCCAAACTAAAAATTACAGGTAAACGTCCTGTTGCTGCTGGCAGTCCAGTAGCAAGTTTAAATGCTACGCATTGCTTGGGCTTGAAACCGAGATCCCTTGAGCTCCAGCCTCTTCCTAGCTCTTCAGAATGATCAGTCAGTGTATGAATGACAGTTTCAGCACAAAGACTCACGTATGAAGAGTTCTTTGGTATTTGTCCTTTTTCATATTTGAAGGCTCGCATAATCAGTTTCTTTGTGTTAAACTGTTTCTTGTATGGAGTTCTGCTTTTCTTGTTCAGCTGCTTTTCAAGGTTTTGATACAATGGCCATCTTTTGCTGGGAGTGGGGAAGGGAAACTGTTTTTAAAAACAAACAAACAATTGTCCAGCCTTCACTGTACTCTAGAAAACAAGAACTTTGTCAGTACTGCTGCGGTAGGCCTCCCGTTCCTCCAAAATTTACTGGAAGATCATAGTTTTTTGTGTAACATGTAAAGCAGATTGTCCTGGATTCACTTACTTAGACTTTTGTTTGTAGGGCAGCAAGCAAACTGTCTTAAAATCTCTTCTGTGATTTTTCAGGGCTTCATGTCATCTGTATGTGACAGACTTTTCGAGTCACTGTTTCCTGGTTCATCACACCCAACCAGATTTTCTGCACTAACAATTTTAAGATCAATAGCAGAAATATTTTCTGTTCAAAAAGGTGAGAAATCTAGTTTATAGGCTGTAGGAATGGGAAGTATTGAAGAAAATTCTTTTATGCCAGCTGTTTAATTTCTGTCAAAACAAAATGGTATTCTTAGTCCTTCATTTCTTAAGCATTTCCTGTGGTGCTTTAATTGGATAGTTTATGGTGTCGTGCTGCTGTTATTTTAAATTTTCTTCACAAAGTTATGACAGGCACAATTCAAGAAGTATTAGTTGGAGCCTTGGGGAGTATTTCTGGTCTTGCTAAATCTTGTGTGTGACTTATATGGCCAACATAAGAATATGTTTTCAGTCTTACGACTTCTCAGGAAGTTCAGCAAGGCCAAGTGCAAGGTCCTGCATGTGGGTCAGTGCAGTCCCAAGCATAAGTACAGGCTGAGTGGAGAATGGATCAAGAGCAGCCCAGAGAAGGACTTGGGGGTAACGGTGGATGAGAAGCTGGACATGAGCCAGCAGTGTGCACTGGCAGCCCAGAAAGCCAACTGTATCCTGGGCTGTATCCAGAGAAACGTGGCCAGCAAGGCGAGGGAGGGGATTCTCCCCCTCTACTCTGCTCTCGTGAGACCCCACCTGGAGTGCTGTGTCCAGCTGTGGAGCCCTCAAACATAAGAAGAATATTGACCGGTTGGAACGAGTCCAGAGGAGGCCATGAAGATGCTCAGAGGGCTGGAGCACCTCTCCTATGGATACAGACTGAGAGAGCTGGGCTTGTTCAGCCTGGAGAAGAAAAGGCTTTGGGGAGACCTTATAGCACCTTCCAGTACCTGAAGGGGCCTACAAGGAAGCTGGGGGGGGTGCTTTTCACAAAGGCCTGTACTGATAGGTCAAGGGGTAATGGGTTTAAACTGAAAGCAGGGAGATTTAGGTTGGAAATCAAAAAGGATTTGTTCCCGGAAAGGGTGGTGAGGCAGTGGAACAGGTTGCCTTGAGAAGTTGTGGATGCCCCATCCCTGGAAGTGTTCAAGGCCAGGCTGGATGAGGCTTTGAGCAACCTGGTCCAGTGGAGGGTGTCCCTGCCCCTGGCAGGGGGGTTGGAACTGAATGGTCTTTAAGGTTCTTTCCAAACAAAACCAGTCTGTGATTCTGTGATTAAATTGTAATAATTATTCATTAAAAAAAAAAATTGAGACATGTAAGATGAAAGTTGTTTTGGAGAGGGAGGGGATAAAAGCCTTTATGCTAGATCTTTTTTCTCAAAACCTCTAATAGATCATGAACACAATAATTTTATTATTCCAGGTTTGTGGTATGTTGTTGCTGGCTTATTTTTTTTAATGGAAAGTTTTATTGGGAGTTGTTTATAGCAGCTTTAGGATTTCAGAAGCCTGATGTTATTTTAGAAAGGAAATTTAGTTGCTGTTGTGTTCTGTGCTGGAATGTCGTGCACTTGTTTGCATCTTAATATTTCTGGCTGCATTACAGCATTAGGTCAGTTGCCAGAAATCATGAGTCCTTTAAATCTAATTTAAAAGCAAAATATTATAATGTCTTCCATTTTAGGGCATTATTCTCATGACAAAAAAAAAAAAAACCAACAACCCAAACCAACCTAAAATGAACTCAATAGACACTGAAGTTTTAAAACTTTTTGAAAGGAATTATTTTCTAATATTGCATACTTCCAGTAAAAGAAGTTTTAAGCAAAGCTAAAATAAAGGTTATTTTCAATGTTGATATTAATGTGAATAAATGGGATCCTTGTGTTGTCAATAAGCTACTTTTTTGTATTACTGAGCGTATTTTTTTGGATATGGTAACCTTTTTTCAAGAGTAAACATGGCATTCTAAGACCTAGTAAAAGAAGTAAGTAACGTTAAAATAATGCTTTAGTTAAAATTATATTTCAATGCTTCTCTTAGTATAGCTAAGCAAAATGTGAATGCAGTGCTTATTCTGGAAAGAATTACAGCAAAACTGTGAGGCCTTGATTTCTTTGAACAGGCCAGGCACAAGTTTTTCAGTTGGATCAGGAGATTGATTCTACTCGTGTTCGAACTTTGATCCAGTGTTTTGCCAGTACTTTTGAAGAAGTAAAACTTCTAGCGTTTGAGCTTCTGATGAAACTACGTGACGTTGCTTTTAATTTACAGGTATGTAACTAAAAATAGTTGAAAGGCAGTAATTCCGTGAGAGATGGATGTCGTATGTGAACGAGGTACTTGGATTAGGTACAAAGTCTAACTGCTGAAAATGAGAAGTCAGTCCGAGCTGACTGCAGTAGTGTTCATCCCTAGCATCTTCTGTATCCTTTTGCACAGCCTCTGCCCTTACCCAAGGAGGCTTGCTTCACTGGTGGGTGGAGGAGTTTGGGAAGTTCACTGGCTATGACTCTGAACTGTCACAGGAATAGTTAATGCGAGCTCCTTGCTTAGCTGCAACTTCCCTTTGTGACTGAGGCATTTTGACTTGGTTACTCTGTATTTTAAGAAATTCAGCTCTATTTCTTTTTCCTTTCTGATTGGTCTCAGATTTCATTTTCTGATTGTCTTTTTTTATTTCTCCCAATTTTTACCCTTTGACTTTATGCTGATTTTTCTATTATTTCACAGAAAGTGACTTATAAATTCAAAAGTACTGGTGAACAAATACTGCTTCCTAATAAACCATGCTACTCTGTGATATCCGTTAGCAGATAAAACACAGTACTTTGAAAACAAAAACAACCTCCTGTGAAGTGCAGAGTGTTTGAATACTGCCTTATGACAGACTGTCTCCATCCTCAGTGCGCGTGTAACTCTAACTTTGCCGCATACAGGTGTGCCTTTGGTGCAAGATGATTGGTGTACAGAATAAGTGTTTCTTAAGAAATACATTACAGCAGATTTACTGAAAAGCAGGTTCTTAGATTTCAGGGTGCTAAGCAGCTTAATTAAATCAATATGGGAGCTGAATAAAATAAGCACTATTGGATTTGGTTTTTTTCAGGGTTGTGAAAATCTAGGTCTCCTATTCCAAGCAGCAATGGATCTTAGCACAAGTACCAAGCCATATGACTGTGTCACTGCTTCCTATCTATTGAACTTTCTAGTACATCACGAAGGACTACAGCGTACTTGTTTAGGAAAAGGTGTTGAGCATAAACCCCGGATAGATGAAAGCACATCAGCAAGTACAGTGGAGAAGAATACTTTAGCAGGTAAGCTTTTTAGGGAAATCACCCTCCCTGTTTTTTATATTTATTTGAAATCTTACTGCTTTTCCTTAAGCCTTTTGGTAGGAGGCATAATGAGTAAGGGATGCTTATTTCTAATAGAATTTTAAGTATATTTTGCTTTGCTGTTAAGAAGCTAAGTACCTTAGTAGGATCTTAATCTAGTCCTGTTCACGTTGAGGCTATCAGGTGTTCTCAGAAGATGGCTTTTGTTATTAATTTGATCAGAGGGAAAGTGGCTTTGGGACCCTGGCATCTAGCCTGAAGAAGCTGTGTACCTGAAGTGCGGGCAAGGAATCTCTGCCTCTTCTAAGAGCTTGCTCACTCACCCGTAGCGAAGGCAGACATGGTTGGTCTGTGTTCTATTACAGTACTTGCTGCTTGTGGTTCTGCCCTTTAGAGCTCTGTTCACTTGGAACCATTTTTCCGAGTGGTTTGCAGTCCTGCATATACGTTGCTGCAAGAATTAGGCTTTGTTCACATGCGAGAAATTGTTTTGTTGGTTTAGTGCCTTTGGATGAGAGCTGAGAAGCTCTGGGTCTGGCAGAATTGGCAAACTCGTTAGTCTTCTTCCACCTTTTGTGATCTGGAATAAAACTACGGTCTTTAAATTGCTTATTTGTGATAAAGCATTGGATGTAATTTGAAACCACTATTGTATACATTTTTGTGCCATCTAATTATTTTTAATCTCTATAGTTTTCTATTAATACTTTCTTCATATATAGTGAAATTGTGATTTTGAGACATGGTTGTGGTTGCCATAAAAGAGGCAAATGCATGGGTAACTCCATGTCTCATTGTTACAGTGTCTTGGTAGTTATCTGCAGTTCATCATTAAGCTTTGTAATTAATTCTGATACTGAGATGCTGCATGGTATAAAGTTTAATAAAATAGGCACATATATCCTTGAAAATTGGGCACCTGCTTTTGTGGCTAATTTAAGATTCAAATATTTAACCATTAGCTTCTGATCTTTAATACTCTGCTGAACTGTTTCTTGTATTATTCTGGCTGTAAAGGCCAAGTCTGGCTTTCAGTATGTGGTAGGTTTCTTGGCTTGACTTCATTGTACGCTGTGGGATTATCCTGGAGTAAGGATCTGGGCTGTGCTTTTCACAGCTGCGGTTTGGTTCAGGTAGGCAGACAGACTAAATTCCCTATAAGAACTATTGCTGGAGTTTAGGTAATTGAAAATCAACAATAACTTGGATTTAAACAACAGAAGAGTGAAAAGTATAAACAAGGATATTGCTGTGCATTTTCCATTGAATTGTTGTGTAAACAGGCTTCATTGCCTTTGTTGCCTTTATTGTCTTTAAAGCAAATTTGTTTCGTAGAAGATACGTGTATGTATAATGCTGATATGTACTATTTAACATTTTAGTTATCAAGCTTTTGTTGGTGAATGTTGAAGAAGAAGTATTTCAAGCTAAGACGTCTCTGCTTCAAGCAGCAGCGGCCTTCCCGATGTATGGGCGAGTGCATTGTATAACTGGGGCTTTGCAGCAATTACCTTTTAAGTAAGTAAAACATACGCCTGAGTGGTAAGTTGTAAGTCCATATTTAAGCACGGTGGAAGAGCTGCTCGGGAGAACATAAAAGCAGACAGTGTTACTTACAGTGAAATGCAGTGCCTGTGGCTTTTTAGAACTCTCACCGGTGGCTGCTCAGTTCAGCTACCTGTTGGGCACTTCCTTCATATGTATTCAACTCAGTCTCAGCACTTTTCAAACTGTACCCTATTTATAGTTTTCATAAATACTCTTGCGGAAGTTTGTAATTTCAGTCCTTTAAATATAAAATTATTATTAATCCGTGTTGTGTTTTTTTTTTTTTCTTTTAAAGTAACCTGATGTTGGTAGCTGAATGGAAGGAAATGGTGGCCAGGCTTATTCTGATGTCATACAAACTCTCTGCTGTAGTATCACCGGTAGTGCAGAGCTCATCACCAGAGGGTCTTATTCCAATGGATAGTGAATCAGGTAAACAAACAAACCCCAAAAGAATTCTGTTAAAATCTGAAGTTTTGTTTGTCTTAGAGCGATTCAGAACTAGAGCTAGCTAGAACTAGAGCTCCCTTTGAATGTTTCATTTTATGTCATAACCTTAAGCTTCTCTTCTAATTTCTGAAGGAGGTTGTCTTGACTTCTGGACTACAAACAAAAGCCAAACTTTCGCAGATTGTGTTGTTGCGTCTGTTTCAAGACAGATGACTGTAGAGTCTGGTTTTCATTCTTCCTTAATCCTCCAAATCGCCATAGTTTTGTATTTGTGTTTTACTGCTAATGCTTTCTTTTGTATTACATACCCAAAATGAATTACATTTGTATGAAGAACTGGAAGTAAAAACCTAAACTTGCAAAATTTTCCTCTTGTTTAATGTGTAGAAAGTGCAGGTCGCCTGCAGATGATTCTGCATGAGATACAACCACAGGACACGAATGATTATTTTATGCAAGCAAAAATTTTGAAAGAACACTGCAAAGTAGAGTCTGAAAAGCTGACTGACCACAGGCCAACAGAAAATATTTGCACAGAAATGAGAGGTAAATCCAATGCTGTATTAGTAATTCGATCAAGATATTCTTTATAGAGCAGGCGATTTACGTGGGTGATCAAAATTGGAAGTTATTTGCTCCATATAATGTTTCACTTCTCCAATAAATCTGTCAGAAGGTACTTATTCTTGGGCATAGTTTTAAAGACTAATTCACTGTGTTTCTGGAAGATTGTGGTTAATCTCCCTTAGAGCACAAGAGAAAATGGGTTGTTTTGATGTTGGCCGAGACTCTCTTGCCGTAGCTGCACCGGCCAGGTAATCTTTAACACCTTTTCTGTCAAGCAACGCTTTTCATGTGTTTCTTGTTGAAAGGTGTAAGTGCGATTTCCCTCTCCAGTGTACACAACACTGGTGGGGAATATGTTCGTGAAATGAAACTTGTTGCATGAAGTTACATAAGCAGAAGCTTCTGTTCGAAAGATTCCAGTGGTAAAATGTTGGATAGTGTTTGTCATCTTTAATGAATAGGAGCTATGAAATTGAGCCGTACGGTGATAAAGAAATTGTGAACTTTGGCGTTATTTAGTGTATGCCAGTATGAATTTATAGAATACCTGCGTATTTTGAAATTTAGTAGTTCATGCAATCTTTTTATGTCTCAAAATATCTGAACTCTCTTTCCTCATACGTTTTTTCCTACGTTTAAAATAGTTTTGGTTGGGCCATATGTTTTGCTTCGTGAGATCTGTAAACGTTGGAAGTGGGACAGTGGCCACCAGATGGGGATGTTGCGTTAGAAACGCGCTGCCTTCGCTTGGCCTCTTCCCATGGGGGGCGCCTGGGTTGAAAACCGAGGAACATATCGGGAGCGATGGATTGATGGGTTATGGGGAGCGTGTTGGAGCCTGGCTCTACAGTTGTAGGTGTCTGTATAGTTCAGTGTGCAGGTGAATAAGAATTGTGACCAAAAGACTTGTACTCTTCAAAATAGCAGTTTCCTGGTGAACTGTTATACTGCTACTTTTTCTAAGTGGAATAAAGTACAGTGAGTGTTCAGGAGCAGAACCAATTAGGGTCAGCAGAACTGAATTATCTTTTGGGTTAACAAATTTAGTTTTGGTGGGGGTTTTTTCATAGCTAATCGTGTTTTGTAAGAAGATCAGACTAAATAAAATTTAAATTACAACCCTGTGTCTAAGGACCTTGAGTTAAACTATTACATTTGTTGATTTTTATTTTTAAGGTAAAGAAAGACAAACATGTGATGTCACAGCTCAAATGGTTCTTGTATGTTGCTGGAGAAGCATGAAGGAAGTATCACTGCTCTTAGGGACTCTGTGTAAACTTTTGCCTTCACAGGCTGCAGCTGGACCTTCAGATGGGCTGATTACTGTAGAACAGGTAGGGAAGTACTTATTGTCATAAACCGTTCGCTTTCTGGCAGGGAGGGAAGGCAGGTTTCAGAAAACTTTTTTCTTAAATCTACATTCTGTATGGGCTAAGTATTTTTTTTACTGCCATGTTTTTCGCATGCTTTTCTTCTTTTATTATACTTGGTTAACAGTCTACTTTTTGATCAAGTGGTATTCAGAAGGCGTAACGGTGGTAGTAACAGATAAGTGAAGAAATTGTTAGCTAACAACTTGAGGAATATTAACTCTAATTGTATTGGGTTATTGGTAAGATGTGTGCTGCGGTCAGGGATGCCAATGCACCCCTCTCTGTGTGTATATGTATTGGGATATGTTACAGGCATTAATAGAGTTGCTCAAAGCCTTCGAAACTGACATATATTCAGCATGTCTTCTGTTTCGTTTTGAACTCTAGAAGTTGGGATTTTGCTTAAAGCTCTTCATTAATTGAACTTCAGAATCAATAATTCTGAAAGTCGAGCATGCTGACAAGTCATAGTCTTGTCCTGTGTAGGAGACTGAATTATGAATAATTTGTATGTAATGTGACTTTTTGCTCCAATTTTTCTGATTTAAGAGATCAGAAATGTTAATATGCCATCTGGGTCTCTTGTAGAATGTTGAATGCAGTGTTTATAAGAAATTAGATTACCACAGGCATTTATTTGGGAAATATTTTGTGTTTATTAAATTTCTGTTTTTAATTGATGACCTTTTCATTTCCATATGGTTTCAACAAAACCAGTTGCTACATGGAAGATTGAAATGTACAGGACAAACCACTTTTTAACCTCTTTCTTTCCAGCAGAAATTATTTATTTAGTTTTTCCTTAGGTGTTAGAACTTTCTGTCATAACTAACAGTATCATGTGCCGCAGATCTTATTTATTTATGCTACCTAATATTGTGGTGCCATAGAAATAGTGTTAGTATCTTTAGTCTTGCATTGTCTCTTATTAACAGCTGTGCTTGTATTGTTGCAGAGGTCTGGTGGGTAGATGAGAGAACAGATATGGGTTTCTACCATTATGTTCCTTAATCTGTTCCAACTCAAAAAGGAATTGACATTTTAGGATGAGTCAGCTCTAACTGTGACATCTCTAGCTTTATTTAGAAAGCAGACATTAGTAGTTGCCCTTTCACAAATGCTGTGTTATTAGGCAACATATCTTCTTTTCCTGTAGATGCCTTGTGAGGTTCTTTATGCTTCTGATGTCTCTCTCTGAAAAAGAATGTGTGCATTCTAATCTGAAGAATGCTGGTTGATGAGAAGTCAGTTTGAAATGCTGATTTTCCTTAGGCTTGTAAGGAAATAGAGTTTGGCTGAATGTATAAAAAATATTACAGGAAAAAACATAGGCATTTTCTCTGCACTTTTTGTAACTGGCATTACCCTACTCTACAAAAAAAAAGGGGGGGGGGGGATTTCATCATAAATTACTAGAAATGTCAGTACCGTAACTGCTGTGGCTTCGGACTTTTATTAAACACTTTTCAGTGTTGAGAAATAGGAGAATTGGATTTTGGTGTATTAGGTGTGTACAGCTTTCCCTTAAAGTTGCCCATTTTCTTTATTTTCTAAGTATTAAAAGAGATTTAAGACTGCAGAGAGGGAAAACTTGAGAGAAACCTTGATCATACTGTCTTGAGTCAGGGCTAAGTAATTGTTGAGATAAATCTGGTAGCACCACTTGGCTGTTCTGTGCAACAGGATGACAAAGCCTTCTTCCTCTTGTACCTTGCTTCATGTCGAGGTCAGTAACTGTGAAATTGTACCTTATGGGGTCAGTGTTACTGTTCTTTATTCACACAAAAGATGGTAGTGTTGAATTTGCACATAGTCTGTTGGTTATTTTTGCCCCCTTTTTTTAATTGAACATGCAAATGAAAAGACAAAATCTTTCTGTGCTGTTCCACGCTGGGAAATGGTACAGCAGAACCATGCTGCTTGGTAGGCAGCGGTGTTAGCCAGCGCCTCGTAGCACTCATTCTCAATTCCTCTTTGCAACTGTTAAGGCGGTTGGTTGTGGTGTGTACCTGGGTAGGAGAAGTTGGCGGAGAGGTAGCTCTCGTTTGATACTTCTTTTTTTTTACTAGAAGTTGGGACAATATAAAAATTGCACTTTCCTTGTCTTTTGAGTAAGAGAATGACTTTGCATGGCATTTGCATGCCACTGTGTGCACTGCCTATAACACCTTGAGCTTCTTGGTGTGGAGATCTGTGTATAGGGGAGTCTGGAAATACTGAGTCGGCAGTCTTCGAAGCCTAAGCCATTTTGTGATGGCTGCTTTGCCTTTAAAAATAGAGAGAGCAAGTGCCTAGTGTACCTGGAGAAACCTCTCTGTGCGAGAACACATTCTACCTTTCATTCTCCCTTTGACCCGTAAAGTCTAGAGAGGGCAGGCTCCAAGCTTTGCCTGTTAAGACAGTCCATACAAACAGCAGCATCATGTCCTAGTCACCACCACGGAGTGAACAAAGTGACACCTAATGGAGACTCCATATTGATTTTGTCATGTGACCTGCAAATCATGAGGAGGAACTCTCAGTTCCTCTCAAATCAAAGCCTGGAGGAACTTTGAGCTCTTCTTCAAACTCCTGTTTATCTCACGTGTGAAGTTTTATCATGATTTTGGGAGGTAAGCTTGCCAGAACTGTGTACCAGAGTGAAAAGAAACAGGCAGCAGAAGGTAGAGACTTAGCACTGTCCCAGTGCCAGGTGTTCTGCTGGTGTTAACCCAGCAGTCGAAGAGATGGGAGCTGAGCCCATGTGGTGGAACACTGAAGTACACAGAAGAAGGTTTTGCATCATAGAATGAAGTACATGCTATGTGTTTTAAATAAATTATATTGAAGTTTGATTTAGACCTTGAAAGTTGATGAGAATTAGGGAAGAAAAAGGTGCAGATCTTTTTGCTTCCAAACAGCTTTAACAACTTGGTATCCTGGTAGAGCTCTAGAGGATAACTACTCGTGGAAGTTTAGTTATAGCTTTTTCAGACCTTTCAATGTAGCTCTCATCACTGCATACATACAACATCTTTTTTATTTTAAAATTGTTTCTAGCAGTCAAAGGCAATTATGCAGGATCCTAGAACCTTAAAAATAACTAAGGTAGATTTGTTTCCCTTTGAAACATTTTGTTAAGTTTAATTCTTACCTTTCTGAGATATTTGTGTAGATGTTTGTTTCTGTTGTTATGATTTAGTAGGTATTTTCTTTGGGATTTTAGGTAAGAGTGCAGACAAAAAAATAAGGACTATAAGTTTGCTTCCTCTGAAAATCAGGGTTGTCCTTTTTTTTTAATCTGAGTGTGTGCCTCTTGGAAAAATAGCAAATTTTATATCCTTTATTTTTTTGGCCTTTTTTAAGGATATAGCACTATCCCTTTAACCTGGGAGGGGAAAAAAAGAGTGAAATATTTGTTATCCTTAAAATAAGTGCTTTTTTTAATGATAGGACTTGTAGTTGCTTTTTGCTTTTGCCAGTGGCTTTTCCAACCGCGGAAAGGATTGCTGCCTTTAATTGCAGAAGTATTTTGCATATATTAGTGAACTGTCTATATGTAATTTCAAATAGCTTTTTTTCTCCTTTTCTTTTTTAGGTTAAAAATATTGGGGAGTACTTTAAGCATCATCTGCTGCAATCGAGGCACAGGGGTGCATTTGAATTGGCGTACGCTGGCTTTGTGCAACTTACGGAAATGCTCTCCAGGTAGAAGATGGGCAACTTACCAAGTTTTTAATATAATAGTTTTATCAAACTGTGGTATTGAGCCTGAAACTGGCTCTGCAAGCAGATCCTTGATTTCCTGTGGGTTTTATTCGGGTTTGATGTAGTCATGATGATGACATTAGTTACATGAGATCTGCGGGACCGGGATACTTATGGCTAGAGGTGGTGCTTAGGCACTGAAAGACTATACAGACATTTGATGCTTGCTGCATTTTTCTCCATTTCTGGCATCTTAGTTTACTGAACAGCTCTCAAAAGCTCTTGGGAAAAGTAGGAGTGTAGAATTTCCCTTCCCCATTCCTACTTCCCCAACCCTTTATGAAAATGAATGCCAGACTTTTTTTCAGCTGGGATGTTTTCCTGGAAACTTTTATTACTTGTCGTTGAGTTGGGTATTCTGACATTTGGAAGGCTACCTGGCAGTGCATCACAGGATGTGATAGGCAATATTTTTTATTTTTTTTCTTTCCCCTTGTAACCTTGTGCTTTCCTAGAAGATCTAAGTGAGCAGAATTGTCCGGAGGTCTGGGCAAGTGTATTGGAACTTCCATTATATGCTTAGTTACCGATTGCAAGTGTTGGTAATGTTTCTTTGTGATACATAGTGATTGTGTCATACCCAGCTTTTAATAAGACAAATCTCTACTGACTTTGTGGGTTTTGGTGGTTTTTTAATGTGCTTTTTGGAAGGCCCAGTCAAATTTTAAATTTGAAATACATGTATTTTCACACCAATTCCAGGTTACGTATCCAATATTCTCCTTTTGCCCCGAGTGGGTCAGTGTGAGGCACTAACCTGTTTCTTGCTTATTTTGAGGGGTGTGGAGGAAGGAAGGAGGGGGTAGTTTTGTTTGTTTGTTTTTTAAAGTAAGAATAAATCTGGTGATGGAAACCGTTTTGGTGCTTTTAGTACAAACCAGCTGCCTGACCCAGGTTCACTGTGTGTCCCCTCAGACAGTTTTCCCAACAGAACGGAGGGGTTGGTCTCTGATGTGGGATGTCGGTAGGGTAGCTGCCTCTAGGTACCAGCACTGCTAGAGAAACTGGTGTTTGTTATGGCCTTCGTTCTGCGTGCCCGTGAGGGGTTGAACTGTAAGCCACTGTTCTGTCAGTGGTGCATCTGTCGAAGCAGATGGGCTAGCAATTTGAGGCCTTTTAAATTGGCCTGAGTAGTTTGTTGAGGGCTTGCACAACCTTACTTTACACTGACTATTTACTTTAAAAGGAAAAAAAGAAACTGCACTGTGGTAGTGTCCTTGCTTATCTTTTTGCCTGTCTATATATTACCCACATTTCTGTAAATTTTGTGTTCTTCTAAACTACAAGAACGTGGTTTGGTAAATTGTAAGGTGGTGTATGAGGTGGTTGCCCGGTGGCACCCTTTGTGCTGGCTTCTCAACTTCCCTTCTGGGCTGGACCTTTTCCATTTTCAGGGCTGTGAGTACTGAGAGAGCAGCTCCTACCGTGCGTGAGAAAAGGCTTGCCAGGGTGGGTGACTGGAAACACCTTATCGAGGACAACAGTTGAGGTGGGCCCCACTTCTCTGGGCAACTTCTTAGAGAAGTGGTTATATTGTCACATCAATTAGTGTATCTAATTGGAATGGGCTACAGAGCAGACAATTTATACTACTGATTTTTTCAAGTCAAGTATGAGATATTGTCCTGCTGTCAGCTGCATACTTCTAGCTGCTCTTTATAGATACTGTAGCACACTACACACTGTTTCATTCAGTGTCCTGAACTGGATGCTGCACTTGGCAATAGTGGCTTTTTTTAATTTGGAAAAAAAAGGCAACACCTACTCCAACAGCAGAAACTGCCATTCCTTTCAGTGCTTCTTTTGCAGATCTCTGACATCATAATTTAAAACTTTCTGTATCATTATTTAAACTTAGTTTTGTATCTGAAACTTGCTTTTTTCCAAATGCAAAAGTAAGTTCAGATAACAAAATATTACCAAGTTATGGGACTGCTGTTTTGAGACACACAGTGACAAATTAAAATGTGTTGTGCCAATAGGTAGTATTTTCATGTCAGGCAGCATTTCTTTAAATGTTCTTTAAATTAATACAGTATTCCAGATAAAGTAAGCTGTTACCAGTATAGATTACACAGAAACAGTTGCTGAATGTTGAAGGCTGTTTTCCCTAGCTATGATGGATGTGAATATAAACATGTGCTGATGTAAAAAAAATTCCATGGTGAAGTTGTACTATCTACTTTAGATACAGTAGACTTCAGAATAAAATCAAAGGCTTTATTCCTCCCATCAGATTGAAGAGAGTCTGGCCACCAGAGTAATGCTGTTTAAAAACAAACCCCAACCTTTAACTACCAGCAGCCTTTTTGAAGAGCAAAAGGAGGTGATCCAGACAGGTACAGCCCGCTACTCTGGTCTCAGTCAATATGCAGGACTGTCTAGAACAAACTTTGTAGGAAAGGCAAACTAAAAAGCAGGAAATAAGGGAAAACATATAAAAAGCACTATCACTTTATGGCAGACCAGCTGTTTTTCTTTGATTGTCAGTTTTTAAATTTCTTTTAAAAGCTGAGGCAAATAGAGTAGAGCAAGTCTTCCCAAACTTCAGAGGAGTTCCTGATGTGTTTGTTCCCTCTCCCTTTTTCTGCCATGGTATTTAACCACTTAAGAGCGGCTTTATATGGCGTTGTAAAATGAAGAGCTAAGCTCAAGAGAACTGTGCTTCTCTAGCAGTTATTAAAACATTAAGCAGTATGTATCATTTAAAAAAAAAAAAAGTGCTTGTATTTAAGCAATTTTCCTCTTCTGAATTAACAGTTCTCCAAAACAGGTTTTTGATGATGCATAGTGCTTAGTATTTTTAAAGTTAAGCTATTTCAAATACAGCAAGTATTTATTTGTTTCAGCGAAAGAAGATAATTGCCAGGAAATATGGGTCTCAAGGCGAATAATTGTATTTAAAATGAAGGAGACTAATATCAGAATAGGCAATGACTCTTGGGTCTGGTACTCCTGGGACACGAGGAGTACCTTAGGACTGTTCTCCAAAACGGGGGAGTTACTTCTCTTGGTGAATGCAGTCGCCGTGCAGGTCTGCTGAGTGTCCTGGTGTGTCTCCATGTATCCTGCTGCAGCTGAGGGGCTGCGTTCCGTGGGTAAACCCAGACTGGCCCACCCCTCCCCATGCTAGGCTCATGAACAGTCTTGAAGCATGTGTACCAGAATCTGTATTAATTTACTGTTGCATCCACAAATACCAGAGGAGAAAGCCTTTGTCTGGTGCAGCTTATAGTAATGTGCAGCTTAAATACGATACCTTGTTGAACAGAATTGAACTCAGGACCTACAGAAGCATCCTTGACATGTTAATTTATTCTTTCTCTAAGACCCAGTGAAAAATCTCTACTAAGACTTTGCCAAATCCCTTTCCCATGCTTTTATGAAAGACTCCAGTTGAACATGGTCTTTCCCTTTCATAAGCCAAACATTTGCTTAAAACTGTATGCTGGAATAATTACCATCTGAGCTCGCTTTTAGCTATACAACCCTTAAATACAAGCCTTTATAAGAACCAAGGGTAGACTTCTTCCTAGAGAGAGCAGTGGTATTCAGACCTGAGTTCGTGCTGAAAGAAAAATCTTTCCTCCACAGAGATTTCTTACGAACCTGATGAAATTTGATCTCTGTCCTGACATTTGGATGGAAGTTGCTGAGTCTGCTCTAAGTGTGCCAGTTACCATGCTTCCTTTTCCCTGTTCATATTCCTCGTAGGGGTGTAATGCTCCCTTTCTTGTGCCTGTTTCATGTTGTCTGGGGCTGCAACTTCATAAAACCAGACAGCTACAAAACAAGCAGTGTTCATATCAATGAAATAAGCAGTGTTTTTTAAAAAAATATTTTCCTGTCAAAAGCCCTGAGAAACTACAAATGCTTGTTTGGCCCGATAACGTGATGGTTAGGGAAAGTACCTGGAAGCCTCAAGGCATCTGTTTTAAACTTGAATCTCCTGTAATCCTTATAAATACCCAAACAGTTTCTCAGTTCCAAATAGTGTTTTGTCTGTTTTGCTTTGATTTTATTTAGTGAAGCTTTTCTGGGAGATCAAGTAGAACATAAACATTTCTGGAAATGTCATAATCATGGTGTTGCATGGCTATGGCTGTAAAGCTGCAGAACGCAGGGGAGGGTTTGGGGAAGAGTCATGTCATGCAGTGCAGTGTGTTTATTTAGGAATGCTGTATTTTGCACATTTAAAAATGATTGAATTGGAGCTCGGTGAACACAATTTTATGTGTATGCAACAAGTTAGGACCGTGTCATATAGTTTTTCTGCAAAACTGTAATGATAAAGAAAACCTCTGATTTTGGAAACGTTTAATCCTGTGTCAGTGGAAATTACTCAATCTGTACCTAGTCAGTGTCTGATCTTTTGTAATATTTTTGTTGGGCGACTAGGAGTAGACCCTCCTGATCCTTTGCAGTAAACTCTGCTCTGACTCTTTGTTGCTCTGAAGCCACTGTAACTCTTTGCCTTCCCAGGCCTCTGGGCCAGCGAGGAAGACTTCTTGTAAAACTTTAAAATAATTGATAGACCTTGTAGTGATGTGTGCTAGAATTGTCCCAGACTCGTCAGCGAAAGTGTAATTGCAGATGTGAAGGAAGAGTCTAAAATGAGGAGTGGGGAACGTGTTCTTATGTACTGTGATGCTTGTAGAGTTGGGAAGTACACTATATAGTGAAGTACAGGATACAGTGTTGAGGCACTGCTTAGAACTAAGAAATCATAGAATCACAGAATGGTTTGGGTTGGAAGGGACCTTAAAGGTCATCTAGTTCCAACCCCCCTCATGCTAATTATTAACTCTCTTCATGTTTTCCCCTCATTTCTCTTCCTGCTTTGTGAAAGAGAGAGATATGGGGTAACGGTCTCTCTGAAATGTTGAGACCACCCAAGGTTCTCTCTGCTCTGCGTTGGTGCTAGAGAAACCTTAAAACAGCACCTTTCTCAATGAACCTATATAATTTGGAAAATTCTGCTTCATTTAGAGAAGATGCTATGAAAAGGAGGATGCAAGTGGAAGGGCTACATAGTTTCAGAGGAGTTGTTCTTAAAAGTAGACTTTTTTCTAGGGTAACTTATACCTTGAGTACTAATGTGTTTCTGAGGCTAGATTTTTGTCTCATTTGTCTGAGAAGTGCTGGGGCAGTATGGAGGCTAGCTTTATAAAGAATAGGAGTCACATTACTTATGTGAAAAACAATAATACTACAGGTCTATTAAGAGAGGAAAGAAGGTGAAAGAAACCCCATTTTCTCCCATTTTACAGCGATTGGAAATACTGAATTCTGGCAATACCCGTGTAGAAAATGCTTCTGGTCATGTGAAGTTTATGCCACAAACCACCGACATCCTGGAAGGCCACATCCAAGATGGACCCTTTGTTCTTAACACACCATTAATTTTGGATAGGAAAACATACAGCCACATGAGGTAGGGAGAGGGGTTTAGCTTTAGCTTTGGGTTACCAGGCTTTTTGTACTCACTGATACTGACCACAGAAAAGGTTTTGGGCAAGTATGAAATTCTTATAACCAGGAGACAGGCAGACAGAAATTTGTGGAAAAACAACTCTACTGCATTCGAAATAATGTGTGTATCAAGTTACTGTGTTATATTTTAATTATCAACACTGTTTGTTTGATCTGGTAAAAGTTATTACTATTTCATTCTGGAAAATGACATTTGAGCTTGAGACCACCGTTTTTACATTGTAAAGTTTCATTATTCTTAAAATTTAGGGCCACCTGCTTCTTAAGGCAATATGCTTCTTGCCAGACCATAAGGAGATGGAGCTGCCAAATTTAAGGGAGTAGTCATCTCCATTGCAAAGTCAATAGTCTCTGATGTTCTAACTTTAAAGCAATAACTCTTTCACCTTTAGGGGGGAAAAAAAAGGTGCCTTGGTGGGTGACTGAACAAGGTAGAATTACTTGTGGCAAGATCAAAGCAATACAGTTTTAAGGGAGTCTGAAGTTTACTAGATTTCAGTATATTTCTCCTCTCTCTACTGCTACTGAAAGGGGGAAAACCCCCTCAGTTTACTTAAGAACAAAATATTCAGTATGCTACATAGCAACTTTGAAATATTTCCTTCGCTTTGTGTTCTTCTGCACCACAGCAGATGTGAATGTGTCTCGTGGGAAGTTTGTTGTAATACTAAGATAACATGCCGAAGAGCGATGAGCGCTGTTCTTTGCGTGGCTAAACTAAGGCATTTAAGTTCTGCTTAGTTAGGGAGGTAACGCTGGGCGCAGGCATGATCAGAAGTTGTAGCTTTTGCAGTACGTGTTGACGTGGATGAAGAAAGCTGCGAAGTAGGGTCTGGCTGCAGAGACCCACGGAGGAGATCCATGGGAAGTTTTGCGTGGTCTCAACCCTGGAATTGCATCCTCCTTGTCTGCCCAATAGTGAGGAAGGAACGTGTCCTGAAAGCAGGGAGGGGAAGCTAATGATCAGCAACAGAAAGAGAAGAGTCAAAGGAAAGAACTCACCGATAGTTTCCAGATTAATTTGGCTTCTTGTTTCCCAGGCTCGGGGCAGGAAGGGCTTCTCCTTCATGCTGTGGTATGAGGTGCCATACCCCTTGTGAAGCCATGTTTCTCTTGAGTTCTGGCCTGATGGTTCGCATGCTGGCTGCTGTTTTGAAGAGGTGCTGCCCTTAAAAAATGGGGTAAAGGTTTGTCAGTGATTTAGGAAACCTGTGGTGGAAATCCTAAGGGAATTACCCAAGAGTGAGGTCTGCTGTGTCTTCTGCTGACCTGTCTGGCACTTCTTGTGACCTTTTCTCTGCATTACTCATTTTCTGTTTATTTTGTAAAAGAAGGAAAGGAGCCTTTCATTACAGATTGAAGCCTCATTTGTTGTTCAGTATCAGGTTTTTAGCCTACCTAATTCTTGCTTTAGTAAGAGGAGGGTAAAGGGGAGAATAGATGTAAGCTTCCATTGGATTTTTATGTTTTTCATGAGTACCAGCTGCCTTTTAGCTTTTCTTCAGAATTGTTTATTTCAGTCACCTAGGTAGTAAACTTGACTGTAGTCTTACTGTAAGGTCTCACTATTTAATCATGAATTTAATTATAATTTATATTTTTAGGTAAGGCAAGTTCTGCATGGTTGAAATAATTGGATACGTATTGCCCACAGTGATTAATTCTTTCTTACTCTGACTCATGTGTCAAACCAGTGTGACAGGTTTTAATAACAGTGTCCTGTTAATAGAAATTTTCACAACAATGAATGATCTTTCTGGAGCACTGACATAAGATTAATGAGCTGGTCTTGCACACTGAATGTGGTACATTTCATTGAACTGATCAGCACCAATCAGCAACTGAAGTAGGCTTGAGTTCTTGTCCTTGGAAGTCCTTTGCTTTCCGTCGTTGCTGAGTTTTATACCTAGAGGAGGAGTATTTGATGGTAGGAGAGAAATTTAGGTGCTTTACCGAAATTGTGACATGTATTTTAAAAAGAGCAGCATGTCTTGTTTTGCATTCCTTCTCCTGCTCTGAGGTTTGCAGGGGTATTGACGTAATATGTGCTTAGGTGAGGGGCTGCACTTTTGTTTTGTGTGGTTACGAACATAATTGTATATGTTAGTGTAAGGGTCACGCATCAGCTACTGTGTGAGGACAAAGACATGAATTTGTGAAGTGTCACTTCCCACGCAGTGACTGATGTGCAAATGTCTTTGTTTTCTTCCCCAGAACAGGATAATAGCTCTTGGCAGAAAACAACTGGGCAATGCTTAAGCACTGAATCCTATTTTCTGTTCAGTGGAATATCTTTTCCTACTGGCACTTAATAAGTAAGGTTAATATAATTTGTACGGACATTGGAAAAATGTACAATTCCTTTATAATTTCTGTTTTACTTCTGTAAAAAATATCTGCACATATGCTTGGAGATACTCACATGTAGTAAGAAACATTTCTTCGTGTCACTAAATGTTTTCTTTGACTCTGTTCTAATTTGTTTCTATCTGTTCCATGTTTCTTATGTATTTGTTTGATGCAGATGTAACAGTGAGAGTCTGTGCAAGATGCCAGAGCAGTGGCTACGCTGTGTGTTAGAAGAAATCAAATCTTGTGATCCTTCATCTACACTATGTGCCACCAGACGTAGTGCGGGCATTCCGTTCTACATACAGGTACCAACCAATATTATGGCCTTGGACTTAATTTTTTGCTTTTTTAATGTCCTTTCTGGTGAATGCACTTATGTATTTATTTATTTTTCTTACTTAAACCCCTTTTGGTCAAACAGTAACTTTTTTTTTTAAATACAGATTTTGACTGCCTTTGTGCAACCAAGAAGCCACATGTAGTTAAACCATCTTTGACGCTATTTACCGATGCAGTTCTCTTGACTTTTGAGATTTTTGGCTCCAAATAGCATTTCAAAAGCCTGGTTTTAGGCTCTTTGTGGCCACTGTAGTAATCCTGGCAAATTAACAAATTAATTCACAGATTAAGTAAGGCTCTGTTAACCATGTAATTCTGTGCTTCTTCCATGGGAAGAGAGGGGTTGGTAAAATATAAACAGCCTGTCGTGGAATTGTGAAACGGTGGCCTAGAAAATACTATGAAGAACATGGGAAGTCCTCAGTGGTAGCAGGATCAAGTCACAGAGTCTCACTGATTGGTGCTGACTGACAGTCTGAAGTGCAGTGAATGAGCAGGTTACTGAAGACTTGTATCTGTGAGTGTGGGGCCATCCTCTTGCAGTCTTCCTGCTCCCCATTTTACCACCAGCTCCACACATCCCAGCCTCCAGCTTCTACCCCGTTAAGAACTGGCGGCTGATTGGCAGACTGCGGGTTTCTGTCTCTGCTTGAAGCATCACCTCCTCCTGAGTGCCTCGCTGTAGTATGCAGCAGGCATGTGTCCTTGTAGGGTCAGTCACTGCAGAGTTGGTCCTGCGGATTACACTTAACCTCTTCCCATTCCTTTGCTCCTTAAAGGCTCTGTGATTGCTTTTCCATAAATTAACCTCCATCATTTTAGTTTTCCACAAGTTTTCTCCTCTGTCATTTTAGTTTTCCACCAGTTTTCTAAGACAGGAGTCCAAGATTAACTACACAGTTTGTAACTTTCTCCATTTGCTGAAGTGTAGTCTCAAGCACGTTCCAAGAATCTGAGGGACTGCTGGGAGCAAGTTCTCCCTGCCAGAAAAATTCATCTTGCTTGTTTTCCACTCCAAGCTTGCCCTGAGAAAGCTGAGGCAGCCTGCTTCTGTCTGACCTCTTAAGTCAGTCACAGCCTGCTCCTGGCTTTGCTAGAGGCGTGTGTGCTAGGCAGCAGAGATCAGGAGGACATTGGTTTTAGAGACATTTTTCCTTCTCAGTTTCAGCAGCTGAAGATCTTTCCCTTTTATACTTCTATGTTGTTTTCAAAATGCATTTGGTAATTTCATGTGTTCTGGTTTCCCCATTCTCACCATGGAGTTCAAATCCAGTGGCATTAGCCAGCGCTAATCCTGAGAATGTGAAAAATCGAACGTGTTTGGATCAATTTTTCATGTAAGAAGTTACACTGTCTGATGTAAGGACTAGATGGACCCAGCGGTATCCCGTTGCAGAAATTGCGCGTAGTCTGCGGTTGGCCTACTTTACTGAGTCCATATGGCAGAGCTTGCGCTGTGCTACAGCTGTTTGGATAAACAGGTCAGATGCTTCTATTTTGACAGCTCTGGAAGAGTACGAAGTTAGTCTAGCCAATTAAAGGGAAGATTTGAAACGAACATCGGGATTAGTCTGCAATAATCTATTTTCTAATTGTAATTTTATTGTAAAGAGAGGCTGTAGTGTTCCTCGGCAGCAGTTCTGAGTGTGCCTGTAGCACTCAGTAAAATGAATTAAGCTTTAAATAGCATGTTGCATTTAGATAATAAAAATACAAGTTGTAGTGCCTATCCTAACAGTACTGTAATAAGGTTATTTTATTAATGCATAAAATTGAGACTCAGTGCGGTCTCTGCCATCTGCTTCCTGTGACACTCTTGTTTTAGTAAAACACATGTTTTAATGATAATATGTTATTTTTAAGGTTTTGAGCATTTTAAATGACCTATTTAAAATAGAAATATTATTACCTAGTAGTACAAAGGTGTGGCTCCAATTAGTGGGTGAGGAAATGGTGGGAAAATACTAGTTACAGCTTTAGCATTTTTGGGATGTGAAATTTTAGTCTTCAGTTCTTTCCCCTCTGTTTTGTACTTCATGAATACCTTTTTTCCCCCCTCCCTTCCTTTAACTGTTTCTCCCATAGTTAAAGGTACTGATAAACTGACAGTGACTACTTCTGGGTTTCTGCCTGACCTCTATACTAAATGTGACTTGCAGTTGATCCATTTGGTTGTCCTTATGTGATGTAAAATACTATTAAATATCTTGTTTGAACTGATGCTGAACAGACTCTGGGCCTCAGCACGCAAATGGATAATATTTTTTTAATTAGAAATAAGTGATTTATGATTATCCATTTGTACTAAGTTTGACAAATTCAACAGGAGCTACTAGACAGGGAGAGGAAGACTGTTGTAACTCCAGTCCTGAATTTTAGAGCACTAAATTATTTTCACCTCAGCTGGATGGGTAGGAACCCATTGAACTCCTATTTGGAGATGGATGCATGTCTTCTCTGCTTTTGAAAATGTGCTTCTTGGTTTATCCTGTTTTGCAAACCAGGATTTATTCCTTGGCCAGCCCGTGTCATCTTAAATCTGTATGTTATTACACTAAAAAATGTCCATACTAGGAAATGTAAGTATGTATAGTATGGGCGAGACTTTCGCTGAAAGAAATACTCTGATATTTTTGGTGTGTGATAAATTATTATCTGTTATATACAAGTGTTTTCTTACTGAAACATTGAATACTAGGAGGCTTTCAACAAAACTGAGTTAAAACTGAAACTTACTTTTGGTAAATATTTCTTTAGTCCTTGTGTATGGCCAGAAGCTAGATGGTAAATTTAGGAAAGTGAAGCAGAACTGGTAGTAAAGACAAATGGCTAGAAACACCTTGGGTTCTTTTATTCATTTTTAATCTCCTTTTTCTTTCTTGTTTTTTTCATTTTTATAACCTTCTGTAGGCTTTGTTAGCTTCAGAACCAAAGAAGAGCAAAACAGATTTGCTGAAAATGACAATGAAAGAATTGTTATCTTTGGCTGCACCTTTGAGTGAACCGTCAAGTGTAATTCCACAGGTAAAATACAGCCTCTCATCAGACAGCAGATGTCAAAAAAGGGTGTGCGGTGCTTCAAACAGTTAAGGAAATTTGTGTGTGGTTTTAATAAGGATGTTTTGTTTATATTATCTACAGCTACATTTTAAAACGTGTTTACATGTGCAGAGGTTATGAAGATACAGGAATTTGCAAGTGCATAAGCTACTGAAAAAAGGATTGGGCATAATTTCCTAGTCTCTTTTCTAGTACAGCAAATACAGTCATATTCATTTTAAATTTACATGATCGGTTTATTGCCTGTAGTATATTTCTAAACAAGTAGATGAGTGATTCCCTTTTTTCAAGGGAATTAACAAGCAAACGTTTGTTTATATTTAGAGTGAATAAATGAGTTGCATAAATCATATTGTATGCAGTAAAATACTGGATGGAAAGTGATTTTATGCATACTTAGTAACTTCTAAAACTTAAATATATACATTCTGAATCCATAAAAATTTTAAAGTCAATATCTTTGTCTTCAAAATGTTATCAAAAATTAATCTTTTCTATTTGTAAATGCAACCAATAATTTGTGGACAATACATAGAGGTTATGTTCTAATGGCTCTGCCACATCTGCTGGTATAAATTTATGTAGCCTTGTCAAAGTCCATGAAGCTACACAGATTACCACCTTCCCCTACAGAGAGTAGAAAAATATCAGAAAATGCTCCATATGGTGAAGCAAGCCTGGCTGACAGTTTTAGCTTAATATTGTCCTCCTGTGAGTTGTAGTTTATTTTTTCTCACAGTATCTACAGCATGTCAAGAATGTTGGAAAAGATGATTCTAAACTCAAAAGTTATTTTTACAGCCATGATAAGCTAAGGAAAAAAGAATGCTGGCCTTCGCTTCCAGTGCCTGGGCTTCACTTGTTAGAGGAATATATTTTTAAACTGTAATTGCTTTTAAGTGTTCACTGCTGCACCATTTTAATATAAATATATTTAGTAGCAGTATTCTTGTATTTAATACGGAAATAAAGTGGTGTAAATGTGCATATGGATTATTTTTGTTTTGCATGTTCACTGCTGTAATTATCATACATTAAATTTCAGATATTTTCCAATGAATATATGGGGGTTTTTGTGTTTTCTACCCCCACAGGTCCATGCTTTAAATATCCTTCGGGCACTGTTTAGGGATACACGTTTGGGTGAAAACATCATACCTTATGTTGCAGATGGAATACAAGTAGCAATTCTAGGGTTTATGTCACCTGTCTGGGCAGTAAGTTACTTCTTAATTTTGCCTCTCTAATTTAACAAGATGAAGAGTGGTGCTGTTTAGTGAAGCTTTGGTCATGTTTATAAACGGCAGTGCCATGATTTCTGGATATTTTGAAGTACAATAAACAATGTAGACCTGCAAAAAAGTCATAGTTTTGGTCACGTGTTTTGGCTTTGTTTCATTTTTCTGTAATGTGAAGCACTGATATTGGGGGTGGGTGGTGGAAGGTAGGGACAAAGATTACCGTGTAGATAAAAATAGACCTGGCTGTTGAATTTTGAATCAGTGCACGGAGCTACTAAGGAGTGCATTTACACTCCTTCTCACTGTTGCTTTGCTTTTCAATAAAAGATGGTATTCCATATGGCATATTAAGGTAGAACATTTCATGATCTCCATGCATAAGGGTGAATGCTTTGAACCACTATAAATCCAGATATATCCCTTATATTAAAGATGAACATCTCCAAAAAATATGATCTTCCTGTTAGCATCTTTCCTTTTAGATGATGGCACTCTGAATTGTTTCCATGTGCTGACCCTGAACAGTAGGCATGGTCTGTTCTTCACTCAGCTGTTTTTCTTTTCAACTGTACGTTAGCAGCTGTATCTAAAAAAAATATTGGTACATTTCACGGGATTTTTAAAACATAGTTGATGTTCTTTTCTTTTTCCTTTAGGTAAGAAATTCATCTACACTTCTTTTTAGTGCTCTGATTACAAGAATTTTTGGTGTTAAAAGAGGGAAAGATGAAAATTCAAAAAAAAATAGGTAAGCTTTACTTGGTACCAGTTGTAAGTTTGCAAAACATGACCTTAGCCAACAACAATTTGCAAATGTTGCTTGCTTTATGGATATATTTGAATCACGATGTTACACAAACTTCTAGCTTTGCTTAAACTGTGCTGCCAAGAAATAAGTGGTAGGGCCAAAAATATCTGCTGTTAAGCACTGAGAGTTAATCTGTACTCACGTGTAATTTCTCAGAATGGGAATGTTGCTGAGAGGTTTTGGTACCAGTGGCTTTTCCAAATGCCCAGTCTCTCTTGTGGTCACAGACTCGACCTATTGCTCTTGACAGCAAAGAGGGGTGTGAAGGAGAAGAGGAGCAATGGTCACATATGTTCCCTTATCTCTAGAGCAGGCCTGGAGGTAATCTCACCTCTACCAATTTGAGATTTTTTTTCCCTTTAGTCATCTTACTGTAGAACACCCTGTCCCTCTTTTATGTCTCTTTCCTCCAAACACCAAAAGTTGCAGCTTGCAAAGCTGCTTTTCTTCCAAGGGATTCTGCCCTTGAACGCTGTAGTCCTGCTCCAGATCCTCTACCATCTCACTTTCTTATGTAAAACCAATTCTTCTCTGACTCTTAAAACGCCCCAGTCCTGAGCATTCTTGTTTCTCTGCACCCTCCAATTAGTGCACAAGCATCCCCATGTTTTCTTTGGCTTTTCAGCCCTTTCTTTTAGCTTCTGCAGCAAATGAAGCATGCCCGTGCCCTGTGCTCTGTAGCTGAGGTTTCTGCTCTAGTAGGATGTGAAAATAACCCTGGACGCAGAATAAACTCATTAAAAATACTCCTGGGTGAGTCTGCAGGGCCATAGAGTGATCAGGCTATGAATATTATGTAAACCATTTCAGAAATTCCTCATGGATTTTCAAATCACGGACGAGGTATGCAGTCTCTGAAAGAAGGCATTGTTACAATTCACCTCGAAAAATTCCACTTTTTTTTTTAACTCATTTTACAGTGGTTCCTTAGTGTTGATCCGTGTAGGTAATGTAATTTTCATGCACATTATGAGAAACTAAATGTCCTGGGATGATACTGGTCTTTCATCTCTTAGATGATAGATAGGTGCCCTTTTAACTGTTTGAAGTAATTTATTTGCAGTGTCACTTGAACAACTAGTTACTATGCATGGAAGACTGTGAGGAAGAAGTACAGGTGGGAGATTGGAGGTAGATTTCCCTTAGAAAATAACTCTTCCCCCCAAATGATTTGAAATGTCATCTCCCGTACTGCATGAAATGATCCCTACTTTGTCATAAACCCAAATAGCTTCTTGCTAGAAGCTGGAGTTTACTACCATAACCCCTGAAACCAAGCAGGGCAATAAAAAGTGTTTCTTGCCTTCTCACTTTTTGTTAACAGCATTTAAAGTTGGTGGGGTTTTTTCTGATATTGAGCACTTATTGAAAGAGATACGTACCTCAGCTTTTTTAAGCTGGTATCCTAGGGAAAAGCTCCATGCTAACTTTGGCAATGGGAAGACAAACTGACTCCTCAAATACATGCAGTGTGACATGTCATCTGTGATTTCTATTTGTGAAGTTGCAGAAAGTAATGCATTTGAACATCTCTTGGGGATAGGAGATACCAGAACGAAGGGTAGTAAACTTTCATATAGCTGAATTCATTAAGAACAGTGTTAATTTTTATGTAACTAACACTGTCGACCTGCCTCTCTGAAACTATTTCTTTACAGTAGTTTTTTTTTCAAGTGATTTTGACCAAAAGATGTTAAAACTGGGCTTGCTTCTTTTTCTGCCTCTATTCATTCAGCAGATTTGCATTAAACACTGTATGTAGTCAGTTCTACTGTTTTACCACACACACGTCAACACCATGAAACAGGGAGTGGAAAACACTTGTAAAGACGGGTCACAGAGACAGGAGGTATGAATACAGTGGCAGAGATGTGTTTTCAGGTTTCTGACTCCTGTCTCTACAGGAGATACCAGTTTAGAATGAGTTTGATGGCTGTTTTGCTGGTAAAGCTGCTTCTTCTGACCCCACCGGTGGGCTGAAGGTGGCTTGTGTTTGGGAAGAGGTCTGCGTTTCCCTGGTTTGGCACCACGAGGTGTCACCGTTGCTGCACAGCTCTCTGCCGCCACATCTCTGGGGTGCATCTGGCCTTGGGCACTTCTCTTGGGGAGCTCTGAACTTGTTTAGTTTAGTGTTTTGCTGGAACAGAATTCATATATTAAGACAAAGTCATTCCCCTCATTAATTTTGAATCTGGCAGCTTGCTGCAAAAGCATTAAGATTTTAGCAATTTGTATCTATAGGAGCTGGTGTGAAAGTCATCTGGGTTTGAGGAGCTTGTTCTGTTGCCTGCAGCACATCCTGTTTGCGTTAAGGGGCATTCTGTCTGGACAGAGACAGAGACCAACCCTCTGATGCCACCATTAGGTTTCCAGTTTGCTTGATTTTAGATTGGGATCTAAATCTGTCTCTTCTCTGAGTGACCTTGTTGCTGGGCGATTCTGGGCATCCGTCTAAAAAGGGTGGACTTTCTGGTTGGTTTCTCAAGAAGACTTTCTGTGGAACTGATACAGCTGGGGTGGTGGAGCGTTTGTGTAGACTTCTAAGCCTTGTTGGAACAGTACTGGGAACTTCACTGCCCTGTTTCTTTAGCATACGTTGTGTTACATTTTTCTGTTTTTCTCTTATCTGCACTAAAAATTCACACACAGCATCCTTTATGTGAACAATGATAGGCCTATCATGGTTTTTTTACTGCTTTTAGTTTGCTGATGTTATGTTCCGTTCATTATTTATGTTAATTTTGCACGTTATAATTGCCATACAGCTGGCGTGTTTACATCGTAGCAACAGAGTGGCACACACCTATGTCTGTCTGATCAGTAACCTGATTTAATTTGTTGGTGTTTTCTTCTTTCCCAGGCATATGTAAAAGGATGATGGGTTTGGGTTTCTGTTTTGATTTCTGGTTGTTGTTCGGGCGTGGTAGTGTGTGTGGTTTTTCGGTTTGATTTTTGTTTTTTAAAACCTCCAAACATTCCCGTGTCATTTTGGGTGCTTGCAGTAGAACAGCTGTGTGAAAGGGGCCCCCTCACTCCATGACACAGAGGGTGGGGGAATGCCTAACTCTCTTAACCCGCATTTTAAGTTACATCTGTAGGAGCCATCCCTATTGGAGAGCAGAGACAAGAAAGCGTGTTGAGCTGGGCTTTGCGGTCTTTGAACGGGAGTTAGGAAGGTCAGTCAGAACTGTCTGTCTTAATCTGAGGATGAGGCAATATTGGGTTATGCTAGGGAAGGTCCGTTCTCTGAAAACCTGTCTGCAGGTTGAAGAGACACATGTTGAAGAGACAAGCAGCTACACATCGTGGCTCCCTCTGCTCGCTTGTGCTGGTGCAGTGGTCAGTGACACTCTGCTGTGGGTCATCTGCAGCATGCTTGTGTCGAAGGCTGTATTGGCACAGCTGGGGAGTGCAGAACTGGGGTGGTGAAGGAGGGGGATTTCTTGAGGAGAACTCTGTGCTGATGACAAACTTAGCTCCGAAGAGTTCACTGGAGACTGGAAGAGACTGCATCATGCGCTACAAGAGTTGCAATCATATCCTGTTCTCATTACATATTGATGAGTCTCTTCAATTTTAGCATGGACAAGGAAATAATGAATTGGAAAATTAATACTTGATAAAAAAAACCAACTGTGTACAGCTCTTGCAAGGAGAAGGGATTGAAGACTGTTTACAGTGGTCCATGCAGCTCTACAGGCTGAGCTTTCTCTTTCTAGTGAAAAGAAAGTTAGGAACAAAGAAACTTTTTCTTTCTTTCTGGGAAGGACTGTATCAGAGCTTCTAATGCTGCTGTAAGTGTGTGTGTGTTTGTATGTGTATATATATCTATATGCAGGTGTATTTGGCTAAATGATACTTTGAATTCCAGATAATTGACATTTTAAAAATGGTTCTGTTAACATCTGTCTGTAGGGGGGTTTGGTTTAGTTTTTGCATGCTTGACTTGGGAATATAACTTTCTTAAATGTTACGATAATTTCACATCTATGAGACTTGGAATGAAATTCTACCCACATAAATACAGAGCAGTGAAGAAAGGTTGGAAAGGAGTTTTTGCAATGAGCTCGTTTGTATTTGGTTACAGAAAGCGTGCTCTGCATAGGTACAGTGTGCCTTAGAGAAGATAAGCACCCCTTCTCCAAGCCCTCCACAGCACAGGTTCTTCCTACTGGGTGGGTGCTAGGTCTGTACCTGAATTTTTGCCTAGCAGCCGTGCTGTCAGTTGTTCCCCAGCCGCATGGCCATTCAGCGCTTGCCCCTGTGCTGCTGGGGCTGCCCTGCGGCCTGCCCTCACCCCAGCGTTGCCTCTGGGGAGGGGGCTGCCCCAGCCCCCGTCCTGTCCCCCCACTGTCTGCCCTGGAGGCAGCACTCTGAGGGGTGTTCTGCCTCTCACATTTTGATTAAATGGCCCGATTCCAGTTTTCTTGCGCAGTCGGGGGTGTAGAGTATGCTTAATAATTCTGGGGGTTTTTTCATGGGTATTTTTTTTTCCTGTTAGTGTTTCTACAGTTTTCAAATCATCTAAAGTAAATGTTTGCTCTGGTTGATTATAGGCTTCAGCATTCATCATGTGAAAAATTAGGATGTCTTGAGATAAAGAGATTCTGAAAATAAAATGGAATATATATTGTGATAGTCAATGCATGTCTGTACATTGAAGTCAAAATAACTTACATATAAAGTTAACTGAGTTAATTTTAAAATCTAATTAAATGAAAGGCTGAGAGAGTTGGGCTTGTTCAGCCTGGAGAAGACTCTGGGGAGACCTTATAGCACTTTCCAGTACCTGAAGGGCCTACAAGGAAGCTGGAGGGGGACTTTTTACAAGGGCATGGAGTGACAGGACAAGGGGTAATGGTTTTAAATTGAAAGTGGGGAGATTTAGATTGGATATCAGGAAGAAATTCTTCCCAGAGAGGGTGGTGAGGCACGGGCACAGGCTGCCCAGAAAAGCTGTGGATGCCCCATCCCTGGCTGTCTTCGAGGCCAGGCTGGATGAGGCTTTGAGCAACCTGGTCTAGTGGAGGGTGTCCCTGCCCATGGCAGGGGGGCTGGAACTAGATGGTCTTTAAGGTCCCTTCCAACCCAAACCAGTCTGTGATTCTACAATTCTAAATTTCTCATCATAGACAAATTCTGTGCTGCCCAAATGAGTTACAGTAGTAACAGTGATACTTACACTTAAATTCTGACACACAAAAATATGTATGTCTGCATATGCACTGTCTATATGTGTAATGTAATACTGGAGTGCAGACCAGTGTATGGACATATACACATATGTATCAGAGACCATTAGGGTCTGTAGTCCAGTGCTAATTAAGGCTCCTATTACTTGTACCTAGATAGGGCTTTTCTGGCTTTTTTTTTTTTCCTTCAAGCATGAGCATGATCTGAAATTGCTTTTGAGGTAATTTGCCGATTGACTTAGCACAAGCTTTAGTCTTTAGAGTAATAAAAATGGATCATCCTGGCTTATCTGAAAATAGAATTTTTTGAGTTGGAATATAAGTGTTTTAAAGTCCTCAGAAAGAATAATGATGGCCTCAGGTAGAGACTGGGGTTAAAAGAATACGGGTTGGGGAGAATTCCCTTAGCTTCTCACCATGGTGGAGGAAGTTCCAGGAAGTAAAATCTTCAACTGATTAAAAAGCAGTTATTAAGCAAGGTTGAAATGCTACAGTGCAACCTGGTGATTTTTACATAAAATAACTGGTGTATATATGTATATACTTGCATTTTGGGAGTGGGGGGAAGCTGCTAGGTATTTAGACTCTGGTGAAGGGAAAAGGCACATGCAGAAAAATAGTTAGCTGTCAGCTTAACACAAGTTTTCTGTGGAGTAAATATTCATGCCATTAAAAAATTGAGTATGAATGCTGCCATGTTCTCAGTGCTGGTTTAGATATATCTGAAAAGAAAGGAACAGCCTTAATTGCCATCTACACAGTACTTCTTTAAATCTTTTCATTGGTAGCTGTCAGTAAATGCTGATGACTGTCAATAACTTCAAGTACTTGGAAAGGAGAAACTTAACTTTCTAATTATAATAAGATGGAAACTATGTAGGTATGAAGAGGTTTTGAAGATGCCCTGTTGGCCGTGAGGCAGTCAGCATGCACGACTGCCCTCTGCTTGCTTGGTTGTTGCTACGCGTTGAGTGTTCGGCACTTCTCAGGAAGTGGTTCCTCGCACGCTTGTAGGTCACTGAGTAAAACCAAATTAACTTTAAAAAACACTACGTTGGTTTTTCTTTTTTCTCTTAAATGGACATGTGCTTTTTCTTTAACATTAAGGTTTTGTATGAATACTAGCATTTCTAAGACTATAAATAATTTTACACTGTGAAAGGTTAGAGGAAAACACAGTAAATGGAATGTTCTAATGCAAACCTCTCTTTTCATAATACTATCCCTAAATTAAACTAATCTGGTATTATCTTACTTTTCACTAAGCCACTCTAGAGTTGTAGCTTAGAGTACATAAAATATATCTTAAGTACATGATTCCTGTTGCATGTTCCACATCTGGCAGTCTGACACTTCCATTATTTCTAACTTCACAGCTGAAAAATCTGTCTTACGTCAGTGATGTTCTGTCAGTCTTAACAGCAACTTACTAGACATTTGCAGTGCATCGTTCTCTGATAACACTTCTGAGATGGGGCCGTGTTGCCCATGGAGGTGTGGCCGGTACTGTTTTGGGGTAAGCCAAAAGAAACTTCGGTGGCGCTAATGTGATCAAGCTGTCATGGCCCATCAGTGTCCTACAGTCGGATAGCCCTTAGTTGGGTTTCACTAGAGGCGATACTGGGATTGAGTCAGTGCTGCCTTGGAGGGGCACCACCGACAGATGCCTGTGTGCCTGCTGAGGCACAGCTACGCGTGGGAGGGTGCTGACCGCAGCGATGGGTCCTCAGGAAAGGCAGTGGTGAGACAGCGGAGTTCTGGGCCTCTTGTGCTGGCTCCAGCAGGGAAATGCGTATGGCTTGATTCACAAAACTGGCCTCTGAGCTCTGCAGCTCGCGGACCGCATGCTGTGAAGGGAAGGGATGGGATTGCTTTATCTTGGATCTCGTTAGTGATTCCCAAGTGCCTTTTCTCTGGCAACGTTGGTCTGTTGCAGCTTTTCAGTTGAAATACAGGGTCAGTGACAGTGAGGTTTCACGAGATGACTCAGCCATTTAAATGCCCCTGGTCCTTTTCTTCTAGTTCCTTCTGTGCCACATTTTACAGCCTGTTCCCTCCATGTCACCTTAGTTATTCCAGGGAATGTTTGCAAAGTAGTTATTAAGGATTTGGTGCAGTACATTTTCATGTGAGGGGGTTGTTTTTGTTAAAAAGAAATCCCTCCCCCTTCTGTCTGCCAAAAATAGGCCACGTTTAGTTTGCTCAACTTTTTTGTTTTTAATGCTCTGGCTCTTTATTTTATTGACTTTGACAGATTTAGAAGACTTAATCTCAGAACTGTCTCATGAAAACATGCAAAAGTTCAGGCTGACTCAGATGACCGTTACAGCTTTTACTGATTAATAGTTCAATAACAATATGCTTGTTTAAACATAATTTTGAACAGGCTTCCTAATTCCAAGTGCCTTTATAATAGGAATAATGATGATAAGGTGCTACTAACTTGCAAATTGAAGGTAAAATTTATGAAAGTTTTGTGCAGAAACAGACATAAATTGGGAACAAGCTCCCAAAAAAATCTGTTTCCCTCCGTGTTCTTACTTCAATTATTTTTTGAAGTAGTTTTTACAAGTCCAAACTAAAACTATCTAAAATCCCCAGTAGCAGAATATACAGACTGCTCTTCTGGAGGATGAGGATGCTCTGTCTGTATTATTTCCGCTGATTTTTAGGAAGACAATGTGTGTATCTCTCTGAAATACCTGAAATCTACAGACCCATTTTTACTTCAAGGTTTTATTTTGTATAGAGACAGTCAGAAAAACAATAACCCACATAAATCTTAGTCAAATCCTTTGGCCCTAAACACAGACTTAAAGCACTGATGTGCAATTGTGTATCTGTGCTTTCCTCAACAGGGAGGATCTACCTAACATGCTGTCTTAAGTCAGAGCCAGAAAATAGGAAGAAGAACATGGTAAAATGACCTTACTGAAAATTTACCCAAAGTGAAACATCCTAAAAATACATGTATGGGCCTGAGGTGACTTCAGTCCATCCATTTGTCTTGAATAGATTAGGGCCATAATGTTTGTTTCTACCCAGTGAGTAAAATGCATTCAGTGAAACAAAAATTACTGTAAACCTGACCTCATGAGTAGATAATCTACTTTCTGCTGTAATGATAAAGGTTTTCATTAATATGAATTGATACAATTACTCTGTTTTGGTCCATGCATAATGTACACATCCCTTATTCATTAACTTCACCGTACAAAGTAGTTACTCTTCACAGAATACTCCCAGGCAGAGAGGAAGTGTGTGGGTTGTTTGGAGGTAAAATTCACAATGCTAAATTTGTGTCAAGAGATTAAAGATGATAGTTTTATAGGCAGTGGTTGCGCAGAGTTCTTGGAGGCTTTCTGGAAATACGCATCTATTTTAATTTTATTTATGTGTGTAAATGCATGTGTACATACACACGTGAATGCTCGTGCATATACACAGTTCAACTTTCTAAAAAAGCTTGTTAAAATAATTATATATTCTGTGGAAAATATATATTTTGTTTTAAAGTGTTTTATATATAGTTTTATATACATGCATATATATAGAGACCTGCTTGTGTATGTGTATCAAAGTTGAGTGGGGGTTAGTCTGTTGATATAGGCACCAGATTGTATCTGTGAAGTTGTGTTTGAGTGATGTTCCCCTATTCGCATTCTGAGCCCATTGTATACTTACTTCTCTTGCTGTTATAGCAACAGAAGTGCTCTTGGAAAAGGACTTCACAAGTTATTTTAGTGAGCTGTGTGTTGCATAATTATTCCTCTAGGTCACGCTTTTCCTGAAGTGTTTGTTCTACACAGGTGCTCTTTCCGTACCTGATTAAACAAAGGGTATAATAAATAGCAAAACAAGAGGTATAAAGAAACTTATACTTAAAAGACATCAAAGCAAACCAGACCATGCAGTCCTCTGGAAATCTTGGCTAGCTTTCTTGTAAATAAAAGTGCTTTCTAAAGCAGAAGGTATTTAACTACTGTATTTATACAGGCCTTGATTGACAGTTCAGTTATTAACCTCATAAAAATACTGTAACGTAAACTAGGAAGAATGTTTATTCTAGCACTTCTATCTGAAGGGAATTGAAAACCAAGATATAGTGGCATACTCTTAGTTCCTTTTAAGTATTTATTTTAGGGCTGTGTAGCATAAAAGAATGTTTTTTCAAGTCAGTGAACTTGAACTATTTTGCTTACTGTTCTGGGATTTAAGTATTTTCTAATTCCTAACAAAACAAATGTTAGATTTATTGAAGGTGTAAAGTCACCACATCTTTATAATGATTCTTCTTTCCCCTTACAGTGTTTTTCTTTTCATGTGGGGTAAAAATGAAATCTGAATTGGTTTTTGTAACTAACGATGTGGCTATAGAAAAGTTGTCCCTTCTTGTCACTGAAGAGATGTCCTGTATCATGTTAGGTCTAGAAAAACAAGCATTCAATAACATTTTATATCCTTACTCTTGGGCTTATTAGCTGATGTATTGCACCTTTTTTTTTTTTTTACAGTTGTTTTTTCCAGGCTTCATTCTGGATTTTCAAGCCTCCCTCCAAAATTATATGGCCACTTTCTCTTCTATGGGAGTGCTAAAATTCTCTTATGCATGTGAAATGTTTGTTTGAAAGCAGCTTGTCATGAGTCCTGAGACAGGATGTGGTTTCAGGAATTTAACTCTTAGATCTGTTCTTTAAAACAAAATTATCTGAAGCAAACTCTTTATAGCTAATCTTTATTTCTAAAGGAACTTGCTTGTTGCTATTGTCTGTCTCGTAGTAAGAATGGTGATGTTTCTCTGGTTGTCATCGAGAGGGGCTGCTAATGAAGAGCTTTCATAACTGGATACTATTTCTGAGTTAAACAACATTTTAAGTGGTTATTTCACATCAAGGTAGTATTTTAAACACTAGTGCGTGTGGTGGTAAAAATAATACTTTGTGCTGAACTGAAAACTAAGTTACTAAATTAATGAAAACCAGGTAAATCTCAATAATTTTATTGTTCTTAGCAGGAGCTATTTATTGTTTACTGTAATTACAGTAGCTGGTGATGGCCAGCAAGTATAGTAAGACAAGAAAAACACTGATCTGTTAAGACAAGATGAAAGCCATGGTGCTGGAGTGGGAAGTAGCTAAGTGGAATCATAGAAACTGTGAAGGGGTCACTTCATCCTGTTTCCTTGATTCCCAGTCAAAGTTGGCAACACTCGATCGGGTCAGCAGTGGCTTTTGATGAGTTAAAAACTTCCAGGATGGAGATTTCACAACCACTCAGTAAATAGTTCCAATGCTTCATTCCCTTTTTTTCCTCTTGCCCGATTTAAAACTCCCAAACTATTTTTTGTGACCACTGGTCCTTTCTATACTGTCCTCAACTACTGCAAGAAGTTTAGTTCCCTAAACTTTGATTCCTTCAAGTGATTGTAGGCTGCTGTTGGATCTTCCCTGGATCTCCTTTTTGTCAAACAGAACAAACCTGGCTCCTTCAGCTGCTTCTCCTAGGGCAGGTACTCTAGGCCCTGTCCATGTGAGCAGCCGTGTGCTGGACCCTCTGCTGTTGCTTCTAATCTCTTCAGAACCTAGCAACTCAAAACTGGATGGAGGATTCCATGTACAGCCTCACCGCGCCAAGTAGAGGAGGGCAGTAACTTCCCTTGATCTGCTGCATTCATCCTTATGAACGCTGTCCAGTGTCTGGTTTGCCCTGTTTGACACGAGGACGTGCCGTTGGCTCACACCGAGCTTGGCATCCGCTGTAACCCCCAGGTTCTTTCCCATGGGGCTGTTACTGAGCCAGTTGGTTTTCAGCCTGTGCTGTTGCTCAGGGCTATTCAGCCCAGGTGCAGAATTTTGCGTTTCTCCTTGTTGAACTGCATGAGGTTTCTGTTGGCCCAAGCCTCAAGTTTCTCGAGGTCTGGCTAGACTGAACTTCTACTGTGTGGTGTTTCATCCACTTCCCCTAATTCAGTGTTGTCCGTGGATCTGCAGAGGGTGCCTTCTATCTCAACAACCAAGCTGTTGATAAAAATGTTGAGGGATGTGTAGGGGCCCCAGAACTGACCCATGGAGTATTCCCCTGGTTATCAGCCAACAGCCAAACACTGAACCGTTGATACCCTTTGGGCCAGGTGGTCCAACCCAAATGCTTTGTTAGGCCAAGCTGTACTCTCTTGGCTTCCAGATGAGAAAGCTGAGTGAAGCTGAACCTGTTAGACAAGTACAGCATTTTCTAGTCTGTTTTAAAGTTTTCTTTGTCAATAAAATTTAGCTTAAGTGCTTTCCGTAGGAAATAAGAAAGAATGTATTCTAAGAATTATTTTAAAAATGCAAGAGTTGTTTTTTCAGTTGTCACAAATTTGTTTGTTTCATCTTCTTAAATGCTCACCAGACTCTTGGTTTGTCTGTGCATTTATGGACGCGTTTCTTTAGGTTGGTTTCTCTGTCAGTTACTTCTTTATGGGCATGAAACTCTGAAACTTGGTGAGTTTGAAGCCTTTCAGTAGCGTGCATCCTCTCTTCCCAAACTCCAGTTATGGTGCTTGCCCTGGAATTTGCAGACTGCCTTCTTGACCTGATCACAATGGGGTCATCTTAGGATAAATTTAGGATTCTGCTCCTCTTAAGTCAAGTGAAACTTGCAATTCCTTCAGTAATTTTAAGAAGCTGTGAGCCACCTGTTCACCCTTTCAGAAGCACACTGCAGTCTTCAATTCTATTTAAAACAGAGTAGAATACAGGGTGATCACTGAGTGCCTGGATCTTCTGAAAGGAAGTTCTAGAAACTTTTCCATATGCAGTTTGCATTTTGGAATCTGCTTGCATACAGTCTTAGTCTGATTGATGTCATCAAGTATGAGATTTGAAAATTACTGTTTGCTAATCTTTATATAATTCTTAGCAGCAGCAGTTCAGCACCAGTTGAACTGCATGTGCTTAACTTAAGAACAAGTTGGAATTTCCATGTGGATCAGCGCGTCACAAAATTGCGGGAGCACGCAGTAGTAAGGGTCCTGCTGGTACATTGACTCTGTTCCTTTCATAAACAAGCTTGCTACGCTGTTCCTTCTATAAACTGATATGTTGCATCTTAAAAACAATTTGCTTTTTCCCACTGTTTCTGCAGGAAAGACTCCCTGAACGCCACCTTCCCAAGTAAAACTTCTCAAGAATCTCGATGCTTTGATCATTAGAAACATAACTTGCAATGTATATTTATTCATGGACATTTAATAGTCATTTGTTCTTGTGCCAGCATTGTCCTTTTATTTTAAATGATTTTTTTCCCTCCTGTTGCTTCCCTTGAGGTATTTGCCGATGCCAGTCATATATCCCATCTGTGTTAATTTTGCCAGTTAAAACAAGTTGAGGTTTTTAAATCTCCTTTCAGCAAATTTGTTTTCTGTTCCTTTGGTCATGTGAGCAGTGATTTTTTTTTTCTTTTTTTTAAGCATCTCTTAGCTGGAAGTTAGCTGTGATTTGTTGCAGTTTGTCCTACCCGATTGTTGGAGAGTGGCATTAGTACTTCCTTGTCCCTACTGACTGAGTCATGGTTGATGAGTTACAGAATCACATTTGCCTTTTGTCTTTGCCCTCTTGATGAGGGATCCAAGGTACCAACTAATACGCTTGGATCCTTTTGCTGTGTCCAGCTGATGAGCTCGTAAGTTGTAACACATTTTTTTAATTAGTCCTCATATATGCAGTCTTGTTATCTATTAACTTCATGTCCTTCCAGTATTAGAGTCCTTGAGATACCCATTTTTGTTTCATAGTGTTTTAATTTTCCCTCTCTACAGACAATACCTCATAACTTTTGTTTCATCAATGAATTTTCATTGGCACACTCCTAACTCTTTTGCTATGGTCCTCAATTAAACTAATAATAATATTCATCTTAATAGATTAGGTGCACCATTAACTGACTTGGAACATTCTTTCTGGGTCTTTTTTTAAGTCCTGTTCCTTCTCTAACTTACCCGTTTTGTCTAATTGCATGCCCTAATAGCAGCGTGTCAGATATTTTACTGTCACCCATAGAGATTACACTGGACTTTAATCAGTTAAACCAAAACTGTAGTTTCACCATGGAACTTGTATAGATGTGTCTTCAGGCTACACTGCAGGATTTTGTCTCCTTCCTGCTGTTTTCTGTGTCTCACGGAAAGCCCATGGGGTTTTTTAGCTGTGAAGGAGGCACGAGAACTGGATCTTGATGCCGAGCTGGCGCTGCCCTTCTCTTTACTTTGAAGCAAATTTTAAGTAAAACAACTGGCAGATTTCAAACATTTCATTTGTTGAGATAACGTTCAGGAGACTTGTGTGACTAGAACTGTTTTGTTTCCTGTATCTAGAAAAATTTTTACCGTTCTTGGATAAGGTATGGGTTAGGCTCACACAATCTGGTTTCTAAGTTTTGCACATTGCACTTCATTCCGTTTTATCTTACTTTATCTTTACTTTTATCTGTCACTGCTCTCTTTTTAAAGTTGTTTTTCCCTAAATTCATGTATATTCACGGAATCACTAAGGTTGGAAAAGACCTATAAGATCATCTGGTCCATATTCTTAAGGCCAGAATAAATGTCTGTAGTTTTCTGAACCATTTTCCCTACCAGAACTTTTGATTAATTTAAAATGTTACATATTTGCTTCTCTAGTTGTATAATGTTATGCCGTCTTGCTGTGTTCTAAAATCCAAGGTAAGAAATTATCTTGAGTTGAATGTGGTAAATTCTTTGAGTTTTGCTTCCTCTTCAGTTAGGATAATTTCTGTTCTCTCTACCTTTATTACTGTTAGTTGTCCTGTCATGAAATGCAGCTGTCATATTCTTTAGTGCTATTTAAGGAGAAAAAAATTAATTCTTAAAGCATATCCGAATTAGCTTTGGTCTTTACCCTAACCATAACATGTCACACTTGGTTTTTTTCCTTGATCTTTTTTGTACAGTTGGAGAAAATGTTTTCCATTTATTTTAAGTGTTTGCTTCTGAAGTATATCTTTGTTTATAGGGAAATAAACTTCATATGTTCTGAGACAGGATCTAACTACTTAACAAGTGATAAGTGTCAGGGAAACGACGAGCGTCAATGGGCAATTAAAAATCAGTGTAGTTAAGTTAGTCTAGTTAGGCTGCACTGTTTTTTCATAGTTTAATGAAGGAAAAAGAAACAAATATGTAAAATGTGGATTATATTTGTAATCCACATTTTTAATGACAGTTTTGCCAAATTCAGTCCTGGTTTTGAAGTATTTCAGCAGCAGTCCTTGCATTTCAAGGAGTAAATTGGATTCTGTTTCTGCATTGCTGCTCTTTAACATAAAGGTTCATCTGACGTACTATGGTTAATGAATCCAGTGTAAGGATTGTTGTAGCAAAAGTAGATTTTACAGGAAACAATTAAAAGAAGACATGTAATTTCATGGAAACTACATTCTTGGTCTTGATCTCTCTAAATATGCCTGTCTATATTGGTTTTTTTCCTCATTCCAGTTGTATTTTTCCTTTTTAAAAATAGTATTTCTTCACCTGTTACAGATCTGACCATGCATTTGCCAACTGACCTGAGATATTAGCAATATTTATGTTGAAAAGAGCACCAGATCTCCCTTGCTGCCCTCAGAAGAGTTGTTGTCTCTAAATCTCACCTATGCTGTACTCAAATATGGACATCTTTACTGCCAATGTTCTTTAACATGTCAGTTGCTAAAAGCAGCGTACAAGGTTATAAAGCCTTCGGTTCTTCTGAAAAAATAAATGAAAGAACAGGAGCAGTGATCTTTGACACATGTCGCAGTAAAACGATACGTATGCCCCAGTGTCACAGCAAAATTTTAATCTCCTAGATTATTCTCTTAAATGTACAGCACAGTTTAAAAAAGGACACTGCAACGTCCTTGGTTTTATTCTTAAATGTATTTTTCTAAATGCAGTTAAATAATTCACACACTCATTATGCATAAAGCTGGAATATTTACTTCGAATGACATGTATCTATATACACACACACATAGATACCATACACGTGATCTTTAGCTTACTTTAAGCCACCCCAGGTTCTACTCTGAAAAGTGATAAAGCCAAAGAACCAGTCCTAATGAATGGAAGAACTACTGGCAATCAAAAGTAGAATAAGGGCTTCTAGTTTAGGTTATTTCAGAGTAAAGTAAAACTGGTTTTTGCAATTTTCCTGAAGAACCGTTACCAGCACTGTAAATGATGTTCTTGCTCGTACTTAAACAGGCTTTCCCTTAAAGTTTTGTGATTCACTGTGGTCTTCCCAAATGCTTACAGCTCAGAATTAAAATCTGTCCTTTGTAGCATCACATGCCTATTTATATGAACTCTATATTCTGTGAAATACCTTTCCTGCTGTCATCACAACCTTCTTTCCGTCTTAGACTCTGGAGCAGAGAAAAGCAGGAAAGTGTTTGACTCAAGGGCATGCAGAGACTAGTTGGGAGTGGTAGGTGTAGCTTGATTCTGTATGCCATGGTACAGGAGATACCTCTGTGTGACTGGTTTTTTTAGTGGAAAATCTCTTCAGGTGGGAAACCTGAGTGAGTACAGGAAAGAAACTCGTGTGTCTCCTTTTCTACGTAAACACTCTTCATCAGTCTGTCTTCTGAAAAGGGCTGAACGTGACTGCTGTCTCTAGCCTTTTGTGGGTGGGTTCTACTGGAATTCAGTCATCTGGTTTTTCTGCAGAATTACTTGCGTATGATAAAGCATTGACATTGGTAAGCTGCAGAGTGTCTGAGCTCTAAGTGTTTCATCTTCCTAGTTATGTACCACAGTATTCTGCGTGTATAGTTTTACAAATTATTTTACAAGTGTCTTTGGTGGGTAGGAGTGCTTCCATTCGTTTCTGTCTCAACCTTTTGACATTAAGCATCATTTTAATTATATACTTAAATGACATTTTACACTGGGGAGAGGGATTTTATTGTAAGCATCATCAGCCCACTGATAACTTTTCTGTTTTGTTATCGTACTTCCTATTGCAGTAAATAACCTTCTACTAGTCCATTGTTTAGGTCTCAGTAATCCCATTTAAAATTCTGGATTGTGAAATTGTGCTAGTTTAGGTTACTAACAGGAAAAAAGGAAATACAGAGCCTGTAGCTGAGTGTACTGTCAAAGATGAGCTCTGAAGCAATATAAAAGTATTTTCAGCTGGACATGAGGAAGAATACTAGTGTCTTAAGGCTCTTCCCAGTTACTTCTCTTATACACATGTTTTAGGGTGAGTAGATGTAAAATCCCAACATCTGCAAAATGTTGGTTTTAAGGATTTAATTATGGTAGCTACATTGCCAAGAATCTGTGTTTGAAATGTGTCAGTGACTAATGGGAAGATAGTTATCTATGTTTTTAATTTAAACCTTTTATTTCTTGTCAGATATATTTTAGAAAAGGAGGGAAAAGTTTGTTCCATGAAAACTGCTGGCAGTATTTTTCGATTGTTTTAATCCACATTTAGTTGATATGTTCCTTTATAGGTATGTCAAGGACTTCTCCTGAAGATACGGATAGCTTATTAATCACGAAGTCTAACTCACATTTGTGCGTAGGCACATGCAGGAGTGTTTATATTGCTAACGTGCATGAACCAAATCTCAAAAGTGTTGCTGTTCATTTTTCAGAGCAGTGTGGTTTGTGATGAAGTTAATAGAAAATACGTGGCTTAGTGTCACAAACATTTTGGAAAAGCAGAACCATTGCATTTTTTATTGTTTCAGTCTCAGTTATGATACACAAATACTCGTGAGTGCCTAACAATGTGTATGTGTTTCCAGGAGCAACAAGCATGGTCAGTAGTTAAAGATGCAACAATTAAATACCTCTGTGTTTTACTCTGTCTAGCTGTTTAGCTTTCTGCTCAATCTCTAGTTGGACATCTCCCCTGCCTTGACATCCTCAGGTAGTGGATTCACGCTTCAGTCAGTGCTCTGTGTTTTTGAGGATGCCTTTTCAATTTGCAGCAATTCTGTTAATGTGTATTCTTTCTTGTTTCCTCTAAAATCATCCCACATCAACCAGTCTGCTCAGACAGTTGTGCCTTTTTTTTTTTTTTTTTTTTTTACGGAAAGTGCCTTAGGGCATCTTTTCTGCAGATACTGCTGATTGATGGTTTTGATTAGGCTGCGTTCTCCCCTCATGTAACCTGTGCAGCAGTAAACGAAGTGAGAGGTTATGTAAGATACCCACTCGGGTAGATACAATTTTCTTTCCCTGTCAAAAAGATTAATGAATCCACACTAATTGCAAAGATTTTTAAGCTTTTGTAAGGATATTCAGGTCCATTATTTAATACCGATTCAGACGTGGCTACTGAATTTTTAATACATTAAGAATGGGCCTGTTAAAAATGTGTTGTGCGAGATGCTACTTGCATGTAGTCCTCTATTAAGCCTATAACCAGTGGCCATCCGTTCCATGGGAAACTTAACTCCAATTCTGCTTTTGCTCCATGCACTCTGTGGCACAAGAGGTGGAGATGTCACAGCATTTTCGTATTGATTTTTTTGTTGTTTTTAATACCAGGTTGAGTTCTTAATGTTTTTCATATAAAACCTCAGTAAAATAGGCAGTTTGACTTGAAACACTTACTTAGATCTTATGTTTTGTGCTATCTCTGGCTTTGCGTCTTCAGTTTTCTCCATAATTTATGTGCAAAAGATTGAAGTTGTTTTTAAGAAGCTGTTAGAAGGAATTACAAGGCTGTTTTCTGCTTAAATAACCAGTGATTATTAGTACTGATGTTTTTAAACCATCCTCATTAGTGCTCCAGTTTATATTCATTCACAGTTCGAATGCTGCCATCTAAGTGCTTTAACTGAAATAATTTTTGTAGATGTAACAGCTACTGCAGAATCCTTGGTCATGCTTTTCGTTACAGCAATTCACTGAACTGTTCTTACGTGCCTAGAGAAAGCTTCCTGTACCTCTTTGAACATTTGTTTCCATCTAGTGATCTGGTTTTTCTGTGTTTATTCTGTGGCCTGTGGCTAAGGCATGTTATGTTAGCTGAGCGCTGGAAGAAGCTGTGCTGATGCTTGCCATGTGCTGATTTACTCTTGCGTGATTTTATTTTTTCTTGTATGCTTATTTTTATGCACATTCAATCTTGCTATCTCATCATGCTGTTTTTCTAGACCTGGATCTGTCTGCTTGCTGGGAGCTTTGCATTGGAGTCATGCTAACATGTACTTGTTTATCTTGGTTCATCATGTGGCAAGCGAACTCTGCAGTTGGCTTTCTAAATGGATGGCCTTTTCTTTATTTCTTTTTAAAGAAAGTCTGCTTTATCTGCATAGCACATATATCTAATTAGAATCTCCCCACTGTAACATTTAAGTGGTTCTTGCTCAGACAATGCTCAATGGTTTCCTATAAACCATGAAGCCATCCTTTACTGATCAAAAGCTTATAAAACAAACAAATACAGAAGATTTCCACTTACCTCTTTTTAGTTTGGATTGATTTACTGTTGTGGCTTGATCCCTGCCTTATTAGTTCTGGCTAGGGATGAGTTCAATGGTTATTGGTACATTTCTCTGTTTTGAATGCGGTTGCTCCGTCTACAGCAGCGAAAACATGGCTTGGAAATGCTACCACTGCCCTGTGCTGGAAGCAGTGCTGTGTAAAGAGGGCTAATGCAAGGTCAGGTGCTTCTGCCACTGTGTTTTACACATCTTCTGGGAGTTACTATTCTGAGGTGCTTTTCAGAGTCAGTAAATATGAGCATCTTGGTAAGTCAAATATATTCTGGTAGCTGTTTAGTACATGAGCCATACTAAAGCAAGTGTAGCCTTCTCTTGTTCAACCAGAACGTTGCTAAAATGGTGCCAGAATTTAAGCTGCTGTATCTTTTCTTTTTAGTGTGATTAAGGGGCTAAGATCCCTTTTTTCCCAAAAAATGCCTGAGCAGTTTAGCCGACAGTGTTAGTATGCACACATACAGACACAGTTACTTAACTTGTGTGAACTACTCCGTATCATCACTTTTAATGAAAACATTGTGCCTTGTTTGAAAGGAGTTCCTCATGTGTGCCTGGTTCTTCTGGCTCTCTGGCTTCACTGTAACATCAGAAATCCAACAAGTAAACCGGTATTTTAAGTGCAGCTAATTATTGCAGGATGCTAATTGTAACTCTCCATTCCTTTCTGCAGAATGACAGGAAGGGAGTTTTTTTCTCGGTTTCCCAGTCTTTATCCTTTCCTTCTCAAGCAGCTGGAGGTTGTAACCAATACTTTGAAAAGGTAAGGTCTGCAAAAGCTTTAAAATACCTAGTGCAATGGAAAGGTTAAACTGAGTTATGTCACTTAAACCCTAATGCTGTTCTTGTTGTCAGTGCTTCTTCAATTTAGTTCTACTTGTGTCTTTTGCTAAGGCTTTTTTCCTATAACTTTTGCACATTGCAGTAAGTCTCTTGAGTATGAACTACTGTGAGTAATTAGTGGTTGCTGCATTCCTAGGATCAGATGTTAAAGAACATACACTTTTCAGGGAAAGACAGAAACTGGGTGTTTGACTGTCTCATGTTTAACGATGAGACTTCCTAGCACGTTTAAGTGATACAGGGCCTCATGTAACCCTACATGAACACTTTCCAGCCTGTGACGTGCTGACTCTGAGGAAGGTCCTTGATCTCTTTTAAGGACTCTACAAATGGTGGCCCAGAGCTCCAGTTTGATCAATGCAGATGATATCATTTGGGATGACGCTGATGCTGTTACCCCCAGGTTCATGAACTTTTAAAGTAAACTAGTGCTGGCTTTGGTTTGTTTTTTCTTTTTTAAATGCTATGGTATAAACGGTGGAGATTCAGCAGCCGATTGATGGGTGAGGTTCAGCTGCCTGTTTAATGGGCCTGAGGTGGGTACTTGGGAGCAGGAGTTTCATCGGTTGTTGTATCTTTTAAGAGAGGGTGTATATATTCCACACAGCAGTCTGCTTTACCTGATGTTTCGAAAGGTGACAGTGTCATCACTGGAAAATTTTGGGAGGTCCTTAAACTGCAAAAGATGGAAAGCTGCTGCCTGAAATACTGGCCTTGAATGCTTTTTTTTCAATGCAGGTGAAGGCTTGCATCTTATTATTCATCATTAACTAAATCAAGAAATGTTGTTGTTTACTTGGATTTCTGATTGTTTTTACACTATGAATAGTAGTCACTTGGTGTCAATGACAAGAACTAATCTTTAATAAAGCCTGCAATTTACTAAATGCACATTTCCTTCCAAACTGAAAAAAGGACTTTTTTTAACCATATTTTTGGAACTCAGCTTTCTCAGATCCTAGAGAAACATTATCTGTGCTGATTTTTAATATTATTTAAAAGCAAAAGCAGCTCAGCATTATTAGGAATAAAGGAGACTTGGGATAATGTAGGGAAGTGAAGGCAGCACAGCTTGAAGTGCCTGCATACAGGGTTCCTCAGTGGTGCCGTAGGAGAACTGGATGCCATGTTTGATCCCAGCAGGGTTTGTGCTTTCTTGCAGTGATCAGCCTAGCATACCTCCTTGAACCAGAAAGGCAGGAGGGCAGTGTGTGTGGAAGGGTCTCAAGACTAGCCTGAAGGAGGATGCTTTTTTCACCATATGCTTCTTATCCATCCCTTTTCTTCTTTAGTGAAGCTGAAGAGTTGAAAATCCATCCAGGCCTGTTCCTTTTGCTTTTAATCCTGGGAAGGCTGTATCCATCTCCGATGGATGGCACGTACTCGGCACTCAGCATGGCACCGTTTGTCCCTTTTATTATAAGGTAAGGTGATTTTGTGGTGGGTTTTCATTTTTTTATAAAATGCATTTTTGAGCCTCTTTTCAGCTTTAATTCTTAAAGGAAAAACTGATACTCGTTGATTTGACTTCCCTATATTATTAATGCTTGTTTTGGGGGTTTAGAAAGAATTTCAGTTCGTGCAAGCCCTTGTATGACTTGTCTGTAGATCTTCATCTGCAAATGCTGTACCGCACGATTGCTGCCACAGAGAGGGTAGATGAAAACTGATGAGCTTGACTGACTTTAGCAGTGCACGATTTGCTGTGCAAACTTCTGATGGGTTTTTCAGTTCTGCAGCATGACTGTTTGCAGCACAATGTGATGACTAATATACAGATTTGTAGATGTGTGTATATATATCCATATCTATAAATATTTACATACATAGTTAGATAAAGACATGATATAACCTATAGCTAATGTATTTCTCAGATGACTTCTCAAGCTTTTATACAGTGCAACTTTCATTTATATGGTGGCTACGTCAAGATACTCAGCAGATAATTTTGCTATTCTGTATGCCGTGGTGTGGGATGGGGAGCCTGATAAAGGAACTGGGCTGTGGTGGGTGAGGAGAAATGAGCATAATCAGTATTTGAGAGGAAGTCTTGCTATCTGTGTGAAAGCTTTGGAGCAATAGGGTGAGAAAGTTCCATACTTAATCTTGCTCCTTTAGTAGTGTAACAAGATAAAGTTGTTATCCTAAGATCTTCCGATTTTTATCTTAACTGTTTACGTTAGAAAATAATAATAGCTCTTTCTGCTTATTATTCACAACAGATGTGATGTATCTATTGCTTCTTATGATATGTGGGTTGGTTTTTTTTTGGTTTTTTGGTGTGGGTTTTTTTTGTTTTTTGGGTTTTTTTTAATTTTCAAGAATAAATAATAACCTGCCCTCTTTCTTAAAGGAGAAAACTTGTAGTAAGAGTTTTTAAATGCAATGTATTTAGCAATTAGAAGTCTTTGGTCTTAAATGCTTTTTGGGGAATTGTTTAAAACATTATTTCTTAATACACAGTTTCAGCCTAGTTTCTGGTATTGGTAATAGTTTGACTTTTGATAAGCTTTTGGTTAAAGCTTTTGAGTTGTGTCTTTCTAGCATGACCACTACTTTTTGTTAAGGTACATACACCAGCAAAATAACTTTTCACGCTTAACCTCAAGAGAATAAGCTAATTCTTTAAATCCATTTAGAAGATGTGGGGAGAAAAACCCAATAAAATCTATAAAAGAAGAACCTGAAACATTTAGGAGATCTGTATCATTGGACCTGCCTTCCTGTAACTGTGCTCCTAAACAGAAGTGGTGTGGCAGATAAAGATGATGTGTTCTGTGTTTCCTTTCAACACAGAACAGTTTGGCAGTAAGTGCACACAGAGGTCTAGAATAAAAATCTTACAGATTTCAGACAGAAAATTGTATGCCGGTGTACAGACATGCATTTTCTGATGGGTCACTTAGCAATGCATTGGTTTTTTTACAGTTTCCAGGGGACAATACCAAGGATTCTGCAGGGGGAAATGTGTGTATTTATGCTATAGCTCAGTGTTTCTGTGTACAGCTCTGACACCCTTATTCTGTGAAAACCATGATTATTTTCAGTTTACTCTGACTGCATTAGTTAGAATACATAGGGGTGATTTACCTGGGTATGATAAATATGTTGTTATTCTCCCTTCTATTTCCCTTCCTATTTTCCATTCTCAGGAGCAGATGAACTAAAATAAAATTCTTTCCTGTTCATTTGGTTGTTCTTTAGAAGGTGGTAATGAAGACTATTATGAATTAACCACTTAAGAGAAGATCAAAGAGAAGGCCGGTGCCAAAGGCCCTGGTCATCAAGACCTTAAATTGTATATATTAACTGTTCCTTTGAGTTGCTCAATGTAGTATTGTATTATAGAACATCTACATATAATTAGCTGGTAGCCCAATGCAATTCTAACATTTAATTGCTGTGTTTTTACTGTGAGACTTTTGCATTTCTATTGCTATATCACTGTCAGAGAAAGATACTGCTTTTGCAGTAGGGAGAGAGGAAGGGTGAATATAACCCATAACTGATCTCCAGGCTCTTTCCATGGTAAAACAATGAAGTGGCATTCATTTGTTGCTCTGAGAGAATGAACAGAATACTTACTGTGTTTGCAAACGAATAAGCAGTTCTCTGAACAAACCCGGGTTTAGCAGGAAGAATTCAAATTGGGCTTTTGAAGAGTTTCACTTAAGCCTGAGTGGAATTTTCCATCTAGTGGGAGTAGAGCTGTGGTTGTTCTGACCGTGCTGAGATGAATAGCACAATATGAGTAGGATTAAATACTGCAAGGACAAATCTCAGTCTCCATGCGCATACTTGCTACTCCCTGTTGAACTAGGGCATTTGATTACCTATCTGTGGTTCTATTAAAAGTTATTTTTTTCCCTTTCCCCTTGCAGATGTTTTATTTGGAAAGGAACACTTTGATTTGCAACTTATTACTTCACTTTTTTTTTTAAGAGCTAGATAGGTCTGCTTTACTGATTACTTTCTAAGATGAAGGAATGTACAGAATGTTTTTGATTAACAAGGGAGGCAATCAGGAGGTAATGTTTTAAGTATGAAACAAAAACATAACCTCCCTTTTGCCTCCCCCTCCTCCTTTCAAAGACCTGTAATCTCTTCAGAATGATCTAAATTTGAGTTACCTTATGTCCTCTCGTACCATGGCATTGACAGAGTGTTTGTTTAGTGTTAAATGTTCTGGCCTCAATGCTCTGAAGGAGTAAAGTGGGTATTGCTATATTGACTTGGATGCTTTTCACTAATTGAAGTCTAGCCCTATTTAGGAGGGAGACTTTTTAATCTTTTAAGAAGTTTTAAAAAAATTTGCTTTAAAATGTCAAACCATATAAGCGTGTTTAAAAACTCTTTGGGTGTATGTGTCTTGTCTTCCACTTGACAAGTCTGTTTTTAATTCTTAGTGAAATTTTCCCTTTAATATTTTGTCTAATAGACAGATTTCAAAGCAGTGTTGCTTCTAGGTATATTATGTTGCAAGTCATTGAAGGAACTCACTGTCTGAGGACAATTTAAATAGAAAATTAATTAATTTCCATGAAATCAACACAGTTATGAAATGGGAACATCTTTCCATGAAATTAGCAGAGTTATGAAATAGACACTATTTTCTTGTGTGGAATTCTGTACCTTGCATCTTTCTGTAAACTGGAGGAGCTAAATTCCAAAATCCCCTGATGCTGCTTTCAGTCGGGAGCCAGGCTAGGTGACAGTGGGAAGCACTGGTCCTCTACAGCTGTCCTCTTGCCCCTCCTGCCCCACTCCATCCACCACCGCAAACTGATGTGGTCTTTTTTTTTTTTTTTTTTTTTGTGCTCGGGTGACCTTGTCATTAACATACAAGGATAATTACTGTGACTCTGTTAGTTAATGACAGACACTAAGATGCAAGGAAAGCAAAATGATGTGTGGCGAGGAAACATTTTCTCTATCATGGAGCACTGTCAACTGCCCTGTTACTGTTAAGCCTTTCCTAAAAGAGCACTTCAGAAAGGAGAGGGGAAGCCTGCATCAGCTGTGAGCAAACTGACAGCTCAAATGCTATCGTAGTAGCTGTGGTAGGGGAAGCTGAAATACATCTGCTGTTTACATGGGCTGGCTGGATGCATTTGCGAGGGTACGTGGATTTATATTGATCTCATCGTTCTCTGTCTTGGAAATGCAGAGGAAACAGCTGAAGGTGGTGTGTGACCTATTGGTACCCTTTTTCTTAAAAGTTACTACTTAGCTTGCTTGTTGGATATTAGAGCTACTAGTAGGCTGCTGACAATGTCAGCACAGTAAATTCCTTAGAAATTGCTTGGCTGAAGTAGTGTGAGATGTGAGGAGTGTCTCCGTCACCCCTGTCCCACAGCAGTGCTGTAGCACTGGTGATGCCCTCCCCCAGTGCCACGGCTCCCAGCGGGTTCCTGTGAACCCCATCCTTGCCCAGCGCTGTGGGGTGAGAATGATATTCCTTTGCTAAATTTTGTTTCTTGGGCTTCTTGAAGGGGTGAGACCTCTAAAGATCTGTTACTCTAGGGATTTGGTGAGCATTTTTGGGATGCGTTGTGTGACTAATCTTACATTTCTTAGCAGAGAATTACATTTGTGAGTCTGTCCCTCTGCCAGAAGTGATGCAGGCGGTTGGCCCCAATTTGTTTCAAACTTGGAGGGAGAAAGCAAAAAGTATCCTAGAGGCCATGATTCCTCCTGAGTCTTTAGTTCACACAAGTAATGTGGTACTCTTGGATTTATTCAGTGGGTAAATATGCTAATTCTGTTGACTTACAATTAATTTTTTTTAAATCTTGACAGATGCCAATCCAGACTAATAGGCAGGTTATAGAAGACTTTTCTTAAAATTTGGAATCAAAATATGGGTTTCTCTTAAAAAAGATCTGACTCCTTCAGTGAAGTCTGAGAGTTGCAGTGTATAATATAGAGATTCCATAAATTGTGCTGCACAAAATGTTATTCGGAGGTTAAGTATGGTCAGACAGCAACAAGCTTAGAAAGCTATTTTAAAAATGCTGTTACTCAAAATACAAATTTCTAATAGAAATACAATCTTGAATTTTAATCTGTTATAATTAATTTTGGTTTTCAGTTTTTATTGGCCAAAGTGAATCAGACTCTATCTGATACAAATATTTGCTGGAAATATAAAAATAGATGTTCAGTTTTACTCTGCTTGAACCTAGTATAAAGATCTAATTGTTTTCAGTAGTTTTCTGATTAGTAAAATATTTAACATCTTTCCCATGTAATGAATGACTTTATAATGTTCATAATACTGTATCCCCCACATAGGGTTTTCAGTTGCCATATATACTTAATATATTGACATTATTGTGCTGTCTTTTGCCATTGACTGACTTATCTATGCTTCTTTGATGCTTTCCTACTAAGATGCAAAATGTCGTTCTGATGCAGCTTGGCCCTTTTTTTTTTTCTTCTTCCCTGTCTTTTTCCACTTATCTTCACAAATTCCTTGCATATTCCTTTCAGTCTTCATTGCTTAGTTTACTTCAATACACATGTGGAGGAAATATTATTGCCATAGTTCACATCTTTTTTTGAACAACAAATCCAATTATGTAAAGATGTATACATAAAGTTATGATCCTACTGTTGTAAGTTCTATGTTTTAGACAGTTTGAAAAAGATGTTTTAAATAAGTGAGCTCGATCTAGGTTTATTTTAGCTACTTAGGAAGTGGAGCACCTGATCATGAATTCTGAAGCTCTTTAGGAGTGAAAGTTATGCCTTAATTATCTCATGAATCTGTATTAAGGAAACATTTTAAGGAAAAAGACCCAAGTATAGTAGTATTAGTATTCTAGAAAGTGCTGTGAATTTACATATCCACTGATCAATGACTTGCATGTGGGCGTGTGTGTTGCTCTTTGAAAAGAGTTAATCTTTGTTGACCTAGCCCATTAGTTTTATTGCTCTGTGTTGTGTTTAATTATGTCCGGTATATCATGTCCTTTTCCCTTCTAACCCTGTGACAGAAGTTGTATAGGCTTCATGGGAATTGGCTCTGGGGTAGGATGGAGTAATAAAGCAACAAAAATGAAATGTATAATCAAAAGTGTCTGTGAGACATGGAAGTAAGTTTAAAACCTTACACTGAATAAAGAGCACAGGAGAGTGAGGGAGTCCTGCGAACAAGGTATCTTCAGTTGGTTTGGAAGAGCTTGATAGAAGTTATTTATGTATAGCTTGTCAAAATTGTTGTTTAAATGCAGTTTCACACATATACAGTTGCATATGGGGGTTTAGTACATCATCCTGTGTCTGACTTGAAAGCAGCCATCTGATTTTCTGTAGGCTAAATGCTGGCATCCTTTGGTAAGTGGCCAAACAAGATAGCTGAATGGTTGTGCTAAGTGTGCTTCCTCTGCCTTTCTCCTCTTTTTCCTTTATTTTAGTGTGGCATGGCACCAGTAGGAGAATTCATGGTAAAACTTTCCCATTTTCAGCTGTCATTTCTATAAGACTGGGAATGTTATCAGGGGTCTGATAAATAAAGATCTTTTGTGGGAATGCCTTTGCAGATCGCATGGAAAGAAACAAATGTGTTTGTTGCGGCATTGTTGTATTAAAATAGCTGCTCTTGGCTACAGTTGTTTATAAAAGCATCTCCCTGGGTTTCCATCTCTCATGCACATCTTGTCAGGCTTTGGTCTCTGGTTTTTTCCTTTGTCTTGTTTTTTTCTTCTTGACTTAATGTCTGGTCAGTATAAATGCTTAGTATTGTAACTGTCTGCAGTGATTTATTACATGAAATCCCTGTGATACTAGGAGCAGGCTCTGACCCATTGGAATGCCCTGTCCTTGCTGGGGAAGCTAATGGGGCTGACTTGTCATTGCACTATGAAGACAGATAGCCTTTGATTATAGGCGAGGTTCCTGAAATACATGGGCTGGCATAAGCATTTGGAAAAAGCAGCAACGTAAGTCCCTATAATATACGTTGTTGTTTAGATTATTATTGTATTTTGTAGCATTAAATCTCTTGCTCAATAGTGAGGTTGGAAGTTTTGTGTGGCTGGGGGAGAAGGAGGGAAGAAAAGGAACAAGTTTCCCCTCTCAGCGCGATTCCTCTCTTGGGAGTTGGGGCTGGCTCGGAATTTTTGCACTCTGTTCTCTGTGCTGTCCTGACTGTAGTGTTTGGTGTTGGTCTGTAAACCCACCACACTGCTTTTGGTGGTGAGGCTGAAAGGAAAGCGTCTTTGAAAACCCAGATCATTTGGGTTTTTTTCATGGGTCTGATAATAAGCTTTGAAAATCACTCTTGTTGTGTCCTTGTTTACTATCAGCTGAAGCTTCCACAATGATCACAACGTGCCGACGTGACTTATGCGTTCAACTTCCCTTCCATAGAGTTCAAAACAATGATATGGTTGCTCAGACAAAGTAGTTCCCATTCTTTGTTGTGTTTTGTTCCTAACTGTTTTGGTAGCACGTGGGGCATATTTCTTTCCGTTATTCTGCAGTTGGGAAACATGGTGGTAACTTTTCACAAACTAACAAAGTTGAAATGTGGTTGTGAATGAGAATTTTTCTTTTACATGTCCTTGAATTAAGTCATGAGTTAAGAGCAGTTTTTAGTCTAGAGTGCTGTGAACCAAAAAGTGGTGAAGGAGGCTCTAACTCCATGCGAATTCAACGAATAGTTAAATAAACCTAGAGGTTAGCTACCTGGAGATAATATTTGAGGTTTCTTGATGGGAATGCAAGAAGAGCGATGACATTTAAATTGTCTCAGCATGTTCTGTAGCAAATCTCCATTTGAAGAGAACATATTTCTGTTGGTGTAAAGTTTACACACAGTAAGAGTTTTCTTAGGCTTGCACATTAGAGATCTTAGTTTATTGGCTGGCTGCACCGCAACAATTCAAGTTTCTGTTGTTGATTCAGGTTGGTATCAGTTGGCCACTTCTGCAGTAACCTAGGCCTTGGTGTCAAGAAGAGAGAAATGTTTCTTCCTAGAAAGCCCTTGGAAGCATATTGGAGAAACAACTCCTGGCATAGCTTGTGGACAGCTTTCACAAATAGAAGTCTGTGTACTTTGCCTACGTAGTTCCTGCAGTATTTGCAGCTACTCTGATTCATTGGAGTGCTTGTGTGGAAAACACTACCTTAGGAAAACATATGGCTTTATCTTAATTGCCTAAGTTGGAAGAATAAAATACTTAATATATTAAGAGGCTAGAAGTTTGGGCAACCATTAACTTCACTTTAAAGGAAATAGATAAAGAGTTTAAAAATTTAGTACTGCATAAATAACCTGGAATTAAACTTGATCTGGTTCTGTCCATGTCTGTGTTCAGACATTTGCTGGACTACATTCATGTGTTGATTGTAGATCTAAAACCTCCAGAAAACTCCTAATACTTTTAAAATGTTTTTCTACTTGTCAGATAAATATTGAGATGCTGTATAAAACCTCAGATTATTCTGGGGTTATTTTGGTTCTTAATTTCAGACTGAAGAACAAAAATCTGTTTTCAGGCCAATGACAATACAGGTTTTCACAGGGAAATAAGTTTTAAGAATACTTCGGATATTTTAATGGCTAGGGATCTCTATAAGTGTAACAATGGAAAACAGGTGTCTCTTTTTAAAAGAATAACACAACACAAGCAAATCCGTAAACAAACAAAAATAACTTTAGATACCCGTATAGCAGCTTATTGTTCGTATTCCAGGAAGCCCTACTATCACATTAATGAATAGGTACTGTCCTGCTGATTTGTCCCGAATATGGAAGTCTAAATTATGTTAATTGTGTGGAAGGGTGTGTTATTTTTTTTAATGCTATTTTTGGACCTCTCTTTGCTTGGAAACCTGTAATACTGCATTTGAAACTTGCTAAACTTAATCGTTTAGGTCAGAATTTGAAGGGGAAAAAATGAACGGGTGTATAATCATGGTGAATTATTTTTTTTTTTCCAAAAAAGATTTTTAGTTTTGCATTGTTTCAGTTAATAGAGGGAGTACAGTGCTCTTGAATCTTAATAACCAAACTCTTCCTAATAGGAACTGAAATTGTTGCTACTTTTCTCTGTGATCCCTGTCCATGTTTTCACCTTATGTAATTTTTCTGGGTTTAATTCTCACCTTTAGAACTGATACCCTGACTTGAACTGTGTAGCTGCATTAACACCTCTTTCTCATACAACTTACTGTGTCTGTATAGAATCAGACAGAAGTCTTACTACAACATTTTTTTTCCAGTGCATTTGTTAGGACCTTGTGGCATAACTAGCTCCATGTTTTAAAGGATACTATCTTTTTTACTCAGTTTTATCTTTAAAAAAATGATAACAGCCTAGAGGCTGTTAAAATGCTCTGACTAGCAGGCAGAATCGGTTCATTTTAATTCCAAGTGTGCCTTTCCTACCTCATGCTGCCCGCTTCTCCCAAACTCTTCTGGTGATGGTGGTAGGGTACTTGTTTAACTTACAAGATCAGAGGCCCCTCATGCAGAATGATCCTTTCTTGTTGTTCAGCCTCTTCTTCTGTTGTTTCAGTTCCATTTTCAAGGCTGTTGTACCCGATTCTCTGTTCCAACATTTTGTGATGGCAATGGATGTGAATGTATTTCAGCTGAAAACAGAATTGCGATGCTGTCTGTAGGACTGCAGGAACTGTATCAGTAAGCTGTGACAGAATTAGTAATGCATTGATTGCCGTGACAACATCTAGTAAACCTGGAAATAGATATTTTTTCCTCCTTCTTAATCCTTCATCTAACAACTGCAGGTATTACTTAGTATAATAGGCATATTTTCAGCTACAGGTGTGATTTTATTTTAATTAATTCTAATTTGTATGTGACTCATAAAAGGTAATACTTATTTAGTTTGTTAATTTGAGTAATACAAGGTCTGTTGAGGGGGCGTAATAAGAAAGGGAGAAGAATAAGCACATAGGAAACACCTGCAGTTCTTTAAAAAAGAAAAGATATTTTTATTTACAGCTAGTGTTCTGTTGTTTGTAGCCAGAGTAATAAATTAGACACTTTGATGTGTGCAGAGGAGTATGGAATCTTTGTGCCTTATGAGAGTTGGTCATAAATTATGTCAGTTAGCAGGGTTGTTCAGGATCTAAATGTTGAAGCTGGAACGGAGTGGTGGAAACGCACTGAGTCTACAGTTACACAAAGTGAAACCTTCTCAGATTTATTGACTTTTTGTTCTTGATCAGGGACTGTTTGAAGTAAACATGTTTATATCCAACACCTCGTGCACCTAGATAAACAGTACTGAGTTCATCCTGGAATACTGCTTCAACAGCTGTTGATAGCCCTCAGGATTTAATAGGAGTGTATCACGTGCGGATTCGCAAGATTCACTGCTGGTTGCTACCTTGAGATATCATAAAATTAGGTTTTTACATATGACAACATTTTAGATATTTCTTAAATTTTGTATGTGATCTGCCTGTAAAGAAGGTGTCACATGCGGAAACACCCCCACCCCCCTTGATTCTCAAATTAAAAAAAATGGAACAGTTTTAAACAGTTTTAAACTTTGGAGGTCCTGTTCCTATTTACCAGTGTCCTGGCAAGTCAACTGCCACCATGCAAGTGAAACAAATCGCTGGGGTGGCAGTGTGTTAAACTGAAGGAGTAACCAGAATCGTTCAGTATCCTTCACATATTTCTTCCCATAAGCTACTAGGTTTTGCTGCAGGTACAAACTGAGTTGCAGTGATTGCCGTAATTGTGTAATGACTTCATACAGCTAGTGAGATTGCTTCCCAGACTTGTTACTAAATCCTAGGATAAAGTAAATATTTAAGAATACATGGGGTGGACTCAGTGTTAAGGTGTATAGTTGATCTTGGAGGCTAGTATAACAATAAACAAAAAATTGCTGCGTTGGATGAGATTGTTGTTTGGTGTTAGTGAGTTGTTTTATTTGTATTCCCTCTTCTGTCACTTTTTGAGAATCGATCCTGTTTAGTTTTATTTATTGGTAAGGGATTATATCTAAGTGGGATCCAGTAAAAATCAAACCTGCCTGTTCTGAGTCATAGAATCACAGACTGGTTTGGGTTGGAAGGGACCTTAAAGACCATCTAGTTCCAACCCCCCTGCCATGGGCAGGGACACCCTCCACTTGACCAGGTTGCTCAAAGCCCCATCCAGCCTGGCCTTGAAGACAGCCAGAATGTAGGGTGCTGTTACAGGTTATGGAAAATACAGTGAATATTTTGACATTCTTTTGGCAAACTTCTTACACGGTTCAGGAATGAGGCCAAGTGCCTTCAAAACATGAGAGATGTATGCATAAGCGCCTTCAGGGTATGCAAAAGTTCAAGGATAGGTCACTAGCAGTGACTTGGCATGATATCTTACATGCGTATGTGAAAGGAGGAGTGTTTCTGAAATGTTATCAGTACTGTTTCTTGGGAGGGGGAGAGTGACACATTTTCTTTGAGTATTAAGAGATCTTAAATAAGTAAGTCTTTTTAAAGGAAGTTAAAAGAAACAGTGGGAATGTTAACCCCTCTCAGATTTGTGAAGCTGTTTGCCAACGTGAAATGTCTTCCTTGTGTTCCTATAAGGCAGATACTTTATTGTTCTTAAACTTTGTGATGTTTTTGTTCTGTAGTAAGAGGTGGTCTTACGAGGGTTTCCACTAAGAAGTCTGTTCCTGTGGCTGCGCTGCACCCTGTGTAGCAATCTGTAGCGTGAGAAGTTTGTACCGAAGTACAGACGGGGCGTAGTGCAGTGGCAGGTTGGTGGCTGGGTTGCCCTTTGGGAAAGTAGTAGCTGTGGGTTTGCGTTTCCCTCAGGCACAGAAAGTTGCAGAACCAGGTCCCCTGCTTTGGGGGTGAGTTCTCAGCTCACTGGGCACCTGTGTGTTTGCTCAGGGCGAGGAGGAGGAGGTTATTACCTCCTGATTTAGGATCCTCAGAAGGCAAAACAGAACCTAGTTTGAAGGTCCCACTTAGGCTTCTGTGTGGGGTAACACCTGGCTTCTGAGGTTCTTATGGAGAACAACAGTTGGGGGCATGAGGAGGCGTGAAGATTAGACTTGTCTGTAGTTTGGAGAATTGTACTTTTGCCTTATATACACTCAGTATAAATGCTGAGGTGACATTCTCCGTTGTGGACCCAGACTCAGGCAGCTGAGACAATTTTACCTGTAATATGAAGTTATCTTCTTTCTAAATAAGGAGCAGTCGCTTCTATTTCCATAATAATTTACATAAAATGACAGTGGTGAACAAAATTTGATATGTAAAACACTGTATGTGCATGTGTTGTAAGTCTTCAGTGTCAGTTTTTACAAGACAAAAATAATTAAAATCAGGTTATCTAAAAATTCTTCTCCAGTCCATTTTTTGTTGCTAGGAAAAACCCCACAAAATTCCACTCTGATTCATTGCATTGTGTTTGAGGAGAAAGCCCCCTCTGAAGTGTGTAGTGTTGGAAAGTACCCTTGCACAAGTTAGAGGAAACCCTGGCATTTTACCCATTTTCCACTCTTCTTTCTGAAGACATGTCAGATTCCTTGGGATTTGTAAAAGGTCATGGGCAAAATAAAGAACATTCTTGAGTATACAGTTATAGCTAATTAAAAGCTAGACATTCATTACTGTATCAGTGTTGCTTGTGTTTGGAAAGAACATCTACATGTGAGAATCTCTGTGTTAAGAAAATAAGGTTTAGCAGAACTAAAGGAGAGTTTGCAGACAAATAACTTCCCAGGTTTAAGTTTACTATGCAGTAGAATCAAAATGTTTTTGTTTTTAAAAATATTGAAGTTTTTTACGAAGAGCTAAGCTGACTTCTTGCACTTCGTCAATACAGAGTTAAAGCTCTTCCATATGTAAGACCCTCCAGTTGTATAGCCTAACATGACTAAAATGTCAGAACTGTTAGCTGTTCCAGTTAAGTCTTATTTGCTGTCTTGTGTTCAAAACACTATTAATTCAGTTGCTGGCTTAAGATGGAAACTGTTTTCTGTATTTCTTTCATATGAACTAAACAACTACTTTTGAGTATTGATTTAAATTTGCTAGAGACATTTGAAACCTTAGAATAATTTTGAATACAATTTCATTTTTAAAATACATAGGTGTGACCCTGCAGGGCTTCTTCTGGAGACCGCAAAAGTGTTTTGCCCATTTTGGCAGGGGACAATCTCAAATACATGTGACTTTTGCAAGCTGAAAATATGTAAGAAGTAATTCAGGGAAAGGATGAGAGGGTAGGAGGAGGGAACGCCATCTCTCTGGGTCATCATAATCAGCTGGGAGTTACCAGAGCAAAACTTCTGCCATACTGCATTTTACATCACTTAAGTCATCTGGCCATTCATTTCTAAACCCTGTGGTAACTTTCTCAGTTGTTTGAGAGTGTGGGTGGCTGAACAGTACATGTTACAAAAATTGACCCATGCAATAATTGCCGGCTTTGAAAGACTTAGCCTAACCTACTTTTAGTTGATAACAGATTTTTATTCACTTCTACGCTATATAAATGCTACTTAAGTAGTATACAGCTGGTTAATGTGTTAACACAGCTGAATAGTTAATGCTATGTATCATCATAAATCTACAGCCATTTAAAACCTTAATAACACTAAAAGATAAAAGGTTCTTTTTGGCTTGTGTTTTAGAATCATGGAATTGTTGAGGTTGGAAAAGATCTTTAGGATCATCAAATCGAGCCATTAACCCAGCACTGCCAAATCCACCATTAAACCCTGGCCCTCAGCACCACATCTACATGTCTTTTAAATACCTGCAGGGATGGTGACTCCAACACCTCCCTGGACAGCCCCTTCCAAGGCCTGACAGCCCTTTCAGTGAAGAAATTTTTCCTAGTATCTAGTCTAAACCTCCCCTGGCACAACTTGAAGCCGTTTCCTCTTGTCCCATTGCTTGGGAAGAAGAGACCAACCCCCACCTCTCTGCACCCTCCTTTCAGGTAGTTGTCGAGAGTGATAAGGTCTCCCCTGAGCCTCCTCTTCTCCAGGCTGAACACCCCCAGCTCCCTCAGCTGCTCCTCACAGGACTTGTGCTCCAGACCCTTCCCCAGCTCCACTGCCTTTCCCTGGACACGCTTCAGCACCTCAGTGTCTTCCTTGTAGTGAGGGGCCCGAAATTGAACACAGGATTCAAGGTGCGGCCTCACCAGTGCCCAGCGCAGGGGGACAATCGCTGCCCTAGTCCTGCTGGCCACACTGTTCCTGATGCAGGCCAGGATGCCATTGGCTTTCTTGGACACCTGGCCACACTGCTGCCTCATATTCAGCCGGCTGTTGACCAACACTTCCAGGTCCTTTTCCACCAGTCAGCTTTCCAGCCACTTGTCCCCACGCCTTTAGTGTTGCGTGGGGTTGTTGTGACCCAGGTGCAGGACCTGGCACTGGGCCTTGTTGAACCTCATAGAATTAGCCTCAGCCCATCGATCCAGCCTCTCCAGATATTCAGTTGAGTCTACACTTAACTTCGTGTAAACATGGGAACTTCTGGAGGGGAGAAAAAAAAGCCCCCAACATGGCTTTAGTATGTTTCTGGACAAATACTCACATTTAATTTGTGAGAACATGTTTTAGTATTCATTGCGTGATCATGGTTTTGTTTTAGCCACAGCAGTGGACTGCACCTGGATGACCAAAAAACCAAAAAGTATTTCTGCTTTTTCTAGGTGTGGGCACTCTCCTGTGTACCGCTCACGTGAGATGTCAGGTCGGGCCCTTGTTCCATTTGTTATGGTAAATGAAGTACCACATACAGTGCTGTCCTTGCTGGAGGGGCTTCCAGACTGTACCAGTCCTTGCATCCGGCAGAATAACATTCATGGAACACTTCTGCAAGTAAGTTTCTGGGGGTTGTTTGCTCTTTTTCTGTTTAGGTGGTTTTGTTTATTTTCAACTGTGGAGATTTTCTTGGAATTTTTTTTTGGTCATACTTCACAGCCAGGTAACACACAGTAACTTCTGCTCAACGTTCACACGTTCTCAAAACATATATGAAGACTGCTTTTGAGTCAATTCTCTCAGATGATGAACGTGGAATGCACAATTTGACTGTCATTAGAAGGCAGTAAGCTGTAAATATCAACATTTACATTTAATGCTTCATCTGTGGAGGTTAAAGTGCTTTGAGAGAAAACATCTTTATCCAAACATATCTACAGAGATCTGTGTGACTCGCCCTAAATCACAGAGCAAACGTGAGGCAAAGCTGGACTCCGCACACCGATAGTATTGTAGATATTGAGACTTGCGATTTACCTGCATATTTGTATATTACTTCATTTGCTTTTCCTGCTACACCAGCAGCTTCCTGTCAGTCTGCTGTGCAAGTTGTGATAAGCTTTATACTATATTCTTCTGAAAACATTGTGGAGAACAGCTCGCTATCAGTCTGGAATCAGAAATTTCTTCATTCCCCATATATCATTCCTTTGGTTTATGGCAGTTGGTTCACTGTGTTTGATTTTTAAGCTATCATGGTAATAAGTTACCCATTTTTATTGCCTGTTTTTCACAAGCAACGCTCCAACAAAGCCATATTGTAAATGACGTGAGCCTGCCTTAGTTGGCAAGCGATCTAGGTACACATTCCCATTGTAAACTCTGTGGTGGGGTGTGTGCAGTTTTGTTTTGGTTTTTTTTTTAGTGTATCTTTTCCAGCATATTATTTTCCTTAAAAATCATGACCTTACAAGAAATGAAGGACAGGAAAATGCTTGAAATCCCTCTAGAGCTGTTACTGTCAACTTCACCTGTAAAGGGTTTCAGCCAATTGAATGTGGATTTGGGTGACGACTGGTCACAGTGAAGGTTGTTGCAGGGTGTGGGATGACCGTGTCCAGTCTTTTCTGCTCTGCAGAACGGTCCATGCACCTGTGTGCGTGCAGGTGCTTAGCCTGGTGAGGTGCTGCATCTAGGTGGGAAGGAGCTTGCCATCATCAAATTACCTGTGCAGCCCCAGTGTGTCCTGAACCTCTTGAAGCGTTAAGAAGAGAGAGTTATTCCAACAGAGAGAATAAAGTGCTTTCTCAGTCCAAAATGGTTATAACCCTGGTCATTAGGGTATGGACTGGCTGTAGTACTGCCTTCTTTTTAGTGACCAGGGTAGGGGGAAGAGGGGATTGGTTCTCAAAGAGCCCAAAGGATGTGGGTTTTAATCCAGTGTTGTTAATACTATCTTATGCATAGCTGTAGGGAGTTTTCTTTCTCATACGTGTGGAGCAGGAGTTATTCTCAGGGTTTTAATGTGATTTTTTTGTCAGTTTTGAGCAGCTATAAGAAACTGCTGCTGCAGTTGGTACTGCACCAGGAGAAGACTGGTGCTGTCAGAGTATGAAATTCGTCAAAGAACTGACAGTTGTACCGTAACAGCTCAGCGGTTTGGTCTTTCACATTTGCCTCGGGCTTTGCTTTTATGATTTGTGAATCACGGTTGTGCAAAGACTTAATTTAATACTTAATCAAATTTAGTGCATGACTGAAATGCTGAACTGTCTGTTGCTGGTGAAAAATAGCGAAACGTTCAGAAGAAATACTGTAGGGGGATAAAGATGTGCAAAAAGGGAGGTGGTGGTCTTTGATTGTACCTGTAAAACACTAATGCCAAGTAGTTCAACACATGGTTAGCATGCACTTCCTGTAAATAGTACAAAGAGCAAGGTACTGTGACTTTCAGGGGTTATTGGATGCATGGCTTCAGTTCCCTTTTTATCAGTGTAAGATGGGGCTTGCAAAGCAACTGCTAAGGCTCATTGAACTCTAGAAAATTATGTTGTGGGACTGTTTGCTAAAGCACTGTTTTCTGAAGGCTTACTTGAAGAGACAGTGAGCTGGCAGTGTTTGAAACTGTTTGCACTGCATTTCCATGACACAGTAGAGAATTTATCTTCCTCTTTGATATAAAACCAAAACAAAAATCCCTGCTGAAAAGAGTGAGTCTGTACAAAACCCAATAAAATTTAGATTTTTCCAGCAACACAAGGCCAATAACTTATAAAAATGGAAGTCGGTAATTCCATTTTGTTTGTTCAGTCGCATTAGCCAGAAGCTGACTAAGTTCACTGACTTTTTTTATTCCAGTGTTCATATGCTGTCAAGTATTGAACAGGAAAGTTGGACTTACTCAGACTTAAAGCTTATTCGGCAGTGCCAAGTGTAATGACTCTTGAAGGTATATTTCAGTTATGTTTCAGAGTTATGTAATCTTTTCATCTGTTGCAAACCAAACGTTAATTTGTGGAAAGATCATTCAAAAAGATTTCAGTAGGGAACACTTGTCCAAACATGGCCTGGTCTTCAAAATGCTGAGATTGACAGGGAGTGGTTTTTGACAGTGGATGCAAATGTGTTGTGTTGAACTTCAGACCTTTGCATTATGTGAAAACATGGCTTTTCCTCCCCAGTGTGATAACTGTGGCTCGATTGAAGTAGGAATATGAATGTTTCTGAACATAAAATAATCTTATATTTTACATGTTTATCAGAAGAATTCTTTTCAAGAATTATGTAGGAGGAATACTGCTGTTCTGTAACTCTTATGGGACTGACAATGTTGTTCAAGGAGTAGTTCTGCATCAGAAGAACTTCAAGAAGAAGTTCTGCATTGGCTTGAGTAAGAAAAGGAAAAATCTCTTCTATGCTTAGTGTTTCCTTTATGAGCGCAGTTTCTACTTCACTCCATAATCCAGACTGGCATGGGGGTCACGGGGAGGGAGTCAGGTTTGTAATCCACAGGAAAATGCAGAAATCTTTTACTGGCCTTCTTGAATGATTCTTTCTGGCTGCTTTTGTTTTAAGATCTAGGGGTTTTAACTGATCAGCTGAAAGGAAGAGCTCACCCAGAGCTTTATGTAGAGACTTCTGGAAGTGTATCAAAATTTATCATTAGGGAAGCCTTCATACTTGTGAAACTTTTGACTTCTGACAATTGCTGAGGAAATTTGGGAAGATTGTGAGGTATCCTTATCAGAGGATCAAAGGGGTTTTTTGACCTTCTGTCGCTTTAGGGTTGGATCTCCTGCAGTATATATTGCACCTGTTCAGAATAATTGAGAAATTCAGAGTTAAGATGTAACTAATTCAGAAATATTCAATAGCCTGTACTTGCAATTAGTAATTTCCATGTACAGGTTTGACTCATAGTGGTATTGGTAAGCCATGCAGGTCAAGACATAGTCTGCTTTCTCTTTTCATGGCTGGGGTTTTGTAGTTGTCTAGTCTCATAGACAGCAGTCTTAACTAGGCATCTTAAAACTACAGTAAAGAAAATGCCTAAGATACCTGTGTAAAAAAAGTGAGGTTTGAGTCCCGATATTCATGAAAGCTTTCAGTCTTCAGTTTGTATAAATCTATGCAGTTGCAATGTGCTGGAATGTCTTGAGCAAAACACTTGTTAGAGTCAAGAGTTAATCAAAGACCTCAAAACCTTAGTAAAGCTCAAGGTTCATTTAAATTTAGAATTCATAGAGAGAGATCACATGGAAAATGAGCCCTAAGTAGAAAAAGGAATTAGGGAGGCCGGGTGGTTCTTCAAAGAAATGGTCAGAAGTAGAAATCAAATTAACACAATGGATAGAAAGTGTCATAACACACTAGCTTGGACAAGTTAGGAGTTCTTTATTGAATGCATAGCAAGAAAGTACATACTGAAGCAGGAGTGTGCAGCGAGGAAATTGGAAAGGCCAGGGCAAAAATTGGCTGTAGCCTTCAAGAGATTTCTACAGAAATACTTAGTCTTGGGAAATGAAAGCTATTGATAGTTGATATCTAGAAGGTATCCTTTTCTCCATTAGTTCATTAACACGGTCAAATATGAGCTTAAATATTGCAAACTACTTTTCAACATTAAGGATGCATTAATGTTCAGCACTTACAAATAGGTTAGATGGATCTGCCGTCACATATATAAGATTTTGCTTGGGCCTGGGAGAAGGACAGATGGTGATTTGAGATTCCTGCCAGTCTTTCCTTTCTTTTTTTAATGATTCTTTGAACCTGCCAGTGCCAGGGGCATGGGACTTCATGAAGCTATGCAGAATTTTTATTTCCATCAGTCTGCAGTCTGGTTAAATTTTGTTTGCATAGATTTTTGGGTATAAGATTCATAGCTTTTATTGTTGTAGATGATCTTCTGTAAACCATCAAAATTTTGACATTAATTACTTAAATTTGTTTTTAAGATTGTTACATCAAAAAAAAGGGTTAAATCTTATAAACATGAATTTTACTTGGATGGGATATATCTGATGGAAACTTTGGACAGTCTTTATATACAATTTAGATAACATGTTCTGTACACTTACACTTTATACTGAACAGAGTCCAAGAAGGTAAGCTTCTGGGCATACTAGGAAAGGAAAGCTTGGGCCTGTGTTATTCCTAACCATAGGCCTTACTAGTGAAGACTGAGATGAAGAGGCATATTCAGTGCCTCAGCCTTACCTCAACCAGATTCATCTCAAGGTGGGCTTTGGCTTCCCTGGCTGTCTCTCTGCATGCTTCGACAGTGTTTCTGTCTTCCTTCCAGGTTACCTGTCCCTGCTTCACCTTCTCCTGTATACCTTTTGTATTCTGTGTTTAGCCATGAGCTCCACATTCATCCATGCTGGATTCCTGGCACATTTGCCTGACTTCCAGCTTGTTGGGATGGACTACTCTTAAGCTTGGAGGAAGTGGTCCTTAAATATCAACAAGCTTTCTTGGACCCTGCTCCCTCCAGGGCCTTATCCCACAGACACTACCAAGCAGATCCAGGAACTGACCCAAAATCTGCTCTCATGAAGACCAGGGTTGTGATCTTGCTTTTTGCCCTTCTGCCTCCTCTCAGAAACCTGAACTCTACCATCTAATGGTCACTGCAGCCAAGGCTGCCTTTGGCAGTGAGGATCCTCATTCCTTGTTTGTGAGTCTGAGGCCCAGCAGAGCACGTCTCTCTGTTGCTTTTGTCAGGAAGTTGCCATCAGTGCTCTCCAGGACCCCCCTGGATTGATTATGCTGTGCTGTGTTAGTCCTTGGATTGCTTATCCTGGGCTGTGTTGTCCCTCCAGCAGGTACCAGGGTGGTTGAAGTCCCCCATGGGGACCAGGGCCTGCAAATGCAAGGCTACTTCAGCTCTCTGTAGAAGGCCTTATCCACTGGTTCTTCCTGGTCTGGTGTCCTATAGCAGACACCCACTGCAGTGTCACCCATACTGGTCTGCTCTGTAGTCCCATATGCTCCCAGCTGGCTCATCATCCATCCCCAGGCAGAGCTCCCTGCATTCCAGCTGTTCTCTCACATAGAGGGCAATTCTGTCTTCTCATCATCCCTACCTGTGCTTTCCAAAATGTCTGTATCCCTCCATTGCAGCACTCCAAACATGTCAGCTATCCTAGGTTGTCTCTGTGAGCCCTGCATCACAGACCTCTTGGGTCCTCTGATTCTTTAACTTCCTCCTTTGGGTGCTTTAAAGTGAATAAAAGTTAGAGGGACCCTAACCATGATTTGCCCAGGAAACAAAGCAGCACCTTTAATTCATCTGGTTGTAGATTATTTATAATGATTAAAAAAACCCTCCCAACTGCATGAACTTTCAGATCGGTTTGCCAAGGAAAGCAGATGTTAGACTTCAGCTTTTGTTTTTATCTTGTGAGAATCAGTTAGCATGATTGATGCTGGGTTTCAAAGGCTGTGCGATGTGCATAGAACCACAATCCAGTTGTTATTAATACAGTAGGATGGCAGCAGTATGACTGGAGCTTTCAGCCACAGTTCCGCACTCATCGGTTTCCAGAAATCTCTCTCACGTTTGTGCACTGGAAAAATCTGTACTCTGAGGGTGTACATACCCTTACATACTGCTCATCTCAAGAGCTATTAATTGGACAGCTGCAGTTAATCACGGAGCAGATGTAATTGGTATTGAGGCTTATTTCTTTTTCAAATGGAAGAATCTGCACATCAACTGGGTCATTATCTTGTATGTTATCAGTGTGGTCTCCCTCACGTTCACTGGGGCATGCTAACAATTACACGTTTTTAGAGCATATGGGATCAGATAAATGAAGGTTATAAAAAGAGGCACTGTGTTTTCATTTAATTTCTCTGTGCCTTGTTTTGGATAATTCTGAAATGTTGAAAGCACTAACTTACTTCCTAAAGGTCTTGTGTGGATTTATAACAATGCTGACTGTCTAGCTTGAGATTGGTATACAGAACAGTACACTTTTGCTTCCCTTATCTGTCCCATTCGCTATGCAGTCTCTTCTTTTTGGAAAGCATTTTGCCTTCCCTTTGGCATCTTTTGGGCACAAGGTAGGAGAAAGGAGAATTCAGGGATTTCTCACTTATTTGCTGCTTGCACATGAAGAGAGGGAACTACTTGACTTTGTTTAAATGTGCATGCTGCCTGTGTCAGGAGATGGATTGTAGTGTCCAAGGTACAGCGCTTCATAGAAGTTTGCAGTTGTTTGTGCAGCTGCTCATATCATTGAGGACAATTTCTGCCTGGAAGTGGCTTTGTTCATGAAGATTATTTACATTTTTGTTGGCACTTTGTACGAGCAATCAAACAACTGCATGGAATAAAATAAAAAACATCTCTCCTGCCCTATCATGTCCTTGCAGGTGGATCCACGCTGTCATGACTACTTTTGGTGACTACTGTAACTCAAAGTCACAGAAATTCTCCCTGGTCTGCTGTGGTTCCTAGAAGGTTTCTTTCCATTTCCCCCATCTTCTCTTTTGAGGTCTGGCTGGTAGCTTCTCTTCTCACTGCAGTCTTCCCACTTACTGCTATTACTTTGTCACTCCTACTGGTTCATCCTGAAATTTGTTCCCTGGGCATATGCCAGTGTTTTGCATTGCAAGAGAACAACAGTATCTCCTTCTGTTGGGGGGTGCACATGACCTGTTCTTGAAGGAATACAAAATGTAATTGGCCAGAGGCAGATGAAATGGGGATAATTTGTTATGCTTTGATGCAGGGTTAAAAATCCATGAAGATAAAAATGGAAATGCTTTTATTTCATTTTGTTTCCAGTGTCATCTATCAGCAGCCACTTACTCTTCACAAATTCTTACTCTTAATATTCAAATTTTCTCCACACTTTAAATTTTCCCACAGGATTCTGTAGGTTCAGTTAGCTAAATTGGCATTACAGAAGTAGGCTGATTGAAAGAAGTGGGTTTGGTGTTTTGTGGTTTGGTTTTTTTGTTTTTTTTTTTAATGTTCACTAATTCCAACAGTTCTATTTGGCATATGAATGTGAAGTCTTGTGCAAGGAATGTTGGTTGGAGTTTCTGAACTGTTTTTTGTTTTGATTTTTGAAACCAGTAGCACTGTTGCATGTCTCTCAAATCTAGAGAACAGACTGAGTCACATCAACTTAGTCAGTTGCATGTGACAAAAATTTAGATTTAATAGAAGATGGAAGGCTTCATAACTCTTTAATTAACATTAATTTTAAAGATTAAATTTCCCACTGACTTCAGTGGGACAAGAAAATAGTAGCTGCTATTTTTCAGGGAATAGCAGCATCCTATAGAATTAGACTCATATTTCTGAAAATACAGTGAAATAATCTAGAATACTTGTATTAAAAAATAGTAATATGATTAAAAAACATGGGAGATTTTTCTGCCATCTGTACAAGGCTTTTATGAAAATGATTTGCTGTTTCTGTTTTTTCTTGTGGAGTCTGAATACGGCAAGCTTTGTGTGAACGTAGAACTTTAGGTTATCGTTATCAACTCTGGGTATGCTGATGTTTTACGTATTAATGGAGAGAAGGAATATGTGATTTAAAGATGGAAGAATTGATTTCAAGATTGGTTGAAGACTTCATTAAAGCAGAAAGAAAACCAGGACAAGAACATAACCTGACAGTAGCCGTACTTGGGTCATGCAAAGGTTTGTCTGAGTCAGTGTGCTGCTTCCAGCAAGGACCAATAGCCCAAGCCCAGGACAGAGAGTAAGATGGACCGAGCAGCTGGAGAAACATCTGCATGTGGTGTATTAGCTTAGAGTACTCTTGAGTCAGAGAGGTATGGATGCGACTTTGTTGACGATAAAAATTAAATACGTAGTTGTACTGATGAAAAGAAGTGGTTTATGATGAAAACAACCATATTTTGGGTAGTTTAATTATCTGGAAGAGTTGTATTAACACAGATCGTTGTTGATGAAAGTAGAGCCTGCCTAATAAATATGGATGACTTTTTCCTTCTTTGAGAGGAGGATTTTAGCGTAAGTTGCTACACAGGCAGGTCAAGTTTCAGCTGTTTGAGATTATGATCACTCTCATGTTTTATGAGTGTAATACTTGGACACTTACTCAGAGGAATAAAGGCAACTTAAATAAATACGAGCGTTTGAAAGTAAAGCAGAGAAGAGTGATGCAGGAAGAGAGCTAACAAACAATCACGGGACCTTCTTTATTACAGGACTGAATAGGTAATAAAACCCCACAGACTCCAGTGGCTAGGGTGTGAGAATATGACAACAGGAGTCAAATTAGGCAAATATATTTTGAAGGTCATTCTTGGATGTTGGTCCTTGTGGCTGAGGGAAAGAGAGAGGCATACTTCTTGTTAGCTTGACCTAAAAGTCCTTAATGTGAATTACCAGCAGGGGGGTCAGTGACCATATTTTTTTTCCTGTTTTGTTTTGAAGACAAAGAATCTCTAGGGTCTGAGGGGATGAATGGGGAAGTAGTGTATTGTTTGTTTGGCTTTATTCAGTAGCACAGAAACACTGACTATGGTGAATTACATTTTATTTGGCTTGGCAGTGAAGTTTGAAATGTAGCAGTTCAACATTGGCTTATAAAAACTCAATATAGTAAACAAATGTTACATTATCTACAGATCAAAGAAATAAACCTGCTATAATTAAATGTTTTCCAGTGAAACTTCCTTCCAGCTGTTTCTTTTCTGAGCTCAGTTTTTAGTGTTCAAGATAAGCCTTACTTTTAAGATTAGTACAAAGAGAAAAGAAATATTGATGTCAAGTTGAAAACACATGCATTTATATCTAGCTGGCAATAACAGAACAGTTGTCTCATTCCTTCATGTTGTAAGCTAGTATTAACTGTCACCTAGGGGTACACTGATATAAGGAGGTAGAAAGCTTTTGAGAACAAGATTTATATTTATGAATGCGACAGAAATACAGCGAAGTTCCAAGAATGGGAGGAGGAAGTCTCTGAAAGAAAATCATTGATGAGATTTTGCCAGAGGTTTTCTTCTATCTGTTTTTTCTTTTTTTTTTTTTTAACTGATGTGGTACTGCTAATTGACAGGGCAGATCTGGTAGTGGGACATTGCTTTGAACTTGTTTTAACTGTAATTAGTAATGCTCCCAAATATTGTGTCTCTGACTTCCTAAGACATGGCACTAGTTTTGAAAAGGACATAGATTTAGACAGCTCTTACAACTCGATTAGGCCTTTTCATTCAGTTTCTGCATCGTTATTGAGTTCCTGCCTACAGCAACTAAGGATGTGCAGAGATGCTATTGTTGTAAACCTTGTGTTCATATCTTTGAAGTGTAAAAACCCCTGTGGTTTTAATACAGAATAAGCAATATTCATCAATTAGTGAAAACAAGGCTGCTGCTGTTTTTAGTTGAGAGGTAACTGTAATAAGGACTACTCTGGGTTGTGCAGGGGATAATGTGACAGTTGTCCCCTCTGTGAAATGGAATGATGATTTGATGGGTGCACATGCCCTAGATTTTGAGGCTTATTACAATGGGTATGGGAAGCAGTTGCTATGCAAATGTTTCGGCCTCCCTGATCCAGTGCACCTAGTACCGCTCCTCAATGAATGTTGCTAGCAGAGGTTGCAGGGTGGCTGTGTGCCATTTGGGGTACCCTGCCTGGTGTTCAGGCCACAAAGCATCGCTGGGGTTCAGCTAGCTTCTCTAGTTCTGCCTTGGATAAATGTGCAGTGATTGAAAACGCTATATATGAATGCCATTTTATAGAACGGCTTTTATTAGGTGTTAGGATTGAACTAAAAAAAAGAGAAATCCTCCTTTAGATACAGTCTTCACAGCAGATAGATTGTTTTCTTTTTAGATGATTGAGATATTAGAAACAAATACCGTTGACACAGTGTTCTACTTGTTACTACTTAAATCTTCCTGAAGAGAGTTGAACTATTTTAGGCACTGGCTGGTTAACTTGATTTAGACCTCCCAGAACAGCAGTTGAACTCTTGTGAATTCTAAATTTAAGTGTGCAATTCTGTGCATATTTGTTGCACCTGTTTTGTGTTATGAATCTTTAAGTATCCCTCGTGATAGGATTGCTTTCCTGACTAATCACTCTGTCACAAGCAGAGGATGTTTTTACAGTTGGGAAGGGAAAAGTTGAAACTTGTAAAATGTACTAAAGATATAATATTCTCCTAGGTGGTGCAGTGGATTAATTTAGTACCCCAAGGAGTTGGTTTTTCATCTCCAAAAACATGTTTTAAATCCCACCCGCATAGGATTTTTTTCTCTTCCTTTTGATCTAGAAACCATGTCTATAAAACTTTCAGAGCCAAAAAAGAAGATAATCCTGGATACACTTTGTGCATATACTTTAAAAAATACCCATCCATGATAAGTTCTCACTGCTTCAGAATGTATAAAAAATGTTTATGAGCAGTGAGAGCTTTTTACTACGCTCTATGTTTTCAAAAGTTTGGGCTATAGTGAGAAATGTGGGAAGGTGCCTTCTTTGGTCTTTGGAAGCTTTCTCAGCCTGTTTACAAAGCAGAAGATACGTTCCATGAAAGGAGGAGAAAGCTAGAAATACTGCCATTTAAAAGAATGCTGGATGGGAGAAGGGAAATGAAGAGGGACGAATGGTTTTAAGTGAATAACTACTCAGTAAAGACTTACTTACACTGAAGGCCAGGATGCATATCTCAAATAGTGGAACAAAAAAATTGAAAGAAGGAGAGGAAGAAAATCTTAGAAATCTAAGAAAATTAAACAAAGTAAACACAAGACAAGAATATGACACTTCTCCAAGGTGTGAAAATCAATTTCAGAGTGTTCATGAGTCAAATTAGAGTTTTTTGAATGAGTGTAGTGTACTTTTTCCATCTTCAACCAAGTTGAAAGCATGTTACTTTTTTTTTTCTGTTTATGTCACAGGCATTTCTTGCAGTAGTATTTTTTACCACTATTTTTTGGGGGATTTGTTAATTATTTTACAACATCTGCATTTCTGAAATAGTTATTGGTTTAGTGCTAAACTTTTCTGTTGTTTTTCCATAGCTGTTTGACTTGAAGTGGTTTGTTACTCATGCTTTAAATGACTGAATCTGAACTGATGGCATACTCTGGAAATGCGTTCCTCTGGTTTTGTCCTTCTGATGCTATTTATTCATGGGCCAGAAGGGAATGGGGAATGGATATCCAGCCTGAGGAAGGATTGTACAGAAATTTGACTGCCAGAAAGTACACAGGACAGAAAGCATATGTGGCGGCAGGACTAACAACAAGCTGTGATACACTCGTATCTAGTGGTGGATGTCTGGGGTTTTTTGCAGGGTAGGTGTGGTGTTTTGGTGTAAGGGCCTATCTATATGTTTCGCTTTTAGGTCAGGGGCAATGCTGTATTGAAAGAAAATATGTTTTCCACTGTCTAGTACAACATGCTCTGAGTTCTGGGGCATTGCTGCTAAAGCCCTCGACGAATACAGTGGATTCTGAGTTGGGTCATGAGAAATGTGGCTTCCAGTGGAGCTGCAGGCAGCTCTTGGACTTGAAGTACCCTGCAGAGCCTTTAGTCAGGTCCCAGGAACAGCCTAGGTGTGGTGTAACTGCAGGAGAGGGTAAGAGTGTGCCAAGAAGGTGATAGGGATGCTTCTAAATTTATTATCTGTCAAGGCCCCTTTTTTTCTCTGCTCTTTCCTTCATAAAAGGTGCCTGCTGTCCTTGGATCATCAGAGTTGCCTTGATGTTTGGGAGGGTGGAAACCTCCCACACAGCTTCAAGTAAGCAGAGAATGACTGAGGCTTCTGAAGGCATGATAAGCAGAAGTGCTTCTAGTCTGTCCTCCCTCATTCCTTCTCAGCCTTGTACCTCTGGTCTCTCTCCCTGTTTCCCCTGGCACCCTCACTATCAACTCTTGTTTCAAGTGATTACTCCTCCGTATCTCTGTTCTCTACCGCATCCTCCCTCTAAGGGTAGCTGCTGTGCTGGTGTGTTGTCGCTTATTGCAGTAGGGTTATTACCCTGCTATCAGAAGTGCACGTCAAATGTGTCTGTATATCCGCTTTTGTTCCAAAGTGTACGTGTCAGATTCAGTACATCTTCATATCTACAGTGGATGTCTTCGTCTGATTTTGGCAGGAGACCTCTACAGATTATAGTGGTTCATTTTGGCCTGGTTTTATTGTGGACAATAAACAGTGGTTATTAATTTTATTCTCAAATATACACAGGTCTTTCCATAGATGCAGAAAGGTCTTTGTGTCAGAATTGGGCGCTGGGAAAGATTTAAACCTTAGAAATCAGGTTTGTCCTTTTTCAGTACAAATGCACCAACAATAAGATAAGAACTTCTGTTTTACTGCTAGAAATCACTTAGGAATTCAGCACTTAAATGTTATGTCCTAGATGAAAGTTACTGAGCATTTATAGTTCATGCTGAATTTAACTACAGTATCATTGAAGTTCCTTAGCACCTTTTCTTGCTTTCCAAAGTTCAAATGCATGCATTGATTTAGCTTTACAATGTTAAGTTGCTATTCTTCAATGAAAAAAATTGTTTAAGGTAGGAAAGGCCAACTGTATAACTTCACTTGTTCCCCACAAAACACTTTTATAGCAAACAAAATACCTGTTACGTACGCAACTCACATTTGTAACTTGTAAGAAATCTTTCATTTATTCTTCTCTGGTCTTTTGACTGTCTTTGTTTCATTGGTGTCATGTGAAGAAAATTAACTCTGTCCCAACCAAACTGAGCATATTCTGTGAAACAGACACCGTTGGCACTTAGAACAGCAAACTGTAGAGAGACTTTTTTTCCAAAGACAGTATAAATGGAGCTATTCTTGAGTGCGTATTTGGCTTGTTTATTTTCATTCTATTTTTTTGATTTATTGAATCATTTTGTGCCATAAGAAATAACAGATAGAGCCTTTGCTCTTGGAAGCCGAGTAATTTTTGAACCCTGATAGGCTCAAGACAAATAAGAAACTTTAAATCATACTGTCTTACAGGAAACATCCTACATACTCCATGGTTTTTAAATTAGGTTAATATCAAAAGTAATTAATACCATCATGGGAACATACACATGAGCCGTGGTGATGATGCTCTTGTCCCATCTAGTGAACACTACTCACTTCCAAAAAAGCCTGAGGAATATGTAGAGATGGACATCATAGCACTGTAAAAGTCTTCGCATATACGTCTTTTTGCCAAATAGTTGTTCTTAATAGTTATTTCCTGATGTGACATCTAATAAAGAACATATGCTGTATGCACATACGCTGTGTTGCAGCATAGAACCGCAGTCCATAGGTAGTCTTGAAGCATTTGACAGGACAGGACTTGGCATAATCACCTTCGGGTAGATTTCATAGGAGGTTCTGAGCAGGCAGGATTTCAAACCTCCGTGGTGGTACTAGTTAGCGTTGTACTAAAAGTAACCTTAAAATGATGAAGTGCATCAGGTGCTTCCGGCAAGAGAATTGCCTTTTTTTTTGTTCACTGTTTTGAGTCAATCATTTATCCTTCAGAATTATCATATTATAAGAAATTGTTTCAAAATTAAGCAAACTAAAGTAGATTCTATAGATATTAGGATGAGGTAATACTCTGATGACTGTAGTTGTTTTGTTTGGATTATTGTACTGTGAGAGACATTTAAAAATGTTACTACAGCATCAGGCATCTTCCATTGTCAGAAGTGAAAGAAAGAGCTTATAAAAGCCAAAACTGAGCATTTTATGCTTAACTGGTTTTATAATACATAAAATATAGTATCTTGGCACCCACTGATGACTCGGGAGGAAAAAAGCTATCTTTGTAACCTCATGCTGCCTTTAGTAGTAAAAGCATAATACTCTTTTCCCTGAAAGAATACTCACTGTTGGTAACAGCGGTCGATACATTACTCTCTAGTTCTGTTTCCTTCTTTAATACCATGTAACCCATAGAGAGTTATTTCATGTTCTTTCTTTTTCATTTTTCTGAACAGCCATACTGCGTTCTCAGGTAAGTACAAAAATTTGTTATTAATTAAATTAGAATCTTTGAGGTAGATACATTGAATATACAGCATTGTCATTCTAATCTAATCTGACATAAGAATTAATAGTTCTAAAGCCATTTAAAGCTATTTTCAATATTGTAGAATGTGGTGCTTTGAACACTTGAACAAGAAGTTCATTTCATATGAACTTCCATGATCACATGGTCCAAATAAATGATCTCATCCTAAATATTTCCTAAGTCGAGTTGCGGATGTTGTTGAATTTATGATGTCCATCTCTCAAATCATTACTGCAGGAACTTTTTGTGTTTTTTACTCTCTGAGTGCAATAGGCTTTGATATTAACAGTCAGATTTCCTCAGAAGAAGAGGTGTTAATAACCACTGCAGCCTTATGACACTTACTTTTCCATCAGCTGTTTGACTAGTTCAGTTTTGCTAATGCTTTTCCATCAGCCTTTTCCTTTCAGAGGAATTTGTGTTCCATCTGAGTGTTATCTTTAAATGCAGTTCTGTTTCAGTGATGTTTATAAAGATTACAAGCAACAGGCGGAAAGGCCTAGAATTTGAGAATCAGTCGTATATATTTTTTTCAGTCAGTACCAGAATGGGCATTATAATGACTGTATCTCCGTGAGTGATCCCTGGGGTTTTTAAGAAATAACTTTGTGTAGAATTACAGTACCAGGATTAGCCATGAGTATCCTCAAAAGAATTGCAGTGTTGCAATACACAAGCGTAAAACACTTCAGAGGTGTCCCTAGATGATGGATGATACCATTCAATTATGGTGGCATGTGTCATGAGCAGGAGGCGTTTATTGTCACATACTCACAACTGAATTGCTAGAGAAGCTTAGTTAGGGTCTTTTTCTTTAGTTAGCTGGATTTTCCTGGGAAAGAAGCAGAAACTGGGTTATTTTGGGTGGCTGCTGCTATTTGCCCATTTTGTATGGTGACTAAACCATAGAACTAGGTTATAAATTTGAGGACATTTAAGTTCTTCCACGGTTTGTAATACAAAACATTCACACTCAGTATTATTACTGTATTGTGCACAATGCTCTCTGTGGGGGATCTCTTCGCAGGTTTTTGTAGTGAAAACCATAATGTCATCACTAAGCATTTTGTTTTGACCTTTTAAGCTGTTTAAGAAAAAGCCTTTGCTCTAGTGTTGTCTGTGCTTTACTAGGAAAGCCCTCATCCTCAACATTAAATCAATAAAGAAGTGGACTCCCCTTGAGTCCGGTTGATAATATTTAATGTATTGTAAGGCCAACACGACTGATAAAGTACACAGAAAAGGCTTAACAGTACTTGGAGAGGGGAATAACGGAACTCAGTTTCAAATCAAGTTTTCTTGTTTTTCCAAGTGCAATTAACTTGTGGAATTGTGTGCAATTTAAGTAAACTTCTAAGCTACCTCCATGTATTCAGTAACTTCTGACAACATTATCATCTTGCGTCTTCATTTTGTTGTCCTCTTCTCCAAACTGAAATATTTTTGGAGTTCGAGTTTACTTGAAGCAATCATACTTCATACTGTTACATGTGCTTTGCTATAGATTTTATTTCTATAGGAAATTTTTTGTTAAAAACAAAACAAAACCCAAAAAACCAACCCAAAAGCTCTGTTATGTGATGATCTTTCCAGTAGTTCAACACAAACCATCAATCCCCAGCAAAATGTGATGATGACCAAGATCTTTGATGCTTTGTAGTCAGGATTTACGACAGAGTATGACACAGACACACATAGGACTCAAAAGGATTGCAGTAATGGAGATACACAGTAGATCCATGTGATGAGGAGCCATTCTGTGTGGCACCTCTTGCAGCTTTATGATTTATCAGAAGTTTAGGAACAAAGTAAACGGAACAAAGGAGAGAGAGTAGTGTTGGTTTCCACTCATTTCTGTGCTGCCAAATTCAGACTGCGAAGTGACGTAAAACTGCAAGCTCTCTCTGGATTCTGGTTGAGTTTATCTAAAGGTAGTAAACAGAAAGTGTTCAATCTGTTAACTAAAGGAACTGTTGATTTTAGTGGGCTCCGTTGCAATTGCAGTCACCGGTGAAGTGCAGAAGTGGCGGGACACTGATGGTGGAGTGGTGGGTGGAGGCGAACAGGGGCAAGACTAAATTGTTGCCGGTTGGGAAAGGGAAAGACACTGAAGTACCCATTGAAATACTCTGACCACCTTCTGTTTGGTGTTTATTTGCAAGAAAAAGGGTAGGGAGTATCCCAGTAGTTCCTTGCATCGCTGATGCAGAAAGGCTTTCAGCTGCCTTGGGCAAATCTGGCATGTAGTGAGGCGGGTGCATTGCTGCATTTGGGGCTTTAACGCCAGAGGATTTCTGTAGCCTTGTGCTCTGTGAACAGCTCGTGCACAGCAGTCCGCGTCCAGCAGATCATCGCTAGCCCTCTGCGGGGTTTGGCGTCTGCTGCGGATTGGCTGGTGGTGGTCCCTGAGCTGTTTGAACCAAAAGGAGTAAAACTTGCTCAGTTCAAATAGCAGGCCTCTGCTAACCTATCTCCTGTGACTGAAGGGAGGGGAGAGTTTGCTTCCACTGGAAGCCTGGCTAGCAGGTTTGAGGCCGTTGAAGTTCAGCAGGACGCAGCGTTGAACAAGCGGTAGGCATGGTAACGTCCTCCACTGGCGCTGCTCTGCTTAGGAGGCAACCTCTGTGCGGTTCAGTATCCAAAGCAAGCGGAGGGGTAACTACAGCAGCTCTAAAAACCTGTTCTTAGAACTGTTTTTCAAGACAGTGAGACAGCTGTACTCCTCTGGGGTAATAAAATCAAAGGCAGGAATGTGCAAATGTTGGAGAAGGTGGCCTTGAATAAGGAAATGCATCGGAAAAACTTGCTTTTCAAAAACGTCTTTCTACCATAAACCCCATGGTGCTTGACATTCCCTTTTGTCAAAAACACAGCTTAGCAATTGCATGCGAGTGGAAGAGGGAAGGGGAAAAATAATAATAAAGAACAGACCTTCCTGAACAGCGTCTACTGCTTCTGAAGAGAAGACCCCCCAGCCAATTTAATAATTTTTCTTTGGAAATTGTCTGTTGCTGGTGAATTCGCAGAGACGGCGTTTGTCTGCTGTGATTGCTGCCGATTGTAAAACGAAGTGCGTGAGCTTACTAGAGTCCAGGAAACATTTGATAGCTTCGAGTTTGGCACTTTCTGTGGTAGCGTAGGACGCTCATTTGTCTGGGACTTTCTGTGATAGTGTAGGACGCTCGTTTGTCTGGGGGAAAAACAAAATCCACAAAGCGATGAAGTTTTGTGGCTAATTAAAATCAGAAGGAATATTTGAGCTGTTCTGGGGAGATGTAATCAGCTGGCGAGCGAGGTTGAACTTCGGGAACAAAAGAGAAATATACTGCAGGTAGAATTCCAAGTGTTCAAAGCAGAGATGCAAAATTCATTAATGTTGTTCTCTGATTATGCAGGTAGCCCTTTCCTTGCCCTTAAGTTTACCTTGGCTAGGGCACTTGCAGTTAAATGGCACTGTGAAAATTACTGGAAAACATTAACATTAACTTGTTATTGTAAGCTGACATCATGCTGAGCCTGATGGGAAGTAAAAATTTATAAATAGCTTGTCCATATGTGTAAGGCAAAAATCTGCTGAGTTTCAGCAGTAGCATGATTCATGTATTTGCTGTAGTTTAAGTTTCATCGTAAGTTATCTATGTTTCTGTGAACTTAATGGTTTCAGAAAGTATAATACCAGTAGAGAACTCCAGGAAGATCAGTGGTTCAAACCCGATGAACTCTGAGGAAATAGTCTGTATTTCCTGTGCTTTATTTGGTGGTACAATCTGCATCTTACTGGCATGTATGTATTCTTCCCACTGTTTTCTCTGGAGAGCAAAGTGCTTTCGAAAAAAATACACTTAAAGCATAATTTAGTAATTTTTTTTTTGCCCATGTAAATTCTCATGCACATACCTACTGTCTGTGAACTGGAACTTAAAGAGTCTGACCTAAGTCTGTCTCTGGGATGCATCCCTGTAGATTTTAAATAAATCACTTAATCTCTCTGTTTCCTTGCCTGCAAGACTTCATTCTGTAATAATCCTTCTGGAATATGGGAAGGGGCAGGGGGGAGACTATAAAAATTGAGAACCAATATGCCATCACATAAGTAAAAGCTAGTCCTTTATTCTCTCAGGTGGTCTTCCTTGTTGGAAACTGGCTGTATCCACATCCTCCTGTGCAGAATGCTACTGCCTTGGCCTACAATGAGCCTGCAAATACAGAGGCCTCTTTGGCTGGGGAGTGTCTTTTCCTTCTCATGGTGCAGCTCAGTGGGATCCTCTTACCTGAGTTACTTTCTAGGTGTTACTGTAATTTGGAAAGAGTTTGCATTACATGCACCTTCCTTTGTGCTGTTGTCCTGTTTACTGACCTTGCAAGGCTGAGCTGCTCGTTATTCATGTTTACACTTGGAATTCAGTTTGACTGACCTACAAGTTAAGCCCGCGCATTAGCTGTGTTTTCTGGACAAAGTTACCTTTATTGTATGTTTCAGTTGCATATTCCTTTTTTGTGGGGATAATTTTGACAGAGGAAAATTCTTGTGAGTTCTACCCACATTCAGCTGCGTTACTCAACGACAGAGGAGTACTGGCCTTTGTGTTCGGGCTCTAGGCACCGGCATGGATGGTGCTTGAGCTGTCTGTATAGCTGTGGCCCCTCATGTCCCTGTTGTTACCAACACCCAGTTGTTTCAGAACTTTCTTTAAGGGGGGGACGTTCTCCCTATTATTTGCATTCAAAGAGAGGTGCAGCAATCCCTGCCATGGAAGAATGAGCAGTCTTAAGTGGGCTTTATGTTGGCTTAGAGTTCAGGCAAAAGCCTGCAGTCGATACTAGTGAGTTCCTCGGATGTAAATGGAGCCATTAGAAGTGACAGTATGCTTGTACATACACAAGAATTTGATCCTTCCTTTTGGGGAAGTTGATCCTTGCATGCAGAGGCATGTACAGTGACAGGTCATGGCTGACCTGATATATGAATGGGGATGAGCTTTTTGGAAGGTGTAATATGACCCTGAAAAGCACCACCTTATATTTTTTGTGGGTATAGCTAGCTGCACTTGGACAACTAACTACAGAGTGGTAGGTGTTGGAAGGGCCCTCTAGAGATCATCTAGCCCAACCCCCCTGCCAGAGCAGGATCCCCTAGAGCAGATCACACAGGAACAAGTCCAGGCAGCTTTGGAAAGTCTCCAGGGAAGGAGACTCCCCCACCTCTCTGGGCAGCCTGTCCCAGTGCTGTCACCCTCACAGGGAAGAAGGGTTTCCTCATGTTCAGTAATGTGGCAAATTATTACTCAGACTTTAAAAACACTGCATGTTTTTCTTTTGTTTGAAATACATCTGTATATGTATTTTCTAAAAGTTTACAATTATTAACTGAGCGAAGAAAATAGCTTTTTGAAGCTGCAAGTTTTACTTCACTTTATGCTATAGTGTGAATTCAGGGAATAAAAGCATCAAATCGATATAGCTTACTTCTGATTATTTTTTCAGCTTGTGAGCTAATGCAGACATTCCTGAGACAGAAGATCACCTCTGCTGAAACCAGCAAAGCTTCGGGGTCAAGTAGCAGTGCACTTCTGAGCACTGTATAAACACGGTGGTACTGACCGTGTCTCTTACGTGTCAGCTTCTTAGTGTCGCTGGGGGATAGCTGTGTCTGTGGGGTAGCTGTGTCCTTTAATGTTCTTCCCAAGTGTAAATATCCCTCAGTAAGCAAGGGTGAGGACCTTGCTCTTTTATTTGCATTTTGTCTCCTTCACGTGGACGCGTGCAGGATAACTGTGTTACGAGGACGGAGTCTGGGAAAGGACCATTTCAAATTGCTTCACCATCATCTCCCCCAGAAAAGGAATAAAAGCTGTTTAAAGGAGAGGGAGACCTTTATATCCTTTGAGGTAGCCAGATTAAGACAGTAATGGCTGTAAAAAAAAGTAACTTTGTCCAGAAAACACAGCTAATGCGCAGGCTTAACTTGTAGGTCAGTCAAACTGAATTCCAAGTGTAAACATGAATAACGAGCAGCTCAGCCTTGCAAGGTCAGTAAACAGGACAACAGCACAAAGGAAGGTGCATGTAATGCAAACTCTTTTCAAATTACAGTAACACCTAGAAAGTAACTCAGGTAAGAGGATCCCACTGAGCTGCACCATGAGAAGGAAAAGGCACTCCCCAGCCAAAGAGGCCTCTATATTTGCAGGCTCATTGTAGGCCAGGGCAGTAGCATTCTGCACAGGAGGATGTGGATACAGCCAGGTTTTATCATGGCAGGGTATAGACTTGGAAGAGGAGACTTCATTGGATCCTTCCTACTCTTTGTTCTGATCAGAAATACAGGCTGAGCACAATTGTTAACTGCTTCTGACATACAGTCTGCTCTGCTCATTTCTCTCGGCTGTCAGGGTGTGGTTACCTGCTGCTGGGAAGATGATAGGTGTGTTTGCAGAGGGTGGAAATGCCACCAGCCCTACAGTTGGCTCTCTTGTCTCGGGTCAGGCTGGCTGATGAGAAGGACGGGTGCGAGACCCTTGCTCATCAGTCAGCTCTGCCTTTTCTTAGCGCTGTCTACCTGTTGGGGTTTTCTGTTACCACATCAGCCAGTCTGTCCGTAGGTCCTTTGGTTGGGCCTCTCCACCCAACACACGTACCTTTCGATACAAGGTGAATGACAGCTTAAAAGGTATCTTAAATCCTAATGGTAAAAAAAGTCCCAACAAGCATAAACTGACTGGTACCAGGTTTCTGTGCGAAGAGGCAAACCGTGTACTTTGAAAAGAGAATTCAGCTAGGACTTGCAAGTAAACGACACCAATGAGTATGATGTTAGCTGGCAGCAAAATTCTCATTGTTTTGTTTTCTTCTCATACAGGTTTTGACTTGTAGGCGCAAATTTTAAGGTGGAAATCAATTTCACCCTGACTAAAATAAAAACCTTAATAAAAATGGTATTGCAAATGGTATTGTAGAACTTTGATCTCTGAAATGTCACATTTGTTGGCTTGTTCTAGACAAAAGCAGGCATTTATCTTCAATATTAAGGACAAATTCATACTGGTGGATGTTTTGTGGTATATGTCTGTCACTGAGAAGAAAGCTACTTTACTGTTTTTCAGCATTTTATACCTTCAGTTATGGCACATTCATAATTTTCAGATAATTAAACAGCTGTGTTATTCTTGTTCAGTTATATGGAGTTAACTAGTATTGTATTTTTATTCCTAACTTTAGACACTTTTGTACCTTATTTTACAACTTCTCACTTCAATCAAAACATGCTTGCCTGCATTTTAATTAAAAGAACTTGATTCTTTTATAAACCCAGGTTTATGAATTTTGATGGATGTATTTGAAAGAAGGATTTAAAAGCCCTACTTTCTCATGAATAATAAACCAAAATTGTGTAATTAGATGGTGAAATGTGCTGACAAAACAAAGCTGAAATTACGGAAAAATTGAATTGTGAACCAGCTGTTGCTTTAAAGGAAGAAAAGAATTTTACACAGCTTTCAGAAAAATACTTGCAGAGGGAAATGTTTCAGCTTCAGACTGAGTCTGTTAATTCATACAAAAACAAATTTGAGGAAGCAAATAATATTCATATATAGTAATCATATACGACAATCATATAATTTATATTTGTCAGAAATAATGATCGGTTCTGTTAGTGGTGAAATTACCATTATGAAATTAAGGGAGTTCAAAGAAAGGAGGCGGTGGGAACAAAGGGTGATGCCTATAATAACCAGGTGTATATAAATGATCCATGACTGTGAGAACAATGTAATAAATGATGGCTTTTCGAACAAATTTGTTCAGGGATCGCAAGAGAATTGGTAAATATTTGAAATTCCTCCTCAATATATTGTCATTTAAATGGGAAAATAAATTCAGAATGTTTACTCTGTCCCCCTCAAACACCACCTTCTCTGTATTTTTTTTTTTTTGTAATTGAATACCTCGGATGAAGGAAAGCCCCACTGTCTGTAACAGAGGCGACCTAGCCACACAGTTGATAAACCTCGGGGGATGACTCACGTGCTCTGCCGTGAGCGCGCAGGGCACAGGGGTGCCACCAGCGCTGTCGGCTGCCGCGACTTTGTGCTCTGTGGCTCGGCACTGATTTTAAACTATTACCCTGCAATTTCTGCAGCTGAGTTGTTTGCGAGAGTAGCGTGAGCTGCATGGGCTGTGTTCATAAAATGCTTACTGGTGAAAAAATACGACATTTATTTTCCACAAATATAAATTTTTTATATCAAGAAGGTAACCAGATAGTTATAAACTCTCCAATCTTTTTTATAGATATCTTCTTGGAAAACTGGGGGAGGTAGTTGAGGGTTTTTGTCCCATTGTAATTATCACACTGGCACTTTTCATCTTTAAGAAAAAAGGGATTTTTAGGGCTTGTTTTTCCCTAGCGAAGATTATTGTAACTTTGAACTTTTTATCATCCTAATAAAAATGCCTTCACTTTTGCCAGTTTCTATCTACTTGGTCCTGGTAAAAGAAAAAAAAAAGACCAAAAATTTGGCCTCACTTTCAGAATACAGAGATCACTTGGCAGTTCTATCTATCATATAAGAAGAGCAAAATTTTATCTGCCTTTAAAAAAGACAAGAAAAGAAAAACCATGGTTGAGGTTTTCTCACTAGCCTGTTAATACTCAAGCAAAAGCTTTGGATGGAACTGAAATATTGTTCAGTGTGGTAATCTCCTTACTCCTGCCGTTTTGTAAACACCCTTTTTTGTCTTTCCTTGTTGCTTCAAGCTCCGTAGCTTGGTGAGTGGCGTATTTTTCCCAGCTTAGTATTTACACAGTGTTCTCTTTCAGCTAGTGAAACATCTGTATTCTTTGTAATTTTTTTTTTTTTTAGGGGGTTAAATGATCTATGCTTAGAATGTACAGTTTAGAGTGATGTCAGTTTGCTGTATTTTTTTCAAGAAGCACTGAAATGAACACTGGGAGCATTGTTTCAGTCTTGCACTTAGGAATGTGAATATTTGTATTGTATACTTAATTTCATCCAAACGTAGCTGAGGGCATGCATGCAGAAGGTTTTCTTGCTTCAGGTCACCTTAAGGGGGGGAAAAGTTTAACTGTGCTACTTCACTGAGAAGTGTGCAATTATATAACCTTCAGTGTGGTTTTGGAAAATCTGATTGTTTAAAAAAGCTCTTTGTGCAGCGACATGTTGAAGACTTTTAAAGACAAACGTGTGCATGAACACCAAGTATCCACCTAATCTTTATTTTGTATCTTAAGTTAAAAGTCTGTTTTAAAATTCGGAAACCTTAGTTCCTCCTATTAAATTAATGCTAATTCTACAAACTGTTAATTTAAGTTTGTTAGACAGAAAGTGTGTCACGATCAACTCTGTGACTATCAAAAGTTTGTGTTATATTTGCAGTGTCTCTGTGTGAGTGCAGGAGAACTTGGCATCAAAAAAAATTCAAGGCAATTTCGAAATGTTGTGTTTTATACAAGTTTTCATCCACATTTGCATTGCTTCATTATTCTAATAGCATATTTCACAGCTTGAATGCAGCAATTTGAGCTGATATGAGAGCTTCTAAAGATAATAATCAGCTTCATATTGCATCAAAGATGATGTGGGGGAGAAAAATGCCTCTTCCTGCTTCTCATGATTTATATTTTTGACTTAGCTGATGTCTAATGATTTAAGTATTTATTTGGAAAAAAAAGTAATGTGCTTTATTTTTTTTACTTGATCATCCAAGATGAACACTTGGAAAATAGCAGATGTTGTGTCTTAAGGTCTGCTTGGGTACAAACAAAACACGCAACTTTCTCATGTCATGACAGAGAGGCAGAGAGAACTCTCAGCATTGCATCTGAAAGCATGCTGTGTGGTGGGGGATGGATGTGAACAGGACAGAAGGATGTATGTGCTGATGGACCAGCAGGGAACTGAGCCAGCTGTTTCCTTCTTTGCCCCTTCCCTTCCCTGCTCTCCTCTGCTTTTCCCCCTTTTCTTAGGCTTCCGCCGATGAAGAAAAAGGATGCCAAGGAAGGGGGGGAATGGCTGAAGAGCAGAACACGGCTGACATTCATTGGCATGCTGGATCCTTGGGTTTTGCTGATTAGGGGATAGTGTCACATCTGAGCTGGTTTGGTGCTTTTGTTTTGGGAGTGTTTTCGTGTGTTATTCTGCACTAAAGTCCTCCCATGTTGGTGGTTTTACCTGCAGCAAGTTAGGACATACTGGCTCAGAGTTAGTAGAACCTCATGGACCAAAGGATCTCAGAAGGGTCAATTGCTTCCCCAGTATGTATCCAAGTATGGGGACTTCCCATGGCTTGCACTGTTTTAACTACTCTTGCCCAGGTTGACGGGCAGTCTGTACAGTCCTGCTGGTGTATTAGCCTGACTTTCAAACAGTCTGTTTGGGGAAAGAAAAGGTTTGTGGGCATCCAGCAACTTGCTGTCTTTAATGCGCGGTTCCACAGAACTACAGATAATGCCTAGGGTCTTGTGTCCTTCAGTACTATTAAAAAGAATCCCAACATCTCAAAGACACTATCAAGCTGCTTTTGTGGTGTTCAGTTCATGTTAAATTTAAAGATAATTGCTGTCATCCTGTAAGTCTGCATAAACCTTCCTCTACAGACAGTGCAAATCTCTTGTAAAACTACCTTAAAAAAAGAAAAATTCATTAATATACTGCCTTAGTGTAATAAAAACCCAATCCCACATACAAAAGGAACACCGTGACCTCATTGCAGTTATGTGTAAGTGAGGAATTTAGCAGAGGATTTTAAATCGAGTAGTTTTTTGGACTTGAGGAGAGCCATGTGCTGGAAAACCTGTCTATTTTATTATGTATATCAAACAGTCTCATAAAACTTGCTACCTCCCCATGCAAACACTGCCTGCCTTGTAGTCTTAGATCATGGAAGCTTCAGCAGTATTACTATAAGCCAAACAATGACGTGTCACACATGATAGAAGTGAAGAATCCTGAGGTTAACTTTTACAGAATGCTTGGTTCATTGCCTCCAGTTCTAGCTTACATAAAATAAGGCTTTGAACAAAACGTGGACATGAATTACAATTTCAAACTTAGCTTAGGTATTCTAAATGCCTAAACCTTATGCTGGAAAAAAAAAATTCCTTTGTGGGGAAAGCTGTGTAGGTCTAAAGTTTGGAGAGGGGATGTGAATAAATGATAGAAGGCTTGCACTGAAGTGATGAGAAAATCAGTATTTCGTATATGTCAAAAGTAAAACCAGGGTAAACTGTAGCAGTTGAACATTGTCTTTGATGAATGCCAACGTTTTTCAAGGGTGAATCAAACTCTTACCTGAGTTGCATCTTCTAATTCTACTGCTTAAATATGGTTTATGTCCTGATGTTTGGCTTCTGAATGGTATTGAAAGGATATGGTTCATATAGAGGTTGAATTGCAGAGGAGTTTTGATTACGTTTTCGGTATTGAATTTCCTACCTGGACTAATTTAAATCCACACATTTGACTTACTTAATATGCAGAGTCCTCCCTCTCTCAAGACCTTTTGCTGGAACTATCAAACTGCTTAGGTTTCCTTTGTACTTAGGAGGGAGGCATTTTGGGAGTTGTTTTCAAAGCTGAAGAGATTAACTTCAGTTAAGCTTCTAGGAAAAAATATGATAGCCCCCTTCATAATTGTGAAACAGATTTTATATTATTGCTTAGAGGTAAATCCCTTCTTGTTCCTGGAAATGAACACAAGCACAGAAGACTAATATCAGAAAGGTTATGGCACCAAATGGTTTTCAATTAGCAGAGGATATAAAAGGCAATAAGAAGAGCTTCTGCATATACATTATTTTCCTTTTTCATCCCTTTTCTTCTATAGTGTCCATTACTTAACCGAGATTAAGGGCAAGCCACAAAAAATACAGAGAAACTACTGGTAGTGGCAACTTTGCACACTGTTTTTCATCAAAAAAGGTTAATTTTGAGTTGATACCTACAGAAGCTGTTTTAATAAACAGGCGCACAGGCAAGAGCACGCTATAGAGGAGGATTCAAGGTGGAAATCTCTGGTGGTACTCTCAAATGTATGCAAGCTCACACTTTTTCAAAGCTGTTGGTAGAAGATCAAAATTCAAAATGATCTTGGAAAAACCATTTTAGAAAGATGGTCTGCCATCAACAAAATGATGAGGAGTACAGAGGACTTGCGGAGGTTTAAAAGAAAGACAGACAAGGCTACAGCTATCTTTCCGGGCTGTCTCTTGCTGACACAGGGAGATGAGCGTTTATTTCGTTGTTCCTGTCAAAGGGGCCCCGGTGGGATCTCTGCGTTTAGAAAGTACCTCACTAGGAAGAAATCTGGACCAACTGAATGGCGTCCAGAGAACAGTTGTTTATTGTGAGGGCAAGGGTGGGAGTGGAGAGGAACACCTTACCTCAAGAGCTTGGAGTTTGAGGGTGTAACACTAGAAGAGGTTGCATACAAATATTTTGGTATCTGCTTTCTTGTCTGTTTTCAGGATTACGACAGTCAGCCATTTGTTTCATTGGAGAATGTTTAAACCCTGCCTCATTGTTTGTATGGATTAGATAGTCTCTTGACATCTCTTCTGTTCTGTTTCCGTGCTTGTTTGAAACCACTGCAGCTGTTTTTCCACTCGAATAATTTCACAAAAAATGACCCAGATGAAATTGTGTCAAGTTAATGCTATGCGGCAGTGCTTGTGTTTCCAAAACAAGCAAACAAACAAAAAAAAATATATAACCCTGGGAGCAAGTGGCAGCTGGAATGCGGGAAACCAAGATCTGAGATGTAAAACTCCGGATATAAAGGTTTTTCTTTTCCCAAAGTGAAGCGAAGGCTCCAGCTTGATCCATTGGTCATAAAATTGTCGCTTTGCAAGTATGAAGTGCTAATACTATCGCGTGTTAAGAGTGTTTCCTTATAAAATGCTTATGTATGTATTTTCAGAAATGGTCTGATACCACCTCTAAAGCTTCCTGAATTCTGCATATGGCCAGTTTCAATAAATAACCAGTGAGGGGTGTACCTTTTCAGTTTGCACACAAACCCTCTCTTGTCTATGGATGTAAATTACCTGTGTAGGCAAACAGAATTTCAGATTTAGGGGCGTAAGGCAAGTTAAGGGAAGAGGGAGATGCAGCACCCTGTTCATCCTATTCCAGCTTCCAAATCGCACATGTGTGTAGAGCTCCTTAAACCGAGCAAGATCTTTCCCGTTAGGCTTCAGTACTGCACCGTGTGTATCTCTGTGTTTCCATTTAGGAATCAGCTCCCCCAGGTCTTGCCTGTTCACTGGCATGTGAATGGGAAAGGGAAAGGTAAACAGGGGGATGATAACAGGCATCGTCACTCGTGTCGGAAGTGTGTGGCATGCACGCTGTCCCACGTGCAGAGAGGATGGGTACTGCAGGGGCTGGGCTCGCAGGGTTCCTCTCCACTGTTCAACTGCTAACAGCTTTCATATATTATCCAATATTTCCTTTTCACTCTTATGATCCAGGTGCCTGTACATCCTTTTTAAACTGCACTTTTTCTTAGCACTTCTCTAGATATTCAATACTACATGGTAAACCTGTTTCTAACTAGCAGAGGAAGGTCTCTAAGATCAGAAATCGTTTGCTTTGTTAACTGCCTGACCAGAAAGCTACAGGTCATGCTTTCCATTTTGGTATCTTGAATTCATGGGAGCTAAGAGGTGTCAGATAGGCTTTTATGTGAAGCTCTGGAGGAGACGGCGCAGCACACAGCCCCAGTGTGGGAGTTCAGTCTTCTCTGTCCTTGGAAGGGAAGGGTGCAAGCATCTCCCTTCTCCGTGAAACCCAACCGCCCACGGTGTTTGACCGGAGCCCTGAACAAAGGATCTCAGGAGCAGGAATAAAGACACTTTCTGTCAGCACTTCAGAAAGGTTGTAGGTGATAATTCTACGGCCTTTTAAAAGCTGTTTTCTCAGTGTGTGGATTTTAAAGACCCTTCCCTGTCTGCTTGGTTGTACTCGTGTGATGCAGCCATCCCCACTTCATCCAGTGGGCCAAGCTGCCAGCGTGCCCCACGGACGGTTGCGCTGGCACTGGCGATGGCCGCTTAAAAACGTTGGAAGTTGAGGGATGCTTGAGTTGGCAAGGGCAAGTAGGAGTGCCGTTCGTCAGGCTGCCCTCTGTTTGCTTCATGGAGGTTAACGTCTTCCAGCACTTCGTGTGTTTTATTGTTCGATTACTGTGAAAAGTGAGTTTTAAATAGGCAATTTACGGAATTCCATCTGTTGTTAATACCAAATGAATACACGGTTTTCCTTGAGTGAGAGTTTTTCATTTTGCAGGTGGTTGTTTTTTCATCTTACAGTTATTTGGAGGGAAAACAGTGGCTACAAACTCTGGTTTCAATTTTTTAAGGTTTTAATTTTATTTTATTTTGATTTAGGTTTTTCACTTGCTGCAGTCGTATTTAGAATCAAAACAGCTTGTTAGTTCGGACTTCCAGCAGGGACTGAGTGACATCATTACCTGTATAGGAACCAAACTGTGGTTGGCTAAAAGGTAAGATGAAACACAAGATATATATGCTTAATTTAAATGCCTTATTGGCTTGCTGGGTTTTTTAATTGACATTTTTTTTTAAAGCAAAGGATGAAAAACCGTGTACTTTACCTGCGTGCATTACTGTTTTCAGTCTTAGTACATTCTCAGCTAAATTTTATAGTCCAGTCATGTAGGAAAAAAAGTCTCAATGAAAATGCCTACAGAAGCAGCCTTTTTGGGGAAGGGATGAATGTTGCTTCTGGGCTAAGAAAAATATGCCACACAAATGGGGGTTTTATGTTACTATTTTCTCTGACTTTGACCTTTAAAAAAAATAGTAGAAAAATGTCATAGCAGTTGTTGAAACTATCAAAAGTATTTAGCTGCCCACAAACAATCCATGATAGTTTTGGAAACATTTTCCTTAGGTTTCTGTAAAAGAATCTTCAGATGACCAACATACTGCAATCGTGAAACTCTTTTTTTTGTTTCTCTCTCTTTTCTTTTCTTCCCCCATCTACTTGATCTCATCATTGGCTTTTGAAGATTCCCACCAAAAACTTTAAAGGAATCAGTTGTGGACAGAGAGCACAATTCCTTGCATAGATAAATAACTGGGTAAAATAGTCCAGACTACAGTCTGCACAGTGGAGGGAGGCCACCAACGCAGTCTAGAGTGGAGCTCTGATAAAACCTATGTTGCTTTATGATCAGGAACTGCAAAATCAGCAGTGACATGGAGAAGGGGGGTGACTAGTGGGTTGAGGAAGTCTTCTGCCAGTGTTAACTGAATTGGGGTATTCAAGATACAGTTGATCTTTGAGAATTACAGCAGTGTCTTCTGAGAGAGTGAGAGGGATGATGGAGCAGATAAAACTTGGGGTAAATCCCTGTGAAATGATGCACATGAGTAGAGCAGTCTGGACTTCGCTTGAGGAAAGAATGGTCAACCGAGCAGATTTTTTTTGTTTGAAAAAAATCACCCTGATACTTGGTAGACCCCAAGAGGGAAGGAGGCAGATGTCATAAGAAGAACGCAGAACAGAGGACACACATGTGTTTCTGTATTAATCTATGCTGTGTATTTTAATATTTTTAAATCCCAAAGAAGATAAAGTGGAAGTGAGGAGCAGTAAAAAGACTGATGGTACAGAAAAGTTTCTAGATGGGGAATGACTAAATAGGCTCAGAGCTTCTTTTTAACCTGGAAAAGGGACAACTGAGGAATGACATAGAAAAAAAAAATAATGCTATGAGTCAGATGGAAAAGGAGATAGGTATTTAGGTTCCTTCCAATGCAACGTGGCAGGAAAAAAACAAACAAATGAAACAAAATAATGAAGTTTTTAGTGTAATTTTAGTTTAGCTGTGGAACTCAGTGATACAAGACACTGTTGGCTTTAAACCTATCTGAATTTTTAACAAATGATTGAACAATCAGTGAAGAAAAGCCCAGTGAGGTTACTGAGTGTGTAGTTATCACAATTGGCTCAAGAAATTCTTCAGCAACTTTGAAGGTTGAGGGAGAAGTTTTGTTAAGTATCACTGTTCTTACGCTTCCCTTTCCTGTGCATCTGCTCTCTGCCCTGGTTGGAGACATCGTGGTGGATTTGGTGGACTTCCAAATTGACTCAGAATAAGTATTCTTAAGTCTTTAATTGAGAATGGCAATTTGCTTAATGAAATTAAATCCATTGATACTGTTATAAAGGAAAAAAACCCCTCAGACATGGGAGACCAAATTCAGTAGAAAGATACTAGTGCTAAATAATTCAAACCTCTTTCTCCTGCAGCAAATGGGCCAGGCTCTGTTCATTACAGATTTTAAATAAATGCTATGTTTTCAAAGTATTTTTTCAGAACTGGTATTTAGTCATATTAGTGCTGACTTTCTTTTTTGGTATTCTCTCCAAAATGAATTCTTTTCAGTCTCTTTTAGAGATCCTGGAACATGGTATAGGTATTTGAAGAAAAGGTCTATTTTTCCCTTTCCCTTGTCTGTGAAAAGCCACAGCTGCATGTGCTAATATTAACATTCTGTCAGTACCATGGGTTTTGTTCTTGTCAGTTTGGTGTAGCCACATTCTCAGTTACACAGTTAATGGTGTACATAGTATTTCTTTAATGACTTTAAATGGCAAAATTTCATATTATAAACATCCAGGTTTGGCTCCCTAAGCTAAGGGATTGGATTTTGACAGGCAGAAACTCTACAAATTTCTGATGTACTTGATCACTCCCTCTGAGGCTGCACAGCCACATGTCCTTAGGAACACTGTGAGCTAAGGTGTGCTTTCTTTTTCCTTTCTTAAGTCTTAAAAAGGCAAATAAAATATCCACGAAATGTTTGGTAACCAATTTACTTCCAAATATGTTTTAAACTTAAGACTAAAATGATAAAGTGGAAAAAATTTGCTTGTCTGTTATCTTTCTGCTTGAGATACATGTGTTCAGGGTGGTGGGATTTAAAAACAAAACAAGCCCCAACAACCAACCCAAACAGGGATACTGAAGTAGATGGGATTTTTTGATAGTTTTGGTCTCCCACATTTAGTGTGCAGCTTTACTATTCCTATTTGGCTGTGTGGAGCTGAACAACTGGTCTGTGATGAACGGTAGGTTTGGGAGCGTGGTGTTGTTCTTGTTTTCTCTTGTTCTCGTTTTGAAGGAGGTTTAGGAGGCTGATTGGCAACTGAGCTGCGAAGTCTGTGCAGGTTTCTGAATGCTGGGAGAGCATTATCAGGAGACCAGCACTTCGTTTGTGCCCTGATGTTAGACTCCTTGGTATGCGGCTGTTGTTGGTCGGTGTCAGAGAGGGTGCTGGCTGGTTGGACCCTTGGTCCACCTGCAGTCGTCCTTACCTGCTTTCTGCTCTGGCAAAGAGTGCGAGTACCCCAGAGGGAAATTAATGAACCTGCATCTCTTCCTTCTGCCTTTCTTGTAAGGAGATCATTTAGCGTGTCACTGGTACTGTAGTGCAGGCATTGTTTGAAAAGAGAGTATCTTAGGCACTCACTATTAATCTTAAAAGCATGAAAAATAGTTAAAATAACAGGAAACAGGTTGTGAATTTAATGAGTGGGGAATTACTTTGAAACGGTCTTCATTCACATGTCTGTGCTACTTCTGTAAAGTTCTCTTGCTGTTGTTCTTTCAACTCTATACTTCCTTTGTACTGTGGAAGAAACTTCTCTGAGAAACTCGTATTTATTACAAAATGTTTGGATTGCATAAGTAGTTCTTAAAAAATGAGGCTTAGTTGTCATGTATATATCTGCAGGAATTATTATCTTTCTTCAGCAACTTGCCAAACTGTTGTGGGTTGTTTCTTGGTTGTGTTGTTTTCTTTGGTTGTGGGCTTGTCTTTTTTTTTTTTACCTTTTCCAGGCCAGAACATAATTTCCTTTCATCAGAATATATTGGTGTAGAATGGCTCAAGAAAATACTGCACATCCCTTGTAATACACTGATCTCTCTCCTCCACTCTCCTGATTTTGCTTTAGAGCATAAAATAATGGCTCACATTCTCCCAACCTGAATTTCATTAAACATTTACTTTTTCAACTGACATTTTCTGTGTGTTGTTCAGGCAGCTTCTGAGCTTAATGGGACATGGTTGCTTTTTCCTCCTTGTAGCATATATTAGAATATTGGCAGAAAAATATATTTTGTCCACCTTCCTTGATTTTTTTTGGGTTTTTTTTTTACATTTTCAAAATACAACATCTTTTGAGTATTCAAAAGCAGTGTTTCCATTTTTTATATTTTGGCAAATGACACCTGCCTTCCATCCACTTCTCAAGCTGATGTTTGAAATTTTTCACTGAAGTAGTTCACTTGCAGGTTTATACCTCATTTGGTGCTTTTTGGTTTAGAATATGCTTGTTTGGCCTAAAGTGTTTTAGTAGTGTTATTGCTCCCCCCCACCCTCACAGCAGTGTTAGTTTATTATATTTTTTCCAAGTATGGGAGATGCAGGGTGTTTGAGAAGAACAGAAATTAAAAAGTGCATAAGATCTGCCTTGTCGGAGAACTGAGGTGATGGAATGAAGTGATGGAAATCGGTCTGGTGAAAGGTGTAGGAAAATAATCAATATATCAAGCTAAGCCTTTGAAAGAGTTCAAAGCTCTTTCATATGAATTAAAAAAAAAATAGTTTTCAGCTCAACTGCATACCAAGGAGTTGCAAGACTAACTCTAGATGCCTTCTGCTTCATAAATACAGAAAGCTAAAGGAGCAGTGGAGCTGGTAATTTGTTATCCAGAAGTCCCGGAAATAGCTGTCTTGTTTCATGTGTAGCCTTTGGCATGGCAAAGTATTGGTATTGGAAAATTTGTGAAATCATGTCATTGCACAGCTTTGCTGTAGGATGCTGTCTTCCAGTGCTTTTGGTTTAATTTTTTTTTTATTCTGCTTTCCTTCTTACTGGAGACCACAGGAGGGGGAAAAGGCTTTGAGGTTCTGCCAGAAGTCAAATAATACGTTCTGTTAACCTCTAACCATGTGCCATTTCTTAGCCAAGAGCTTGTCCGCACTGGGAAAGTTTACTTCGAAGAAGGGTGCTTTCTGGAAACTAACTTGTGTGGAACAGCCTTGTGTAAAACCAACTGGCTTTGCGTTTTGCAGGGAGTCGCTAGTTCACCCGGAATGGATGGCCTGCGGTGCGTGCACTTAGCTTTGTAACCCGAATATCCCGTGCTCTGCGGGGCTGCTGCTCGGCTCTGCTTTACGGGTGGGACAGGTAAAAATACAAATGGCTCTTGATGGAGGGGCGCAAGATGCAAGCTCACACAAACAGGTACATGCAAAAGTTACTCCAGGCTTGGGCTCAAAACCAGATTCGCTGTATCCTGAGATAGTTGCTGCTCAGTTTTCTCCCGGCTACCCTGCGGACGATCCAGCTATAACCGATTTGAGTGAGGGAAATCTCACATGCATTTATAACACTACGGAAGATGTTAACTTGCCAAGTTGGTGCCTGGGGCACTCTGTCAAGCCTGTAGTGTCCTCTTTGCTCCCTCTGCTTGTGGTTCCAGGACTTCATGGCTCAAGGAGTGTAACCTAAATATTCCCTTATTCTTCTCATTGCCCCTTAGGAAAGGCAGCAGTAACTTCTAGTGAGCAGGCTATTAAAGACAAAACCGTTTTCTGCCCCTTAGGGTGGCTGTGTGGAGGTTTCCAGAGGCACATGCAGGCCTGTCTAGATACTGGTGCAAGATGCCTGTGACACGCTGTGGCTTTGCGAGCAGCCTCTGTGTGATTGTTGGAAGGGGGACATTATTTGGGAGCTGGAAAAGGCTTTTTGTACTTTTAAAACAGCAAGAAAGCCACAAGTAAAGAGACTGTAAGATCCTCCTCCTGGGCAGAGCAGTCCTTCTCTTCAGATACTTCCCTTGCCTCTTCCTCTTTCACTGTGACAAGACGAACCTTCTTGTCCTTCCAAGGCCATGTTGGCCTTTGGCACTTTCCTGTTTTCTAACTTTTCCACTTTTCCATTTCTGCCTTTAAACCTACACGCTGAGAGTGCACTTAATTACCTTTGTTTGTTAGTGGTCTGTACGCATTGCATAGCCGTGTTCAAAATCTGAAAATAGTTTTAATGACTGAGCCTGGCTCTGTGGAATTCTGTTCATTAGGTTTTAAATCGAGCAGTTAACTTTGTCAGCTGGGCTGGAACAGTAATTCATGTGTGTGTTCTTACACAAAACATCAAGGGAAAGCTTTTTTGTCCTGTTCCAGCTGAAAACGAAGCATACCAGTATGAACAGTTACTGCACATCAGGTGCGCAGTGGTAATTTATTAATCTACACTTACTGACCTCTGAGCCTAATTTAGCTTGGTTCGTCTTTGCTTTTGGGACCAGAGTCTAAACAGTTACGTCATTGTTCATAAATGTATTCTTGGAGGCATTCATTTCGATCTTATGTGCTTTTAGCAGGCTGATTCCGGTTTCTGTGCCTCTCCAACTCCACTTGTTCACCAGTTTTGATAACAGTACCCTTAACACAGCTACAGATTGTTTATTTAAGCCATTGGTAATTGCTTGGTTTGGAACACTTGCCTTGGGTATCACAGAGATTTAAAGTTCAGGCTGAAGTCTGAGATGTGCTTTACATAAAATGAAACAGTCTTTGGTTCACAGTTATACTCCTAACTTAAATATGAACATTCAGGGAATGTTAAGAATTGAGTAAGATGTGTTCCCTCCACCAGTGCATTATTCAGAGTTGGCACAAACCATGTACAATAACACCTTTTGGACAGAAATCCCCACTCATATCTGAAAACGCTTACCAGTAAATAAACAAAGGAGTTTTAGTAGCTTAATCCTTTATAGGCAAAGCCACTGATGTTAATTGTGTAAGATTAATTATATTTGCACATGGGTTTAGTTTGACCTCTAATTTTTTAGGATGCTGCTAGGGATCACATGCGGTTCTCATTAAGAGAACAAAAAAGAGAGCAGACAGAATTATTTTATCAATCTGGTATGCTAAAAACAACACCAATAAACCACAGCCTTTGAGTATCATTCACCAAGGACATCCAGAGCACAACTTAATTTTTCTTAGTTGCTGAAACTCAGGATGTTCTTGGTGTTATCACAATGAAAAAAATAATTGGTGTAGTTTCTTTTTGAATCAATAAATTCTCTGCCTTTACTGGGGAAATTAACAGCCACATAATACTCTGGTCTGGTGGTGGTAGAAAGACTTAAATCCGCAGAATAGCATCTTTCCCTTCGGAGAAAACACCTGCTATAATGCAGGATGAGCTGGCCTTATAGAATGGGCAAGTCAGGGGGACTGTGCACATGGTAATTACTCCAAGAAGATCTCAGCAGCACCAAGTAGGCAAGCAGATGCAGTGGTACTAGATGTTTGTATTTCTGTGTGGGTGTTCCTGCTCTTCCTGGAACTCAGGAAGGATTACTTGGTAGAGTAGGCTTCATTATTTTTTTTTTTTATAATACTTTCCATTAAATGTAGGTCTCTTGGCCGTGATGCTCACTGATGGGCTGGTTTTGTATTACATGGTTAAAAATGCTATGGACAAAGTTTAATAATTAAATCCATTATTAATGTCTCCTCAAGAAGACAAGAGGAAGACCGTGCATGTGGATTCAGTGCTACAGATGTGAAAATAGAGAGAAAACAGATTAAAATATGAAGGCTGCCCTGTAAACAAATATGCCCCCACAAACCTCAGTCTTTAGAATACGGCATAATTTGAAAGCTTATAACCAAAGCAATGGGAGATTTCATCTTTTAATCAGCTGCTCATTGTATGTGTAGGTGTGATTTCCATAAGCTTTGTGGACTCAATGGGTGACAAATGACCATTTTCCAGGTCTCTCTTCAGGTAAAATGTGGTCAGTGCAAGGCCAGCATGGCCTGGTTCATCAGCAAACCTCCAAGGATAAAAGTCCCTATGTATAGCCCTCTAAGGATTATGTGAAGTTAACTGTGTCAGTACTCAGCCATCACAGAAGATGCACTTCTTGGTGCGTTTGGAAGATGTTTTAGCTGATACAGGTACAGGTCACATATCAGAAGAATCTGGCCTCCAGAAGAAAGAACACTATGCAGGGATTTGCCATTCTTCAGGAAGGAGTAAGCTGGAAGTTGATAAGGAGGGAAGGATATACTGTAAACCTGATCTGTAGTTGCAGGGTGCCAGCCTGAAGAGCTGAGCTTATGGAAGACAAAGGCGGACGGGAAACAGAATAGGAAGTTGCACAGACCCTGGTCTCCAAGTACCAGCTAGCATTAGGATATGTTGGTCTTAATCCAGATTCTTCCCTGCGTTTATGCCAGGGCTAAAGGTGAAATTCCAGCCTCAACTGTATGTAAAGCGTTGATTCATCAGAAATGTTCAGAAATACAAGAATCTGTGCAAAGGCTTCTGCAGTAGCGTCCTGTCGATTAGCTAGAATATGACGTTTAGGAAACCAATTTGATTTATCTGTTGGAAGCAAAAACTGTATGTAATACTGGTGGGTAGAAAGTAGGAGGGTTTGGGATTTAGATTCAACACCAGCAGGCTGATTTATTTTCTGCCAGCTAAAATATAAAATTTAATAGGTTTTGCTATATTGTTACTCAAACAGAAGAGTAGGGTGGTGTTTAGCTGTTACAGGCTTGCTTTTTCTTCGAATGCAGGGCTCTTCCTAAAATACTCTTGATAAGTTCAGTCCTGTGAAAAGGTCTTCCTTCCAGGAATTTTAGGCTTTTTCAGGTACCAGCTTTTTTTAGGCTCCAGAAACACACAGCGTTACAGTAAGGGTGACTTTTTCATTAAAAAGCAGAGAAGGAGTAGGCAGTTAATTTAATTAATGGATCACTTTGGAAACTGAAGTGAAAACAGTCACACAAGTCATAAGGACGATTCTTTTCTTGTTCTCAAGGCAGCTATGAATTGGCCTTTTGAAGAATTGCCCTTGTCATCTTGCCAGCAGTGGTTTCTTTACCCTCATGCTTAAGAGTGTGTCGTGAACTTCTTGGACAAAATACAGGGATTTGTAGGCGGCTTTGTAATTTGTATGATTTTGACAGGGGTTCTACATTTGCTTCATTCATGAGCCAAAACCTGTCATCAGTTTTTAAAGGTTGGGGTTGAAAGTAACCGATTTGAGTGTGTAGATGAGAAGTAGCTAACAGTCACTTAAACAGTGTACTTTGAAAAAATCTTGACTGACACCCTGTGTATTTATTGTTTTATTGTGTACAGAACTGTGATGCACTAGGAGGAAACTATTTATTTTGTTATTTATTTAATAAAATAATGTTCCAGTTTGGCAAATTATATTAGTGTTATTCATAAAGCAGCATTGCTTGGAAGATCTGAAATCTTTCAGACTCCTGTCAATACTTGGAAGCTGCAAAATACAGAGCTTTTCCGAGACCTTTGTACAAAAGTGGGGTTTTTTTCCTAGATACCCCTACGATAGCTAACTACACTAAAATATCTATAAACAAATTCATAAGAGAGATGTTATGGGCTTTCACATAATCGACATTGACTGGCAGGTTGCATTTGAAATTTGTTAAGTGCTCATTGAGAGTTTGAGTAAATATGCTTTGATTTTTATGTTGTTAAATGTTTAGTAAATATTGTATGTTGCTGTGTGTTTATAGCGTTTGTTCCGCTAATAGTTTTGCAACATCTTTTCCCTAATGAAGAAAACTATGAGCAAAATAAGCTACGTATTCGGAAAACATTGATTTTCTACTGACTAAAATAACTAAAAACTAATAGTATAAGCATTAACACAAACAATTCTGGTTTCATAAGCAGTGTCTTGTATCTGTCTTATTTATGGGACAGATGCAATGTATTGTTGTTACTGTTGTTGTTGCTCATCTCTAAGGGAGATGATCCTCTTTTGGAAGAAGAGGAGTGATCCAGGAGAAAATAGTTGTTGCCTTAAGTCCTCTGACTTAGTGTCATTGAAAATTGGAGGTTTGAGGAGAGAATGACAATCTGCAGAAGTTGTGCTTCAAAATTCTTTGGTGCTTGCTCTACATAAAGATGTGTTGGCGCTTCCTTGTTTATGTATAGAAATCTGAGTGGTTATAAGTGATGTCCTGTAATGGGTAGAAATGGGCCTCTGCAGACTGTAGTGTTTAGCGGAACAAGAGGTTGTACATTTAATTTGTTTAAATCTTTCCTCAGTGTTCTGAACAGAATTGGGGCCAAATGTGTGAGCTTTCCATGTTCTTTGCCCCTTGTTGTTTCCCTTGGAAGAGGAGGTAATTTGCTCCAAATTCATTAATGTTGGTCTTCTTTAAATAAACAGTAATACAAGAGAAACTGAGTTTTGGAATTTTAAGACGTGTATTCCTGATACATTTAAAACCATGTATGTGAGCAGGGTACACAGGAGGTCTGTGACCACATATGGCTGATTTCTCCAATAAAAGCCAGCTTGGTTTGCGTCAGATCTGCCATCCAAAATAAGCAAACCAATGCCTACCCTAAGTTGAGCATTACTTAACTATAAAAGGTGAAGCAGACTTTAAAGAAGTAATATTTGTGGAGCTCCAAACTGGGAGGGTCTAGGATTGATTTCATGTTATGTAGACCTAAGCTGCAGTCAGTGGTACTTAAAGGTGGAAGTCAAAACAGTGCCAGCACTACTGTAGGTAGCCAAACCATCTGGAGCGAAGTGCAGTATTGCACGTGAAGCTCCTGAACCTGCCTGGTCTGACTTACACCTACAGAGAGGGAATATCTCCTGAAGGGTATGCTTCCTGATGCACCTGCCAGGCAGTTCCTTGTTTAAAGCAGATGGCTTATTCTTACTTCAGTCCTATTATATTCTGTGTTTAACCTGGGTCTCTTCAAAGGCATGTGAACAGCCTGTGAATTTGAAAGGACTGTTTAGTTCCATTAGCCTTTTTCTCATAAAAAAATTCCCTGCACTCTTAATAACTAACAAAAGGTTTCTTCCTGCCAGTGACTACAACTCTTCTCTAATTTTATATTCACATACCAGAATTGGCGATGAAATCACAAAGAAGTCTGACTACCCTACCCCCAATTATTTGTTCAGCCTTAATGATAAGAAATGGGGTAGGTTTAGAAGACTTTATTTTCAGGATCTAATCCAGAAGTCTGATATAGTGTGATGAAATTGATTGTATGGAAACTGGCACATGTGTTGTCAGATTTGTCTTCGTCCACACCTACCCAAAATAACAATTTTTAAAAGACACTTTTTTTCCCCATACTGAAGATTCTGTTAGGGTGGAGCTTTGAGTACTTAGAAAAGTCTATCTGTAGACCCTTCAGTCCCTTTAGCATTTTTGACTTGGGTTCTTTCAGTCACCTTGCATCTTCTGTAGAGTTTCATGATGATGTAGTAGGGACACAGCAGCTCCTTCTGTCACTGTTTTGTTCTCCTTGATTAAATTAAAAACAGGTTTCTTCTGGGCCTTGTTCTTTCTAAGCAGAATCCTTTCCATCCCTGCCTGTGTTTCCAAAGCTTGCAGATGTCTTCTTCCTCTCTGCCTGGCAGGTCGGGTCTGTGGTGACGCTTGCCTTTTACATGTTACTCATGTAAACTACATGGCCTCTCCTCAGTCAGCTGTATTGGAATACTCTGCAATATTGGCTGTTGGTGAAATTTAACTCAGTGATTGTCTGTCTGGTGATTTTTATTTCCACCCGGACGGTCAACCTCCAAGTATGGCATCATGAACGAGTGCTAGAAACTGGGATAAGCTTCTAAGTGCAGTGAAATTCGTGGGGCAGGCTGGCTATGAACTCTTTATCCAAAGAGAAACAAAAAGCAACAAGATGAACTTCTGAAAATGATGTTTTAATGCATCTGGGCACGGTATGTAGGGTGGCCGTTGGGTCGTTGGTTGTTACACCAACCTACTTGCTGGTGGAGACGAAGCATTACTTCAGTGAGGTATGATCTCTGCGCAGCTATCACTAACCTGCTTCTAGTATATATGTGTAGTATTATGAATGTTGTTTTGATGTCCATTTCATATTTCTGTGTGGACATACCCTTACATATGAGAGTCCTAACCATCTCTAGCTCTGTCCTGCTCAAAGTCACGTACAGTTTATCATCTGGAGTGAGCATATGATGTATTTGTTTCCGTTAATATCCAGGTTGGAAGGGAAATGAACTAATTTTTTGGGTTTGGGACAAGAAAAGGAGCACTGTTCCAGATGCCTGGAGCTCCTATCATTGCTACTGCTGACTGTCTTCTTTGGAGACAGATTTCCTCAAAGCTTGTTTATGAGAACACCACTTTATTTGGGTATCTGTTAAAACAGAAACATCTTGTACTCTTCCCACTCTCCTTGTTGAAGTTCTGCACGAACAGGTCATCTTAAATACTGCGCAGTGCATCGTTTGAAATGTTCAGCATGTGATTTTTGGCTGTCCGGTCTGTTACGCAATCACAATTTGATTGTCTTCAAGACTGAGCTTTCTGCTACAGTCTGAACAACACTGAAATTTCTTGGTTTTGGAAAACTGAATTTCCTGTTGTGTCCATCTGGCACATATGTCTGAGAATTCACTAACATCACCAAAGCAATGCAGCCAGCCAAGAACAAACATTTGGCATGTTTTGTGCTAGAAAAGCCTTATTTTAAAATCAAAACATGCATATGCACATTCTCAAAATGAAGTGGCAAATGCTTAAAAGCTGGACCAGAATAAAAAAACATGTCAGCGCTACTTTTGTCACTTCTTCAGTAGAGGTTGCATCACCCATGTTCTTCCGAAGGTTTGTATCCTGGAAATTTTCTTTCCAGTGAAATGACTGAATAATAAGCGACTCTTCATTTTTCAAGGGAACTGAAGTGCTGTAGGCCCATTATGTTCCCCATCTTAATTAAAATCTGTCATGGCTGCTTTTGTCCATTTTATGAGTACTTGTGAGAGAGCTGCTTTTTCTGCTGAGCCTTTGATCTGTCACTCTCTTTTCTCATGGGTTGAGCTTCTAACCCTGTGAATATTTCTTGGTGATGTTTTCACACAGATTTGTGAAGAACAACCTGGGCAAGAACCTGATGCCCAAGATCAAGCAGAGATGTTTGCTTAGTCAGGGTGGGCAGAAATTAAGTCTTCCTAATTCATCTTTTCAAAATAGGCATCTTATAATAGCTTTAGCTTCTTACGGCTTCAGTTCTTACTGATATGCATCTTCTCTGCAGGCAGGCTTTAGCTCTTGTGCTTTAAGGCAAGTGGTAAGAAGCAAGCATGGAGAAGTTTTGGGAGGTTCATAGCCACTTCACTACTACGAAAGTGTCTAAAAAGTCTTTGCTTATGCAACAGAAAAAAAAAAACCACCCTTTTCCTAAGAGAAATCCTGATAGCCTGTAGTCTGCTGTGTGTTATATGGATGCCTAATATTGCAGACAATAGAACTAATTTAGGCTTATTACAGAGTTTATTACTGAAGGTGAGAGCAGTGTTTCGGGTAAGTTGTCTCTTTTAACAGGATCATACTAAGTCTCCGTAGGCAAATGCAGCTGCCGAACTTCTACGCAAGAACCTCAGACCTTTCATATTTATGTCATGATCACATATTGTAGTTGAAAATAGTTTGGGTTTTTTTAATTTTAAAGATGACAGAGAGTTGAGAATGTTTGTTGGAACATTTTTAATTAACAGTTTTTTGAAAGAGTTTCAAAGGTCAAGATAAGCATACAGAGAAAGTGCCAGACAAAATAAAAACGAAATACTGAACAGAATTAGTCATACTTTAAGTTTGTGCTGCTTGATTCTAGAAGTTTTTGGTTTAGTGGACTCATCAGAATAATTCCTGTGTACTGAACTGGATTTTCTCTTTGTTCACATATGAAGTTATATTTTAAGAAAAGTTTTCCTCACTGAAACTTACAGTGATAATAATATAGATAAAAATGAAGATGTTAACCTAACTTTTCTAATTGGAGAGAAAAATGTCTGTCACTTGTGACTTGAAGAGGTAGAGCAGAAAGTAGGTTATTACCAATTTGCACTGGACACACAAAATTCTTGACTGAAAAAAAAAATTGTCATTTGAAAAGCATGTATGCCCCTGTGGTCTTCCTCAGACTGGTGAGAGTTGTGGCCATTCAAAATGTAGTAGGTACCTTTCATGGGGAATTCTCTCTTTTATGAACTGTAACAATAAGACCTAAAATAACTATTTTTGTTAAGGCATTTAATTACACACATTATCTCTAAACAAAACAAAGACATACTAGTTGCCAGGGCAGTCTGACTCATCCAGCAATAATGAAATGTATAAACCGTGGGGAGGTGGAATGGGTGGAGGAAGGGTGTTGCCATTCTGCTAGGGAGACTGTCATTCAGAATGGACCAGGAAGTTGAGTTTAGATAACTTGGCCTAATTATTTGTATATACAGTCATTAGACTGTTCAATAGACATTGATCAGTAGTTGATCTTCATTAATTAATTAATTAAAAATGACACACCAGGCTGGTGTGTTTCACTGCTGTTCCTGAGAATGGATGTTACAAGGATTTAATCTTTAGTAATTTGATTTTTGTAGGCCAAATCCTTGTTTGGTGACCAGAGCTGCCTATCTTGATGTCCTTGTGATGCTGAGTACTCACCTGGGGAAGTTTCAGAAGCATGGTAAGTCAAATGTACTGCTCCATAAATTGGATGGGATATCTGTGGGGAGATTTCTAAGCACTGTTGAATCCGGATGAACAATAATATATTGCTTGTGGTAACTTACGGTATCTACTGAATGCTGGAGTCCTTTAGCTGCTTTGTATAAAAGGGCCCTTTGTTCTGCCTTCTGTAGAGCTAGTCTGGGGACTGTTGAGGAGGAGGAGGTATGGCTCCATGTCAAAGCTTGAAGCAGTGATCTTGCAGTATTCCTAATCCTAGCACTGGCTAACCACAAAAGAGACCCCCTCCAGTGTACCAAAATGTTTTTCTGATCTGAAGTTGTACATACAAACAAAATGCAAACCCTGGAATATTGCTACTTCAACCTTTCCTGAAAGCCACAGAGCTGTTCCCTCATGAGACACCTGAAAGTGTTTCAGAGAAACAGTGTTTTCTCATGTTTAGAAGTTTTGTAAGAAACAACTCTGAGAGCTTCTTTAAGTTTCTGGTTTTACATTGTTTCTTTATCACTCTGAAGTTTTTGAAGGACCGGTGAGAACTATCAGTGGTTTTAATGATGCAGGGTGTTACTGCAGCAGTACAAAGCATACAGTAAACAATAAGGAAAAGAAAGGTATGAAGGAAGGGTTACCCTTTCAAGTGTGACTGTGTATAGGCACCTTTCTGTCAGCTGTAACTAGCTTCCGTGTGGGCCTGTTTTGTTCATTTCTTACGAACAAGTCAGTAATAAATTACCTCGTCAGTCCAGGAAGGCAATTCAAGAACAGTTCTTTCATTTCATTAAAACTCTTAATGACGAATTTTAACACCGCATTTAAGTCATTGCAACCCTTCTTTGTTTCAGATAGTCTTGTGTTGAGTGCTACGTTTCATTTTAAAACTCCTTCCTTTTGCTCTTTTTGCTTAGACCTTTAGTAGAACGAGTTCCATTTGAATACCAAAATTGCTGTTAGTGTGATTTCTTATGAATGCACAATTCAAATTGCTGCTCACTTTTGCGTAGCACTGGCAATACCACGCATCTGCGAAGAGTGATAGTTGTCAGGAAGATGAGTTGGTGATGAACATGTCTGAAATCGGCTTTTTCAGACAGGTTGATGCGGAATCTAGCCCTTAGAACAGAAACATAGGCCTGGAGAAAATAGGCAGCAGGTGGGTTCCACTGTACCAGAGGAAGATGGTTAGGGACATAGGGAACTATCTGAGACGAGTCAGATCTTTCGTGGCCTCTGAAGAGTCACCCTCTCTCGTGGGTCCCAGATGTCAAGATGTACTGTTCCGTAAGGGAAATTTCCAGATGATGTTGCACTGTAGGTCTCGTTCCGTTGGGTCCTGACCACTGTTTGTGACTGCGTAAGGGCTGCACGCTTTATAGGGAGGAACGAACCACCCTGTATAAAGCAGTTTCGATATAGCTCACCTGTAGGAATAAGATTTTTCCTGACTCCTTAATGTTTATTTTGGGTGGGCTACCATCAATAATTCTTATGCTACTATGTGCTGGTGGGTTTTTTTTTGGTTTTGTTTTCTTTTTTTTTTTTTTTTTGTTTGTTTGTTTTTTGTTATTATACAAAATAACTTTTCTTAAATCCTGATATGCCATTGGCCTTGGTGATTATCCTTTGCAATACATTAAAAAGTCTAGCTGTGTATTACATATAGAAAATAAAAACAAACAACCCTCCCAGAAAACCCCTTCAACCATATTTGAGATCATCACCCTTCCCTTTTATTTGAGTGCTCCGTTTTTAAAGACAGACCCTCTTTGGAAGGTGAATTTTTACAATAATGTTAATCATGATCCTCTACCTCTGTTCATCTCCTTTGTAGTATGAATCATCCCAGTGTTTCTGTATTCTCTTCTTACAAAGTAGTTTTCCTCTGCTTTTGATTTTTCTCGTCACTCACCGTCACTCACCAATAAAAGCAAAGGCTTTTATAGACCTCTCCACACCAGGAAACTAGGCTCTTCTGGTTTTTTAGTGTCCCTGACTTGTGAATTGCTCTTTGAGCCTGAGGGACTGCACTGTGCTGTGGCTGCATTTTACTGACTGTAGTGAATTCGTTTCTTTTTCAAAGCTTGTGTGGACTGTTCCAAACCTGGGTGCTGTAAGGTACAATTTCTATAGAAGGAAAGCAGTTGTTTTTGCAGACCCTTTCTGCTCAGGAGAAGTTCATTAGTATTGTCTCGCTTAAAAGTTTCATTCCTGTGTAGGTTTAAAATTATATATTGCCAGCAGTATCTACAGAGAGTAGAAACTTAAACTGAAAATATGGTTTTGAAAACTTGAGGATACTTCAGGGACAATTTCATATCTCACAGGCAGAAACCCTTCTGAAATGAAGGGAGTAATATGTTTATATTAAATAGAACCCGGGTGTCCCATGGCACAGTAAGAGAAAGACTAAACTCAGCAGTTAAAAATTAATGTATTGAGTCTCACATTTGAATGTTCTGTAAGGAATAATTGTTAAGTGAACCTTTATACTTTTTCTGAGATTAAATATCTTACTCATATATGTGTGTCTTTGGTTATGAGCCAATTTTTCTCTGGTTTAATCTTGATTTGTAAAGTTGTTTCAATGAATAACGGGTGAAGGACAAATCCAAATAAAACTGTTTCTTGATGTGTTTATGTAAGAGGCCCCAGGAAGTGCTGTATATGGGTTCCAGGCCATGGGCTGAAACTGATTTTCATCAACAGAAATGGGAATGCAATGTAATGAGCCTGCAACTGGTTAAAATCAGACCACTTCTAATTGATTATGCCTGTCTAAAGGGGCTATAATTACAAGGAGATTTTCAGAGTACAACCTTGCCTAGGCCTTTCCTACATTACGATTATTCTCTGTAAGTGATTTGTTGTCTTCAATTAATAAAATCTGTCTCTTTAAGTGCAGGACAGCCCTTGGGGAATTTACTTCACAAATTCAAAACAGTTTAAGATGTCGGATAAAGAGCACAGGGAGTAATGGATACCAAAAGCATCTTGTCTGACTACGCATTTATTGCTGGCCAAATGATGATTATTTATCTTAAAACAAACAAGAAAAATCCCCGTCATTATTCTGATTTGCTGGTTTGGATGGAAGTGTTGCCCGATTCATGCAAGTGGGAAAATACAGTTGTCAACTGCAGTTGCAACTCAGAAAAAAATGAATCAAGACTTTTTTTTTTTCAAAAAGGTTAAAATATATAAGTAAAAATACTGGGTTTGCCTTTATTGAGAGCAAACAACAGTTTTCACCAGATCAAGGATTATTTGATGAGCTAATGTTCATTGTCAATATTAATGATTAATGATATCCAGTGAATTTGTTCTTGCATACCTCTTTGGTATATTGTCTTCACAGTAACTGTTTTCATTGACGTGGAATCACAGATGCCCAGGGCCTTCCCAGTCTAGTGGGTGGAACAACAGAGACCTCTTCCAGAGGATTTTCTGGCACTTGAACACTGTGAATAAGCAGTGAAGTTATTCCTCCAGAAATAAACCAGCACCAAAGTGGGTGGTGTAGGAGCAGAGGGAAGTTCCTGAACTTCACACTTCAAACATTACTGGAGGAAATAAGTAACACTCCTTGGGATCTTTGAAAGGGAAAAATGCCTCCGAGTCCAGGTGAGGTGGTGTCCAGCCTTAGCTGTGTTTATAATTACGTGTAAATTGGGAAGGCTTGGTCAGTGGGAGTCGGAAGGAGAGTTCTATCAACTGTAGCGTTACAGATCCACGTGTCTGTCTGAGGTTGCACGCTTTTCTCTGATGCGTTCAGATGGGCGTTGCAAGAGACGGAATACCAGACCGCAGACAGGTGATGCTGTGGTACAGTGTTTCAGTGGAAACGAGTCCTCTGTTGAATGTGTGGACTTCTGACAGGATCTGTCACAGATATTCCTGCTTTCAAGTCTTCTCCTGGAAACTGGTGTCTGAAGCTAAACAGTAAGATGCGAGGATTACTGTGACCCTGCAGAGCTGGTAGCAGGGCAGCCAGAGCAGTGCATTGCAGTGACAGCTCAGGTCTAGGATGCCTTTCCTCTCTGTAACAGAGGAAGAATGCACGAGAAAGTGGTCACATTTTCTTTCTTGCTCACCTTTCAGAACAGTGATTTGATAGTAATTTATCAATTCGTGAAGGGAAAAATGGATGCAATTCACTAAAATTTACTTGACTAATAAAAGTGCATTTTATTCAGGGTTGTGTTCAAAAAACAGGCACTTGCTAATAAAGTGTGTTGTGTCCATAAAGCACATCAACGAAATGGGCTGTAGAAAAGAAGTCAGAGAAAAAATGAAAGAAAAATTTGCTGAAGATAATCCTTCCTAGTTGTTCTTTTATCTTGTCTATATGCTGTCGGTCTCCTGGCTGGTTTGGCGTATGACTGAGTTGAGTGTCTTCAAGTTTGATGAGAAAGAGAAAACATTTAAATAGGATGTCAGATAGGATGAATCTGTGATTTAGGAGATGCTGCCACGTGAAGTCTAACCATGCATTTTTCCTTTCTGCATTTGAGGTGGAAGAATTTATTGAAGTCTTGAGATTAACCAAACTCCACTGTTGTCATTAGTGAGAACAGTTACTCAGTATTTACCCAATTAATCCTGTTCATGAATAGGTTGTTTGGATATCAAAATGGAGCAGCCAATATTCTGCTCTCGCTAATATATATACTTTCCTTGAGTTTTGCAGGAAGACTTCAATTTTCCTACGATCTTCTAAATCTTTTGTAGGTGCAGCTTAGTTAAAGATTCCTAAATTCTGCTCATGAACAACAGAAACAATCACAAAAATTACTGTGTCTCGCACATATATGTTTGAGATCAGAAATATGGGCAGTTATGTACAACTCTCTGCTGGTTTTGTCCTTTTTATGCTCTCAAATATGACAATACTGTGTTTTAAATAACATTGCAATGTCATTCTCTTAGTCATATTTGTCCTTTTTAGTTAAAAGTTATAGAATGTATTGGTAGAAATAGTACCAAGCTTCTAGATGCTTTGCAGTGAAAACAAAAATTGTTTTTTAAGGAGGAAGCTCTTCAAAGTTTTGCCTTAATGGGATGATTTGTAGGACTTTTGAATAGCATTTGAAGGCTGTGGCCACTTTTTTCCCTAAACTGAAAACTTCTTGAAAGGAAGCTAAATGGTAACTAAACTAAGGCTTTCTGCAGGCAGACCTAAAAACTGTTAATGTTTAAATGGTAAACATTTGACAGGAATGACTAGGTTGGTTATTTTAGCCATACTTTAACTTTCTTTACTTAAATCCCTAAGAAGTGGGGCCAAACAGTTATTTGAACATGACACTGGCAGCTTGTTAGTGCATGTTTAGGTAATTTGTTCTAATTAGCTTAAACTTCAGAAATTCCATCGGAACAAATTGAAAGCAATTTTTGTTTGTTATGTAAACTTTGTGTGCCAGTATATTCACTGTGGCACTTGGTCAATGTTGTTATTTTTGACTCAAGGAAGGCAAAGATTTAAAGCATAATTATAGAGTCAGTAGGCATCAGATGACGTTAAATTAGACAGGTCAAAAGGAGGTGTAGTTGGGCACCCAAAATTCAGTGCGGACAGGAGAATGAAGAAGTTGAGAATGGGATTGTTGGAGATGGATGAGTGTGGGAGCGAGTGGGAGATGCACAGACAGTAAAAGCCAGAGGAAGATCAAGTGAGGGATGTCCTATGTTAAGGTCACCAAAAGACAGCGCCAAAGTGAGTCTGAGATGGAAAGACAAAGCAAATGGACCGAGGCTGAAAGGAAGAAATGTTGGGAGAAAGGAAGTGGAGTTGTGCAACACCACCAGGCGGTCAAGGGAATGTCAGAGGCAGACCTCATGGCACAGATGTGGGAGGAGGAAAATCAAAGTGTTTTCAGAAAGATTGCGAGGGCGGAGGGAGAGTTGTGGAGAGTGATATATCACAGCGTGACGTTGCTGGAATGCTCTGTTGAACAGGGAATATGGCAAGGTGTAAGGAAATAAGCGACACTAGGGGAGAGCGGAGTTGATCATGTTTGTTAATGTTAGCAGTTAAAATTCTGTCTCCATGTGAAGACGGAGACTGCGCATCCTTCTGAAATCTTGCTTCAGGTTCTCTTTAGATTCCAGCATGTTCCACTGACTGACTTGCAATGTTGCCATGGGGCTTTATGCTTTTCTGTGAATGCAAGAAAGTGGAAAACTCGGTGCTGTGCCGGAGAGGAGCTGTAAGAAAAATGGCAGCCTCAGTGTCCAGATCAAATGCTTTTTTCTTTTCCCCTTTTTTCATTGGAAAACTTTGCCTTATATTTTACGAACTGCTATGGGATGCTTCTGTCCTCAACAGTATATTATCCGTGGATTCTGTTACTCACTCATCTTTGTAGTTTTGAATTGTGTGGTGAGTACTGATGCTTAGTCTCTGATGTCAAAGATGTTGCAGATGTCTTGAAAAGAAAACATCCTGCTTCAAATATTCCCTTTTCTTGGTCATCAACAGTTACCTTCATTCCACATTGTAATAAAACATGCTTTTCTGTTGTCTTTGGTTTTGGGGTAATTTTCCATTTACCAGTGACTTTGCCTAATCCAATTTTAATAAAAAGGGAAAATATGAAAGAGTATACTTTTTCTTTAGTATTTGTCTAGGAAAAACTCTTCTTGGCCTGAATGCCTTTCAGCCTTCTCTTTATTCATATGATCTCTTCAGGTACGCTTGGATAGATGGTAGTTTGTGAGTGCAAAGGATTTAAGCTCTTCTCAGTCCATAAATAACTGCAACTTCTTGCAGGCTTTGGTGAATGATTATGAATATCCAGATTTTTGATGCTCAGACCTCCTTCCCATAACATTGTACTACAGACACAGCAGCATTTTGTTGCTGCTCTTGTAATTGTTGTCTGACTTTGTGGAGTGTCAGTAAATTCTCTGATGTTGGTAATAATTTCTCTCCCTTTGTTTTTCTTTTCTGGAGCCTCTAGTAGGAAGATGGAAGATGGAATGGATGCTCCAGGGGCTGCATACAGGATTTGATCTTAGTATTTACCTAGAAGTGTGCAAATACTTCGATGTATCATAATCATAGGTACAGAAAAAAGCCCCTCACACAATATACACTTGATGATACAGAGAGTTGTCCAATTGGCAGTAGCCTAGACAGACACTGTAAAATTACCCAAATCCAACAGAAATACATGCTCAGCCCTGGACCTCAGCTGGGAAGGCAATGAGACAAGTTTGGGTTTTAAATATGGAAGGAAGTGACTTCTGTCACTTTTGAACAGCTTGTGGAACCTCACAGATGAAAGATCAGCTGAACTGTCCATCAGCTGACTGTTTGTTAATCCCCAGTTTTCTTGTCCTTGCTGTATGTAGCTACTCTGGGAACTGGCTGTGGAATAGTGCCTGCATGCCACTGCGGGGAAGAGCAGAAGGAAGGCAGGCAGGGTGCAGGCGTTGGAGCTGGCTAAACTTCTAGCAGTTTTGTAGCTGGAGCGTCATTGCTAATTCCATTCTGCTCTCTTCCTTTCCTCTTTATTGCCAGGTGATGTAAGATCATTTAACTTCATGTAACTGACTCTGGACATCAGTTGGTCACAAATAGAATTAAAAAAGCCAGCCCCTCGAAGCTAGATGATGTGACATGGACATCGTATGCGTATCTCAAAGGGATTGAGGAAGACTGTGGGATGTTTGTGCACTGTGTTGAGGAGAACCAAGTTGTTGTGTAAGATGTGTCCCTTCCTAGAAGAGAACCAGAGTTCTTCCTGTCCCACGAATGAAGCAATCCCTAAGCAGGGAGGGGGAACCAAAACAAAACATCCGCTCAACTCCTGGGGGCTCTTTTGCATCTGTCAGCCTCCTGGACAAGGCTGCTGTTTGCCAGGATCCTTGTTTGGTCAGCCAAAATTTGTTCTTCCTTCTCGGAGCAGCTGGTAGTTCAAACCATACGATGATTTTTGTTTGTAAATAAAAGTGTGTCTTTACTGTATCTCAACAACAGAGACAGACATTTACATTGGGAACCAGTGTGGTTTTTTGGTTTAGTCAGATATTTTGATGTAAGCCGAAGAAAAGAGTTTACTTAAAGTTAAGCAGAAGAGAAAATATTTACATGAAAGCCAGGGAAGATTTCTTAGTGATGAAGTTGAAAGCAGGAATATTTCCACTGCACTGTAGTAAGATGGGGAGTTTCTTTCATTCTGTACATATTTTAGGGGGAAAAAAAGAGTGTTGGAGAGCATGTGGAGCAAAGATGAATGCAGAAGGATTTGCTCTATGGTGTGCGGAGGCTAAGCAAATATGCTGACAGTCTTACTTTGCTGACAGCCTTGCTGGTGAGACATCCAGTTTTAAAGAGACTTTCGTAAAACAGATGAACCACGGTGTCGAGTCTTTCACAATTACATGGGAAAACCAGAAGTCATCCAGAAAGTTTCCAAACCTGAAAAAGTGCCCGATACGTACCAAAAAAGAGGATCTGTGGCAGAAGACGCTTGCATCGCAGTCTCTGCAAACTAGTAGTTCTAGGAGTGAGCAGCTCCACCGTATTTTTTGGTATGAAAATAATTTTCCCCCTCAAAGATGAAGACACAGAGTGAAGTTACTCCTTGCAGAATTCCGAGTGGGGTTTACTGAACCAGACCTGAAGCTTGGTGCGTGGCCAGCTCCTGGAGTCAACGGAAGGGTCACCGCTCTGATGTCAGGTTGCAGGCTCTAGCAAAGTTGGCACTGTTGACACCAACAGAATGACAGACACACTCCCCCTCTTCCCCTAATGTTTTTCGCTGTCTCCCTTTGCCCATCTAATACTGCGCTCCCTTGCCTTGCCCTAGGGCGCTGCCCCTCCCGTCTGCTGGCTTTCGTGCAGGTATGGTAGCTGTACCTCAGCCGGAAGCAGCGCTGACAGGAACTAAAAGCCCTTCTGTGAAATGCATACTTGGTTTGAACAACTGAGCCAGTGGACTCGTGTCGCTGAAATCCAGCCAGGGAGGGAAGCGTGTAGGAGGCTGAGAGGGTGAAGGGCTCCAGAACTGAACCGGTTTCTCTTCTCGAACCACGGCGCTGGAACTTGAACCTTTTAACTGCCTGGCATTATATCTGTTGTTAAACTGGTGTCTGTGGAGTCAGGCTGTGTAATAACTGGGATGAAGGCCTAATCCCTCTCCAAGGCAACCAGATGGTTCAGAAATGAAGGAATTCTGGCAGTTGGATGCTTGTCACGTGACATAGGTATTAATGCTAGTCTATGCTACAGTGCCAGTATGCAATGCCAGTTTGTTTGGGGGAGGGCTGAGAAAGTGTAGGGAATAAAATGTACGGGTTTGCGCGCTGTGAGATGAAGCCACCTGTGTCATCTAGAGAATTATGCTGTGACAGGTTCACAGTGATGCTGCAGTTTCTTTGACTACATCAGACCTGTTCAGAAAAGAAACCGTAGTGAACACGTGAATGGCAGAACTCAGGGTTAGGTAATGTGTCTGAAAATGTTTTCAAATACCAAATTTCTTTGAAGCTTGTCCACAATTACTCAGAAAATGCTTCTGCCTTATATGCTAGACAGTGTACAACCATGTCAAGTTTCTGTGTAAATGTCAAACAAATTAAGATGGCTTTGGAAGAATTTGAATATGAAAGGGCAGGATGTTTAACTGTAAATAGAAGGATTAAGGAAATGTCTTCATGGGCAATAAAATGAATCCATATTTGTGTTGCAGCTTCTTGTCAGATTCAGCAATTCAGTGGCCTGGCTTTTTGGTAGTACTCAGTGATTACTTACAAATAGCAAAGTTACATGGCAGTGACTTGTCTTCCTGTAGATACTGAAGAAATCCAAGTTTGCTTTAGTCTTTGTATTTATCTTTGATGCATTTTCGTATTTTACAACCCTCCAAACTTCTCGCATCCCTCAACCCCAGTGGCAGTGTTGTGTTTTTCTGTACTTCTTCATGATTTTCCCCTATTTCCTGCTTGTATTTGAATTCCGTGGGGTACAGCATATTGATTTCCTTGCAGTACAAGCTATAAAAATGTCTGAACTTGGTTTGGATATTGTAAAACTGTTTGCTGCTGGAGAAGGCGGCACGTGAGGATCGCAGTCTTACGGGTGTGACAGGACTGTTGGGTTTATTTTTTCTTTGATTTTGTGTCAATACTGCCAACTTTGCTAGAGCCTGAAGGCCTCTGGCAGCACAGATGGCAGGAACCTTTTCATGCACTCTGGGAGGGGGCCGTACACTACAGAAGGTTCTTGGGCTGTGCTGTGCCACGTGGGCAGTTCATACCACCGCATGACTGGCTGTCACGGTTCCTGTGCTGACACGAGATGTCAGCGCAGCACCTTTTTCCGTAGCTGTGTTAACCATTCGAAGTTAGTAGGCATAGGAGAAGCATACTGGAATTTTTTAATCTGTAAACTCTGTAGATCCATACACACAGGACACATCTATTTATACAGAAGGGGCATTTTCTTAATAGTAACCTTTTCTGACTACAGGTGTGCAAAGCGTGGGATTTTCAGTATTGTTGGAATGGCCCCATCATTGTTTCCCCGTATTTCAGTTGCAGCTGGGTAGGCTGACAACACTTTCTCCGGTCCGATCTCTGATTTTAGAGCTATTCTATCAATCTGATTGCATGTTTGTATTTGGTGCTTTTTGAGGTTTCCAAACTACGTGGATTTTTTTTTCCAAATATATTTAATACAGTTTATTTGTGTTAATCTCTTTCTACAATGGTAGTGCAAAGCATGTACAATGTGCAAGACTGTATGCGTAGCTTGATTTAAGGAAATAGGTATCAAACAGCTGTAGTTGGCAAAGATGACTGGCAATCTGCAAAGTAGCATTTTTTAAGTTGTTTGAAGATCTCATCCCATGCGTTGAACAATTTCTAGCTTTCAGAGAAGTTTGTGTCCTTATTTCTTTTGGTTTAAATAGGAATACACATGCCATGTGGGAAAGCTGTTTTGTAATTCAGAATCAGTTTAAAACAGAGAACTATGTTGTCATTTCGTCCTTGAATTTACCATGCTATACCTGTTGCATACCTGCTGTTTTTCAACTTCAGAATCGCTTCATGGTCTGGAGCAGATGGTAACAGCATCTCTTTGTCACGTTACTATTTTATTCTCGTTTCAGGAATGCAGTTGTTTGGATTTTGGGAAGAGATGAACAGAGTTATTTCAGATTCTGAATTGGTGTCCGGTATTCCCTACTCATCTGCAGTACCAGGACTGACACAGTACCTTCAGAGCATCACCAAACTTGTTATATCGGTGCTGTCGGTGACGGCAGGTCCCGACCTCCAGAGCAGCAGTTCAGCTGTTGCAGAGAAAATAGCCAAGCCGTCACTGTCAGTAGTTCATCTCCTGCACTGCGAGTTTCATGAAGTACGTCTGCTTGCGTTGGAAGCAGTACTGCTGTGGCTGAAACAAATAAATTCCAAGCAGATTGCAGAAGAAGGAGGGGGAGGTGTGTTGTGTTTACTCGTGGATTTGGAAGGCACGCTGCTCACAATGGCTCTGAAGGAAAAGAATCTCCAGTGTTTTTGCAAGGTAGGAGGGTGTTATTTTATTGACATTTGATATATTTTCAGTAAAAAATATTTTTATTTTTTAAAAATGTATTTCAAACGTGTATGATGTTTTCTAAATAGTATGTGAGTGGGTTTTTTTTGGTGTTTTGGGTGCTTTTTTACATCAAATAGGAGCTGTGCTATAATTCTGCAAGATGTTCTTGTGTAAAAGCAATAACTTCCTCTTTCCTTTCTTAGCAGTGTCAGGAGAGGACCTTTTGTGTTCTTGGAGTGGGGTTGAAGTCAGTGTTGTATTGATTTCAAATGTACACATTCATGTTGAGATTCTTTGTAAGTTCTTTGTTTGGGAATTGTGTGTGCAGGTGCTGGAAATCCTTTATAATATGGATCTCAGAAATGTGCTTCCAAAGACGGAATGCTCTATGAAAATGAATCCGAATGAGCTCTTAACCTGGAGTTTAAGCATTGTAGATCTCTCCAACAGGTATGGTCTGTCATGGATGTTAAAATACTTAGATTTTAAAAACTTGAAATGTTGAATCGTGAATTTCTTGGTTTTGGACTATCTGTTGATTTGAAAATTTGCGTTTCAGAAAACTGAGTGTGGCTTATTTGAATAAAGAGAGTTCTTGATGAGAATTTTTCAGGGAAGCTAGACGTGGATCTGGATTATTAAAGAGGCCTACAAGTCAAACTGGCAAACACCCTGTAAATGTCCAGTAATACAGTTCCTGAAGTAAGTTACTCCAGCTGTCAGGTGATAGCCAGTCAGGATAGCTCTTCTTGAATGGTAATTGGGAAACACCTTAACACCTAAAATTGATGATCCAATCAATCCTCATCCTCTCTGAATTGGCCATCCGTCCTATCCTGGTTTATCTGCAGACAATCTGTAGAAAATGTGACAGATCTGATTTCACTTGTTGGATTGGCAGAAATGGTTCACCCTAATCCTTAGGGTTCACACTCCTTGATCGCACTGTAAAGTCAGCAGAAAGTGCTGAAAATTTGGAGCCAGTTTGTAGTTCCTACTGATTCAGAATCTGTGTCCATCCATTCATAATGGAATGGACAAACAGGGTTAAAGCGTCCAGGCTCTAAGGACAAGGCAGTCCTGTTTCTAGTAGTCTCATCTCTTAGGCCGTATAAATGTTGCATCCCAGTGTTACCAGTGTAGAATATTTAGGGTATAGAGTGCAGAACAGCATTTTATAGCTGTGCACATTTGCTGCTGATTTATACTAAATTTTTCAAGTTTAAATGATGATGTGGAGTGTTTTTTTTCTGGAATGAAGTAAGCTACTTGTGGTAAAATAACACTGACTGGTGCTGTTAGAGGGAAATAGCTGAAAGAGCAGATCTTACTGCTCAGGTATTGCCATTCCCCGCGGCGAGACCAGCCTTTCAGCAGCCACGGTGCCAAGTGCCATGTCCTTAGACACTGCTGGGCAGCGTGAAGGCTTGAGAGACGGTACTTGGCATATCGTAGTATATGCGTTAGTAACATTTCTAACAGCTGTAGAAGAGAGGTTCCTGGAGCTTAACACCAGCCTGAAGACATGCTGTTGTTCATCATTTAAAGTAATGTCTGGTTTGTTTGACTTGGGTTCCATTTTCAAATGTGGGTTTTTTTGGGAGGTTTGTAGATAGAAGATAAATACAAGAGGGGTGAAAGAAAAAACATATTTCATTTGCGTATCAACTAAAAACTTAACTCGCATCATGGTCTGTAATGGAAACAGAGAATGCTCAGCTTGCAGAATACCTAGTGGTGATAATCAGAAATAATTAAGAGCTGGCTGTTTTAATTCCAAAGATGAAATGATCGCAGAAATAGCTGCTTTTTTGATACATCTTTTGTCTTGTTTTCTCAGCACCGAAGTTCAAAGCATGGCTTTCAAATTTTCCTCCAAGTTGGTAATCCATCTTTTGCCGTACCGACAGCAGGTAAGGGAAACAGAGCAGCTTAACAGTTTTGTAATTCTGGAGTTTCTGGTGATCGGAGTAACGTGGCTTCTTTTAGATAGAAGCCCCAAGCTTGTGTTTTCTTGAGTCATTGCACCTTTTCTGGCATTACGTCTTCCTCTCTGAATACCCTGCCACGTTCTGAAATGGGGTGGCCAGGAATATCGTCTCAGTATATCCCCCTCAAAGTCATTTCAAGTTAAATATGTCAGTAAATTTTTCCAATGGATTAGTTTCAACTTCTGACAGCATCCAAAGTAGTCACGGTAATGTGGAAAGAAGAATGCCCACGGTGATTAACACATGTACTTAATCCAGTCCATGTACCAAAGTGCAGCTTGGCTGTGGTTTCTGATTGCTGGGGAGCCAGTGGGAGAGCAGACCCGAGGGGAAGGTGAGAAGCTGCAGCAGTGGTTGGGTGCACTTCCCTTCCTCACCATGGGCGTTGTGACCTTGCCAAGTCTCAGCCTGAAATCACTGTCTGAGCACACCAGCCTCTTGTCTGCACAGAGTTTCTCGTTGAACTTCCTCTTAAAATTTGTCTTTAAAACACAAGAATAAATATAATAACCCTTGTAAAATTCAAGGCTCTGTGTTCTCTGTTCCTGTTTATAGACTATTTAATTTATAAATAGTAATTTATACCAGCACAAATTACTGTCTTAGATTTCTTTTGGTTTTAAATTGTCAGCCTGTGATGTCACATATATATGCATAAAGCAGTGCTAAGACAACTTCTAGTGCTAGGCGATTTTAATGTTTTTATTTTTTTCAAGGACACAAAACCCACTTAATGGATATTTTAAAATATATAAAATTCTCATAATCTGCTTTAAAATGAAGATTATTTTTTCCTTTATGTAGCTATTATTCTTTTGCGAATGTGTGGCAGAATTGATTCATGTTGTATGCTAAGAATCTTGTCTCATTACTGAAAAAAAGGAAGCCACAGATTTGCACACAAAGATTTGGAACATGTATTGTGATGTTAAATCTTTTTAAGAAACGCAAGGTGCAAAGACTTCAAGTTATAAACATTAAAATAACCATATAAACCTGGTTTCACAAACAGACATGGAACATGTTATTGCTATTGCTCTGAAGTTTTGTATTAATTTACAAATGAAAAATGCTGTAACAGTCTTAACTGGAGTAATGCTAAAACAACTTTCTCTAATAATCATGCAAAGCATGTGAGATCTGAGACATCTGTACAGAGTGCCTTGTGCTTTGTAGAAGACCAAGTACATTAGTTTTCCATCTAAATTCTTTCTTTGGGCTTGCCTTCAGTATTTGCATCTATAGGAGGGATTGTTTCTTCCATGAGATTGAAGTCCAGTCCTGTCTTTCTAGACAGTCCCTGTGTCTGTGCAAAATTTGAGTAATTGTGACATCTTGGGAGATTTTTCATTTTTTTAACCTGTTACAGAATCTCTGGGACATGCTCTGGCTCTGTCCCTTAGTGCAGTGCAGGTACAGGGCCACGTACCATGCAGAATGAGGCAGAGTATGACCGAGGTTTCATTTACCCCTCAGTAAGTCCTCCTGTGCTGCTCTGCCCTTTCACTCGACTCACCTTGTCATTGGTTCTTTACCTTACTTGGTTCTGCTTTTCACTTCCTTTAATTAAAAAGAAGTTAAAAAAGGAAAGAAAGGAGGAAAACCCCAATCAGCTGCACATACCTCAAGTGTTTCCAGGTAGAGCTGGTGCTGCTTTTCCTGTTCTGTGCATGAGGTCCCAATCTGTTTGTTGTTTTGGGTTTGTTTTTTTTTTAACCCTGGGGCTTCTTTCTGATTGCTGTAGCACACGCTTGCTTGTGGCTGTGCCTGGATGCCACCTCCTGCAGTTGCATGTTCCGTTATCTAACCCGCACTTGAGGTTCCTGCGCCTTGACTGACTCGCCGCCCTCCCGAGTGTGGCATTTGCAGGGGATCCCAGCACTTCCTTGGTCACTTATGGCAGTTAGGACTTTCTCTGCCCAGTTATGGCCCAGCTTTCCCAGTGGAGGTCAGAGTTGACAAGTCTCGGAAGCACTATTTGTGTTACTGGGAAAATGCGCATTCGTTCTTTCCACAGAAAATTCCAGTAGCCGTCACTACACATCAGAAAGGGTCGAAGCTTTGTCCCATTATTACTAAGTAGTAGTTTTCCTAACATGTGTCTGAGGACTAAATATTTTCCAAAAATTGGAAACTGGATTCTATTTGAACCAGGAAATTTCTCTTTCCTGTTCTTTTTTCTAACTCTTCATGTTTTAGGACAGTGAGCTTTGCTGTGTATCAGCCAACATGGAGAGTCCTTCGGTGTTTTGAATGCACATGCTGTCAGAACCCAGGGTGTCTCAGCAGTCTTACTAAAACACATTTCCATCCCCAGTATCTGTAGAAGAGACAGCTGGAGCCTCATGCAACCCTTTACCAAGCATTGTATCGTTACCAAAGCCTGAGGTTGATGCTACGGTTCACATGCTTTAAGTTGTTTTTCCAGATATGTGTGTGTGTCTACCCGTAGGATGCTTGTGAGAATTGCTTCTCTCTGTTATAGTCCAGCATATTTGTCTTTAGAACTGAGGACACAGATTCGCTTTGACTTGTGCGATCACTGGAGAGTCTGGTGTGAAGGGACAGAGTGGGAGAATTGTCTACGAATACTGCTCTGACTAAAAGAAAATCCCCCATGCTGTAACTATCTGTGTCATAGCCAACTTCTAGTGGACATCTGGGACTCAATAAAACCTGCATTTACTGCTGAGCAGTATCCCTTTGGCAATCCATAGTTTAATGTGATGGTGTGCCGTAACATTGGATCGTACAGCGTACTCCTCACGTGTTCTGTGCCTTCAGATTTCAGAAGAAGTCCTGAAAAAATGGGTTCAACTGATAATTTATTTTTGTGGTGATGAGCAACAGACAGAGATGCTGTTAGCGGCTGCTGAAGTTCTTAAATGTGCAACGACATTTCTTCTGATCAATGAGAAGCTCGTTCTTGGTGAGTAGTTTGAACATGAATTTTCTGGATCTTTTTAGATGAAACCCATTGATACATTACTGAAGATGTATTGAACACAGACATGTTTACGCACAGTCAAAACATAATTACATCAAACAGGATATTTTGAAAATTTTAATTGGATTTACTGTACTAAACAGACTTATGTAAATTCTGGTACAAAAATGTGCAGAGCCTCTTGTAGTAACTCTGGAGAAGGGGGACAGGAGATGCTGTTTTGTGTCTAGGCCGCTGTACATTGCTGTGCAGGTGGTGAACAGTGAGTAAGGGGATTTTGTGACTAAAGGCCCAGGCGATACGCAAAAATAGGTAGTGGTAGATTATAACTTATTTTGCATCCTGAACAAGACAGTTGGCTTTAAATACTTAGTGTCTGTGATATTTTATTGCAGTGTAGTTATGTAAGTGTTTTTAGTTTGACTAGCTTAAGCGCACCTATATGGACTGGAGAAAAGTTTTGGTTAGACAAGAAGAATGGCAGTATTTCTTAAACTGTAGATAGTGATGTTTGTAAAAAGTCTGCTATTTATTACAGCCCACTGCTGTACCTCAGTGGGCAAACTATCTGAACCTATTCTTTCCTCTGAAAATTGGGCCTGGGGAAGAAAGATGTAGTACTGACCCTCCATACTCCCTAGAATTGTCAGTTCTTCACAACTGTGAAATTGTCAAGTACTGCAACAAGAAGTTTAGCAAATCGAGGGCATGATCTGGTGTTTAGCTGCAGTGGTAGAAACCCAAAATCATCCCCTTAATAAACAGCTTTGATGTTATGTGTCGTTCTGCATCAGCTTGCTTGACCACATACAGTGCGAAGCAGAAGTTAAAGGAAATTGTGGTTGTACGACATGAAGTTGTAGTCCTTCCTGAAAGCCTCCATTAAGTGCATTCATAAGGGGAAGAGGGTGAATGCCAAGCAGTATGTTCTGGATCACCCCATCATCTCCCCATCATGTTGCTTGAGGGTTCAGAAAAAGTCTTTCTGGAAAATCATTTGCAAACTTCCACCTCTCCTGGAGATAGAGTAGAAAATTGTCCAGGTGGGAAAGCTGGCCATTGTGTCTAGAAGGGAATAATTATTCTGCCTTAGCTGTGCCAGTGTAACATTACTGCGTATGTCATGCCATTATCCTCCATGCTATTCCCACATTCGGGAAGTTATATGAAATACAGGAATGCCTCTTCTGCCGGTGTAGTAAAGCCTCGAGCAATTAATTTTGGCCAAGCAGTGAAATACAATTAATTGCTGGCTAGCCTTGTAATACAAATCTCTGATAGACCTGTTGATAACATGTTTGAGGAAAACTAGCACAGCAACAAAGCACCAACTCTGTTGTTCTCTGTGATCACCAGAAAGTAGTATGTAACAGCTGGCTGCTTCTAAAAGAGACCTGCCAGCGGATTCCTTTAATGAGGATGTTTGTCAAGAGCTGACAAGTCAGCTGAAAATACCCCAGCAACCCTGTGGGTACGGCCGTGTGACTTCAGCCAGTCATCCTTGGTGCGACACCACTACATTGGTGCCAGGGTTTCCAAGTGGGGTGTGGCTTCTGAGAAGTCAGGTGGCACGTGAAGTCTGCCTGGTCGGGGTTTACCAGATGAACACCTCCCTCCTGGCAATTAGTCTCTGATTAGTCTTAACTGTGTGCAGGTAATTACCCCATGGATTAAACCTGGCTTGCTTCCCACAGATAGCGGGTGCAAGGTGGCAGGGCATGTTGGTGAGTGGTGGATATGGGAGAGGCAGGTGATGGGTGGATCTCTGGGAGGCGGGATCATTTGCGGTTTCCTGCAGGGAATGGCATTTATGGCCGGCACTACTGGCAGTATCTGAACAAAACTTCGTTTGGCAGCCCCTGCTCCAGGCAGATTGCAACGGTAAATCCATGATCACAGTGCGTTGGACAGACTTGTGCTGTTGCCAAATGAATTTTGCACTCCTAGAAACTGTAGAAAAATCAGTGCACCAGGACTTAAAGTTGAACGCGGGTTAAGAGAGGTCCACTTGCTTACCTGTTGACCACTGTTTAAACCAAGCTGAGTCAACCACCTAGATAAAGTTCACGGATGCAGAAAACATTTTTATTGTATTTCCGGTTGTCTTCCCAGTGGTTTGCCAATGCATTTCTCCTGCCCATGTTCCAGTGTTTCACTGCATTTGTTGTCATTAGGTGTGTAAACAAAGCTCTGTGACTTCCTTGAAGGCATGTGAGAAATAGGGTTCTAATTTCTCTCCGTACAAAAATACAGGACTGACTGATACCCTTGCTATGTGGAAATGTGTGGTTGCACTGCTGCAGAATGAAGATTTGGCAGTAAGGGATGCTGCTGCTGAGGTTATCCAAGTGGCACAGTCAGAAAAGAAGAGCCGTAAAGGAAGAGGTATGTTGGCTTTTCTTTACTTTTAAATATGATTGGATACTTGGAAAATGAAAGTACTTCTCGTCACAGACTTCTTGCTAACTGTGATCAGCGCAAGTCTTATAAACACATGCCATGGAAGATAACAGCGAGTTATCATGTTTGACATCCCCCATGCTTTATTACATTGCTTTTACTGTTTGTGTTATAATTTGCATATGGTTACATGGTATGTATAAACAGCAGTATTTAGCTTGATGGCTCTTGCTGTGATGAGTCAATTATCACATAATTTCACATTTGGAAAGTTCTTTAATACCAGCTTTGGTCTGATACAATGCAGTGGAAGACACTGCTTGAATCCCAGGTTATTATAATAGCCTGATCACAGAGAGATAGGAATCTAGGACATTATTCAACTCATTGATTCATTGTTAGACCTTGAAATCTGTTTAGATCCAGATCAACATTCTCAGCACACCCACAATGTGCTTTCGAGGATGTGGGCCTTTTCGTCTGCATGCCCTAGTTTACTCAACCCTGTTAGTTTTAAAATAGCCACAAAACTTGAGTAAGCTTAATTAAGGTGTTTCACTTAGAGAGTCTTTGGTGATGCATTCTTCCATGTGTTGTGAAGAAATCAGAATTTACTACCAAGCTCATCTCTCTTTGGTGGCCCCTACAGGTCTGTGCTGCCCAGTAACGCCTGTACCCAACTTGTCTGCAGTCAGTTCAGATTAATCGGCCATATCCAGGTGAACTGCTGGACTGTTGATAAAACACCTCTGTGGTTTAAAAACAAATAAGAAAAGGCAGTAAAAATGTATGTTTGCCACTACTGTAAACAGAAGTAGCCAGGAACGTGCTCATGTGGCAGATGTGGTTTTGAGCTGGCGCTGTTCAGGCGCGGTGCTATGAGGTAGGAGAAGGTAAAAGGGGGGATGTGTTACAGACAGCTTTCACCTTCCTGTTTCATCTAGTCCCAGCTACAGCTCCCTTGTGTGTCAAGAGGCTCTGTATATGTGTGCCTGAGGTCCCTGACGCTGGTCTTTTTGGGGCATCCTCAAATGTCTCAGGGTGGTACTTTGTCTGGAAACAGCTGGATTTTCTGTCTGGCTCCTTGTGTCTTCTCCCTTCTTTACAACTTTGCAAAAGCAGAAGTGGCCATAATTGAAGAAATAACATCATGATTGTTTTTTATTTGCTGTGTTCCTAATTAGGGTAAAAATTCTCCCCAAACTTATGTGTTAACCCCTTAGGTATACTTAGTTGTACCTTCCTTTTCTTCCACATAAACTGCTTTTAATGAAATCAGTGTCTTTTGTCTGTGACTAGCAAAGAATGCTGCTTTTGAAATCACAGACTGGTTTGGGTTGGAAGGGACCTTAAAGACCACCTAGCTCCAACCCCTCTGCCATGGGCAGGGACACCTTCCACTAGAAAAGATAGCATCCAGTTCCACCTCCATTTTACATTATTGTTGTTCCTTCCTGTGATCTCTCTTTTTTTTTTTTCCCCACTAAACTCCTTTCACTTTTTGTGCTTTGCTTTCTAGGTTTTGGGGGAGCAGTACAAGGATTTTTGCCCCTGTAGCTTTTGTTTACAATTAGATTAAAATAAACTTACCTTTGAAGCTTGTTTGCTGCTTCCATTTACCCCTTTTTGTGTGCACATGAGGATATGCAATATGTTTGGGTCAGGGGCTTAGAAATTTCATGGGTCACCTTGTCTCTCTGTCCTGGAAATTTTTAAATTACATTCAAATATCTACTTTTTTTTTTCTCAGTTTTCATACCGTGGAAGTCTGCCCTTTCATCACAGCACTGATTTTAAAATATCTAAGCTGATACACTGGAACTCATTAGGAGCCATAAACCATCTCTCTTTAAACCTTCTATTTGATAACACATTGCTGGGTATCTTGCATTGATTGACTTTTGGTTCCCCTTATGCAATGACAAGTATTGTGGCCCAGCAGTTTTATCATGAGATCAGGGAGATGGCTCAAGAGATCAGAAAGAGGAGTGGGTGTTTAGAAACCCATTTTCATTCGTTCTGTAATTGTTTCAGTTCTGTTTCATTGGCATTACCACCAGCTAACGTGAGAGAGCAAAGAGACTATTATAATTTCAGCTTCATTTGTGCAGCAAAAATGTTTATGTCCTAGAAGCCATCATATTTCCAGAAATACGGCACTATAGCAATAGGTTGTAGTGTGTTTCACCTGTTACTGCTGTTACTTAGCTGCACACAGAGTGGGAATGCTGCTCACAAAATCCAAGCACTGGACTTGCCAGAGATTTTAGCATTAGCATCATTACATCCACACTTGACAAAATTCTCTCTCTCGCTGTGTACGCAACGTGTAAGGTAGTAGTAGGCTTCAGCTGCCTACAGAAGAACTGTGTTGTTGGCTTAGGGAATCAACACCTTGAGCATGGCATTTTCATGTGAGATCCAAAGGAATCCCTGATGACAGCCTGTAAACTGGCCCTGCCCTTCATGCATGGTATAAGCCGGCATCTGGTTTTCCTGTGCAAGGTTAGAATATGAAAGGGTGTGTGTAACAGCTGGGCTGAGAGCAAACTTGTATTCTGCTTCAGCGGAGTAAGGTGTGTGAAGGTGGACTGTTGTTAGTAAGTTATCTGCAGAGATTGTTCTGCAGATATAGTTGTTATAGGACATTTTTCCTTTACATACATGTTGCTGAATAACTACGAATGTGTAGCAGTATGATAGTATCAAATAATAGGTATTTTCAGGCCATTTATAGATGGTGAAACTGGAGGCAAATGATCCCGTCTATTAGTGTGGTTTCACTTCCAGTAACAGCTCCTATCTTGTGTAATTCTTTGAAATGTTACGTGAGATCCTGGAAGAGGGTGTATGAACTTGGATTCTTCTTACTCCCTCATGGCTTTTAGTGAGGGCAACCCCCCCAGTTTCCCCAAGTAACCAATCCATGCAACGTTGGGTCACTCGGATTATGAGAGCAGTGTCTGAAATGCAGGGTAACAAATGCAATACGCAACCCTGTGAAAACCGCAGCCCCCGTTTTCGTTTGAAAGGAGGAAAGCTCAGAAGACCAAAAACTGATCCTGTCCTCGCTCTACCCTACCCTTCACCCCCCCAAGGAAACCTCTACAAAACCTACTATTTTTATATAAGGCAAGGACTTCCACTGTTACCAATAAAGTTCATTGTTAAACTAATTTTATTCATACAGAGAAACTTAATTCTGTAATATGTGTAAAACCTTCGAAGGGGAAGTTACTGAGGTTGGCTGAGAGCAGTCATTTTCTGAGCAGAGCAGGTCAGACAGAATCCTATCTCACTAGAAAAGAGAAAACCTTTTGTTTTCCTTGCTAAAAATACTAACGTAGCAGGTAGTTAAGGTTTTCCTAATAACTGGAACAATATAAACCCCATCTGTAACTCAAGGTATTGTATGTACACTTTGTTGTTGTTTCCTCATGCGTTGAGGTGTAAACCTCTGGGAGATTGTTTTATTCCTTTTAGTATGAGGGAGGGTACAGGAAGTATTGTATTCAGTGTAAATGTAGAATAGCTGCTTTGAAATCTAATTAAATTAGTGACCCATGGCTGTGTAAAGTCTAGACCTATTCACAGCAGCACTTCTTGTCCAGGAGGGTTACGCCTTACAAGAAAGAAGATGATTTAAGTCAGGGAAATAGGAGTTTTCTTTCTCTACTGATGATCACTTTACTGAATATCCTGAAAAATTCAAGTAACTCGGTGCTGTGTCGTTGAACTGTATGCATTGGTGTCATTTTCCTCTAAGGCTTGCTTTATCTGGAGAAGAATTACCTTCACTAAAGCTATGAGCTTGCCAGTGTTAGAGAAGTTTGAATAAACTGTTTTGTACTATTACAGTGAAGCCAGTGCAATTCTATACAATTCTCTGTTTAAAAAAAAAAAAAAAGAAACCTTTAGTCAGCTTAACCTTTTTGTTGCTAAATTACCAAATTAACCTTAAATGGTTTTAAGAGCATTTTTAGTGTTGTCAGCATTAGCACCAATTTAGCTGATTTTTAAAATTGAGCTGAATCAAGCTTAGATGAGCAATTAGATCCACAGACTTCAGTAAAGCTTTTGAAAGTGCCTGGATGATTTAGCAGCCTAAATATTCCTCTTGAGTATAATTTAGGCCTTCGGGAACCTTCTACATTTACTGTGAAATAGCAGCATGTTATAGAGAGGAGCAGCTTGGCTCATGGCGTGGAAGCTGTGCGGCTGCAGCATAGGCTCGGCAAGTGGCCCGCTCCTCAGCACTGTCCTTACTGCGTGTGTTGTAAGCATCTCTGAAAATCAGTCCAGTGGTGGTGGTGTTATTTCCCTTAGTTCTTCAGTAATGCTGAGAATAGGACTGGGGCTGTAAATGAGGTACTCAGTTTTGAACATATTGCTGATTTATTCCACTGCCCAAAAACTCAGGTATAGTAATCCTGTTCCTTCTGTTCCCGTTTCACATGCTAAGAACTAAGCAATAGATGACACTCCGGTGACAGGAGTTTCCAAACAAAAGGCGATGCAAAGCTCACTTATTTTGGTTTTTCCCTTCCTGATAGATTCTACTTTTTATCTTCAGAAAAAATAATCAGTGAAAATGACAAATACCTGATTTTTTGTTCCACCACCAAAAAAACCATTATGAGGTGGCTGGTTTACAGAAGCTGGTTCCCCCTTCTGAAAGGCATCCTCTCGGGAAGGCGGCAGCACTGTTCTACAGAGCAGATTGGGCTGAGGTTCTTGTGGAAGTCTTCCCTGCTGGGTAGTGGCCCGTAATGTCTCAGCCCTTTCTTACTGTATGAGACTAAAATGCACCCAGGAGCCTTGCAGCTTACTTTGCTTATTGACTAGGGTATGAATGTGAGTACAGGGAGAAGTTAAAATGTGCTGCTTGAGGGGGGGAGGTGGGGGCGGAAAAAATACCATTGGATTATATTAAAAAACTAACACGTTTTCAAGGTGACTTTGAATTCCTTTCTGGGCTTTAGAGTTTGGCTACGTAAGACCTTTCTCTTTCTGAACCATGCTGTTTCCTTGACATGAAGAAAAGCAAAACTGCTTGTTTCTTCCGTCTGATTTTTCACACAGCATGACTATAGAAGGCAAATTCAAAATACACGTCTTCATGAATCTAGGTGACTATCATGAAGGTGCGTGCAAGAAGGCTTATTTGTACGTGGGGTTTTTTAGGGGGAGGTGGTGTAAATAAACCTTAGCAGAGGTAGGAAAGAAGTTAAGAGAAGATCAGCCTAACTGTATTAACATTTGAAAGAGATGAGCAGAAATTCTGCTCAGATTTATGCTTCTTGTTCCTGTTCTCTAAAAGCCTTCCTCAGTGAACATAGAGCTGTGCAGAAGTTTTCATACATATGTGCCCTAAGAAGATCTAGTAAATCACTTGCAGGAGAGATAAGAGATAACACGGTCTGTGTGATGTTAATGCTGCACAATGGTCTGGCATTCATCATCAACACCACAGATGATATCAGCAAATCATGGGTGACTGGCATGATACCAAAACTTGTACCCCAAATGTCCTTTACGACTGATCCATGAAGTATTTCGGGACAAGGGGCTCGGATTTAATCTGCTCCAGTTGCTAGTGAAACAGCTAAGAGTAAATGCTGGGCAAACCTAAAATGCTAAAAATACCAGTCTTATTGGGAGTGTTCAGCTGCGTGATAAGAGCATCCCACATACTGCACAGGAAGCTGTAAAGAAAGATCTTTTACTCTAATTGTTGCCTCAAGTGCTTGTTGGCATTTGAAACTGTGTTTTCAAACTATTACTTAACGTACACACAAACTGTGGCCCTAGTAAAAGGAGCTTTTCTTCTAGGTGTTTACTGTGGGGTAAATGTGCTAAATAGATTTCTTAAAGCTTTAGTTTATCAGCGTGTTGAGTTTACCCTCCTCTCCCCAGACCAAAGTGCTAAGCCTGTGCTGGGGCAATGGAGCTGGAATGTAACGGGACGTGAGGGCCTGTGCATCGCCGCTGCGTCCAGTATGCAAGTTTCGCGAGTCCCTGTGCCTCTCTCCCTTAATGAAGTATATAAAGGAGAGATATTAAGATGTTAAGAACTCTTTTTTACATGGGACTAAAGTGTTCATCGTCTGCCAAACCTGGGGACAGAGTCACCATTGTTTTCTCTACTTTTGTGTTGGTGTAGTCTTCTAGTGAGGCAAGAGGGAGGACTGTGGTGAATAAAACAAGTGCCAGGTTACTCTGATCCCGGACAAGGATTAATGTATAGGGTTCAACGTTTCTCATGCACTGGGTGACTTGCCCTGATGTTCAGGTTAGGCTAATGGACCTCTGAGGCCCCAAGCAACTCCTTTAGTTGTGGCTCTTAAAACTGGTTCTGGCAGCTGCTTGGCTTTGAGAAATAAGTGGTAATTACCTGAACGTCAACTAGGGAACTGCATGCATACAAACTGTTTTGAGGATACATTAATTGGAATCTGTGGCAGGATCACAGGTGATAGATTTCCTTTTCTTGATGTAAGTCAAGCTTGTGCATTTTCTGCTCTATTCACAGACCTGATTTTCTTTTCCATTGCGAGATTTGATAGAAAGGTTACAAAAAGCGCAAAGTCGGAACCTGTCTGTAGAGAGAGCTGTGCTGAAGCTGCTGCCTGGAGCAGCCTGGGAATGGAGGTTGGTAGCGCTGTGGAGGGTTACAGCCGCATATAGCAGATTGAACATTTTCATTCTAAGATACATGACATCAGCTGCGATGGTGTGGAAAGTTAAGAGCTTCCCGTAATGTCAGGATCAATTTCAGGTCTTTCCTACGGCCCTGGGTTGGAAAAACCAGCAAACTGGAAAGAACATTTTAAAAGTACTTACTGCCATCCATAATTTTCAAGCTACCTTGAGAGTCTCTTCTAATTTTGGAATTTGTTGGTCAGAAAAATCTCCCAGTCAGATCTTGTGATATGCCACGGGTTGCTTGGGAACGGTCCAGAAGTTCTCACAGCATCATCTGGGTTACTAATGGAAAACTGCTAATCACGTTAGCCAAAATGTGATTATGTTCCTTGTACTGGGGACAAGTGGAAGGAAGGTTAATGAAATTTTTTTCTGAGTTCAGCTCCAGGATTTCTTCTGCTTTGACAGTCGTCTTGATAACTGCATTCTGGTAACTAGATGGGCAGCTCACTAAAAAGAACTGGAAACCGTCTAGGCAGAAACAGATGAGAGAATGAAAAAGACACGATACAGACCAAAGCAGAAAAAGCTCGCAGCAAAGCAGTCCTGGTTCTGTTTCAGAACAGGATGATTTTCTACAAATAAAGTTTATTTTACAGAGATTGTGTATGGAGTCCATGTAGCAGCCTGTGTTAAAAGCAACACTTGCAGCCTCAGCGGAGAGGTGTGCAATAGTGGCAGCAGTTTGCAGCGTTATATTCAAACGTGGTGTAGGAGTTTGTATTCACAGGCACGCCGTAAGGTGGTGAAAGCTCTTCAGTTATATGAGATAAGGCGTGCTGAGGTCACACAGCTGTGTGCGTATGCTGGGAATCCTCCAAAGTGGTCCTAGCAAGGGAGCCAGCGGGTGCGCTGCTGAGAACTACTAGAACGCTGCAGAGTGAAGTGCACTAGATAGTATTGAAAAGTGCCGTAAACCATGGAAGGTAGCATCACTGGTAACGCACTTACGCAATGTGTAACTGCAGGATCACATGTTGCATGCAGTTCACAAAGAAAAAGGACAGCATCGTCCTTAAAATGTCGAACGTTCAGCCTTCTGCATAAGGGACAATACCTCTAGCTGCATCTTTTTTGCCCTTCCATGCTTTTAATGGTGAATACTTCCTTATGCACGGAGTAGGATTTATGCAGGGAGACAAGTGTAGGATGGCCATTTAAATCCTGGCAAACTAAACAGGTGGTAAATACCTGTGCTAGTCGGTGACTACCTGATGACTATGGTGACCTTACGTTTAAGAAGTTTGTTCCAGCAAGCGAAATGACACGTGGTAGAGATTATGAAATACTTACCGTGGCTAGAAGTTATAATTTGGGGTTTTTTACATCTGCTGTAATAGTTCTAAGAAGGTAACAATTACAGGTCAGTTGCAAGGATGAAAGAATTGAGGTCTAGGAGTGTAAATGAATTCATCTGGTGTCTCTGCTAAAATAAATCTAAGGCTGTTTCAGGAGCAGATTTGACCTGTAGCCTCATTGAATAATATTTTTATGCTAATAGGTATATTTTGGGTCTTTGTAATAATATTACTTTTATATCTGACATTCTAGGCTTGTACCCTAAAAGTATGCTCCTGTTGTTATGAAAAACTTCGGAATATCTGATGGGGAAGTAATTGAGATCTTTTAGGTTGCACTTGTAATAGGATTGTTTTCTGGTTTAATGGTGGCTCTGCAGTAATGTTCAGCTGTTGTGCCTAGTTAAAGGGACAACAGCTAAATATTTGTCAGCTAATGTTGTCTGGCAAAGATAGAAAATAGGCTTAAATATTATTGCTCAGAAAACTCTTTGGTAATTACCTTTGGGCTCAGGGACCCATCACTGCATATATTGTCTGCCTTTGTGTTGTTTTTTTCCCTGATGCCAGTTCTTTAGTCACAGAGCCAGAGTAAAGGCAGGCTGTTTGCTATCCACAGCTTACCTACTAAACCTGGAGTCTTCCTATCTTAGTAAAATGTTAATGAAGAACCATTTATTTGAGGCCAGGGTGAATTCAGACCCTCCTGCGGTTGTTTATGAAACTTCCTACGCTTATAAAACCAGGGTTTCTGATCCATGCTGTGAAAGTGTTGTCCCTGTTAGCTTAACAAGTGCGTGCCCTTGGGATGCAAGCAAAATAGCACCACGCTTGATCATCTTCTGCTTTTAAAACATTGCACTTCATTTCTGAGAGGGGTATGGTATTTTAGAGTTAAAAAACAAATAATCTGTGTGTGTATCTTTTATTGGTTTGTTTTTTTACTCCTGGATTGATTATAGAAAATGTAAATAACAGTGTTAATTGTCTTCATTGGAAAAACAGTTTTGCAAGCCAAGCCAGTAAACTGTGCAAAATCAGCCTCTTCAGGAGTAAACAAATACTGAAGGACTGATCACATTCTTCTGAGCAGGGCTATTTCATGCTTTCTCTCAACGAGCTGAAATTGCAGAGGAGCCAGTGCTTTGGAAGCCTTTGGAACAGAAGTACTCTCTTCACAAGAGAGTCAAAGAATGTCAAGGAATGCCAGGTGAAAATAATTTGCATTATCCACTCGACTGTTCTTTACAGCTAGGTCATGAAGAATTGTGATGGTTCTATGGTGTTTCGGCTTTTGTTGGGGTGGTTTTTTACAGCTGGCATTCTGCATTGCTAATTGTGGGCATGCTAAGAATCAACACATATGTTCATCTTTTCAATCATATCTAGACTTCTGAAATATGATTTTAACAGATATATTTAGTGATATAATAGAGGTTCTGTGCTGCACGAAGAATGCAGGACCTGGCCTACAATCCGTGTGACACTTTGCTGCCGTACTGAGCTCATGTTATACCAAGGTTCATGTGTTATTTGAACAAACGGGCTCCAGTTTTATTGGTTCGAAAAAGCTGACATGAAACTTGAAATAATAATGTTGTAGCTTGTCCTTCATCTGTAAAAATGAAGTCTGGGCACAAACTGCATTGTTTTGCTGACCAGTTGCTGCAGTTCTCCAAGTTTATTAATACTGCTCTTTCTGTTTCACTGCTGCTGTGAAAGGGTGAAGCTGTCCCAAGAGATTTCTTTGTGAAAGACCAATGGCTACAGGCCTGAGCAATTGATATAGGATAGGTATTAAAGCAAAATATTTTAAGATAGATTGTGTTGCAAAACACTTAGAAAAATAACAGTGGAAAAGAAATCCTGTTGCTTCAAGAATTGTTTAATAACTACAGGAAAGAATGGCACTAGAAGAATGAAAAGGAGTTGCATATAATTTAAAAGAAAATCACTTCCTTTTCTAGGTAGCTCAGTTTCTCGGAGTATCCAGACAGGGGTTAGACATGGTTGAAAATCGGGATGTGGGAGTTGGTGTGAATTTTGCAATCATTTGTTACCCAGCACAGGTGAAGGCTGGAACGAATGGGGTGCTGTTCTGGCTGGGACTCTACACAGAAAAGTTTGAGTTATCCACATCCTGCAAGCACCCCCCTGCTCCTCGGATTGCTTAAGATGCAGAAGTCCAAATGAATGTGACCCAGCATCTGTGATAATGTTGGTATCCTGAGTATCAGCTTCACGTGCAGTGCAGTTGAGAACCGTGTCCTAGGAGTTCCGATGTGTAAGCTTTGGGAGAGCCCTGGGTAGGCACACCCCCACACACAGCCTTCTTTATAAAGGCTGAGGTGGGATACCTGCTGAAGTCATGTGGTGGGCTGGAGAGCTTGCTGAACTTTGCAAGTTTTCAATTAATTATTTCCATACCCTCGTAACCTCATAGCCCTAAATGCGCAAAACTGTACAAGTCTGCCGCAGTACTGTAGGCATCTAGTTTGTAAACTCTTCATATTTTAGCTAAATACATGAAATGCTAATTTTAGTGTCTGTATTATACATAGAATACCAAACTGTATTCTTAGAAATGCATGTATAATGCTATGGGAAATAATAAATTCGGGTTCTGTAAATGTTTTGCTTATGGAAAACTAATCAGCAGCTGTGGAGAATGAAGGGCTCTGTCTTTCAGCAGCAGAGGTTGAACAGATATCAACCGTGCAAATCTCCTCTTGTTCTGCCCTTTGCATCGTAAGATAGCGCCCCTGCAAGAATGATGCTGAAAACCTGTGCAGAGCCCTATTGAACGTATTTGTCCCATGCGAGGCCCATGCCCCGTTTCAAGGCGTGCATGTAGGGTGCTGGTATTTATTTGGGGTTTGGTGCACTGAGAGGTGTTTCACCAGGAACGAGATGATATGTTTCTGCAAGCAGATTTTTGCACACAGAATCTCACTTGTGTAAGGGTGGCTGGGAGTGAGGTAGGGGATATAAATACCTTTGCAGACTAATCTAAACCACCACCTTGCTTTCATGTAAGTCAGCACCCGTCACTTTTAATGATGAAGGTAGTGCCTACCTGTGCCAGTCACAGCGACAGCCTAGAAGGAAAGGTGGTGTTGCTGCATTACCGATGCCCTGAGCCATAGCCGCCCCATTGATTTGGTTGCTTTAATTCCTGGTGTGTCAGTAGGGGGAAGCAGTTGTGGGACACAATGGGCTTTTACTGCAAAACCTAAGACGTGTAAAACTCAACATCTTTTTTTTTCCTATAATCAGTTCCAAACGAGCTCTTACAAGGGGAACTTGGTACTGACTTGGCTGAACAAATTGATTTCTCATGCATGAGAAACTCAAATTAAACATCCTTGGGAACCTTAGAAATTTAAATATTGAGAATTAGACTTTTTTTTAAAGGACTTTTGATTTGTTAGATTTAGAGCAAGACTGCTGAAATCACTTTGAGGAGCAGAATTATTTATGGCAGTTGCTTACAGTACCAGCGTAATGCCACTTTCACATGTTTTTAATTTCGTTCCTTCGCATGGTCTGTGCTGTGTTAATGATCACCTTGTCATGCTAGCAGTGGAGAATGGTTTTATAAATAATTCCCACTGGTAAGATGAAAGTGTTAACAGAAATACGTCAGTGAAGGTCTTGATTAACTTACCCACTTGGCTTGATCACAGTGGAGGTTAGTCTTGCAGTATCTGGTTACCAGGACTAATAAAACCCATTCATTTTTTCATGTACTGCGTTAATTACCCTTTTACTTGGCCTCGTGCAGACACAGACAAGCTGATTTCATGTTTGTGTGGAAGACCACAGTTACACTTTGTAGACTCCTCCTTACTGCGCTTCCAAGTTCATATCCAAACAAAACCAACCTTCCCTAATTCCTAAGAATTAAATTTCCAGAATATCTTTCCTCTTTAATTCAGATTCCCCAAATGTAAATTATTGCAGTAATCACCATATTGCAACACAGTGTACTCACATCCCAGTTCCATCACCACTGCCTCTCACAAACATCAGGAAAACGGGTCTGTGCTGTGTTCTCCGAAGGCCAGTAGCAGCAGGATCAAATAAACTTGTGTTAATGAACAAGTCAGGGGTCATTTAAGAAAAGATGTTCCCAGTATTGATTTCCTTCTTCTAAAGCAATGTGTGTTAGGTAGATCAGTTTAATTAGGCCAAGATCATACCGACATGGGAAATAGTCTCTCGGGTTATAGACCAAAGTACAGAGGACTTGATTCTTTGGAGCCAGTGACTTCACGCTTCCCTAATGCAAGCTCAGCACAGACCTTGGAGTGCGAATACAGTGGGGTATAAGGAGAGCCTGGGGGTGAAGGGATCTCAAGGTGAAACAGCGCTTACACTTATGGAGTGGAGTCTTTTCTGTGCTGGTCTGTAGAACACATCAGTGGTTTCGTTTCAAATTCCTAGTAGGGGCAATGCAGGCAGCCCGTGCTTGTCAGCTGTCTTCTTTTGCAGTGATTTTTGGCATGATTGTCTGTGCGACACTGTGGGAGGCTGTTGCAGAATAAAGCTAAATTCTCCAAATTATAGGATTTTACCAGAGCCTCGTGATCAGCTCAACTACTGCCATCCACAGCCAGGTGAAGTAGAACATGGCCATTCCTGAAGCAAACTCATTTGAGGCATGCTGATTGAAAAATAAGATGTTAAAGACAGAAACAGTTCTTTTGTTGAACACATGTATGTCTGTGTTAAAGACATGCCCATGTGGAGTGTAACTACAAATGGCGTATTTATTTAAAAGGGAAGAAAAGAAAGTGACTTGAGCAGTGAAATGAAGAGAGCTTGGTTTTTTCATGGATTTTTTTGCAGATAAATGGATGTTCTCATGTCTGTTGGCTGACGTTTCAGCCTTTCACTACTCGGGACAGTAACAGGGTCTCTTTTCTTTACCCAGCTGGCTACTTTCACAGAAACAAGACTTAATATTTTGGATTCCCTTATCCTTTTTGTCAGACTGAATTGAAATTGTACAGCTGGTAAAGAAGTTGTGGTGGGAAACATATACACAGAAACATGCCTGCTGATTTCCTTATTTTGTTAAAAAATGGGACAAAAATCCCTTTGATGTTGTTTATTCTTGTAGATGACCAGTCTGGTGGAATAAAATATACCAGAGCTGTTACTCTTTTCTGTGCACTGAGTGCTCCCTTTGTGTCTGTCTGCCCTCCCACTTCATCCTCCCTCTTTCTTGCACCTTTTCAACAGACTCTGCATCGACTTGTGTAAACTTACTGCCTTCTGCTTTTCTGTCTCCATCTTCTCTTTACAATTTGTTTTGTAGATTAAATTAATTGTGTGAACTGTGTATTTTTGAGGGTTGATAGTCTGTTGTTAGGGTTGCCTGACACTTCTCATTATAAAATCCTGGTTTTCAGCTACTTGTGTTAATCCTCAGTGTTTGGCACTGAGATTTTTCTATAGTGTGACAGTGATTTTTTTCTTTTTTAACTTTAATTATTTGTAGTAGACTTGATTTTACATAGGACGTTAGGGGAAATGCTTTCTTTATGAAGGTTACGAATAAAGATGAAGGTCTTTTCTTTTGGATGCTGTTATACATGCTTTGGAGCATTATATTGTTAGTCAAATTGGTACATATTTTCCTGAGAAGACTATAAAATGCTATACTTAATATGTATATTAAGTAGAGACTGAAAGGAGCATAAAAGCTAAAACCTCTGAATATTTTTGTGTTCACTAAGCAAGTTAAATTTGCTGAAATGCTTACCTGCATTCCCAGCAGGGCTACTGAGGATGCTCTGTGCCGGGAACACGGTGCCTCAGAAGGACTCTGCAGCTGTGGCTGTGGGCAGCTCTGGGCCAGGCTGTGTTTAGCCACTTGAAATGAAAACTCCTGTGCTCTCAATAATACCTGTGGGTCATCAGCAAAATGGGGTGGAATGAGCCATCACTTCTGGTTACAGAAGGAGGAAAAGGTAAATCAGAAAAAATCAGTTGACTACTTACGGAGTCCAGCTGAACTGATGAGAGTAAGGGAATGGGAGGTGCTGTCAGTCTGGGTAAGGGAGGAGACTTGCTGTTGCCAATGTGAGAGCGGGGCATAAAGGAAGAGAAAGATCTTTGGTGAGAGGGAGACTGAACTGAATCCAAAAGAGGAAGAAATGTAGGGAAGAAGCAGAATGAACAGAGGAAGTAGAACACTTTCCTGCATTTTGGGACACAGTGTGACTGGACGTAGTTAAGAGGCTGACCATCAAACCTAGGGCTTAAATCCTCCAGATAGTTAGACCTGTGTTGAGATACTGTGGGGTCCCGTGACTGGGGTGAGGTGGAAGACACTGGAGCAGTGCTAAGGGTATGCCTCCCATCTCCAGTGATGTTACCGATTCCTATTATTCTGTTAGTTTCAAGTGTTAGATGCCCGAGCGATCAGCCTCGAGGCTCTGCTGTTTATCTGACTCACGAGCTTCAAATAACGTCACGTTATTTGGATATGGTATAGATTTCTCTTTCGTTTTGGAACTTGGAAAATTAGACATAGACTTTGCCATCTTCCCCCTCCAGCCTTTTCCCACACTAAGAATATTCATGAGATTGCAAGGCCAAGTATCCAAAAGGAAATGCAACTTTAATTCAGCCTTGTGCTGCATGTATTAAGAAGCAAGGATTAGCTACGCGATCCCTCTTTGTGTTTTCTTACGTAAGTTCTTTTAGAATTCAGTAGGTGAGACAGATTTTCTCTGATGATGAATCGGGCACGTACAGTATAGGAAACTATCAACTCCAGCGGTACTACCTCAGCTGCAAAATTGGAAGTGGTAGTAAGTCCTGGATCACAAGAAGGGACATGCCAAAGCCATTTAGTGTTGCTCTTGTGATTTGCATTCTATCCCTGCCTCTCCCAGAGAGGTGTTTTGTGCAGGTAAGCAAGTCGCTCCAACCGGAGTTTGGAAAGGAGGTCACTAGTTTGCCGAGCGCTTAGCTAGATCCCTTGGAGGCATCATTTGCAGGCGCTCAGAGCACATAGAGCTGAAGCCAGAGGGAAATGCATTTTGACTCTTCAAGCGTTAAGGGGTGCTGACTAGTCAGTGAAACAGGTCATAATGTCTCAGATCAGGCATCTAAAATCAGTCAAGGTTTGTGTTAATCTTCATGGCTGTACTCTGCCTGCAGAATAGATAGTGCCATTTCTTCCTTCTGTGGATCTTGTATGAATACAGGTCATTTGTGGAGCACTGCATATCATGATGAATGACTGAGAGCTAAAGGTTACTTGGGCATTCCATCTTCCTTGCCTGTTTAGAATATTTTGGAATATTTTGAATAAGTAATGTTCAAAGCCATGTATTAAATGCAGAGAGAACAGAAAAAGAGGTTTCTTCCTAGTGACTGGGACGTCGCTGGTGTTACACGGTTCCTGTCTGCATGAATATGTGAGTGTTCACTTTTGTGGTATTTTATGCAAGGAGCACGTAGATTCAGCACATCAGTGCATTGGGGAGAGCAATGTCAGTTCCTTCTCAGTTGGAGAGACACAAACCAATTCCTCAAAGGACTTTGAAGAAGGAAATGGAAAAGACAGATGTAAAATCTGTATTAGACAAGTATATTGGTAACTGTGTTAGACTTCCCACTGAAGAACTCTGATTACTGTTTGAATAATACCTGTCAGTCAGAGAGTCTGTATATATTCACATTGTAGGCAAGACTAAGCAGCTCCTCCTCCTGTAAGTTTACCTGGAAGGAGGCCTCAAAGTAATCCATACAAACCATATTATGATGTACTGATCCACCTGAGCGTGTCAAGACCTCCAAAATGGTGTTGTGCTTGATGAAGAGGCAGATAAAGTGGCAAGTAGCCACCCCACAGATATCTGGGATAGAGACATACCATCCAAGTCACCTGCACCCTGCTAGAGGATGCCTTGATGGCAGCTGGAAGTTTCCTAGCAAGTCTTGACCCAGCTGTCATGCATTTAAATGGTAGTTACATGGAAATGCCAGAGCCTCAGGTATTTCAGTAAGAGAGAGAAACAAGCCAGAGGATTTCCAAGAGGTGTGGGCCTGCCCATGTAACGGGCAAAGGCCCAGGGTCACTGAAGCTGCAAAATCCAGAAATTGCATAGGAGGCAAGAGCTGTGTGAAAGAAACAGGAGGTGAGTTTCTTGCTTTAAGATGACATGTGAGCATCACTGTGGTGGGTTGACCCTGGCTGGATGCCAGGTGGCCTCCTCAGCTGGACAGGGGAGAGAAAATGTAATGAAAGACTCATGGGTTGAGATAAGGACCAGGAGAGATCATGCAACAGTTGTCATGGGCAAAATAGACTTGACTTGGGGGAAAATTAATTTAATTTATTAGCAATCAAATCAGAGTAGGATAATGAGGAATAAAACCAAATCTGAAAACACCTTCCCCCCACCCCTCCTTTCTGGTCTCAACTTCACTCTGGATTTTTCTCTATGCCCTCCCTGCCAATGGTGCAGAGGGATGGGGAATGGGGGCTGTGGTCAGTCCATCACATGCTGTCTCTGCCACTCCTTCCTCCTCACGGGGAGGACTCCTCACACTCTGACCCTGCTCCAGCCTGGAGTCCCTCCCACAGGAGACTGTCCTCCACCAACTTCTCTGGTGTGAGTCCTTCATATGGGCTGCACTTCTTCATGAACTCCTCCAGTCTGGGTCCCTTCCATGGGGTGCCGTCCTTCAGGAGCAGCCTGCTCCAGTGTGGGCTTCCCATGGGGTCACAGCCTCCTTTGGGCATCCCCCTGCTCCGGTGTGGGGTCCTTTCTGGACTGCAGGGGTGTCTCTGCTCCCCTATGACCCTCCATGGCTGCAGGGGCACAGCTGGCCTCACCATGGGCTGCACCATGGGCTGCACCATGGGCTGCACCATGGGCTGCCAGGGAATCTCTGCTCCAGCACCTGGAGCACCTCCTCCTCATCCTTCCACACTGACCTTGGGGTCTGCACAGTTGTTTCTCTCACATATTTTCACTCCTCTCTCTGGCTGCTTCTGGTGTTGTGCAGGTGTTTTTCTGCCCTCTCAAACATGTTATCCCAGAGGTGCTACCACCATCACTGATGGGCTTGGGCTTGGCCAGTGGCTGGTCCATCTTGGAGCCAGCTGGCATTGGCTCTGTTGGACACAGGGGAAGCTTCTAGCAGCTTCTTACAGAAGCCAACCCCTGTAGCACCCCCAGTTACCAAAACCTGGACATGCAAACACAATACAATTATCTTGGGAAGAAACATTGAGTCCCGATACTAGAAATGCCTCAGCCACACGAGGGGGATTAGATCAGCAAACATTTATGTTGACCACAATTTCTGGTAGTGAAGGAATGAGGACTATGTATTGCTTCATCTCATTGTAGAGTATTTCTGAAAGAATGTCCAGAAACCAACTCACTCTCAAGTGAAATCATTGGTGCATCTTCTTCCCATTGTGAAAAGCAAATGGTTGTCTCAAGGGTTGAAAATGCTCTTGAAAAATTTTTCAGAGATGGGTATTTTCCATTCAGGACTGATATGTGCAGCTACACTTAATTTTTCTGTTGGACGGCCACAGGAGAACTGCCCCTAAGAGATCTGTGGTCACTGAACTGTTGAATAGGAGGTCCCTGGCAGCACCTGCCTTTCTAGACCACAGTTCCAGAGTCAGGCTGACATTTTTCATTGGAATGCCAGAAAACTGTGTAACAACGCATCATACTGCACTGCATCAGCTGCCGCTTGCAACAGGCCTTGGAAGGGTTTTGGATCTTGACAGGGAAAGGTATAAAGGAAGAACGTCCTCTTGGTCATGTGTTACCGATGTGTGAATGTTTTGTGGTCCTGGTAGTTTCCAACATCACAACGTGTTTGCACACTGTGGTATTTTTATGGCATTGCGTACCTGTGTACGTGTATGTCGGCAGAAAGATAAGAATAACGTGAGCCGTTCTTTACACGCAAGTTTCACCTCTCTGTCTTACTCAGATGCTGTCTATCTGCACGCTATGGGAAGCTTTTGATGTAAGGGTTTGGTTTTTTTCATCGGGTGTTTGTATAGCGAACACCCCCTGTAAGGCTTTACTCTGCAAGTATATGCTCTTAAATGCTGAGAAATGGGTTTAGAAAATTGACTGGTAAAGAAACTGAGAATATATCGTGACCTTAGTGACATACATTATTATACAAAAGATTTATGGCGCTTTCCATAAGAACAATTTTATAGTCACTACATTTCAAATGTCAACCTTTTTTAGTAAGTAATATGAAACAAAGATAAAAATGAAATATAAAACATCTTTAAAACAGTCTCCATACTCTTTTGTTGTAAGGTATCAGAATAGATACGAAGACTGACTTGCTGGGGCCTTTTGCTATTCTGCTAAAAAATACCTGCATTCAGTAAGTCACACATACACCTGGATCAGATGTTTTGTAGTAAGTTAGCAAGGGTCTTCTCCACTCAGACGTGCTCACTAGCCACAGCTTGCGAGAATCTGCAACTCTGCATTGTCCTCCCTTTAGAGCAGAACCGCTGGAAGAAAGATGAGACATACTAATGTAAACTAGCGTTCACAAGGAATTGTAGAACAAGATCAATGCATATTGTAACCTAAGCGGTCTTGAGTAGTTCAAATGTTTAAATGTTTGTTAGAACATTTTCCAGTAATGTAAAATTACTCTAAATTCCAGTCATTGGAAAGCAAAGAGTTTGCTTAGCAGTTGTCACCAGCTACGACAAGTATGCATGAAGAACAAGGGTTCTGATAACAAAAGCATGAAGTGCAGTGTTGCATCAGAACTTGTGTAGAAATACACAGCATTTTTATGCCTTTATTTGTGTCTTGCAAAAAATTCCACCAACGTACACTTAGTAATTCAGATCACTTGGTTTAATTAAAGGAAAAGGAGAGAGAACTACTGCATTGAAACTCATAATTGTCTTAGCAAGATTTATTGGTGTGCATGGTACTTGTTAAAATCAGTGGCTTTTGCAGTGGGAGCTTTATATTAGTTATTTCTTTTTAAACAATTACTCTATATAAGAATGTGTAATCACTCTGACTTTTTACTTTGTATTCCCCAATTTATTTCAACACCTTACAAGTTGTTTTCTGCCCAGTTTTACGTTAGGTCATCGCATGGATGAAGGAAGCGTTTGCTTTGTGGAGTACAATGCCACTAATTAAAGTTGAAAGTGAACGGACTGAATTAGAATCAGCTCATCCATCAAAGACTGGCTACTGATTATTTACTGACAGCGCTTCATTTAGCTCTATTAATTACACAGTGGCACCGTTATGTAAAGGTTATGAGTTGTTATGCTCTTGAAAATTAAGAAGGAATACATGAAAAGTAATTGTACGTGCTGAGCGCTGGAGTCTGAAAGCGGTAAATGTTAAATGGAGTGTTCATGTGAATAATCTCTTAAATGTTGTTTTCTTATCAGCGTTTTAATTGCAAGCGAGTAAACAGGAGGGCAGCTCACAGATCTTGATAGGCTCCTTATGCAAGCTGTGATGGTTGTGGCTATGGCTCCACAGCAACGAAGGAAAGCCTTTCCATTACTGCTTCTGAAATAGCTTCTACGTGGTTGAGTTTCTGCCCAAATTGTACTGCTTTTCAAGTATTGTGGGGAGAGGACTTCTGTGTACCGTCTTCTACATCAATACCCTCTCCTTACTCCTTTATCCCTTAAATAACAAACTCTCACCACCGTCCTCCAGACACTATTGTAAAATCCCAGCTGTGTTACAGAGATGAGCAGGTCTGTGTTCCTGCAGCAGAGCTGCAACTCACCTCTCATTCACATTTGGTAGTCTTCATCAGTGCGAAGCAAAAAGCTCCTTAGTTGGAACAGGCCAGTAACAAGAGTCTGCAGTCATGTATTTAGTTCTGGTGGTACTAATTTGGAACTGTGAGTATGTATCTCTCCCCAATAAATACATAATTTGAGTTAAAAAAGCATACTCACGTTCTCATTGGCAGTGTTTTAAACAATTTGCTGAATAATATTACTTTACCTTTCCAGAAGGAAAAGCACACATTCTGTGGGTTTATGCAGGGGGTGTTGTTTTTCTGCTGTATAAATTAGAACAGGGCTTTAGGGGGGAGGTTCTGCGAAAGCAGTAATGCAAGTGGTAAAGTCCAAATGCTCATTTCCTCCGACAGATCTGTGAGCTGTGGTTGTTTTGTAATAAAACCCTTTGAGTACAGGAGGCAAGGCTTGCATGGGAAAAGCTTATGTATGCATATATATGTTTAAAGAGGGGAAAAAACCATCAAGTTACTAAGTTAATTCCAAGAAAAGGGCTTGAGATGATGGTGAATTTGTGTGTGCTTTTTTGTTCAAGAAGGAACTTTAGTTTTCTGCTCAGTCCTGACCTCTAAGTTTCCATCATAATCAGACATGTTATTAACTCAGATCTGTTTATAATCAAAGTCAGAGCTGAGAGCAGCGTTACTGCCACTCCACTCGGAGCCTGAACTATTAAGAAATTCGTTTTGATTAGTTTGTTTTGTAATAGTGTTGTGTTTTGACATCGTGTTGCATGATGTCAGGAAGGGCCTCTTTTTAAAGTCATCCTGAAAAAGCACGGCTATAAAACAGACTCAGGCAGGAAAATGGAAAACAGATGAAGTAGCTGTACGTCATCTAGGGAATGGTATTTCTCGAGAGGATAGAAATGATCTAATCGCCTTTGATTTTATGAAACACTATAAAAAGGAATCTGCTTATATATTAGATTTTACATAAATGGGCATTTTAAAAAGTGGAAAGTTTGATGTTTGTAACTGAAATGGACAGAGTGCAATGAACAAGCACCCTTTGGAGAGCCATCTGCCAACGATCCGGCCACAGCAGTTACCATTTTGGAATGTTCTTTTTTAGGTTTTACTTCTCAGTTGTCCCCTTTTAATCTTCTTGCCCAGAAGGATGACAGCACTGTAACATTATTTGTGGACACTGAGTGGGTATGAACACCCCTTTGCTTTCTATCTACTGCTGCTGCTTTTCTCCTGTCCCGTAGTTTTTCTGGTGATCTGCACTTGCACAATCCCTGTCTAGCTCGAAGCAGAACATATAAGCAGGTTATTCCAACGTAAGAAATATGGTTTCTGACCTCACTTTATTTTACCAGCTTATACAACTCTTGGGTTGGACCAGTGGGATTTTTTTCTTTTTTAAATTTGAGGACTTCTTAAGTTTTGTGAAGCCTGTGCATGCATAAACACAGTATTTTTAGTAAAAATTGTATCTGCAGCAATGCCTTACTCAGTTCTCTTATATTTGATATGTCAAGAATAGGGGCAAACTTGATTATTACTTAACACCAGAAAGAAGAATACCTTCAATGCAACCAAAAGTGATCAGTGATTCGGTAGGTGAAATTTTCTATTTGCAAATCTAGTATTACATGTATTAGTGATTGTGATGCTGGATCTGCCATCGTTTGGATGGAAACCTGATCCCTTGCTTGATAGTCGTCTTGTTAGGGTGGTGTATCAGAAAACCTGAGATAAATCTGCAGTTTCACCAAGCAGTCTTTCAGTGAGCTTTGTTGATTTAAGTGTCCATGCTTGTCTCTGAAGCAAGAATACTGCCTCGTTTTACCAGGGTGTTAGGAGGCCATGTACAGTGATGTAGTCATGTTTGTACCTAGGTAGGTAGCACTGTGCAAAAAAGTAAAGAACTATTTAGACTATACCTGGCCTACGTAAAATACTTTCTGTAATTTCAGTTGGAGAACTTGCCCTGTATGTTTTCCTTGAAAACATCTGTGCTGTTGGTGAACTGTTCTTTGTGAGACTGTTGCACTAAGCTTCCTTGCAGTTTTACTTCTTAATGTTTGTTCTGAACACGGTATACATTTACAAACATTGCATTATTCTTTGATCTAAAATTAACTTTACTTAACAATTTCCAGCATAAAACCAACTACAAAATGCTTTCTTAGGCAAGGAATATATTCTGCTTTTCTATTTTGCCTGTATTTTATCACAGTTGTCCTTAAAATCTGTGGATATGCTCTTGGTACATCCTTTCAGTTCCCCATAGTATCACTGAGCCTTACCAGAAAACAATTGTGTAGTTGGAGGACACGTAATAAGCTACTAGACGAAATATTTACATCTGGCGTGATCAAAGCTTTTGGAGTATATGAATGTGTATGTGGGAGGTCTAATTTTTTATGTGGGTGGATTCACAAAGACTAAAACACTGCAGTACTTAACCCCTTTCCCTTTATGAAAACTCAATACCTCAGAATGAAAAAAGCATGTAGTACCTGATTCTTATCTTTTGTTTTTCATTGCAAGGAGTAGTATTAATTCTTCTGCTTGTAAGTACTTGTTTAAGGCATAGAGTTTTTTTGTATTTCAGGCCCCGTAGTAGCTTATTTAGTAAGATGTTTATCTTGCCCGTGATGTTTTTGCATGTTGGAACATATATATGGTTTAGAATTAAAAAGATTTTTAATTTAAACACGGTTTTGATAGTCTGTAGAACTGTTGTGGTAGGAGCGATACTCTATTTTCAGTGTTTAGAAATACCTCTGTCTTCAGGTTCAGTTTCTGCTGATTTAGTTCCTGTGGCAGTTATCAGCTGTGAGCAGCTTCTAGAAATCTGTCATTTGAAGGGTTTTATTCAGTTACTTTAAATAGTTCCTTACATTATGAAAAGCTATTACTACTCAGTCATTTGAATCATCTCTGTTACAGTTTTGTTTAGGTGACTGATGGGGCAGTTTTAGATTGTAGCTGACCTGAACTAACAGCCTGCTGAGTGGGGAGGTCTCGCTCTCCCGTTGGCCTCTCTCCTTCCCCCCGCTGCCCTGTGATCTTCCCTTCCCCAGCTCCCCCCGCAGGGTAATCAGCTCAGCTTGCCAGCCCAGCAGAAGAACCAGCACGCCCAGTTGCGTGCCAAATTCACATTCTGCTGTTCTGGGCGTTCATTTGCCAGGTGATCAGCAGAGTACCTGAGCTGGCTGGAGGTAAGCATCAGGAGCCTGTGGCCCAAGGGGGATGCAGGGAGAGGAGAGCCACCTGCCCTTTTTGCCCCTGGTCAACTTCTGGCTTGCTCAGACCACTTTCTGAAAGGATAGCATGAGTCATGAATGCAGCATCATGTGTAATATGTGGCTTCTTGAAAATCATCCCTGTCCCGCAGGCAAATGATGATGTGAGAAGCAGTTCTTGTAAACAGTTAATACGTCAGTGAAGACACCTATGTTTATTTTTAGAAGACAACCTTTTGTGGGTATCTTAGAAGAATCTGTACATGCTTAAGCATCCATTGCTGTTACTTTTCACGCTGGGGGTCATCAAAGCAATAGAACATTTTCCCCTCTGAAAGCATTTTTTACCTATTAAATCATGGGTGTGTATGTAACTTTGCTTGCTGTTATTTATCTGTATTACTTCCGCACCCAAGCTGAGGGAGTTGACATACCTTCGTTGTTGTCCTTGTGGCAATGGTAGTCCCCAGATCTGACCTTGAACTATTCTAGCATCAAATTCGTGTGAACTGGTAGCAAAGTCAGTTAATGTCAGTGCGCTCTGTAAGTAAGGGCAGCTGAGGAAGCGATTCAGAAACCATGGAGCCATTCTTGCTACTCTGCAATAGAGGGATGGGCAGAGCAGGGCAAGGCAGGTGCAAGTGAAAATCCTTCACCTGCCAGAGTTTGATCTGCTGTTGAATCCCTCTCAACACCACCAGTACCAGGAGGCTGCTGTGCCAACTTCTCTAGCACAAAACCCAAGGTAGGCAGGCTCTTACCCGAATTCTTTTAAGCCCAGGTTTCAGCATTATCAAAGTGATGTTGCTTTGTTTTTCTGTGATCTCAACATCAGAACTGATGCATGATTTTGGTTGATCAGTTAAAGGGTGTCTGCAGTTCACAGAAGGGTGGTCAGCATCTTCAAGGTCAGTACTGTGTTCAGGGTCTTCATGGTTTTCCTGCGTGTTAGACCTCCTTTATGTTTTCTGCGTAATTTTTTTTTTGTCATCTTTGGGGAAAAACAAACCCAAAAACTTTTCCTTTGTTGTGACCTCAGGATTCCCTACAAGATTGCCATGCTATGTGACCACAAAACTGCTTTTTTTTCTGTGTTGCACTGTTGAAAAACTGCTAGCAAGCAAGTTCAGTCTAAGTAGTACCTGGGTATTACTTGACTTGCTACCTCTTGGTAGTTTTCAGCATGTTCACATAATAATTAGAGGCCTCAATGTATGGTTTGGTGCGTTTCTCCCAGTGTTCAGTGGGAGTGTCCAGTGTTCTTAATTCACAAAGAGACCATCACTGTATTTATTCTTAAGGAGTCTAAATCTTAAAAGGGGAAAAGCGCCCCAGAAAATGGCAGGTATTTTAAAAATCGGCAGTTGTATCTATAACCAGTCTTCCGAAGCAACAGCTAACTTGAGGAAGACAGCAGTGGGAAATAACATGTTTGGGTTTTAGCTCCCAGCATCACTTAATTTGCTAAATATTCACATACAAGTAAAGTGACACAAGCAAGAGACATTGTATAAATATTGACAATCATAGGCATTCAATAATCATCCGTAAAACCCTGAAGGATCGTCAGAATTCAGAAGAGCTGGGTTTAAATGATGCATTTTGTAAGCGTTTGTAACTGGGATGTTTGTTTCAGGCTCAGAATCCTGCGCTCTGCCTTCCTTTCTCTTCTTCCAGCTCTGAGGATTGCCAGTATTTCTGAGGAGTAAAGGTCCCCATGGCACTTGAACGAAACTGTTTCCTACCTGAGCCTAAGCAAGTCAAAACAGAGAGGACGACCATTGTACCCGTTCTTTAGAGTATCAGGCTGGTACCAAGTAGGGCACAGCAACAGAGAAAGCAAGGGTTTTTAATAAAAAAAGTCCCGGAAAGAAATGTCAGTGAAAACAATACCTAAAAAGCCAGTACCTAAAATACATGGTGTGGGAACATCGCACTGCACCCCTGCAAGCTCTCCCTTACAGACAAAGCTGGGGGGCATCCTGATACAGTGATAAGTCCTGACATGAAGAAAACAGATTTGAGCATTTCATTTTACTGTCTAGCAGAGACAAACTGCGTAGGTAACATTATTAGTGTCATCAAGAGATTGACTGCCTGCCTTCCTGTTGCTTATTCAAGGAGATTTCCATTTACCCTCATCTAACTCCAAGATAAAGAAGGGACCATCTGTTCTTTCTCCTTCACTCCCTTCCTTATTACAGTCCTTTGTTCTCAAGATCTCAAATACTCATTCATCCTCCCCTATGTCCTTGGTACACTGCCTGGTCTGTCAAAAACCATGTACCCATCTTTCTGTAGGTCTGTTTTGCCCTTAGTTGTTTCCTGTGTTTCCTTACTCGTCGGCACACGTATTTCCCTAGTCCTGGTGTTTTACTGTACTTTCTCTGCTGTGCCAGTGTGCTCGTAGAAAACATGCTCTGCGGCTGGCATGAGGCCTCGGGAGGTGCTGCAGAACAGAGGTCCATGCTGCAGGTCTGAATATGGGTTGTGAAGGATGGGACTCGGTGGCACTGCTGTGCCTCTTCCAGGTCAATAATAGTTTTCCTTCATGCAAAACCCTGAAATAGACTCGGTCACAGAAGTAAGATCTGCACTGCTTGTTGGTACTGATTTGTCCAAATAATTCTGACCCTGCTGTGTTTTCTGCTCGCAAAAGAACAACCTTCAAGAATGACATGTCCTTACGGCATCACTACTTAGAAAACAGGCCATTCACTGAACAGTTTTCTTCTGCTGGTGACTGTGGACAAGGATGAATTTTGCCAAAATCCATTTCATAATAATAGGCGTTTTGCAGGGACTTGTTCATTTGCTCTCCTCCTCTGGTCCTCTTCCTGCATCCCCATTAAAAAAGGAAAAACTGCATTAATGCTTCCAGTGGCGAACCGCGTTCCTGTGAATGCAGTTGTTGGAGTTCTCAGGCAGACAGGGCTTCTGGCATTCTTCAGCACTCCGTTACTGAGGGCAGCCCTAGGGACTACACAGTTAAAACAGCATCTGCCCAAATGAGAGCAGTGGGGAAGTTTAGGGGAGAAATACGGTGTGGGTGATGACTTTGTGTAGGATTCTGGCATGATAGTAAAACCTGGGATAGCATTGTAAACAGTGCCTGCCTTTCCCATCTTTAACATCTTCTCTGAGCCCATCTTGCACGCTTGGTCTCTTTGACGTGTGTGTGCACGTATATGTGTCTCTTACTATATATAAAGAGATTGCACACCAAATAATGATTCACGTTATATAAAACCATATAATGTGCCAAAGGTTTTGAGTTCCAGTGAATCCTCACTTCAGATTTAAGACATAGCTGCAGTTCAGCAAAAACAGTCACCGTGTAATAGTGTCAGGACTGTCTCTGGGGACGTTTCTTACAGACATCTTTGTATAAACCCAAATCAATGAACGTTACTACAGCAGCAGGAAAAGAATATTAAGCATCAGCATTTTCAGATGCTTCATATATTGTTTTGGAATTGAGAAAAGGCCCCGAGTGGCACAGAAATAAACAGTCATCTAACTTATTTGCAGTGTAACTCATCATTCTAAATGTGTTTGTGTAAATTCAGCATCTGTTTTCAAGAAATCATTTTTGTGCTGATTTTATTTGAAAACGTTTGTGGTCTTGTTATATGTTGTTATACATACTATCTCTCAACAGAGTTTGCACTTAGGATAGTGAATGCTCCGATGGCTTTGGATTTAGCATTCGGCATACTGTGTGAGCTGCTCCAGCAGTGGGGGGAGACGCGTGCCGGTGTACCAATCCTGCTGGAGTGGCTGCTGGGAGACAGCGATACGAAAAGAGACTCAGAGACTTCAGCCCCGGTAATTTTAACAACCTGTTGCTATCTCATGTTGAGATTGCTGCATTTCTGCAGTCGGTAGGAACAGAGCGAAGGATCTCTTCCAATGAAGTCTGATGATCGTTACTCCAGTATTAATTGATTTATAATAATAAAAAAAAATTTCCCATGGACAGTATTTAGAATAGTGTCATGTCTGTTTCCTGACAGTATCAGCATAAAATTAGAGAGATGTTGTTACTTATCAAGTCATTGTTGACTGAAACCTTTGGAGGCTGTGACTAACTGCGTTCAGTATCATCGCAGATGACGGCTTGCCTTGTATTTAAACTGCTGCTGTGGGTGCCAGGCAGTGTGGCATTCCAGAAGAGTGCTCTCCAAAGTGCTGGCGTTTCCAGAGATGCCATTTAAATATTTGGTAACTTTGTGCTGTCTTCCATAGGACTGGCTCTGCATAGCACACGAAACAGCCTCGCTCCCACCAATCACTGTCTTCAGAAATGTTACTTATGTAAAGAAAAACTTTGCCACGCTGGTTCTGTAAGACGCAGTGCTGTATAATGCACGGTGCTCTCCTTGTCTTGAAAAGGCTGTAACAGTCACAATAATGCTGGAAGGTAAATCGGAAGGAGCAGGAGTGGCTACATGTTTGAGAAGTTTGTTGACAATTAATATGACCCATGAAATATACTCCGAATCTTTTCTTAAGCCTGTGGTTTAGGTATGCCTTTCTGATGTTTCACTGACGAGACAATTTTCCTTTTTCATTTAATCCACTCAAAAAACTCCATGATATAGCAAATTACCGTACTGGTTACAGAGAGGTCTCTGTGAAATATAAGACAGTTTCACAGGGGAAGGTAAGCACATGTTAAGGATTAGGCTTTACTTATTTACTTCCACTGTTTCCCAAGGGTTATACCATAACTCCCTGATTTTTGAAGGCAAAATTTCTTTAGCAAAGTAAAAATCTTTTGTTACTGTATTTCCCAAACATTTGAAAAATTATGCGTATGAATGTTTACCTTTTCGTTAATATAAAGAAGCTGTTCTGTAACAGCCTCTATCGTCATTATTACTTTCTGTACATCTCCTGACATATCTTTTATGATTTTCTAATTATTATCAAGACCACAAGACATTTATATATTATCAAGACATTAGTCATTTTCTAATCACTGTTGTTTTTCTTTTTGTTAAGGAAGAAGATGATTACCTGTTTGATAAAGGGGAAGTGAATTTTTGGGCAGAGAAATTGACACATGTCAGACAACTCAGTAAGCACCTTTTACAGCTTCTATCAATGACTCATCTAACTTTACCAGATCACGAGGAACTTAATCGACTATCACAGATAGCCCTGGACCAAGCCCAGCTCGTTGGACAGCTTCTTAGAGTACTGCCTCCGACTCCAGAATTTTCCAGAACTGCAGAATTCACAAGACTGGCCATTCAAAATGAGAGAATATCAGTCTGCCTTAAAATATTACATCTGCTGAAGTCTGATGATACTTGCAAAAATGAGAATCTGGAAAAATAAATGACTAAAAGTTCATCCTCAGGGAGCTGCACACATGTTACTGGATGGGCAGGATGCCGAATTCTAATGATGCTGAAGGAGTAAGGGATTGCTGTAATGACTCCGGTAAACCTGCAACAAACTATTCGGTATTGAGGCTAAACCCACTTTTTTTATATGAGTCCACTGATTATTTTTTTTTTGTCAGATGTGCTGTGGGGGACTGTTCCTTTTAAATGCGTTTGCAAATTTTATTCAGCTGAGCAGGGTTTATTATAGCTACTGTAGGAAGTAAAGCAGCTAAACCTAATACTTTCCATTCATCCAGGTGCAGGCCACCTGTAGCTGTGTTACGTTCTATCCCACATTTTTACCTCCTGTATTTTAATACCAAGAAAAAGTTGGGGGTTTTTTGGTCTCCTTTCAAGATGTAGAATGGTAATTATTAAATTAATATGGTTTGGAGTTTTAAGTGTTTCCAAAAGAAAAGACACAAACCTTGGCTTTTTTGTCTGTGACAATTTTTTAACTCTATTTGAAATTTTACTGCATTTTCCTCTGGAGGAAGGCAAGGATTCTCACCTTGGTAGTAACCTTGTTTTGCACATGGAAGCAGCATTAGTTAGACTTCTGCATGCCTCTCTTTTTCCTGTAAATCAAATAACTACTCTTATAAAATTGCCCCGAAATGAAGGCCGCCGTGTTCACAACAAAGCAGCTGTTCCGTGGAGAACAGACCAGTTTCATCTGTACTTTAAAACACCGCGCTCTGCAAGCAGGCTGGGGCAGTAGTGTCCTCCTCGGGGACCCTGGGCCCCCCGAAGTGTGGCAGGAGGGACGCTGTGCCGCGGCGCTGGCTCTCAGGGGATGCTGGCGGCGGCGCTCAGGCGAGGCAGCTCTGGGGAACCTGCCCAGCGCTCCACAGCGTCACTGTCTGAAACACGAAAGGGTTTGGGGTGCTTTGCACGTGTAGTTTTCTGGGATCTGAAACTGGGTTTCGGTGTGAAAATGAGACGCTGGAAATCCCTACTCGTTTTTAAACGATCCCTGCTGTTCCGGTAGCCGAGGGCTGCAACTTCGCGTCGGGCTGTCGCCTCGCCGGGCATGGCCGACGCAAAGATGTACGTCAGTATTTGGAAGAGTGACATGTCCGATAAACGGCTCTTTGCTTTCAGGCTCCTCGCGTCACTGTACGTTAGCACAGTTCAGTCGTAAATCGCGATGACGGCGATACAGGTAATTAGCAGGTCTCCCACGGCCGGTGCCGCCACAGGAGCTCTGCGTGTTGCGGCGCGCGCCCAGCAGGTGGCGCTGCAGCACCGCCGTACACACCCGCGCGCCCAGGCCGGGCTCGGGGCTCGCCTCAGCCCTGACGGGGCCTGGATTGACAGCGACAGGGTCCGGCCGGGCCTCGCCAGGGCCTGGCTTAACCGGGATATGGCCTGGCTTAACTGTGGCAGGGCCTGGGCGAACGTTACCTGGGCTTGGCCTAATTAACCGTGCCAGGGCCTGGCTGAGCCTCACCAGGGCAAGGTGCGGACCCGCGCCGCTTGCGCTGGTTGGGTGCTGCACTGCTCGACAGCCGCTTGCTTCCCGCTTCTTGAGCTCAGACGGGATCTGCTGTGAACCACGGTAAGCTTACGAATCGGTGTTAGTGGGCATCTGAAACCTGCACGAGACAAAGTCACTACTCAAACCACAGAATGTAAGAAAAGGTTAAATAGTTAAAGACTCCAGGGTTCGGGGTTAGTTATGTAAGAAATTTACAATGAAACTTGAGACTTCGATAGGCAAAAGGGACCTGCTGGAGTCTGAGGTGAAAAGGTGTTTTACCGAATGCACGTGCCCAGCTTAACAAGTCACGCTGCGAGTTAGGCTGAGAATTCATTTGTTTGCATCTGTTTTGAGCTCCGGGGGAATGAACAGCCCAGATCATGTCTGGAAGCCACTCTTAAAAATAGTCAAGACCTGTACGATTAATTAACAGCTGCTGGTTTTGCCACACCTTTCCAGCATTTCTGAACTGGTGTGGCAACAGCTTTTATAGCAGAATACAAACGGAACTTTAGTATCAAAATTCCAGTAGGTTGTGTGGCCTTGCTCGTGTCAGTGGTTAGCGTAAGGCTGTGGAGTGACATTGGCATTACTGGGTTTTATTGGGTAGAATTTAAAACTCGTACGCATTCATATTCAGTATCGTCAGCTGGATACGTGCAGACAGGTAACAGCACCGCAGTAGATCCAAGTGACCATAAAACTTTGGTTTAACGCTGTGAACCCTTGAGGACTTGGTTAATCAGTAAACCGAAGCTCGAAAACTGGGTCTTCCTTATCGGGGTTTTAAACATGCAGCTGAAACCTCTGTCATCCCGCCCGAGTTCATAGAGAGCAAATAAAAAAGAAGTTGCACCGGGGCACATACGTTTCCCCACCCGCTGCTGGTGGCTTGAGTTACTCTGTAACTGCTCAATCCAGAACCTTTAAACCCCAAGCTGCGATTGCAGAAGAGGGCGAGCGCAATCTTACGCCGCAGTACTTATCTGCCATGTGTTTGAGCCTAGTCAGTTCACCAGAGCGCTCCCCCGCATGACGGTGGCACGCTGCTCCTTGCACAATGACCATCGCAAAGGGTTTGCTCGGTTCACGGGTGGGCAGGAGCTGCTCTGGAGGTGATGTCTTTGTCACAGAGATGGTTAGGAGGAGGAAGAGTTTGATCTCGGGTCGGTACGCAAACGAAGGCGAGTGGGCCGGGGAAAGACGCCATGGGGAAAGGGGGGGGTTATGGCGTGCGCCCGCCCTAGGCCCGCTTTCGGGTGGCTTCCCGTTGGAGGGGCAGCGCCTTCCTGCTGGCTCAGGAGCCGTAACCCTTCCGCAGGGCTGGCGGAGGGCAAGGCAGGAATTTCAGGCTCCGCTCCCCTCCCCCCCGGGAAAGCGGCAGCGGCGGGAGCGGGCGCCAGGGGGTGACAGATCCCCGCGCAGCCGCCTCCCTCCTGCAGCGGCCGCGAGGGACGGGTGGAAGCGAGGCCGGCGGCGTCGCTTCCCGGAGCGCCGGGCCAGCGGGGTCCTGCCTATGGAAAGCGCCGGCATAGGGGGAAGAGGTTGGGGTTTTCGTCCTCCGGGTCCTCGTCTCTCCGGGGCGCTTTTTCCGGCTGTGTCGCGGAGCTCAGCGCGCGCTCGCCAGGACCAGGCCGGCCGCTCCGCGGGCGCGCAGCCGGGGCCGAGCTGCTGGGGGTGTGCTCGGCGGGTCGCGCTCGCTGCCCTCCCCCCACCCCGCCCCCCCCGCAGCCTCGGGGGAGGAGGAGGGGAGGAAGCAAATGGGAGCGTGAGCCGCATGGCGGCGGGGGGACCGAGTGTGAAAACCCGACGCGAAGTGCTCTAATAACGCCCCCCTCCCCCCCCGCAATAAGTTGCTTTCCTTTGCAAATGCGTTTTCAAAGCGCAGGGCTCCTGCTGACGTGGTCAGATTTGCACCCTTGGGTTTCCAGCGCTGGCATCCCGGCTCGGAAGCTGGAGGATCAAACGCCTCGGCTGCCTTTAGCAGCAATAAAACTTCACACGCCCGTCCGTTTTCCCCGTCCCATTTGTCCCGGGGCTGAGCAAAAGCGGGGGGAGGGAGGGGGGGGGGGGGGGGGGGAGTGCAGAGCCGCTGCCTCCGCCGCCTTTCCCACGTCGTGTTTGCGCAGCCTTATCGGCGCGGGGAGGGGGGGGGCGGGGGTGTTTTGCACGGCGGCTCCCGGCCCGCCCTGGACTCCCGGCCCGGGAAAGCAGCCCCGCGGTCAGGGCCCTGCCGCTGCCTTCCCTTCGGTCCGGTGGCGGGGGGCGGCCCGGCGGGGGTTCGGCGAGAAGCTGGCGCGGCCCGGCGGGTCACAAGAGCCCGGCGGCCGCTGGGCCGCGGCGGGGGGTGAGCGCGGGAGGGAGGGGTGCGGGGTGGGGGGATACGGGGGGCGCACGTCAGCCCGGCCGGTGCAGGGTTAACGCCGCCTCGCCCTCGTGCCTGCCCGCCAACCTCTCCCAACCGAAAGAAAAACAAACCGAGGAAAAACAAAGTGGGGCAGCGCGGAGCCCCGAGCGGGGAAGAGGCGGCGGGGGCGCGCAACCCGTGCCCGGCCGCCGTCCCGCCGGGGGCACCGGGGCAGTGCCGGCCCGACCTTTGTTTCAAACCAATTACGTGGCAAAAGTTTATTTTCGGTGGGGCGGGAGGGAGAGGTGTCCCCGGCGGTGCCGCGCCTCTCCACGGCACTACGCGTCCGCCTCCGCTCGGCGGCACCCGCCGCCCGCCCGCTTGGGGAGGCTGCCCGGCCGCTGCGCCGGCGCTTCCCGGCCCGTCGGCGGGGGCCAGGGCCACAGCAGCCGCGGGTGTTCGGCAAGGGGCGCGAAGAAGGGCGTTGGGCAGGGGCCTAGCCCGTACGGCGCGGCGCTGCGCTGCTCTGCTCCACCTCCGCCGGCCCCGGAGCAGCCCCGCCCCGTCCCGTCCGCGCTGCCCCCGCCGCGGGCGCACCCGGCTCGGGTGTAGCGGCGGCCGCCACTCCCCAGCAGCCCGGCCCCCTGCAAAACTCGGGGCGGCCCGGGCGGGGCGGGGCGGCCCGGGGCGGGCGGAGCGGGGCACCGCCCCCGCGGGCCGCAGCAGTGGCGGCGTTTATATGGGGGCGGCGCGGGGTGCCGCGGAGTTCCCGCAGTTCGCCCGCTGCTGTGCAGCCGCTGTTGCCGCCTCGGCCCGGCACCCGCCGTCCCGCCGGGAAGGAGACGGGACCATTTCGGATCTCAAGCAAACGGCCCCCTCCTATCTAGTCGTGGCTTTTCCAAACCCTCCGAGGAGAGCGGGATCTTTCGGTCCTTCCTGTATTTCCGACCATTACAGGATCTAGAAATGTCGACGACACTTTTATCCGCCTTCTACGACATTGACTTCTTGTGCAAGGTAGGCAGGAGCGTGGCTCCCCAGGCTGCCAGCGCCGGAGCGCCGCCGCGGTTTGCGGGACGGGGCGGCTCGGGACGGGGGCCGGGTCCCGGCGGGGCGGGAGGCCCGCGCCCGCCCGGGACGGGGTGCGTGGCTGGCTCCGCGGGCGGGTCGCCGCCGAACAGCTGGCCGGGCTAATGCAGCGCGGGCCCCGCTGCCAGGCGGCTGACGCAAGGCTGCGAGCCCCGGAGAGGCGTGCTGCGCCCTCGCTGCGGGGGCTCTCGGGGCGGGTCGTGGTGTGGAGGCGCCGAGCCGCTCCGCGGGCGCTCGCCCGCTGGCCTTGCGCTGCCGAGAAAACTTTGTCCAAGTTAGGCAGCGCGGCGTGGCAGGGGGCTGCGCCCCCGCTTTGCCCCGCTCGCTGCAGACGCGCTTGTGGGGCCGGCCGGGCGGCTCGACCCCCCGCCCCCGGCCCCGCCGTGCGCTTGGGGGGTGCCGCGGCGGTGGGCTGGCGGTCACGCTGCAACACCCTCTCTTTCTCCCGCTCCCTGTCTCACCCGCCCCCTCCCTCCTTCCCTCCCCCCGCCCCGGCAGACGGAGAAGTCCCTGACCAACCTCAGCAGCATGCTGGACAAGAAGGCCGTGGGGACCCCGGTGACCCCCCCCAGCTCCAGCTTCGCGCCGGGCTTCCTGCGGCGGCACTCGACCAGCAACCTGCCGGCGCTGGCCGGTGGCTCCAAGTTCCCCAGCCCCACAGGCTCCAGCTCTTCCTCCACCTCCTCCTCCTCCTCCTCCTCCTCGTTCGGCAGCCTGAAGGAGACGGGCTCCGGCGGAGGCGGCGGCAGCAGCAGCCCCACGGCCCTGCTCAACAAGGAGAACAAGTTCCGGGACCGCTCCTTCAGCGAGAACGGCGAGCGCAGCCAGCACCTCATGCAGCAGCTCCAGCAGCAGCAGGCGGCGGCGGCGGCCGGCAAAGGGGGCGGCTCCGGCGGTGGCGGGGCCCCCATCAACTCGACGCGCTACAAGACGGAGCTGTGCCGCCCCTTCGAGGAGAGCGGCGCCTGCAAGTACGGCGAGAAGTGCCAGTTCGCCCACGGCTTCCACGAGCTGCGCAGCCTCACCCGCCACCCCAAGTACAAGACCGAGCTCTGCCGCACCTTCCACACCATCGGCTTCTGCCCCTACGGCCCGCGCTGCCACTTCATCCACAACGCCGACGAGCGCCGCCCGGCGCCCGGCGGGGGCACGGCCGCCCCCCCCGCCGCCGCCGCGGGGCCGCACCACCACCCGCACCACCCGCCCCCGCACCCCGCCGGCAGCACCGGCGACCTCCGCGCCTTCGCCCCCCGCGACCACCCGCTGGGCGGCGGCGGCGGCTTCGGGCACCCGCGCGGCGGCGAGCGGCCCAAGCTGCACCACAGCCTGAGCTTCTCCGGCTTCTCCGCCCACCACCACCACCACCATCCGCATCCCCACAGCGCCGCCCCGCCGCCGCCGCCGCCCGCTGGCCGCCTGGACGCCGCCCTGCTGGAGAGCCCCGGCGGGTCGCGCACGCCGCCGCCGCCCGCCTCCGCCTCCTACTGCGAGGAGCTGCTCTCGCCGCCCTGCGCCAACAACGCCTTCGCCTTCTCGGGGCAGGAGCTGGGCAGCCTCATCGCCCCGCTCGCCCTCCACACCCAGAACTTCGCGGCCGCCGCTGCCGCGGCAGCCGCCGCCGCCGCCTCCGCCTACTACCGCTGCCAGCAGCAGCCGCCGCCGCCGCCCGGTGGGGCCTGCCCGCCGCCCCCCGCCTCGCCGCCCTTCAGCTTCCAGCCTCTCCGACGCCTCTCCGAGTCGCCCGTCTTCGACGCGCCGCCCAGCCCGCCGGACTCCCTCTCCGACCGGGAGAGCTACCTGAGCGGCTCGCTCAGCTCCGGCTCGCTCAGCGGCTCCGAGTCGCCCAGCCTGGACTCGGGCCGCCGCCTGCCCATCTTCAGCCGCCTCTCCATCTCCGACGACTAGGGGTGCGGGGGGGGGCGCCCGGCCCTGCGGCTGCCGAGCAAGTAAGTTAACGAGCGAAGAAAGCGAATCCTTTTCTTTTTTTTGTTTTTTTATATATCTATCTTATCTATATATACACCGAGAGCTGAACAAAACAAAAAACAAAAAAAGCATTTTGCAAAAGGGCAAATGACACGAACTGAACAAACCTATTTTTATAGAGAGACCTTGGAAGAAGGGGATTTTTGTTTCGGGGTTTTTTGTTGTTGTTCTTTGGAGACAAGTTATGATATGCACCAGCAGCAGCCATTCCATCTGTGTTCAGAAAAAGAAAAGAGCGAGCATTAGAAAAGATGCCACCAGAAAGCAACAAACAATCCGGGGAGCGTTCGTCCTGCCTGTCCAGCTCCTCCAGACCTTCAGACACACATGAAAAAAGTTACAAACTAGTTTGTCTTTCAGTCCAGTTCAAATAAAAACACAGAACGTACTAAACCTATAAGCTTTTTTTAAAAAGAAAAATCCAACATCCTGCCAAGAATATGCCTTGATAACAACCTTCTTTTTTTATATATCTATATATTATTATTATAACAAATGCTAAAACCTTCATTCCAAAGTTTAATATTGGTTCCATTGCCACCACTTAGTGGATGTTTGGCTTAGAACAATTTTTTTTTGTTGTTGCTTTATTTGGAAGCACTCAATTGAGTTTAGTTTGTAATTGTTGGAGAATAACTGCTGATTTTTTTTAATTTTTTTTTTAGCTGTTTGAGTTGATTTGCATGAGTGAGTCACTGCACACAACTCAATATGAAACTATTTAACTTATTTATTATCTTGTGAAAAGTATACATTGGTAATTTGTTCATACTGTATTTATCGGGTATGATGAAAAGCAATAGATATATATTCTTTTATTATGTTTAAATTATGATTGCCATTATTAATCGGCGAAATGTGGAGTGTGTTCTTTTCACAGTAATATATGCCTTTTTGTAACTTCACTTGGTTATTTTATTGTAAATGAGTAAAATTCTTAATTTAAGAGATTGTATGTAATATTTATTTCATTAATTTCTTTCCTTGTTTACGTAAATCTGAAAGATTGCATGGTTTCTTTATAGAAATCGGTCTCGATGCTGTGGAAGTAGTTTGAGGAATTTCTATGGGTTTTTTTAGAATGTAAATGGTTGTAGCCCGTCCGAGTTGAAAAACATACGAGAAAAAAAAGACTGACTTAGCAATCAGACTTCAAAGTGGCAAATCTAATTCAGACTTGTTTAAAGTAACCAAAAAGTATTTTCTGTTGCCTAACTCCACCAATCACACTGTGATATCGTCTCAAAGTATGTAGCAATAATTGGGGGTCCCAGTATTATGTCTCACAGTGCCTTCTTGAGGGTCCACGCTTGCCTTAAATATCAACCAAATAAGTATTTTTCTTAATGCTTGAGATAATTTGAATGTAGGGATGGGTTTTAACTGCAGCAAAATCTTGCCACTCTTGATTTTTCTAAGAATGGAGGCCATCTTTGGATCTGAAACTTTAGATATTATACGAACATATCTTGTTTGATTGAATTCCAAAACTTGTAATTTTTTTTTTCCTTATGTAGAAAGTCGGGAGTTTTCCAAAACTTTCCTGGACGGTGGATGAATGAGCAGTAGCTTAGTTTTGTTTGTACATAGGTACAGGTTGAGCACTATGTACTCTTTTGGACTACTTTAACAGAAGTATGTTTTGAATGTAACTAAAGGATAAGTCAACTTGAGTTGTAATATATTTTTCGGGAGTCAGTTCACTACAAGTTGTGTGAGACTGTAAACTTTGTACTGTAAATGTTTTGTAGTTCTCCCAATAAAATTTTTTGGAAAAAAAAAAAAAAAAGCCAAGTAACCCTTCAAACTGTGGAAGCTGTGTCTGCCAGGCAGAGAGTGTTTCTTGCTGAACAGCACCCCAATCACCACCGTGCCTAGCTACAGATTAACCAGTTTGCACTCTAGCTCCAGTCCACTCCTGCAGCGATCGCTGGTCGGCGGCCAAAGCTAATAAATGCTTCCAGAAGGTTCGGGAGTATTGGCGTTAGCGGTGTCCTGTATACTCTTTTTTTCTTTTTTTTTTTTTTTTTTTTTTACCCCTCTGTCAGAAAAAGAGGGTGAAGGATCAAACCTTAGAAGCTTGCAGCTTAACAGCTGGAGGGGAAAAATCTAGTAATGGCATTTATCAATCACATTGCTTATGGGGAGATATGTGCCCCCCTGGTTGGGGGTAAGGAGGAGATGGCAGTTTGGGTAATAAAAAGGCATAATAAGGTTTACATTTTGTCCCAAAAGCTTTGTTCCTCTCCACTTGAAGGAATGTGGACCCAGCTGAGGGCACATCGGTGTTAATCAGGCTGGCATTAAATGTGTTAATCAGTTTTCAGGGCCTCGGTTTTAAGCAAATTAACTTTGTGAGGGTATATTTATATAACAAAATACTTGGCGGCCTGGGGACTGTGTGTTCATTAATACTGGAGGAATTTTAGCTAATAACTCCACGGTTCGGTCCCTTATTCCAATCAGTCCCTTAAACTTTTAAGGCACAATTTCTATGGGCTTATTTTTGTTCTTTTGTCATACTACTAATAAATGTTGTTAACATTATGGCATCTCTGTGCTGCCTGGATGGCCACAGGACTTTCTATAAATACAAGGTAGAATGTAATACCGGTGCCATATGTTTGTGTAACAAACCTTGGACTGACTCTGGGTTTAAAATTAAAACAAACGTAAGCAATGTATGACAACACAGCCCAGCTCCAGCAATCACCCTGTTTTTTATGGATTGCGCTGACGTCCTGGCTCAGAATTGCTCCCTTTGATTCCCCAGACTGATTTCTGAGGAAATTTCTCTCTGGCGCTGCCTGCACAGTAGCGCAGAGCGTTGCCGGGTCCTTCTCCGGGCATCCCTGGTACAGATCCCATGGCTGCGAGGAGGAGGCGTTCACCAGCATTCTGCAGGAACGGGGAGTAGCTGTTGGTTTGAGCGGGGCCTGAGCTGAAGTCTGAACTCACTTTTGGGATTTTTGAAACTAATCGTCTGGCTAAAACTGCGTTAATTAGGAGTGCGTGTCTCATTTGGTTTCAGATTTTCTTTCTTCCCTAGGTATGATTTTCATTTCTCTCCCTTGCCCACCTCTTTCTTACCGCCGCAGATAAGGACCACATTTATTGCTGTATTTCCCTGACTTGGGACAGTGGCGCTCGTTAGCGCAGCGCTTTCATCTTCCCTGCAGTTTTCTGTTGGGTGAGCAGGATCTGGGTGAGGGTGCCGGGCTTGGCTTTGGTGTCTCCCGGCTGGAAGAACTCTGGAAGCTTTACAGCAGCTGCCCCACATGAAACGCAACCGCGCTGGTGTCGACTCGAGCATCTTGTGCCTTGAGGTTGGCAGGATGGGATGGGTGGCAGCCTACGCGTGTCTCCCGGTGGGCTAGTGGTGAGCCGGTATGTGGGGAGAGCCAGGATGTATGGGGAATGGGACCTGAGCCGCCCTCTGCCCTGCTCCAGGCGAGCGGTGCTCCGAGGCCACCTGTCCTGCGCCCTGTTTTGTTTGTACCCCTGCAAAAGCGGGCTGCAAAACAATCCGTTGCAGCGTTACGTGCTGCCGTTCAGAAAACCAGAAGTCCTTGAACTGGGAAGATAAATGTCTGTTTCTTGCGCTGAACAATCAAGTGTTCACCTTTAAACTGGTGACTTGTGTTGTTGATTTAAGCAAACGTCCTCTTGCTTTCATGTCAAAACTCAGTGAAGCATGTAAAGCTGGTCAGACCATTCAGAAATTTCCTGATACCTTGCAATAAATCAATAAACTCTGCATAAAAACAAACCGTTTTTCTTCAAGGGCTTTGTGTTGAGAAGAAACTCTAAGGACTCTGCTATTGTCTGTTGGAGATGTGATATTTCCCTTAATAGTTGGGGCATTTAAGATTACTTTGATGACCTGGAAAATGGGGATCTTCCTAATCATTGGTTAGGACTGAGTCTTGCATGCTTGCATTAGTTGATAATCTGAAAGAAATTGCAGCAGAGACCTAAATTTGTAGAAATAGCAGTAATGGTGTAGATCTTGAAATAGGGATTGATTTAATGTGGCTTGGTATGGTCATCAGGGGATTTTCAAATGTATCAAATCAACAGTTGTGATTCTTACTTTGTAGTCCTCTCAGTTTCTTGGTGGCTCTTGCTTGCTCTAGTTTTCTCTGTTTGCCTTCTTCAGGTGGAGCGGGTTGTGCTCTAACTCTGGTGCTTTTGCTTTCTCAGGGCTTTGGGGTTTGCTGCCTGACCCAAGTTAATACAAAACTTAAAACACAATTCAGCACACGGCTAAATGGATTGCACACCACCGAAAATGCTCCCAGCAGCATGCCACGAAGCACAGGAATGCTGCTCTTCACTTGGCGCATCACGGCTGAAGCATGTGCTGATTTCACTGTACCCCCAGATTTGCCCCCAGTTTGAGTGTAGAAACTGGAATTACAGCACGGTCACTGGTGTCACTTGTGGAAGAGGCACATCGTCACCGGAGGAGCTGGTAGGCTGGCAGCTCTTCTCTCTGCTGTATTGCTCAATGCTGGACCCAGCAAACCAATACCGCAGTGGTTAAATACGTAGGCAGGCAATGAATCCTTTTCCAGAATATCACCTAAATGTCAGATGCAACTCTCTACTTTGAAAAATAAATTATTGCCCTCTCCACATTTTCTGTCCCTATCCTATCCCATCGTTAGGTGTGCATCTTGGATTTTAAAAGAAGGCCCAAGATTTAATTTTTGTTTATGATTGAGATGTACATTCTATTTATTTCATTTTACTAGTACAGCATTAAAGCTAAGAGACTTGTACTGTGTATTTTTAGATGTGTGGTCTCTTTCCTTGCAGACCTTGAGTGTGAATCCTACTTGCCAGAGCTTCAGGCGGTGGTGCTCTGTCACTGACAAGATAGGACGTTTCAGGTTTTGCCTGCAGAGCCTACAGACCTGGGCAGCACATTAGCTTGGGAAATTGTAATTTCGCTTTCTCACCCTTCAGCTTAAACCCAGTGGCTTAAGGAGAAGGTACTGGGCTTCCCACTTCATTGCATCTTTAGTACAGTCACATCGTCCCTTCTGCCAACCCTGCAGCTGGTTGGTACCTGCCCAGAGAGGGGCAGGAGTATCCCGAATGCCCACAGCCAGACACGTAAGTGCTTACCTGCTAAAGAAGTAAGTGGAGGGCTGGGAGGAAAACGATGCACTGGAGGTGATGTAGCATGTTAGCTCCACCAGATGAGAGCAGTTTCTCTGCTCTGTTCCTGCCCAACCCTTTCTGACCCACTCCCTGAGCCAGTTCGAGTCGCTGCTCTGGCAGAGCACCCCAGCACCCGCTTGCACCACATGGCTGGGGATGGGCACTTGGTCCACTGCCACCAAAAGGTCCACTCACCCCCTGCCAGGTCTGGCACTCGCCACATCTGCCCCGGGGGCTGATGCACTTTACCAGCCAGGCAGAAAGGAAAAAAAAGGGGTTTTCTGCTGGGGTTGAGTTGACGCGGGTCGATGAGGAGTCTGACAGTTTCAGAGCTGGTGCAAGGGAGGAGGAGGTAGAGCCCCTCATCCCGGCAAGGAGGCAGGAGTGACAGGATGGAGGACGAGGGAACTCCCCACCAAGCTGCTAGATTGGCTTATCCCTCCTGTGTCGGTTTTGCTCAGTTTGAAGAAACAGTTTCCTCCACAGTTTTTTGGGAAATTCTTAGCATGCCCATTTTAATAATGCTTTTCTATATTGGTGATTAGGAAAGACTCGCATGGACCTTGAGTATTTCTTGTGCTGTTTGAAAAGATACCGACATTTAAAGGAAGGCTCAAATCAAGATACGGCTTAATTAATGTGAATGTATCCCCGAGCGGTTATTTTTTCTGGTTTACTGGAAATCGCATGAAGGTTGTGTGGCAAAGCTCTGCACCTTCTGAGAAGTGCTGAATGTGAAGGGAAGCGCTTGTTATCAGCTGGCACAGATTCAGCAGGTTGTGTAATTTTTGCAGCATATGTACTGAAGAACATCGATTTGTAGGTCTAGCTCTTTTATTAATATTAAGAATTTAATATTGGAGAGGAGGGCGGAGGAGTGAGATTCCTCCCTTGAGGTCTAGAGGACCTTGTCTCTGAAGAGAATTTCTTGTCTCAAAGCTTAGTCAGACAGATATGACTCATTTCATCTCTCCTTTCAAAGAGGTATAATGGATATGTTAATGGCGTCATTTTGGGGTGAACCCCCCCAAAGTTTGCATTCCTGAGGAAAGCAGGCAAAATTACCCTGACAAATCTCCTCTCTGTTGCTGAAGAGGGATAGATGACATCTGCTGAGTAATTTCTATTCTGTGCACCATCCGAGAAGGAAACGCAGGGTAATTTAACCCCCCTTTTTCTACCCTGGTTAATAACATCAACAGGGAGCTGGATATGCTGAAATCTAAATACGAGGGTCCTGTATCAGCGGATTATTACCTTATCTTTTCTGAATGACGTTCACTTGAATACCTGGAATCGTAATAGCTGCTCAAGATAAGAAGTGGAGGGAAATTCAATAACAGCGAGAGGCCTGGTAACTTATGAGATCTTGATTAGCCTTCAGCTGCACCTAAATGTTGGGAAAGGATTCCCTGTACTGTATATGCAAGGGGAGCTGAAGAGCAGTGTGAAAGCCATACCCTCGTTGCAGAGGCGCTTTAACAACTGGCTTTTGTGATTATCAAGGCTTTCTGATATCCACCTATATATATGTGAACTGTCTGACTTTTCCATGGATGACCATTTTTCATCCTAATTTTAATCGCTGTAGAATTCCAGCCTTGCTGGCTGTGGAGGGTAGGTAGCTCTGGCCCCTGCAGAGCTCTTGCTGGCGGGGTTGCACGTGAGGCTCTGAATCTCCTCAGTACCATCAAATCTGAAACTGGACTCTCTCCTCTTAGTAGAGGCCGTAATCTGGCTGATGGCATTGGGTGGCAGTTTACCCTTCCCATGGTGAGCGTGGGGAAGGGAGAAGGGGAATCTGGGATGGGTCGGTGAGCTGGTCTGACGCCTCGCTGCTGCCCGGCAGCGCAGTGGCAACGGTGGGCTGGCATCAAAGGGAAGGCCACCCCAATACCTCCTCACAGGGCAGCAGGGCGCCAGGGCAGCCTGTGCCCATTGTGTGCCCGCATCGGGTTGAGGTGTGCTCGGTCCCTGCGTTGGACGCCCTTTGGCTCTGCTGTAGAAGGGGCGGCGGGGGCTTGATATGGAGCGCTGCAGTTGTGTTATAAGGGCTGAACAGCATGCTGTAAATCTTAGGAGATGAATTCAGTGTTAACAAATACTTTTTTTAAAGGTCAGATTAGATGAGGAATGCAGCGATTTGCCAATCCAAATGAACACTAACTCTAAAAAGACAGGAATGTGTTTTCTGCAAGATTAGTGCTCTGATCTGGACTCATCCCATGGCCCCATGGCTGTGGAACAAAAGCAGGAGTGAGGGCAGGAGTATGTGCAACGTGGGGCTCGGACCTTGGCTTTCAGCAGCACTGCACCTTTATGCTGGCTTGAACTGCCCGTGGAACTGCAGCCCAAGTCATGTTCTGCGGTGTTTTTTCTGTGTACGTGGTCGAAATCCCAGGATGTATCAAATCCCAGGGGACAGGGGGAGGCAAAGCCTTGTGCAGCAAACTGTGTTGAGCTTCCTACAGATGCACCTGAATGTTCTACTTCAGTTTGGCTGGTTTGGGTTTTGGGAAGTGCAGCTGGGGAGACTGGGGTGATGATGTCGAGGAAGGGGAAGCCTGGAAAAGCTGTCTCCCCTGAAAGTGGGGCACAGCTCTCGGCTAATGTCAACATGAAGACCAAGTCGTGACCTCTCCTGTCTACTCACAATATTTCCTGAGGTAACCTGCATCTTTCAGAGGACATTCAAGATTGAATTCAGAATTCATAGAACAAAAGTTAATACCAAACTGTTTGCTGGAAGAACATTGCAAAGCGAGTAATAAACATCTCATTTTATGGTGTCTGTCTCCATCTGCAAATAGAAGGTGAGCCTAAATGTGAGGCCATCATTTAATAGCTGTCACATTTGGAACAGATGCTTTTTGATGACTCTGACGAGAGCGTGGAGCCAGTGAATATTTTGAATAATACAACTCTTTGACTTTCACAAATGAACAGTCATAAGAAGCGGAAGGGATGATACACCTGAAATCTCCAGCTCTGCTGAAGAAGACGACAGCAGCTCATTAGAAAATTTCTCTCCACTTTCCCATCCAATAGTTGATATGGGCACACAGTCGGGAACATCTGTGGATTGGGTTAGTATGACTGAAAGAAATATGTCCCAAAAGCTCAGCACCTGGGGAGCCAGTAGGACTTGGTGGAAATAATCCTTATTCTTAAAGTAATTACAGAAATGCAACCTGACTGGTGAGTAGAGGCTACTGCTGCAAGAGTAATAGCCAGAGATTTAGAAAGGGAGGCTTTCAAACCACTGGTAAATACTAGCTCTGAAAGAGGTAACATGAATAACAGACAATGGAATACATGATGTGTATGCAATGGTGTATACATTAGGCAATACTGAACGTCTGATCCAGGGAGTAATCGCAGTTTGATATAGGGTAGGTGCTGTTAGGTTGGTAGGAACAAATTAAATTGAATAATGATTTTTTTTAAAAATTAATTCACAGTCAATAATCATAAAGATGGTCAGTTTAGATGAGATTTGCATATTTATTTCTTAAAGTGCACATTACCAAAACCTTCCAGAACACAGAAATATGTGTGTATGTTTTAGTTCCCGAAAACAGTGTATAGGTGTGTGTTGTGGCATCCTCCAGAAGCCCTTGCCCTTGCGGAGGTACAGCCTGGTGTCAGAGGGACTGCAGCCCTTGCCGAAGAGCAGTGGCAGGCAGCAGAATGTGTCTGCCCAGCTTGCTTTCACCACCTGAATTTGGGAAGAGTTTGGCTCAGAGTGTAGCTGGGATTTCATCTGGAGGAGACCTTTGTGGGACAGTAAAGCCAAGAGTGGCAGGATCCTGCTCAGTCCCTTGCAGGAGACACGCGAGTGTTGTTCTAGCATATCAAAGACGTATTTGCTCCTGGTTTCACTGATCTTAATTGTTTTATTCAGAAATACTATTTAGCCTTGCAGAGACTGCTCCTGCACCCATTGACATGAGAATCTGAATCCAATACTTAACCTTTTATTATAAATTGCCTTGGATGTTTAGCAGGGGTTCTGGGAGCTCAGCTGGCCATAGCTTTTACCATGATGTGTAGCAGGAGTCCCCAGTGAGCATCTTAAAGCCTGGAACAGCTGTACCCTGCCAGGTGGAAGTGGCTGTCCTGCTTACCCCTCTGCCCTAAAACGAGGGGCCATTGGTTCCAGGTGTGATGCTCCCCTTGTGTCAGGCTGATCCTGGGCTGCCATTTGGTACCTAAGCAGCGGCATGCGTGTTGAGAAAGCCAGTGAAAACATCAATGAGGTGAAGCTCTTGGTGCTTTATTAATGCAGGAGACCCCAAAAGGACCTGTCTGGGTTTCTTTGATCTTTTTTGTTAACTAACACTTTATAACATGGAGCGTTTTCACCTTACAGCTCTAAAAACTGATTGGTAAGGGCAGTTGTTCAAGTGGTGTGGAATTCATGGAGATTGAGCAGACATTGTTATCCAGATGGAAAAGCAAATGCTCAGTGTCTTGAAGTTTCCTTGAAACTATAGGAAATGTACTTTCTGTAACTCCAGAACTAGTAGTAGAAAGGGAAAAAGAGGGAGGCTGAAAATCAGCCAGTTAGTATTACTATAACATAAAGAAAGGCAGAACTTAACATTTCATGATTGTGCCAGCATTATGCAAGCAAAGAAGGGCATTGTAAGTTAGAAACCACAGCGCATAAGTAGCGTTATTGCCTTGGCCGCATGGAGAAAAGAAACTGTAAATACTGCATGCAACTTCCCCTTGTACTGCATCTGACATTGAAGAAATAATTCACAAAAGCATTCAGTATCCCACAACCTCTCAGGATAGTTAGCTTTTCTGATGCAAATGACCCATCATTCTATAAGTTGAACAGCTCCCAGGCACTAAAATGTTCCAGCAGAACCCAATCTTATTGAATCCACTTGTTCTCAGTTCTCTCAATGAGCCCAATTAAGTGCAGGTGGAAATGGTTGTGCTCAAAATGACTTGCAGAGACCCAGGTATCCTGGTGAGCTTTGGGTGAGAGGAAGGTCAGGTTCTTCTGAAACCTGCTTTGTAACCTTCCTTGTTTGTGCAGAGCTCCGTGTTTGTGAGCCCTAGGCACTGCTGTGCTGTGACTTTCAGCAAAATATGTAAGTACGTGGTTTCTCAGTAGTTCTTTTCTAAGGAATTTTATTAATTCTGAGGAGATTAAGGGTATTTTGGGGGTTTTTATTTTGAACAATTCTTTGTAGGAATTGGGATGAGTGGGGAATTTAGGGGAATGCTGCTGCTCGTGATGATAGAGCTCTCTTATCCTGCCATCAGTGTTTTGTAATGTTAGCTCTGCGTCTGGCTTCTTGAATTTGTGTCTGAATTCTGATGTGGAAGACAGAATGTGACCAAAGCTGTGTTGTAGTGGTGGGTTTGAGTTTATAGCAAAGTTTTCTCCTTCAGTTTGGAGCCCTCTCGTAAAGGGCTCTCTGCATTTGTTCAGCATGAGAGGTATGTAGCTGGAATTTGGAGAGGGCTAAGTGAAGTACGAAAGATAAATCCTAATTTATTTGGTAAATATCGTGACACCTGATAAATAATTCAGTGAAACAAGACAAGAACCTCTTTGAAAGAGCAACCTCTTCAGGGGAAAGTTTCTAGTTTGCCATGTACCTGGTTGGGAGGGACCCGGGTGGGCTGTGGAGGTTTGGGAACTGGAAAATTCTGAGAATCCTGGAGAAAGTTGATCATTGTGATGTGGGTTTTTTCATTCCCCCCCTCCCCGCATTGAAGCAAATGGCAAAGGCTGGGCATTTTGAAGTGGAGGGAAAGGGTAGGTCATTTTTAAGAGTAATAAATTCCCTTGAGCAGGCAAACTCCTGAGTTTGTCTTCCACGACTGCCCCAGTTCTCAATAGCATCCCTGTGACACCACTGGTGTTCAGAGACTGTCAGCCCTGGAAAAACACCAGCCCTACCTCGCTGCTGTGCTGATGGTTGCTCGTGGAAGCTGTAACTCCTGGTGGGCCTGGGAAGAAATACTGTGTCTTTCAGGGGTTGTGTCCAGCTGGTAGCACCAAAGCAGAAAGCAATATGGAGAAATGTGCATCATCCTCCTCTCGCATGCAGTTCCATCTCTCTGTAGGTAGCACAGCTTTCGGCTGCTGCTGCTTTTCGTGGCTTTCCACCACTGCTAAGCGGTTTTCTTTGAACCAAGTGCACAGCCTGCTGCTATCCTTGGCTCCTGCACCCTAAAGGTGTCCTGGTATGCTCTGTTGTTGTTTTCTTGCCAACTCTGATTCAGGCATGGCTATGGGGATAGACTAATTCTATATTCAGCTGGAAGTTTGGCAACTTCAGTGGTCACTTCTAATCCATCGTTGAACACGTTAAACCATGATCTTCATATTTCCAAGTATGTGGTCCTCAAAGGGCCTTGTAAATCCTTCTGCATTGCAGCAAAACTGCTTTAACAATTTTTAGCTGGCTAATACCTATAGTGTAGCCATAGAGAGTCTTGTATCCGTGTTGTGTGTGTTCTGCTTTAGTTAGAAACAATCTTCTGATATCTGAAGGACCAAGGCAGGAGCATAACTTTATTTTTTCTCCCCACTTTATTTGATCAAAGATGTACCTAAGTGCAATGACACTTCTTTGTGGTGTGCCTTTGTATGTACGGACTGTACTTTCCCACACCAGACTCAGATTTGGTTGCTAAAAACCAGAGTGCAGTTGGTGTAGTTTGTAGGGTTATTGGTCTGGCCTCCTATTTAAAACTTATCAACTTCCTCAACATGTTATTCTTAGCGTTAACATTGCGTTTTGTCTTTCTGTGTATTCCCTCATGGAAAATATGCAGCCCGGTGTTAGTCACAGTAACAGCTGATTTCAGTAGTGGGCAAGCTGCACCCTGTTCCAACTTGTGCAAAGCTGTTTATTGATCTTGTGATTGTAGAAATGAAAGAGTTGCCTGTGTTTTAGCTGGCCTGATGTGTGGTATGTGTGGCCATATACATTTACACATGCATGTGTGTTTTATTTATTTATAGTTTATATATTTAAATAAATATAGGTGTATATTTAATGTGTATTTATTATATATATAATAATAGCAACATGAGTCCTGCTGTCCATTTGGCTTCAGTCTGGGCAAATACCTCTGTTGGTCATGATGTGCAAGATACTCATAGAGGTAAAATTTCTTGTGAGGATAGATTGATTGTTCAGTCATTACGCTGTTTAATAATACTTACACAAGTCAGTTAATTGTGGTAGGATGTTTCCTTACCTGAGCTCTGTTTCCTGAAAATTTTGATGTAAAATCATTGGGTTTTTTTTCTCAAGGCTTTTTACTTTTCTTGTGTGATGAACTTTTATCATCTGTGTATGTTTGCTGACGAGCAACATGTGACATATATGACAAGTCTATGAATGTGACAGTTGTGGTTACACCCTCTTTAAAGTTATCATCAATACAGCAAGCGATGTTCAGCACTTGGCTGTATTATATTCTGTTCTGCTGGCAGAATTTCCAGCAGATGCTGAGGTACCATTTTAAATGAACTTGTCATTTGTGAAGAAGTAGGAAAAAAGTTCTGCCGTTCGAAGGCAAACTTCCCATGAATGAGAAGTGTTACAGTGTGTACTTGCTTTGCGTATCCTGGGTTTTCATACAGAAGAGAACATAGATGCCTGGTGATTCCCAAATGATTAATATGACTCTACTCCATTGCATTACATCCGTTTGTCCAGATGTCAGAGTAGCAGCTTTGCAATTCTTGAAGTAATTTATTCCTAGGCTAGTTCAACTTATGTATGCTGTGCCCCAAAATGATTAATTTCCTGATCTCCTAATTGCTTAACCTGCCGTGTTGGGTTTTGCTTGGCATTGCACAGCTCTTAAGAAATTGGTTTTCTGCCTTGCTGTTCTGGCTTGAGTTGTCACAATCTGAGTGTTTCGGTCCTGATTTTCTTCTTTCCTCTGTCAGTACAGGAAGCTGAAAACTGCTCTGTACAAATACAAAGGCTTCCTTAAGAAAAGAAGGGTGCTTCATATATCTGTTTATATAAAGACAGACTTTTAACAGCAGGTGTTTTCTGTTAGACACCAAGGAGGCCATATCCCTATTTTTCACTGACCTTTATTGAGAGAAATGTGAAGACTTGACTGTGGGCTTAGATTTAGGTGTGTTTGTATTTGGGCAAGCTGTGGTGGTTGATGTGATTAATCTTCAGTCACTCCTGTGTCATTAGTGAGATGAGGTGGCACCGTAGTGCCTCTTATATGGCAGTTGCTATGTGGATGTGGTGGATCTGGTATCTGCTGGTGAGGTTACAATATTCACATATCAGCCTGAAGTGCTGTACTGAAACCAAGGTTAGTTTAAGAAGAGGTTACCCTATTTCCCCTCTCTCCCTCCCCTTTCATCCACCCAAAATGATGCATCCCTGGCACCTGGGGGTGGTGAGTGTTTTTTGCATACATAATACTTGGTGCTTGCCATTGGTGTGTGGTTTGTCAATGATTATTTACTTGGTTATAGAGAGACTTAAAGATGTTATTATCGATGCCAGATCTAATGAGAGGTTGTTTGGTTGGCATCTGTTTTGGGAGAGTAGTCCTTTATTAGGAAATACAGATGTCAGACACCAACAAGAGACCATCATGCCTGCTTCTTCCTTGCAACTATTGGGAACTTGACTATAAGAAGGAGCCTAATTTTCTGATTCAGTCACATCTGCAGCCTGTGTGCCAGTGTCTTGGTTAGAACTGGATGGCTCGTCTTGGGTGCAGGACATTGTTCTGGTGACCTGAACGCAAAATCCTTTTACTTATATATAAAATGTAGATGAAATTGCTCATTTATTGCTAAAACTTGTATTTCACTAGAAATGCTAGTTGTCCCCAGAAACAGTAAGAGTATGCAGGGTGCTTTGGCCTCTACTAGATGTAAATTGGGCCTTAGCATAGGGGAGGTGCAGTGCCCGACATCTAATGTGTGAATGGGAGAACAATGGCTCATGTCTTCATTTGCTGCCTCAATAGTTCTGATGCTAGTTCTGGTGAGAACCTGCACTTTCTCAGCACTTATGCTCTGGGTCTAGTGGAAGGGGTAGTGGCGCTAAAACCCAGGTGCCCTGACTTGAGTCTGCAATATTATTTTTTTTTTTTGTCATCTTGCACAGACTTGCCCTTCCTTGTGTTTATTTCCTTTCAGCAGAAGTATATGGCCCAGCACATACATGCTTTGCAAAGCATTTTGAAAGCTGCAGACAAAAGGAAGACCTTTGGCATGGCAAGTTACTCTTCTGTATTTGACATATTCACTTACATGGCTCTTAAAGCTGTGCACCTCCAGCAGTGTCTTGCCTGACTAAATCCTGTGAACTGCATTTCCAGGTAGGAATAGCCAACTGTTGGCACTGGGGACTGTTTCACAACTCTGAGAGAGAAAAAAGGCATGCAGTGTAGTTCTGGGAGACAAAGCCTTGTCTAGAGCTGCAGTGACTGCTCTCTAATTGTAAGGTGGTAGGAAAATCCCACTAAACAGATTTTTAATTATTTTTCCCCTCAGCATTATTAAATCGGTCTGCATATGCACCCACTAATGCAGAAAGTAAGCCCAGTCTACGAAGCCTTGGTTTGGTAAGAGTCTTTCAAACCTCTGGGGACACTGGAGCACGGATCAACCTGTGTCTTGAACATTTGGGATGCAAAACTCTTTTGTTTGCCTCTGAAATGAAAGTGAATTGTTGAGTCCTTGGCTTTTATTACCACCGTGTTTAGTGACTGTAGGCCTTTCCTTCCCAATGACCTTGTGTCCCAAACACTAAGCCTTCATAATGTTGACCATCTATTAATCTTGATATTTATCCTCAAAATACATAAAGAAGAATTATGACCTTGGCATAAGAAATGAAAATAAATAGGTAAGGGAAGCTATTATTTATTTTTTCAACATTTGCATTCTGTGTTTTTCTAACATGAATTCATCTTTTCTAACGCTCTCTGGTATCCCACTGATTTGTTCTTAAAATAATTCTTTCTGCACAGCAAGCTTAGTGCTTTGCAGACCACCCAGAACAATTGTACTTAAACTGCAAGTCACATCTAGTGATTGGGTCTTTTTAAAGTTTCAAATAATATTTGGTCTTCCTTGACTTTAATTCAAAAAGCTTATATTTTATATGTGAGATTTTGGAGGATTAAGAAAGGGAGTGGCTGTTCTCCTCCTATTTGCTAAACCCACAGGGGGTATTTAGCCTGATCTTATTTGAGCTCACGTTTGTCTGACAGAGCTTACTCTAATGTCAAGGAGGTATAGATTTCACCCATGCAAATAATACGTGTATTTGCTTATGCTAAGCGATTGATTAGTGTGCATCCATCAGTGGCTGGCAGTACATGTTCTCCATCTTGCTGGGCAGTTTCCATCTGTGGGTTGTTTCTGCAGCAAAACTCTTCTCTTCCTTTGTGTTCTCTAATAGCATCCTCAGTTTTGGTCTCAAAAGAGTGTAAATTCAGTTCTAACATAAGTAATACTGGAATAAATTGCTATATTGACATCTCGAGGCAGTACAGGTGAGGTGCAGTAGGCAGTGAAATGGCAATCAGACCAAGCCAAACCTGGAGTGGGAACCCACGGTGCTGGAGAACCTCTGCCAGCTGTCGTGTCCCTGGCAAAGCTCTTCTATCTGGACTTGGCCAGAGACATGGAGCTCTTTTGAAGGCTTGGGGAAGGTGCACTAGGAGAAATACCACAGTTTCCCATGTCACTTTTGCTACAGCTACCCAGTGGTGTAGTAGCTACCCACCTACTACAGTGCGGTGGTAGCATGTTCCCCATCTGCTGCAAAAGAAGAAACACTCAACAAAGGCAGGCAAACCAAATGAACCGGATCAGCCCACAGGGAGTTACATGGTGTGATGCACAGCCCTGCACCTGAGGGGATGCAGCGGAGTGTGTGTGTGGGAGAAGGCTGTTTACACTGGAAAAATATTTGTCAAGCTATATGTTGGCTCCTCATATAGCAATTTCACTGTCTTTCAGCTAGAGTTACATAATTGTGCAGAGCTTCCTAATTTGTCACTAGAGAGGAATTTTCAGCTTAAGAGAAATACCTATTTAGTAGTTGTGTAAATATAAAGGGTTTGCATTCTTAGGGATATTTTGCTGTCAAAGTACATCTATGTGTGGATTTTTTTAATTTCACTCTTGGTGGAGAGTTCTTGCCTTTTTGAGATATATTCTGTATTATACTTTGAGATGAATAGAATGCTAACACATACTTCACACATTCTGCCATTTCTTGCTCTCTTGACAATAGTTTATCTGTTTACTAAACTTAGAAGACCAGCAATAACTTGTCTCCCCTGAAGCTGATCTACAGTCAATATTGCTTTGTAGCCAACAACTGGAACAACAAAAATAATGTTTTCAAAGGAGAAAATTGTACTGCCAAAACATCCTCTAATGACGTAGGGCTCAAGGTCTGAAAAGGGGTTGTCTGCACTCCTCACTTGTAAGGCAGCTTCACAAGTTATTGTGGAAATTTGTGCTCTGTAGGATTTCTTAAGATGTTTATTTTGCCAAATATGTGACACGCATGCTAACAGTGGACGTGAGAAAATCATCTTACCAGTTGTCTACCAAGCCATCTTGGGTCTCCACAGAGGCAGTTGGGAGATCCAAGCAGATGAAGCTGATCCTCTTCAGTGGAATTTTGGAGGTGCTGAACGAGAGATGAGGACCCCGTTGAAAGAAGATCTGGGTTGCAAAGAGGGAAGGGGAAGTCCATTGTTGGTTGCTAGGTAAAAGACCATCAAGTGCTGAACAGGGGAAGATGCTGAGCTTGGTTTCCATAGTGTTTTAGTGGCTGCATTGCTGATGTATGCACAGATCAATCAGAGACTGACTGCTGGAGTTTGTGTTGGGTAGCTTGAGGCTGGCTCATGTTGACAGCACTGGAGCTAAACTTGGGCATCCTCTAGTCCCTGTCTGCCTTCGGGAGCCTTTAGCTATGAAAAGGCTGAATCAAAGGCATCACAGAGTCAGTGGCGATGAGGCAAGCTGTTGGCTAAAGCACCCTGTCACACAGCGTGGAGCACTGCACTCTCCATAGACCACTTCAGTGGTTTCTGAGTTTCCTTTTGCCATTCCAGGCAGGTGCCTCTTCTCTAGTGCAGGTTAGGAGCCACCATTGATCCAAGTCAAATACTGGGCCCCCCATTTCGGCTTAATGCTACTGGGAGACTAGATGTTCCACCAGTGTTTCCAGTGTCTGTGTGCCTTGGGCTGCTATGCTCCTTCTAGGCAGCTTCTTGAGCTTGCTTCCTGGAATGGCTTGTGTAAATTGCACTGGAAACAGCAAGAAGCCTCCAAAACCAGTTGGCAAAGAAACTTTCTCAGTAGAGCTCAGATGTCGGAAAAGCAGGTTGCAGCTTGGCTGCCATTTGCACTGAATATCTCTTGCTGTGGGGAAAATGAAGAAGCTATTATTTTGAAATCCCTTGTTGAGTGATGATTGATAAGAGCTGTTCATCACAGGGAAACTAATCCAGGAGTCAACAGGTGCCTCTTCTGCATTCTGCAGCCAGTCATGGAAAAAAATGAGAGAGCACAACAGGTTATTCCAATTTGACATGCAGTGCATGGGAACAACAACCGACAAGTCCCAATTTGTGTCCAGCTGCTTAAAAACTACCACCCAGCTTGGTATTATCCTTCTGCCCTCAGGGAGCTTGTCTTGTGAAAAGAGTTATTGATGGCTGATTTCAGCATTCCTCAGGGCTGTGCTCATGGTGAAGTATCTGCCCCAAGTCCTGATTTCAAAGTAAATGATCTCTCAGTCATAAATAAGAAATAGCTTTCTTTAATATATTCTCTTTGTCTATAATCTCAATTCTTATATAAATCATTCCTTTTAAGCTTTCTGCTAGGGAAGACCAGGAGCTTGAGCCACAAATCTTAGCAGAGATGATGGTACAGTGTTTTCAAGTCCAGTTATATAATGAAGTGTAATACGTGTTCCTGTGGACTGAGCAGTTACCCATTTAAATCTGATCAAAATTTGCATTTCCTACAACTTTTCCTGTTAAATTCCACTTCCCTTGTGCTCCATGAGCTTTGCAGAAGGGATCCTTAGTCTGAGGGTTCCTCTTGTGCATTTTAAGTGGGGCAAAGGCTTTTGAATTGTTGCTCACAACAGAGGTGGTGGTGATTGTGTGGCCGGTGGGTAGGGCCAAGGCTGGGTGGACCATCCTGGCAGTTGGCTCTTTATTTTCTGTGGACTCATTGCCTGAGACCACGTCTCTTGGCATGTGCTGCAGAGCCAAAATCTAGATATTGCATGTGGATGCAATGCAGCTTCCAAAGTACACACATTTAATGACATTTCTCTACCTTGGGTAAGGACAGCCAAGCCTAGTAGAGCTGGCTTACGGCTGCTGCACCAGAGAGCTCAGGTCTCCTGCATGGCCTATTTATTGCCCCTGTGCAAATATCCCAAACGCATCAGGGCTGCTCAAATGACACTAATGCCTGCGTTTTGGTGTTTTAGTGTAGTTCATGTGTGGTAGCTGTAGCAGCCTGGTAGAAGACTGGCTGAGAGCCCCTGATGATAATATAAATATGTATTGTAAAAAGGCCTTATCAGCAGTCTTTTCTGCTTTGTGGCTAATCTGTGCTAGTTAACTTAGTATTAGCTTCCTTTCTGCTCCACCTTTCTCTTTTCTAATATCTGACATAAGTTTAGAAGCAAGGGTTGGTGGACATGTCTTCCTTCTGGAAAGGGATTTCATCCAAACTATTACTTCATTTTCTCAAAAATAGGTATGTCAGGTGGTTCAGTCCTCCCACTGCTCCCAGGAGCAGAGACATACCATTTCTCTTCCTCCTTGGTGCAGGTTGTTTACATAAGTGTCAGTGGATCATGGTTCAAAGTATTAATCTCTAACCCAGAAAAGAAAACAGGGTATTGCCAGCTACATGCTTGGAGTTGCATCATTATTAATCACCTGTAGCTATTACAGTCTGAGAAGCAATTCTTCTGTAGTTATTCATGGCAGCTTTGTGTTAGGCAGTGTATAAACACAAATGAGAGATAATCCTGTTTTGATGAATTGCAGTCTAAATAAACAAGCTACACAAAGCATGGAAGAAAGCAAAACTGTGAAATGCCGTAGCATATACAAACCCTTAATCTCTCTGGTTTTCGGCTCCACTTCCGTAAAATGGAGTAATGATGTTATCTTCTAACTTCAATTTAGATTGCAGCCCCACCAGAAGAGGGATTAGCTTCTAATTGTGTTTTGGTGTTGTTTGTGTTTCTACTGTGCTGAGCGTAAGAAGTCCTGATTTTGATTAGGAACTGGGGATACCACTGTAGGAAAAAAAGGTGTGTGTTGGGGGGAGTGGATATCTTCAGTTCAAAGAAAATTGAGAGACAGTGGCATGTGATCCATGTGATGCTAATTGCTACCTCTCATTGCCTTGTTCACTCTTCTGTAAATGTGTCCTGCTGCCTTGAACTGTGCTTAAGCAAAAACAAAAGCGAGATAGAAGTTACAAATGCTATTTGTACTATAATAAAATTCAAGGCTTTTGTAGTGAAATATGAATCCCTGAGCTTGATTTTTAAATTTTAAGAAAACCCTTTAGGAGTCTTCTATTGTTTGGTTTGGGTTTAAGTGTATTAAAATCACTGGTCTGTAGAACAGACCCTTGTGCCTCGTATGTTCTGTATTTTAAAAAAGGCCTTTTTACAGGACAAGTGACGCTTTTTTTTTTTTTGCAAAGAACAAAAACATCTGGGTGAGTGAATCTGTTGGAATTTTTTTTACAAAATAAAGCTAATACTCTACCTTTCCCCACCACAGCAGACTCTGAATTGAGATATATATAGTGCACTTTGAGATGTTCAGCGGACTTCTGTGCATAAGTGGAATCCGTAATAAAAACTTCAATAAGCTGCTTTTGCCAGTGTTTGAAAACTAAGGAGCTCATAAATAATAAAATCATGTGGTAGCCTTGGCAGGATGGTATTCAAACAGCCCATACTCTTCTGCAAAGTGTGAATTCAATGTGTCGTCAGTGGGGGGAAAAAAAAATGCGCTAATCCTAGATGTGTGAGTGCTTGCAGACAGGGAAGCTGGACCATAGATGCAGCACAGAGCACAAGATACAGAAGCAGTTCTAGCCCTAGAGCACCCCATGCTCCCTGCCATATTTTGGGAGGGGGGATCTCTGTCCTCTGTCTGCAGGACAGGGCTACTGGCAGCAAGGAGGAGGTTATTCCCTTCCTTTACTCAATCCCAGCAGTGATTCCTTTGCTTTGAACCTTGTTTAGCGCCTTGTTTCCTTAGCATGCAGGATCTAGCAGAGAGGGATGAGTAGCTGAACAATGTGGTATTCCCTCATGCAAAGCTTCCTGGACATGATGGGAATTTTGCCAGTGCCAGATTGGATCCCACTAATGGAAAAGGCTTACTTGGGAGAAGGACTAGATCAATGCCCTATTGTTCCCTATGCTATATTTAAATGCATGTATTGCATGTGGTGTAGAAATTAAATTTTTGTATTTCTGTGAATCTGTAGCCCCTGTGAATAATTGGAGCTATTCATTTACTGCACTGGCCTAAAGCGCCTGTTGTTCGGAACGGGGCAGTGGTTTTCCTATCTCATCTTCAGCAATGGTGATGAGAGAATAATTGTGGTGGCAGCAGACAAAGGTACTTATTTTTGCAGAGATGACTGGCTGGGCTGGGGGTAAACTGAGCCTTGCTTATTCCTTCCCCACCTGGGTTCCTGGTCTGACTTGAGTTTTAATTTATTTTGTTGGTTTAAACTTGTAATAAAGATGTGGATTAATTTCACGTGCCTGGTGATCATTAAAGGACAGCTGCTCTTTGCCACTTCCATTTAGCAGATAAATGTGTCTTTGTTATTTTTGTATTTGTTTTCTCCCATTGGTTTTGCATTTATCAGTTTTTCTAATTAAAAAAACAACAACAACAGATGAATGGATGCTATTTCTGAAAAGAAAAAGCCCACTGCCCCCAATACAGACAGTCAGTGTCATTTTTGCTGACGGGATGCTTTGCTTTTAAGAAAATCTGGCATTTGAGCTTTTCCTTGGCTTTTGAGAGGAGCCAAATGCATAATTCACTCAGCCTCTGTGCACTACTTTTGAATTCTGCTGTGGCTCCATTTGCAAGAGAATAGCGGGAAGGATGTACAGTGCCTACTTTTCTTGTGCTTGTGACACAGAAAGAAGGGGTGTTGGTTTGATCAACCATAGGCCACTGAAGAGAGATGAAAAGTGGCAAAATGTAAATGAACTCTCTCCCAGCTACTTTCATTGTTTGTCATGCTTGTGTATAATGGCTCATGACACCCAAAACACAGTTTCTTTAAAACCGTTATTGTGTAAGCTTTCGTCAGTGGACTCTGAGGGCATACCTAGGATTTTGGAGATGCAGCTTTAGGAACAAAGAGATCCTCCTTTAGGCTTGAGCATAAAATGAATGTGGTGGTTGTTCTTGAGGTGATACCGGCGGCACCACTTCAGGTGTTAAATGGTGGGACACCTGCAGTGGATGCCTCTGCACATGATTTTGTAGGAGCAGGTTTTGAAACCTGAGATGTTGAGTGTGATCTTACTGTGGCTTAATGTTAAAAAGCCTTGTTTTTCTTGCTGGAGACTGGTTCCCTTGCAGCTGTAGGGCTCTAGCTAGTATAAACAGATATGCCTGAATGCTGTCTGTTGTCTGGCTTAAGGTTTAAGCTTATTTTCCCCAATTCCCAGGCTGACAAAGGTTGGAGGATGGTGAAGGCATGTGGCAGAACCATCGGGATGAGTCAAAAACATCCCTTCTTGTTCAGGCATGTTGGTGGGAGCATCACCGTGACCCAAACTCTTGGGAAGATCCTTGTAAAGAGGAGGAGAAATGGGTGAGAGGTCCACAGGCTGAAGAGCCTCAGACTCCCAGGAGAGAAAAGTAGAAAAATAGGTTTCTCTGTGTCCCACCAAGAGCAAAGTGGCACGGAGATCACTGAATAGGGAGCTGTGCAAAGTACACTCAAAAAACCAGGGCAAGTGAAAAATGTATAGAATATCTGCTGTAGTTCCTGGCTTACTTCTCAGTGAGTTAAAAAAAATTAAAAAGATATATAGATTTCTCCCCTTTCCCCGACCTTGGGTAATATTGCCAGGGTTTGTATACTTCTGCTTTTATCTCCTAGATGTTTCCCATGTTCTCAGCAAATACTAAATCTGCCTATTTTTCTTTTCCCTACTGGTCCAACAGCAAAGAGAATCAACTTCACTTCTCTTATCATATGTTTGGCTATAAATGCTTCCTCACGGTATAGTGATGATGAGCAATGCAGTATCACGATAACCAAATCACCTTAGAAACCAGAGCTAGTTGCCCGTATTAGGTAAATGTAAAACATTGAAGAATTGGTAAGATGAGTGGCAAGGATGTGTTGGCAGAGAGGTAAAAATCCCCAGGCCTCACTTTGACGGATGATATGTGCTGAGGCAGTTTTGTCAACAGGTCTGTATTGCTGAAAGCAGCCTTGAACTGGAAAGGTAAAATGGGCATGTGTGTTAAACACCTGGTACAGGTGGAGGGACACCTTCTGCCCACATCTCCAGGCAGATGCTCTTCTGCGCGCAGGACTTGAGCAAGAGATAAGCAGAGAAAACTACCTCTGCGTGAAGGTGAATCTTGGCCTCAGCCAGTTCCTGAACCACGTGGCCTGACCCACTCTGCTCAAGCTGTGGCACCTTTTGCAGCACGAGGACTGTTTGGCCTGAGAGTGCCCAAGCAACAGCACCGGGCAAGTGGTGACCTCGGGGTGTGCAGTAGTGAAAATGGACAGCCATCCGTTGCCACAGGGTACAGCTGGTGTGACCTGAGTCAGGGCACTGCCTTCCTGCTGGAATGAGATCCAGCTGGGGCCCTGCATGGTCGGAAGCTAATGGCAAGTGCTGGTGGGGAGGTGCTGGCCCTGATCCTGCCACCAACACATCTGCGATGTCCTCAGGGCTAAGGGCCCCCCTTGCAGTATTGACACGCAGGGCAGAATGACTGCCTCAGCACCTGAGCTGCACCTATGGCCAGCAGCAGTCCCAGCCTCTCCCGGCCCCAAACACATCCCCAGCCTGTGGTGGCACAGGTGTACCTGGAAGCCAGCTTGGGAAACTCATCCAAACGAAACCAGCAGTGTTCATCACAACACTAAACCTAAAGGTTTATTAATACACCAATAGAGAGTAACACTGCCAAAAATCAGTTAAAAAGTTGACAAGCTAAAGCACATGGAATTACATTAAAATAAATCGTTCCTCTGATTTTTTAATGTGGATTATTTATTGTTGGCGGATAGTGCAGCATGAGAAGGTGCTGTGGAGTACTGCCTTGGAGACAGTCATTCTAGTATCTAGAGAACCTGACAAATAGGTATAGATGAATCTAAATAGAAAGACCTGGTGTACTAATGGTGGATCTCTTCCAGTTGTCACCAGGTACTTGCCCTCTTATTTCACCCTTCTTTCTTAGGTGGTGGGGGGGAACCAAACCCAAAAAACCCCCCCCAAAAATGGGCAATGAACCTAGAAAGTGTTAGATCAGTGCAGACACCATGAAAAATAACCAGGTTGTGCCTTTGTGGCTTTTGATGTAGCTATGGCTGTTGCTGAAACTAACAGATGCAAAAGCTAACTGCCAGATATCCAGCATGTGTGCCAGTGCTGACAAACCTACCAGATGCCTGACAGCTGGTCTTGCCCCAACTCCAGTGGCTCTTGTATATAGATTGTGAAAACATATTTACTGTATTTATGGGAAGATGCTTTCATGAGATAGCTCAGAGAAACTTTTAGTTGTTGTTCCAAAGGCAAAGTCAATAATCTGCTGAGTTCACGTTAGAAGGAAGAAGGATACTGAAGCCTTGATAATCTTTATCCAATATAAGTCAAGCTTCGTGGGGTGTAGCTTAGTTGCAGAAACTGGATGGTAGGCAATTCAGAGTGTAAATGGTGATTTTGTCCCCTACATCAAGGGTTGTTATATGTAAGCCAACTGGGCAGGTTGGAGAGAAAAAGCTATTTAGATTTTTATAAACAAAGCTTTTGCTGTTCCAGGCTATGATGTTGAGAGGAAATCAATGTTTTTCCACCAAATGTGGTTTTATCTGGCCAGAATAAACAGTTATGACAGGATATTGGTGCTAAATTTATTAATAGTCTTTTCTAGCTTTGAGGTTCTGGGAAAAATTACCTGAGATAGCTAGAAAAAAGTTAAATTCACCTCCATTTTTTTCCTTTACTTCCTGTTTAAGCTTCAGTTAGATATATGAGGGTTTAAACAGCTGACCTGGAATATACCATGCAATAACAATTTTTTTTAAAAAAACTGTAGAAACACAGTTGAGGTTAGGATAAAAATATTCCCTGAAGAGGAGTATATAACAAGATCCTGCAAGGAACAGAATCTCCAAACCAACCATTGACCTGATGCTGATATAGTTAACAAATTCATACTGCAGCTTATGCTAATCATTTTCAAGAAATGCTATTTCTTTCTGTTCAGGTTACAGCACAGGTGGGTTGACTTGCAGCTCTTGGTGTGTCAGCTTCACTTCAGGTTCTTTAAGGTCAGATTTCATTTTGTCCATTGTTAAACTAATGAGATTCTGTTCTGCAAATGATGTTCCTCAAAGGATGGGAATTGCCACAATTTATGTCTGCAGATCTTGGGTGTTTGGCACTTGGGGAGAGGGAAAATAAGTGTGTGTTTTGCTGCGTGTTGTGCCCCAAACCCTCGTGAATCCATCACTTCCTTCTATGGGCTTACCATCAGCACCTTCACAAGATGAGGTTAGACAGCTTTATTTGCAGTCTGAAGTGTTTTATCACCTTATATGTTTCTTGCTTACAAATTTTTCTGAATACAGACACCAATGCTACAACTGAATTCTTGTGGCCAAACACCCAAGAGTAGTCTGGTTATCTCTGAATGTACAAGGGGCTCATTACAAAGGTTGTAGATCTACAAACTTGTGTAGGTTTTGTGTAGTTAATGAGTAAGTGCATCACTTTTGGCACGGCAGCAATGCTAGGCTGTAATTTACAGAAACAAATCGGAAAATGAGTACACCTTTCTACCTGCAGCTTCATGTGTGAATTTGCTCTGCTTCATCTGCTGCAAACATCTCTTTTTTTCCCCACTTGTTCTCAACTTTGCACATAGCCAGACTAAATTATACCACTGCTCCTAGTTTTTTTGAAGCACCTTTGCTTACTTTAGGAGGTATGGAGAGGAATGCTTTGAAGAATCAGTTATTATTATTATGAGTCTCTTTTAGGTAAAGGTAACAGTAGAACTCTAGTTGCTCTGTGTTTGAAATATTCTATCAAAACCACCATTTGCTCTTTAACCCAAGTTACCAAACAGGCAGAAAATGAAAGAGCTCATTCAGGGCTGTGGTCCTGCCAAGCCATGACCATGTGTGTTTCCCAGGACCTTATTTACGAATGAGTTCCGCCTTCCCAGACTTGTAAGAGATTCAAGAATATGAAATTTTTCAGAAAGGATAAAAAGAATCACTTATTTGCTTGCCCTGTGAAGAACTGTTTAGCAAAATCACTGTGAGGTGTTTTGCATGTTGAATGAAGACTGAAAAAGGAGCTTATTTACCCCTAAAGTGAAGTATGTTGCAAAACTGGAAAATATACAACCCTGTGCCCTAGAGTCAAAGGCCTTGGCAAGTCTGCTGACTTGCTTAAGAAAAGGTACAAGGCAGGATTTGGTCTGGAGTACCCCAGTTCCTCATGCTTACCCCAGTTATACATTCAGTATTTTACCATGAAAGACTTTTGTAAACCTTATCTTTTGAACTGCTAATATTGTTCCTTTTTTGAATGCCTTAAAGTGAAGCACAGGGGGAGAAGTCAGATAAGACATGAGTGAAGCTGGTATTTAAGTGATATGAAATTATCTGTTATTTGTTCTGTTGTGCACTGGGGTGTACAGAGGTAACAAGCTTCTACCTTGATATGTGGTTGATAAGCCTGTACCTTGATATGTGGTGGTTGCTGAGGCGAGGCTGAGAATAAGATTACTAGGTTAATTACTGCTGGCATATGGCACTAATGGATGGACCCTGGATTTCCTCTCATCTGGTATTTCCCCTCTTGGTTTTGCTTGGCTTTATAGCTGTGTTAACATGCTCCTTCCTGTTGCGAAAGTTCTGGTAGGAGCCTGGAGGTAGGTTTTACACCCAAATGATGGCATGAAACCCCTCCAGTTGTCTCTGCAATACCCTGTCTCTCCCCTTGCCTTCCCTCTGTTGCCATCCTGCCGTGGGGTAGGCTCCTTGGTCAGGTTGAGCAGCAGGTACCAGTCCTGCTATGCCTTCCAGCAGGAGAAGTCCTCTAGCAACCACCTGAGGAAGCTTTTACGCTGCCTCTGTACCTGTGCAGCACAAGGGAACGGAGATCAAGTATCTCAGTGTCCATCTACCTCCTGGAGGAATGGCCTCCGCAATTGCCTTCTTACGAAGGCTGCCTACTACTGCAGTGACAGCTGGAAGTCTCATCAGGCAATGCATGGAAGAATGACAGTGAAAGGCAGAGGGCACACTATCAGCACAAGCTGCCTCTGTCCTTGGGGCAGATAAAGGAGTGTTTTTGCTGGCTAACTTCACAAGAGGGTTCTGAATTTGGGAAAATAAGCAACAAATCAGATATCTTACTCCTAGTTTTAATGCACAGACTGAGTTTGGGAAGGCTTAGTCAAGCAGCCAGGATGTGGAGGGGGAGATCTTCTCCCAAGCAAAGGAAGAGCAGGGACAAGTGTGGGAAGTGGTAGTACTTACCTAGATGTGCCATTCCAGCCCTTTGTCTAAAATCAGATACACAAATTTCTGTACCTAATGGAAGTGGAGAAAGTGCTGCCTGAGAAATGAAACAATCCCCTCCACTGGCTGCTTGAAACTTCCCTTTATATGGATTTCACTCCAGAGGGAGGTTTCCAAGACCGTGACTTAGGTACCAGGTTGTTTGGGAAGATCTTGATTTGCAGTGGGAAGTGCCTTGCGGAGGGAGCCGTTTAAGGATACGGCTGTTGTGGTCTCCATCTCTCTCTATGGCTGTGGTGCCTGGGCAAGTGAACATGGGTGGAACTGAAGGCTGCTGTGCAATTTTATTCTGCAAGTGTTGGCTCGTTGCTGTGAACCTCGACAGGGGCTTCCAGCGGGCTTGGATGCTGCGAGTACTGCACACCTTGGTCTGCGAGGGAACAGAAGGCCGCTTTGATTTGCGAGGGAGAGAGGGACCTGGGCATGAATAGATGTGGGGGGCATGGGGAGCCCTGTACAGTGACTCTGTCTGCCCTTGGAAACACAGCTCTTGCCCAGGCTGTCTGCCTTTACAGACACAATGCTGTAGCTTGTACTCTGACAGGGACACGTCCCCTGGAGGAAGCTGTTTAACAGCAAATTGGCCTGGTAATTTTTAGTGATGACCCTGTGTTAATTACAAGTTGCTATATTAGTAAATCCTTTCTGAAGACCAGCTGTTGTGTTGGCATTAACTCCCAGACTCAAAATCAACTGCTTGTTTACTAAGTCCCAGGGCAATTAAAGCTCCACACACACACACCCACCCCCCCCCCCCCCCCCCCCCGCCTTTATTGTTTTTATTCAGCTTGGCACAGCCAGGTGATGAACCCTCTTTGCCTCTCCCTTTTCTCTGTGTTGTCCTGCCTGGCTGCTTGGATGGACCATTTCTGATAGACTTCTCCTTTCTAAGTCCTGGGTGCTCGCTTGCCTTGCAGCAGGATGCTGGCACCCCTATCCTGGACCAGGTGTTGTACAAAGAAAACTGGCAGTCCCTCCACTAGGGTCTCGTTTTAGTGAGGTCTGGGGTGGTCACCCAGTAACTCTTTGGAAATGGAAAATAATGTTTTGGAATGGCAATAGTAATGCTGGAAATGGGTCATAGTGGGAATGGATCTTCCATGGTGCGGTGCAGGACAGGAGATTGGGAAGGGAAGATTTAGGCTTGGTTTGGCCAGACTGGTGGTGGCAGCACTAGTGCTGGCCTGTGCCTGGAATCACAAAACAGCCCAGAAAAGGGTTAAGAAGCTGGTTGGAATAAGCTGTCCCTACAGCTGCTGGTGCCTGCAGTACCTACAAGGGACTGTGTCCCCTTTGCTCAGACAGTAGTGTGGTACAGAGCTTTCCCTGCAGGCCCGTGTCCTTCGCTGTGCTGGAGCAGGTCCCAGTATGGGTGGCAGTGCTGTGCCGCCAACAGATGCACTTGCTTCGCTAGTGCTCATGCTGGAGCATGGGTATAGCTCTTGAAGTGGTGGTTTATGTAGGTGTTGGCATGGAAGGACACAGGGAATGGGTGCAGAATACTGCTGAAGACTGTGGGGCTCACCAGCAGCCCCCAGGCATCATGCCCAGCACTGGCCAGACCAACTGCCCTGACACTGCCGGGGCTTCCACTCAGGTGGGGCTGCAGTGGTCTTCCAGTTCTTGGAGCAAATTTCTGGGCACATGGATAATATGGTTGGGACCAGTCTGTCTGGATGTACCAGTGGCACATCATGACAGATTGACTGGATTCCTGTCTTTGAAATGACTGGATGTGTGAATGAGGGGAGAACAGTCATTTGTATCAGCTTTAACTTACAACCCTGTCTTGCAGTGTCCTTGTATCCTACCTAGGGTGGACATCTAGATGGGTATCTGTCAGATTGGGTGATCAGGCTCAGAGGGTGGTGTTTAATGGGTTGCATTCAGCCAGGATGCCAGTGACAAGCACAACACAGGGTCTGCCACGGGGCCTGTCCTGTTTAATATCTTTGTTGGTGACCTGGATGATAGCAGACTGAGAGGACCAGACAGTGCACTTGAGTGCCATCCAGAGAGACCTGGGCAAGATGGAGGGATGGGCCTACAGGAACCTTACAAAGTTCAGGAAGAACAAATGCAAAGTCCTGTTCAGAGGAAGGAAGAGGCCCTGGCAGAGATACAGGCTTGGGGGGATGGAGAGGCTGGGTGAAGCAGCACTATGGGAAGGGCCTTGGTGGTGTGAAGGGCGATGTGAGCCAAAAGGCAGCCTGGCAGCAAAGGTGGCCAACGGCGGGTGTCCTGTGCTTTATCACCAGGCATAAAACCAGTAGATCCAGGGGAGTGATTGTCTGCTACTTAGCACTCACTAGATCACATCCGAGAACTACATCCAGGTTTGAACTCCCTGGTACAAGAAACTAGTCACTTCAACAGAGGCCACCACCACTTGCCCTGTGAGGACAGGCTGAGGGATTTGGGCTTGATCAGCCTGGAGAAGAGGTGTCTTTGTGAGGGGACAAACTGCAGCCCCACAATGCCTGGGGGGAGGTTATTGAGAGACTGGAGCCAGGATATGCACAGCACTGTATGGTGAGAGAGTGAGCGACAACGGGCATAATCTGAAATGAGAGGTTCAGGCTGGACATAAGGGACCTTTTCCCACATGAGGATGGTCAGACAGTGGAGCAGGTGTCCATGGCAACTGTGCAGTCTCTGTCCTTGGAGGCTGTGAAGACTAGTCCAGATAGACCAGTCCTGAGCAGCTTGCTTTGAGCAGGGAAGCTGGACAAGAAGCAGTCTTGCTTCTTGAAGGAGTCCCTTCATTGCATTAACCAATGAGAAATTTTGAGAAAATTGAACCATTAGGAAAGTCTACATTCCCTAAAAATCAAACATGGTTTGCTCACAAGTGCGTTTCATAGAGGAGTGAAGATTGGAATGAAGTCAGCCACAGTACACCAAGTACTACATTTATACGGGGTCCCCCACTGTAAATCTCGAAGCACACAGAAAATTGGAAGACGAGGCTTTCTGTGCCTATTATGTGTCTAAAACTTCTCTCTTTGTTTCCTTATATATCAGAAAGGAATTTGTATTAAATGCATTGAATGTGTCAGGCAGGATAGATTTTTATCTGGATGTTGTTGTTTGGTTTTTTAATTATTTCCCAGGAGTTCCTTCTGTGTCTCCTCCTGAAGACTGTAAGGGAGTCTTGTATGTGTCTCCTCACCAGTGAAAGCTGCAAAGCAAACGTACTTCTGTGCAGTTCTTCTGCCCCGTGAATGCTGGGTACTTGTCTGTACGTGGTTACATGCCGCAACTGCCCCTTGCCCCCAGCCGCTGCTGTGTGGGGCTGTCTGCTGGGACGTGTGTGCAGGCACCACGCAGGGCGATGGTGGCAAGTCCTACTTTCACGTTGCCCTCACAGGGGCTCCCACACAAGTGTGCAGCTGGAAAAGTCTGAGCAAACACCCTTGGCTTGCCTGACCATGGAGACAAGGTAGTGTTTTTAAAGCAAATCACAGTGAGGTGTGTGTGTTGCAGTAGTGGTGGGGTTTTGCTGTTTTTTTTTTTTTTTTTTAAACTTGCCTGATCAGGGGCACCTTGCTGTTGTGGCGTGGATTGTGTACATAACAGTAGGCACATTTGCATTTTGTCTGTGCAGGTCTGCAGCAAAGCCTTGGGTATGAGCAGGTAGGTGGCATGTTGCTTACTGTCCCTGTGTGCTCTCTTAGTAAACCCCGTTCCTGTCTTGACCATGAATGATATTAGCTATATGAGTGCAAAGCTCTCTGTAGAACGTGTTTTCCTTCCTCTGGGAGCATTACCTTCCACCAGGGATGGGTTGGGTTTTTTTGGTGTGTGGCTTTTTTTTGCTCCAGAGTACAGCAGCAATTTTCTGAAGTTGCATTTGCCTTTTGGTAACAATATATACTCAATCAACAGCATGCTATTTAAAACCCCCTTTTTTCTTTTTTTCTTTTTTTTTTTTTTAATTAATAGGATCCCCAAAGAGAAGAAACTGGATCTGACTTAATGATATAAAAATTATTCTCTGTAATCTGCTTGGGAGACACTTTCTTGCTTAAGTTATTCATATGCACACAGAGATATGTTAATATGAAAACATATACTGAATATATAGTATAAAAATATAATTTAAATCTAAATGATCTTAAAGGTGGGTAACTTGCTCAAAATTAACAAGGTCCCCTGACTTCCCAGGAACTCTGCTGGAAACTCGCAGCCTCCTGTTCCCCCAGTGCTTTGTGCATACCAGCCCTGGCAGTGAGCAGTCCAGGTATCAAAGGGGAGCTTTGGGCTCAGCTGCGGCAGCACAGAGGGAGCAAGTACTGACTCAGTGCCTGACCTGTCCATATAAATGTTTCCAACTCAGGCAAATTACAGCAATAGATGTGCGCTTTTAGTGGCATGCTTCCTTTCTTAGGGAGTAGGATGGCTATGTTTCACAGTTAATTCCCACTGCCATTGCTTTCACAGCAAAATAATCACCTTGTCACTAGAGGCCATTGCAAAAGTTTACACTTTTGCTCAGAGCAGCTAAAATAATTGATGTCACCACTACAGTGCATCACCCTGTTAACAGTGCATATCTGCAAGGCCAGAGCAAGGTTCTTCCACTGCCCCAGGCAGGTACAAAATTGTTGCCTAGATAAGAAAGGGCATCGCCAGTATTGCTGCTGGCAGTCTGAACTACTCCCCTGCCATGGCTTGCTGCCCTCTAGTAGACGTGGCAAGAAGGAGGCACGTGGCCAAATTTTGGTTGCTTCCAGCAGTTTGAATAAAGATGCTAATCTGTGATGGGTGACAGTGGAAGGTGAATGCACTCCCCTTTCTACTGTGTCTGCTACCAACAGCTGTGTTGGGTGGCAGGGTGGCGTAGTAGCTGGAGGCAGCAAATCCTACCAGGTCTTGTTCTTTGCTTCACTTCCACAACAGGGCAGATAATCTCAATCGGAGGGTAAAGAGGATAGATGGGTGTTGTAGCACCTCTCTAAATTGGGTGACTCACTTACCTGCTTGTTCCCTCACCTGAGATTACAACGCCAGCAGCCAAGGGTTTTGCTGCCTTGGATCTGGGCTACCTATTTGCTAGAGCTGGCCATGCTGACACATAGCTGGTAACAATTTAACTCCAGTAAGGCTGTTGCTACATCTCAGCCTTGTGTCTGCCACTGGATTAGGTGTGCCTGTGACAAGGGGCCACGGTAGCCTGCTTGGAAGAGAGACTAACATGGGGGAAGCAAAGAGAAAGATGAATTGTACTGGTTGGGTAGATCCAATGCATGGACTGGAGTTGTGCTGTGTCAGCATTTTGAAAGCCCTAGGGTATTGTTGAAGCCCATTACCTGTTGATGTTAGTTGTTACTGGGAATGTTCAGCAGTTTTGCAAAGTGCATTATAGTGTCAAATTTTTCACCCTAGAACTCGGGATACGGTTTTAATGATTGGTCAGGATAGTTTGGTTTCTGTGAATTTAGTTTGTTCTGTTTTCTTTAGTTGATTGAACTACCAGAGAAGAGGCAAAGACAAGTTTCATTTCTTTACTTCAGAGCTGGTAGATGTCTAGGACTGTTTGAAGAAAAAGGCTATAGGAATTATGATAGGCTAAGGAAGGGAGGAAAGAGACTATGAATCTCTTGTTAATCGCACTTTTCAGAAAGAACTAAGCTGTTATGTTTTCCTCTTAAAACCAGAAATATCAACCTGAGGTAGATGCCTGGTATGGAGCATTTCTGTCTAAACTAAAGAATTTAGCAAAGTTGTTAATTGGTAGAGTTTTATGATGCTAAGCCTTGAGTGAGCTTAATTACAGGCCATACTGTCTGTCAAGTGTGTGAAGTATTTGTTGTGACTGGGTGACATGTAGATACATATTCATCTCTCCTTTTGTTTTAATAGTAGTCTGTTCTTCCAAAAGCATTCACCCTTAAGGCCACCTGAAGGCAGAATGATTTCACTTGGGACTCTGCATATGCAGGTGGCAAAATGCTAAGGTTTTAACAGTAATAATAGTTTGTTCACATTCAGTAGGAGGAAACCTCGTTCTGGTGTAATCCACATACCAATGCAACAGCATACTGGGGCCATGAAAACCCTACAATCAGGTGGATTTCCACAACGTAAGCATTGCACTAGCACTGTTGCTAGTAGCCCTGCGCTGCTGCCTATAAGACTTGTCCAAACGGGTATCCTCATAACACATACTGCTGAGAATCCTGGGGCTGTTCTGCGTTGCTGAGTGAGCCCGGGTCAGAAGCTGCTGTGTGTGTTAAATCTGCCCTCGGTCTTCTCCCACGCACTGGGTAACCCTCTCCCTGGACTGTGCCTGTGTTACCTCTCGGCCACCGCAACTCACTCTCTGGTGAGGTCATTGAAAATATACACCTGTAAATAACAGAATGGAACTGTGCGTCATTAGGAGGATCTTCTTTAGCTTTTTTGAAGAATGACTTGTTCAGCTTGCATAGGGATTTAATTTTGCTTGGCAAAAAAACATTGTAGAAAGCAGTAACATCAGCCATAAGTGTATTGCCATCTTATATGATGCAAATGAAGATTTAAGGGAGTTGTAAGACATGGGGAAAAAGGTTCCTGCTGGGTGCTGGCTTGTGATTCACAAATGTTTGGTGTTGCTCTATCAGGAGGTTGAGGGTTTGGGTTGACTTCTGACTGTAGTAGTTGGTATTGCTAATTTTTTTTCCGTTCAGAAATCATGAAGCTGTATTATAAAATTTGGTAGTTTGACTTGGAGATGTTGTTTTCTGGCTTACTCATACCTTCAGGATTTCTTGGGTTTTTTCTAGGGGTTTTATAGGTTAATATATTAATCTTGCCTATATCTTAAGGGGAGATTCTCAAACAATAACAAAAATAGAGAAGCTGGGACTTGAATAGAAAAGAAGTACCAGCTTCAGGACCATTTAAAAAAAAAAAAAAAAGACGGCCAATCAATCGAGCTGGATACTGATGTGTCGAGCTTTGGAGAAGGCCATTAAAAACCAGAAAATCTGTTGGGTAACACTTATGCAAAAAAATTTTAACAACAAGCAGTTGCAGTTAATTTCCCTTGAAAATGAAAGTTGATTTACTGACTTAAAAACTTTTTGGTGAGTTAACCATTTAATCTGAACTTTCTGCCAAATCTATTAGAGCAGCACTGTTTAGAGTCCCCTTTGTTGTAAATCTAACATCTGCCGAATACTTAGAGGGTGTGGTTTCGAAGTTGGTGTTGTTTCAGAGGTAGACATAGTGACTTCAGATTGAAACCACGCTTAAAAATCTGTTAACTGAGTAGTAAATGCCTTTTTTTTTTTTTTCAGTTTAGCACAGACTTCTATGTTTGACACAACACAGAAACTAGGGACTGAGCATACAGCACACCAAATTTCTTAATCTCCACAGCTCCAAGTTGGAGTTCACAGGTGTTACAATGAGAAAAGCTTGCGCTGATTCTATGCAAGCTTTCCTGTTGTATGGACTTAAATTTTTAGTTATATTAATCAAGTATAGTAAAAATAATGAATTCTGTTTTCACTTAGAGATCTAAAGAAGTTCAGTATCATTCTTAAATTTACACAGCTCAAGGCAATGCTAAGAGACTGTAGAAGCTTATAAATGGTGGTGAATGTCATGACTGGATAAGCAAACTATAACTAAAGCCTTATTCCCAGTTGCTTGTTCTTAGGAGCTCAACTCATGTTTGCTAGTGGATTTAGCCAGAGCAGCTGAAGCTGTTATCCCTCTCCATGGACTGTGTCTCTGTTGCTGGGATTGCTGTGCTCTAACCGAATGAGATGGGCCTCCAGTCCTCAACAGTTCACATCCATGCATGTTAGCCTCGGCCGCATTTAGTGGTTCACGAGGTCAGTTTTCCAATTCCCATAACTGTTGGGGAAAATGGGAAGTAGAATGCAAACTTAAAATACTCTGGGTCCCTAAAACAAAGTGAATAAGAATATGATTTGTAAGCCTTTACCCTGATAATTACGTACAATTGCAATCGGCATGGAGATGGAGAAAATCTTGTTTAGAGCTAGTAAGACTCTTTACGGAATGACGTTTTATTCATCCTTGTTAAAGAACTGTGCTCCTGAAGAACAGACTCTAAACCTCAGTTCCCATCACTGCATAATGTCTCTCACAGACAAAATATAGTAATGAGAATTTTTTTTTTGGTGAGGATTTTTTTAATCTTATTTCCCACAGTCAAGGTGACAACAGGGGAAACTGAGCAGATGTTGTCAAGGAAAGTGGCATCAAAACAGTTTTGACAGCCTTGTTTTAATGAGGATCACATTGATACTGACAAAAGTAAAATTGGAACATTAGCATAGTTCCTTGAAGGGTTCGGGAAATCATTGAAACTAAATGGCGTGACAAAGTATAAGTGACAATTAGGCTTTGCATCAAAAGTACTTGCTGTTTGGTAGGTCAAATGACTGCCACGCTTCCTAATGCCATGTAAAATGTAACAGTGGTATATCTGTAACACAGAGACCTTTGGCCAATTCACTGTTGACGTCTGAATCGTTTTTTCCTCCTGCTTCTCAGACTGAATTTAGAATGTGGGACCCACGATATACAAAAGTCTTTATTTTAAAGATAATTGCCCTCTTGACGCTCATCAAAGGTTTAGTGTCCAATGGCATGCCTCAAGTGAAGAAGAATTTTTTTTTGTTCTTTTGGCAAGTTTAAAAAAAAAACAACAACAAACAGAAAAAACCTCCTTGTGTCTTGGAACTTTCTTTCACTAGTTGTTTTAAAACAACTCAAACTCAGATTATGTGTTCAGTTGTAATTAATGGGTCTTCTTGACTGAAATCTGATCATGTTTGCAGATATTTGAAAAAACACAATTGAAAAGCAGTGTGATCTGGCGTTTCATGTGCGTTTATGTTTTTAAGTTTTGGGGGGGGGGTTGTTAGAACCACACTTTAAAAAAATTGCTTTAAAAGTGCATGTGTCTCTTGATGGCTGTTGTATGATGTCCTTGGAAAATAATAAAAGAAACAGAATAAAGTTATGTGAAATAGACTGACATCCTAGATTTATACAAGATAAAACCAGTGAGGTTTTCCTGCACCGCCGTTGTTTCAGATCTGGAATTTGTCACCAGGACAACTTCACTGATCGGTGAACACGAGTGAATATTTTTAGGTGAATATATTTACTGCCACTGATGTAGATGGGCAGTTTGCAAGCAGCTGCAGTGTTTTATCACTGACGCTTCGCTGGCACTTAGCAAGGTGTTTGCAGACTCAATGTCCAGGTTCATTTTTCTCATCCAACAATTGGTATCTAGGTAAAGTGAGTTATTTAGGAGTTGTCTAGGACTGAGGATAATACCAGCACCTAGCTTTCCCCGTCGCAAATGTTGACTTGTCTTGAGGCACCTTTCACCAAGGTCACTTTGGCGTGATCTCTCCATTAGTTTTCCAGTGTGCAGTGCCTTATGAGGTTGGAGGTTGAGGGGTGGCTTCGCTGTGCCTCACTCTTCATTGCTGTTCTCTTAATTAGGCTTCATTGCTACTCATTCACTGAGGAAAAATGATAATCATAGGCTGCAGCTCTTGCTGTGTCCTTACATCACCTGATTTGTGGCCTGGAAAAAGAATGAAAAAGACAAAGCTTTGCTGCAGAGATGGGGGGTCATTACTAGAAGAAGGCTGGTTGAGACCTGGTCCCCCATTCTCCCTGGTGGGGCATGTGGGCAGCCCAGCAGGTTGGCTGTGGCCCCCCAGGAGGGAGCATCCCCTGGGGAAAGTCTTCCCCAGTGCCCCTCCACAGCACCCAGCTGCTTCTTGTCCTTTTCCCCTGTGCGTTGTGCAGCCCCGGTGTTGGGAACGCAAGTGTGGGATGCTCTGTGGGCCACCATGACTCAGCCTGTGGTGAGTAGAGGCCAGAAATGCTGCTGCCAGTGGGTATGACTTCATTCATGTGTCAGAGCTTGAACTCCTGACATAGAGGGCTCCTGGGAAGCTGCAAGAGCAGCAATAGTGTACTGTGTTTGCAAACTGGAGTCAGGGGAGTCCCAGGGCCGCTAAGTTTACTGCTTTTTCTTGCTATTTGGTGCTTTTCTTAGGAAGATCTGCAGGAAACCTGGAAAAATTCACCTTTCAGTTAAAAACGATGACTTTGGAAAAGTTTAAAATGTGAGCTCTAAACATCTACAAGACAAACAGGAGAAAATCACTGTCTCATTTTTTAAATTTTAAGTTTTTAAGTAATTCTCAAAATAGCTGGCTAATGACTTTTCAGAAGGGCCCAGGGTTACCATTCAAAATACTCTTCTCTGGAAGTCAAACTTCAGCTGACTAATTGCACAGTGTGAGATGGTGTAGAGCTATTCAGAGTCCAGAAAATGTCTTCAATCCTGTATCTTTGCTCTTCTTGCACATGCAAAGTCCAGTCCTCTGAATGGGTAATTCTTGGGCTTAGCTGGAGTTTTGAATGCCGCTTTGGTTTTTGGCTCTAATATTGAACAACTTGCCCATACTTTAACTGTTTGAGGGGTGTTTGACTCCTCTTTAAGGCGTAAACCCACGTAGTATCTTGGTTTCAGGATTATTGTTTTACCCAACCTATCCTTGCTCTGGTAGTCAGAGCCGAAATATTTGTTGACCTGAATGACTTATCAATGAAAGAGCAGTCCTTATAAAATAAGGTAACTGAATTATTGTTTGTGAAGGGGTGGAAACATACTGTGCTGTGCTTCATGCTGTCCTCTTCCTGTATTGTCCCCTGTACTGAAGTGAAATGGTGTCTATGCCTCTCCTAAAGAACAAAACATAGCTAGGTGGCTCACCCAGGGCTATCCTCCCTGCCAAAACACAAGGATTTTGTATAAATATGCCACCCTCTTTCCTTCCATCAGTAGCCAAATTCAGCTATGCCAAAGAAAGGTCCTTTTTTTTTTTTTTTTTTTTTTTGTGTGTGTGCAACCCACACACCATGGAAGTTGCAGTCACATTTTCCACTAACCACAGAACTGTGAGCGATGGCACGTGTGTTTTAAATAAAACTGGGAGGAGAACTGATGTAATCCTCTCTGGGATGTTTTTCTTTTTTTTTTTTTTTTTCTTTTCCACATCTCTCCCTCTTTTTCTCCCCATCTGTTGCCTGCTATAGGGATTATTTTTTTTAATATTTTGTTTAAGACTTATGTTTTCCTTGCTGCAAACCACTGTATGGGGTTGGTTGAAAAGGGCAGCTCTGACACCTTGAGCTCAAGTATGGATGGATTTCTTGAAAATCTTAGAAATTACAGGGTGGTGCAATGTACCAGCTTGTATGGTCTTAATATATATATATTTTTTTTTCTCTGGAGGATATAAGTAAATTTAATGTGATGTTCTGATAGAGCACATGAGCAATATGTGTCTGTTTTTCTAGTGGCATGTTGAACTGCAACTGTCTTGTTTCTTCAGTGAGATCACAAAATGGTTTTAAAAAATAAAATGTATTTCAGGTTTAATAAATTGCAGAGAGGCTCGTTCTGGAAGGACAAGTGAAACCTGTTATTCCTCTGCTACTTTTTCTACTGCTGCTTTCAATGATTATAAGCAAGAGCTGAACTACTTTAATGGCCTGTTTGGGAACATTCAGATGAAGATTTCACAATTTTTTCATAGGGAATTGCTTGGAATGGCGCTTTTAAGGAATAATTCTAGGTATTTCTGTACTTCAGGTTTGAATTCAGCACTTGAAATAAAAATAATAGCCAGCCAGACTGCTTTGTCGCTGGGTACGTCTCACTTGAAGACCTGCTCCTGTTATTTGAGTACAGAGTTCCTGCTCTGCAGCCCCACTAGGGAGTCTCCAAGGGATGGGGCTCAGTCCCCTATTGACAAAACTTAATAAATGATATTCTTTAAATCTGAGATGTTATGGAGTTATAGAACAGGCTACCATGTCAGCAGGTCTCTTGGCATGCCATTAGCAGATGGGAGCTATCTCCAGTTAACTTACAGGTATTGAAAGGTTAAACCCATGCCATTTAGACCTCAAGGTTAAGCCTGAACCCCAAAGGTTAGGACAGCTCAGGTTTCCTTGTGCTTGCTGTGGGCGAAGAGCAGGCAGGCAGACTGCTTCAATGGCTGATCCAGCAGTGTAATTCATTAGCTGGAAGCACCTGGCTTGTGTCTGTGCCCCTGGCCACTCCTGACAGTGGCATTTGAATTCATAGACCCATTTTCAAAATAACCTAAGGATATGGAGCCATCTCAGTTGAAGCCGATGTAACTCAGGGCTGACACGGCTCTACCCCAGTCACTCCTTCCCACCGTGCTCTTGCCCCAGGACCATGTCTGGAGCTGATTTAGCTCACTAAGCCAGCTGAAAGCTGTCCGCTTTTTTTTATGTTGAGAATTACCTTTCCGCTAGCCAGGCTGCTTGACACAGCTCTATGTATGGTCAGGAGTGTGCCAGCCGTGGGGGGAGCAGGAGCGTGCAGGGGTGTAAGTCAACTTGAGATGTGGTTGCACAGTGGTTTAATCCAGTCTAAATCGTGTCAGACAGTGTAAATAAACCTTTACTGTAGGGGAGGCAGAGAGAGGTTTGTCTGGCTTAAGCTGCTATGAGCAAGAGGGAGAACTGGGGGAGTGCAGAGTGGGATCATGGATCCGCAGGTCTCCGCTGTGACGTGCGGAGTACTCCGAGGAGCTGTCAGCAGGTCCTGTGCTGTGAAAAGGAACAGGTCTCTCTCGGACCGTGCTGAAATGTTTGCCTGGTTTTTGACGGCAGGTAAAGTAAGACAATGCAGGAAAAGAAAATGCTGAAAAAGCCAGGCTAACCAAATCTTGATGTAACTGTGGGGCCGATGTTTTGTTCTCCCTCTTCAGAAGTTTGCCCCTAGAAACAGCTGAAATACTAGGCACAGGTATTCTCACGGCCTAAGATCAGCATGTATAGTGATGGAAACAAAGAGGATATTTTATGTTAACCCATTGGAGTAACTGTTTTGTTTAAAATATTTCTATTTTTCCACAGAGGTGAAAATTCCAGAATTATGTGGTCTTTTTAAATTTTTTTTTTTTTTTTTTTTTTGTTAAAGGCTTTGTTTAGAAAAGAAGTTGCTCATCTTCTTGAGCTTTGGTCTCTGTTGCTCTTTTTTAAATTTTGGGTTTGTTTTTGGTTTTTTTCCCCATTATCGTGGAGAGGTCTGCTATTGCTAATAGACTAGAATTAGATCTTTTCCAGTAGCTATGCTATATTAATATTGAAATACCACGTTTTCAAGAAAAAAGCAGGCCTATTTTCCTTGCTGCTGCTAAGCTCACTCTATACCTCCTGTGTAGATTTGAGATTCTTAAGAAAAACACACTCATCTGAAAGTACACGTATTTATTAACCAGAGAAGTAGGAGGAACTAATTTCAGAAGAACATCTTTGCCGCTTTCAGGGAAAGCAGTGACATTCAGCCCAAAGGAGCTGCCAGGAAAGCAAGTGTTTTTGCAGACTTTTAATAATCCTTAACGCTTTCTTTGTCAAAGTGAACACCATCTACTGTGTGCAGAGCAAAAGCCTAGAAGAAAACACTGTGCGGGGAATGTGGCATAAGCTGGGCAGGAGGTTGTACACAGGAACTCCTCAGAGCTGGCAGTTATATACCACATTTTGATAAGAGCAGAAGAGTGTGGCTGTAAAATATAAAACTGAGACCAAAGCACTGCTGTATCAGTACAGCTCAAACCCCAGCACTTTACGACTGTTAACAGTACTTTGCTCTGCTCAGTGTGTCCTTTAAATGTTAGTTAGACCTGACAGTAGGCTTGCAGGTTGGTAGAATATTCCTGCAGCATAAATGCTATTTATAATAAGTTATGACTATAATTTATTTACTGGAGGGAGGAGGAGGGAAGCAGACAAAGAGCCAGTCACTTCATTCTGCTCAAGTCAGTGACCAAACTGGAATAAAATCCAGGTGCCCCTGAATCTAGTTCTTCCACTTCCAGTTTTTCCACTAAGCTGTATTTAGTGTGACTGTGATGTTGTATTTTTATAACTGCACCTCCTTGAGTGGCAGAGATGGAAGCCACGTGGATATTTTTCTCAGCAGAAGGGAAGACTTAATTCTCTGTCCTGTTTCCAAGGAGAATAGAAATAAGTTTGACACTACCATTAGATGGGCTCATGGCTTGATAAATAAATGAATAATCACGCATTCTTTTTATGAGCCAAAAAGACTCAAATTTTTTTCTTTTGTAACACCGAGTATGAAGCTTCAAGAATAATAAAAACAGAAGTCAGTAATTATTTTCCTTGGCTTAATTCATTTCAATATAGCTAAAGATCAGTGTGGAGCCTCATGTTGTGTGTTTTTGCTTTGGTGTCTTTTTGGTTTTTGTTTTGTTGGGTTCCCAGCCCCCTCCCCCCCCGCAGGAGATATGTGTTTCAACAGTTTCAAGACCTTCAGGATTCATAGATTATGCACTGTCTTATCTTCCCCAGGGCAAACTGCAGCAAACTGCCCGTTGGGACAGCGCAAAGTTATAGCTGTAACGCGCACGTGCAAACAGTGGGGTTGCAGTCTGGTATTCAAAACGTATATAAGCTTTGGGTGTGCTGGTGACTTCATGAGCCTCCCTCTGAAATCATCCAAAATAAACTAGAAAGAAAAATAAATACATGCAAGCAGAATAGTTATGAGCTAGGAAATAAGGTGATTTGTAGCATTAAAAAATCATGTGTCTTTGTTCCTAAGTGCAACCTACTTACTGTGGTCACTAAACCAATCTAAGAGTAAGAATTAGTGTTTCCTGTAGAAAAGCATGTTGCATGCAATAAATATCTCTGCTATACTAAAACAGGCTAGTTAACAAATGCTTTCTGTCAGTCTATGGATAATACTTGTGCTGACAGACAGCTAGAAGATTTAGCCATCAACTTGACAAGATGAATCCCAAGCTCTATTTCTTGCAAAATAATCTTTTAAAGGCTTGGTAACCTTTCTTTAACTAAGCATGTACAGAGAGAAAAAGCAAACTTTTTTTTTTAATCCTGTCAATAAGAACTCATTGTCCGGTTGCTTATTATGCCTGGCTTTGTGTGATGGCCTCTAGCCCTAGCTTGCCTTAACAGGAAAACATAAAAATGGTATGTGTATATGAATGAGAAGCAGAAGTCTCGCTGCAGAGTGAATCCAAATAAAGAAAAAGACTTATGAGGTCAGGTTCTGGATGAGCTGTCATACATAAATGCTGTCCTCAGGGCCTGATTCTGATCTCATTCCTCTGTAACTTCAGACAAACTCCAATAAAGCTGGTAGTGGCTGCTGTGAACTGCCACAAGGTCAGGCTTAATTACCGTGATATTAATTATAAACAAATATTGTAATGCTTCTGCAGCTTTCTGAAAGTGTCCTTCTCATATTTTAGTGGTGGCATTGTTGTAGCTGGGGTGGTTTAAGATGCAAGGGCTAATCTACACAAAAAAGAAATTCCATTTCACCATTTGCAATTTAATGGAGTACAAAGAGGCAGGGAAAACACTCTACGTAAATACAGATGTCTCCACTTCTGAGGCTTTTCTGTGTTCCTACTACTTAAATGGGGATCAAGAATCATATTGTTCTGTGGGCTCAGTCTTTGTTTACAATAACCTCTTTGAAACTTGAAGTGGGTTTCCTGGATTGGTTATTGAATTCTGCAGGCTGAGACTCCACTGTGAGCACTGGAAACCTTTGGCTTTTTCCTTAAAAATAACCTAGGTTTTGAGATTTGAAAAGCAGCTGTATTTTGCCACCACATGGACTTTATGGAAAGGATTTGTTTCTCTGCTTGTCTAAATTTCAAGCATAACATTTGTACTAGAGCAAAAAAAAAAACAAACCCTCAGTAAAACTCTTCTCCCGAACAGTAGAATGTTACCCAGCCTTTGCATGGCCATAAATGACCAAAGCACGGGGATGAGCAAATTGGGCCCAATGGTTTTATAGATTCCTGAGCTAGCGGCAATGCAGTATCATACAGTTAATGTAAATTGTCAAGGATGACAGTTTAACCTCCTTAACATATACACAGAGACCCTCTTGTTCTTCCTCAAGCTGTACCATGTGAAGTCGGCCTTGGCCAGGCACTGCTCAACGTTGCATACCTCATGCTGGCTTTCGCCAGCTGCCCGTGCAAAACCTCCGCTTCCCTCGGAGTGTGTTTAAACAGAACAACTCTTTGGCCAAACTCCGCTGCTTACAGCGAGGAGAGTGCCACCCAGAGCATCTGCCAAGGGAAATGGAGCAAGTAGGTCCAGTTTCAGTGTTACCAAATTTGCTGTTCCTGATCCATTGTACATGGGGAGAGCAGGTTTTTCCATGTGCGCAGTGTCATACGTGGCTTCCTCTGCTTACTGTACATGAGAGAAGATGGCTTAGTGACAGACTTTTAGCCTTTGCTCCAAATGTTGTGGTTTTCTATTTTTTTGTTTCATTTTAGTCAGACCCCTGAAGTAATTAGCACACCCTGTGGGTTTTTTGTGTGGTTTCTATCTGAATACCCATGAAGGAGTTAATTGCCTTGTTTGCAGTATCTCATTAATTCATTTTCGCCTGTGAACTTAATTGCTCCTTTATTACTGATGAGTAAAATAGCTTTAGGCTCCCAATTAAAATGGACTTTGATGGATGTATAAGAGCTGGGCTTTCAGCTTGTTGAATGGGCAGTGGAATCGCCATTCTGCGTCCCATTGCGGCTGGGCTTCTTCATGGAGGTACTTCTTGGGGACAAACTTTTCCCAGTGGCAGACTTGGTCTTAGAGCTGGAGCCGTTAACTTCCCCCAGTGGGGAGGGAAATTGAACAGGAGTTAGTGCCTGTAAACCTCCGTGAGGAGGTGAAAATCAAAGAGATAGAATCACTAAAAAAAAATCTTGTTATTGAGGTGGCTGGGAGATGAACAGAAACACTAGTCCCCTCTGTTATGAAACGGTGACTCTACTGAGGTCAAGTTCCCAGCGGAGGTCTGGATTTCTCCCTAGGGCATCCTGAGTTGTGCTGGAGTGCAAAAGCCGTTTTCAGGTGTTTGGGGGCGTATCAAGCATTTGTTCTTGAAATAATTTTTTTTCCTTCTGATATGTATTTGCAGCGCTGGGGTGCGTGTGCATCGGTTTGCCTTTCTGGGCTTCGATTTCTTCTAGGTCAGTAGTACTTTCTAACATATTTTGAGATTGCTGGATGTCAAGCGTTACAGAAGAATGAGGAATATGGATGTTATAAAGAAATAGCCATATTAATTGTAAATAAGAAATAAGGAAGCCACGAGTCTCTCTTCCCCCGCCCCCTTTATGATTCAACATGAAGAATACACGATTTATATTCCCAGTGGTGGCTGGCTTGGATCCAATAACCTTTGCAAAAAATCCATTGCCTGCGTGGAAAATGTAGTAAAACAATGTAAGCGTGCTTACTGTAGGCATGTATATTTCTTAACACAGTAGGGTGCTGAGACTTGCTGAAGTCTCTGGATTCTTCCACAAGAAATGATCCCACATGGGAGCTATTGTGATGCTCCCTCTGCTGGCTCTCAATCCGCCTCCAGACCTTCCTTACAAGATCTTGCTTGGGCATTGATCCACAAACAGGGAAATAAGCAAATGAGTCATGGTAGTGTGAAGGGTCAGTACAGCCCAGAGTGGGGAGGGACACTGTGTCTCTGCTTTGAATGGGCAAGAACCAAAATTGTCATGAAAGACATCTGCGTTCAGATAAGATTTACAGATGGCAGGTGGAAGAGCAAAGTCAAGCACTAAAGACTTCTATTCCATACCTTTAATTGTAAATCTGCTTAAAAGTTATTTGAAATGCTTGGAGGACAATACGCTTTCATGAGAAGGAATGACTATCCGTCAGTGGTTTCTAAAAAGATCTAGAACTTCATAAGCTGAATTCCACAATGTTTTTAATACTGTAACAGTTTGCTTCACTCATAAAATCTGAACTCTTTTTGACTTTTTCTTAATTATGGGTTTGGGAAGAATTTCTGTTTCCTGGAATAGTGAAGGGGGAAAATCCTGTTTACTTTAGAAATAATATTTTTTTTTTTTTTTTTTTTGCTTTTCTTAAATGAGGGTCACAAGATGACCAGAGACTATGACACAAAAATTACAAAACATGATGATGGAACACAAATTTAAAGCAAACAATAAAAAAAAAAAAATAAAATGCTGAGAAGCTTGTGGCAGTACAGTCTGCTGCTAATTTACTCTGGAATTCTCTATTAAAATTTCAATTATTGTGAAACATTACATCTAGCTATGACTATGCTTTTTCCAAAGGCCAAAAAGGAGAGGGGAGGAAAAAAAAAAAAGGCAGCTTCCTTAAATGATACTATGGCACCTCTGTCCCTGTTCTAGCTGAATGCTTAAATGCTTAAACATGTGCTTAATAAATGTGCTTGAACACATGCTTAGAGTCTGCTGATCTAAGCTTTGCTTTGTTACCAACTTTAACGCTAGCACAGGCTGACTGGAGTTACTGGAGTTCATTACTGGTATTACAGTACAGCAGGACAGTGGGTTTTCGTTCTCAGAAATAACTTGCCTTGCTGCTTTAGTTAGTGTCCCCTTTGACAGAAAAGGAGAGAACGTGCCTTGGAAGAAAGGCAGGCTATGGTTATGATCTGTGATGGGAAGCCCAAATAGTAAAGCTAAGCTTTCGATTTTATAAAGTGGGAACTGAAGCAACAAGACCTGAGGAGAAGGAGAAGGAGTTGAAAGGCAGCTCATATGGGTGCAGGCAGGCAAAGGGTGCCCCAGAGACAATGTAGGGCTCTGGGTAATCTGGCTCATGCCCGTGGCTTCTCGCTTTTTCTAGGCCCTCGTGACAATGAAGCTGCCCTGAATTTGCAAATTGTTATTCAGGGTGTTGCTGAAAGGAAGTACTGCTCATGGGAACCTCAGTTCCTGGCAGGACCCACTCTGCCCTAATTCTGGCAGCTTTTTCTGGCCTGCCATCATTGCCACAGTGCCTAGGCAAAGACTCTTAGTCAAATCTCTTTCTGGGTGATGGTCCTGTTTGTGGTGCCTTGGCTCCTGTTTCCCTGTAGGCACTGGCTTATGAGAGGGAATCTCATTAAAAGTGTCTTTCCAGGAGGAAGGCTTCTTCTAACTTGATCTATAGAGAAATTAGGCACTAGTGCCCAGAACTATGTGTGCCAGGCTGGTCTGTGGCTGTGGTGATGGACAAACATAACCATGTAGACTTTTTGAAGTGCTTTTCAAGAGTCTGGAGAATAAAGATAGCAATGAGGCTGCCAACCAAAATCTAACTCAACTGTCCTTGCCAGCCTGGATCTCCCCCCCTCCTTTTTTTTTTTTTTTTTTTTTTTTTAACCAAGGTTCATAGTTATTGGAGAAACAAAGCTGATTAAAAAAAAAAAAAAGAACACTTTCTATTTAACTTGTACTGGGGCTTCCGTGGGTTATGTCTGTTGATGACTTAGTCAAGTATCTTTGAGGTCTGATTATTTTGATAGAGGATGTACATAAAGCCCAGTTTCTCCTGCTGTGTGAGCCCCGCTGTGTTCAGGGAAAGTGACTTTTCTCACAGTTCCTTCCTGATTTCTAGCAGAAACATCCCTTCCATCTCAGTATTCCTGGACAAGTGCCTCTGCATGTATCTGATGTGTCCTTGCTGCCTTCTTTCTGTGTTTGTGTGGTACTTTTTTTTTTTTTTGCTGCTTATCTCTTACACACATGCAGCTCCAAGCAATAGCTCTCAAACCCTCCAGAAAACCCCTGAGACACGACAGCATAGCTCTGTTACCATTCTAGCCCTGTATGTGGCCTGTGTTTTGGGCGGTGACTTCTCTAGTTTTGGTTATCTACCTCATAAAATAGCTTCAATACTTTTTTTTACACTGCCTCTGAAGAGGAGGTGGTTGTTGCACCCATCAGCTTAACGGCCGTAGCCAGCAACCACTTCACCAGAGGGACTCTGGGGAAGACCAACAGAAAGAGAGGCTAGACTGTGGTGAAATGAAGCAATGTAAGTTATGCCCAACACACCATGGATTATCATCACTGTACTCTTTGTCTTAAAGCTTTTATGCATGCTAGACTTGAGTATCACCATTACTTAAATTCACACACGGGCATAGATAGTTTCCATGTAACCTACCTTTGTGCTTACCTAAGGCATCCGGAATTTTTTCCGACTTATGTGATTTTTAGTACAAGACCTGAGTGAGGACCCCCAAGAGGCTAGTGGGTAATCTAAGTTGAGAAAGATCTGGCTTAAATTCCCCTGCAGTCAATGGCAATTTGATTGTGGGCTTTAATAAGCACAGGGCTCATCCCTTCAAAGAAGGCGGCAGTAAAGAGGCAGAACAGCAGTGCAGTAAAACACATCTGAAGATGTTCGTCACAGCAAAAATGTGATGTGTTTAGTTTGAAAAGGAAGAAAGGGGAAAGCTAGAAATGTTTAATTGTTAAGAAAGTTGTTGGTTGTACTGTGAGAGAATTTTCTCAATTTTATGATATTTAATTCCTTTTAAAAAATAGTGTACCTTGTTAATCTGGACAGATCTTGGAAAAACTGGGATATGTTCTTTTTTGGTGTAAATTAGTGTAGCTTTGTGCAGGGAGCTACGCACGTGGTGGCAGATGAAAGTCTGTCCCTCTGTCTTTTTAGGGGAAGGTTTCAACAACTGTATTTTAAAAAGTAGCAGTTTTTTGTATCGGGGAGCCCCAGCTGTAATACTACTATTAAACCAGTATAAAAGTTTCCTAATTGGTACTCTGATAGAAACCATTTAGCTTATATACTGCACTAGAGAACGCAGTTTTCACCACACTGTGGTGAACTTATTCAGTACAGTATTTTTCTGTAACAGCATGACGGGGCTTACATTCCATACAGCTTCAGAAAATGTAAGGACAGTTTTTCCTCTGTCCAGCTATTATGACTTCTATGTTATTCCTATGCACTCAAAAATCTGGTAATAGATGCACGTAGAATTATCAGATCTGGTGGGTGTGAGAACCATCACACTTCAGAGAGCTGTGAACTCCCCTGTTTCTGCTTTGCACCTTGCTGCTATCGTAAAGAGGAGGAGAGTGGCCGTTTGCAAAGCTGAGCTCTATCTGTCCTGGCCAAATCCTTTATGGATGGGCCAATTTCCTTCCCAAATGTTTGATCGTGGTGGTGTTGCTGATGTTCCAAAGACAGCCTGGCAAACAGCTTCTTTTTGCTGGCAGGAAGGATCAGTCTTTGGAAATTTAACTCTGAGTTCATTTATTCCTGGGAAAATGAAAGGCAGATTTCAACAAGCAAAAAAACTTTAGACCTTTAATCTTGGTCAGTCATCCCTCATTTTCCTTTCTGAAATCCAGAAAGGTTATTTAGAAAGCAAAGGACTTCAGTGAAATGGGAAATAAGCTATAGTTAGGAAAATATTTTCTAACCGGATAGCGACAATCCAGAAAGTGCTTCAGAGTTCTGAAGTACTGGCTACAGTTAAACGAGGCTTGGGTTTTTTTCCTGACAATGAATATACTCTTTCTTGGTTTACATGTCCTCCATGATGATTTCATTAAATATTAAATACACAGTATTTCAGAAATTCATGCTGGTTTTGCTGACTATCCTGGTGCCTCTTTTGTCTTTCATTCAGCGTGTCTCTGACTAAATGTTTATGATTGGAACTGAAGATGATTGTACTCAACTTTACCTAAGCATGCAAATGTTTCTGTGAAGTTGACCGTAAACTAGTCCATAAGCAACCAGAGTCCCCTAGATTATGTCCCAGGGCCAGCTGCTAGGATATTAGACTGATGTTTCGGTGAGAGAGAACAGTCTTTCGTGGATGTGCAAGAGATACCTGGGGAAAAATCGCTGGTGAGGCAGGTCTCTGGAGACTGGGCAGAAAGACAAGAAACTCTGGATGGGAGCTACAGTTGTAATCATGAAAATGTCTGCTTGACCCATGCCTAAACTCCTCGGCTCCCCAGGCACCAAGAGCTCTTCTGCACATGTGTTTCTGCCCAGATGTTCCTTGGTCTTGATGGGGTGAACCAGCTGGGTGCCTGGTGCATGTGCGGACCCCCAGGCCCTGCCTGCAATGTGCTGCAGCTCTGTATGCAGCACTCTGGGGGCTGCTGCTTTTAAGACGCAGCTGGAGGGAGAAGGGGCAATGCCCCCTTTAAGAAACGGATCAATGTTCACAACATTTGCCTCAATTTATCATCTAGTCTGATTTTTAAGAGCAAAGATTTTGGGTCCTGCTTAGGATCCAGAGGATGCTTCTTCAGGATTGCTTGCAAGGATAACAGAAACCCTTCTCCCCACATACCTTAGCCGTGAGGGCAGATGGCATGGCTCAGTCTTGCTCTCTTCTCTTGGCCCAGTAAATGTTGCCTTACACAAGGCACAATGGCTTAATTATGAAGGAAAGGCCTAGAAAACTCTTCTTTTCCTTCAGAAAAGCTGCAACCTGGACACTGGTCATGTCCTTGGGGGTAGGAGACAGAAGACTGAAACCTCTGACCTTGCGTTTCCCATTTCTGTGTGGTGCTTCAACCACCCCTTTAGTTTATGAATCAGAGAAGGTATCATTGGCTATGTATTAGCAGGAAAGATGAAGTCCAGGCAACTTTTGAAGGAAAGGGAGTAGTCAGGTCTCTTCAGGGCATCCTTTGTTGACACTGAGTGAGATGGCACACAGAAAATGCCCACCTGCCCTCTGCCCTTGCTTGTTAGTGTCAACATCAGCCTGAGCTGCCCAAGTGCAGCAGTGGTCCTGAAGTCTGCTTTGGGGCCAAGTACCTGTTTTCTAATATTGAGAGAAAAAAAAAAAGTTAGGCATCATTTTCCCTCACTGATGGGTGTGTTGCTGGCAGCTTTCTAATTTCGCCTAGTGCTGAGGCTATGTTTCCACACAGAAGACAGGAGAAGTTCTACCCCAAGATGGTGCTGGGAGTGGTGTTTCTGACTCTGGGCTTCTTGCAGATGTTTGTCCCAGCCCTCCTGTGTGAGGGTTTCCCTCTGCAAACCTGCTTGAGTTGTGTCGATCGCTGCTCCTTCACTGCCACTTGGCCCCGTGCGACGGGTACACCACATGACCATAACCTCTTCCTCTGGCAAACAGCAGTAAGAATATTGCAAGGAGCCAACTGTGGTCTTTTTTTTTTTTTTTTATCCCCCCCTTCCTTCTGAAGACTTTTGCCAAATACCTGTAAGCTGCACAGAAATGATAAATCACAGTGCATGTCTGCGCCCCGAGATCTCTCTGATGTGATGGATTTAGCAAGCCTGACACGCATCCCTCAGTACAGCTGGGGCAAAGAGTACGCGAAGAAATGTCAGGGGGGAGTGGAAGAAGTTGCTGTTTCTTGCTGCTTTTCTGCTGGAGGTTGCAGACTGGTAGAGAGGGAGGTGGAATAGGATGAGTGCATGCATCTCAACTACTTCTGGGCAAGCAGCAGTGGCTCAGGCAGCCTTTGTCAGCAAACTGTGCCAGAGGGTTTCTCAGCGGTGATACAGCTGGGGCAATCCAGCAGCTTCTGGCTGCTGAAAGGGATGTCCCCCCCCTCTTCCCTGCCACCCCACAGTTGTGGTCCTGCCTCCTTGCACAGGGAATAGCAGCTGAGTTGTTGGTTCAGCTTACTTGATGAGCAGAAAAAAAATGTTAGTTTTTGGGGGGGCTGTGTTGGATTTTTTTTTTTTTGTGCGTATGTGGCTGGTGGGCTTTTTCTCCTGCTCCACTCTGGGTTTAGTGAGCTGAGCTGGCTCTGGGAGGTTGGTGAGCAGGAGAGCCCGTGCAAAGAGGCGGTAGGAGTGGAGAGAAGGGAGGATTGCCCCTTCAGTCAACAGTAGCTGTTAGACCGAGCTCAGCTGTGGTGGCAACCACAGCCTAATTAAACAGCAAAGTCTGTGGTGTGCTCAGCGTTTTCCCCTTCTCTGAATGCCACATAACATACACTCGGCTGCACATCTGCAATGCCAGAAAGAAATCTACCTCTATGCGCAAATGAAAACATGCTAAGCTAATCATCTCTTCTTTTTATGAAATATCTTTTCTAGTTCCTTTGCTGTATATTTTTCCGTTTTTTCCACAGAGAAGAATTAAAGATTTTTACAAAAAAAAAAAAATCTCAATAGACAAAAAGTTTATGCTTAGAGACAAATGTAACCAAATTCACTAGGTATGTTTTTTCAGTTAGGAAAACCAGACTTTCAAAGATTAAAAAAAAAAAAAGTTGGCAAAGAATGCCAGCATAGATAGCGGGTTTTGACAGTAAATAAATTCACGTAGGTAATTTTAAGCCACTTCAGATCCCACAGGCCAGAGAGGTAGAAAGCCATTCCTTGATTTTTAAGATATTTGTGGAAATAATTCCCTTTGTCCTACAAGGAGAATTAGGTGATCTGCTCACAGATGTTCCTGGTGGTTTCACTGAAGGGAGATGTGGGGGCTGGACTTGCCTCTGCATACGCAAAGGGCAATAAAACAAGCAGCCAAATGGTCAGAGAGGTCCCCATAAACATATCAAAGTTTAATGCTTGGTTTATGTAGTGGGCCTTGAATGTCTGCAGGAGATGGGTTTAAGCTGGGCTGCCAGACTTGGAAGCAGTGCAGGCACGAACGCACACTTGTTTGCCAGCTCTGCTATGAGGGCAGTAACAAACGGGGGGAAGGAAGGGGGAGCAGAAAATGGGTAACACTTTAAACCACTGGTTTGTGGGCGTTTGGCGAATGAATGTATGTCAACACCTATAGAAAAGGGAAGATATGTGGAGTTCAGTTTCAGGGTTGTTTTTTTTTTTTTTTTTTGCAATCCTGTCATTTAATAAAGTAAGTACTGAAGACTCAAACAAGCAACAGCTTCTGCCGTTGATGCCTATAATAGGACTGTGCTGGTAATAAATTACGGCAATGAGCTTGTTAGCAGAGTCCAGGCCTTAAACACTTGTTTAGTTACCGTAACTATAGCTCCAGATCGTCAAAGTGCTCGAGGCGACCCAATGCCTGTGACAGGAGAGCTGCTCTAACCCGAGCTCTGCCAGGGGAAGGGGCAGGATTTCTATCTCTGTGCCTTACAGCACTGTTAGTAAGGAAGCTCAGCAGCACTCAGCACAGGTCTGCCACAAAGATAAGTAGTGACAGCGGTTTTTTTATTTTTTTTTTCTTTTGATGTATTAATTTGACCTCCTGTTAAGGTGTGCACTGACTAGTTGCATATAAAAAACCTGCCTGAGACTATTCTGCAGGCTGAAAACAGGATATATTCAGTATTCCATGGAAAGACTTAGTTGAAACAGAAGATGGGAGCTTGTTTCACTCAATACTAATCACAGTAATATAATATGTACTTGCTTTTCTCAATTACAGGCCTGAAATGGGAGGCTCTAGGGAAAATATTATTTTTCCTTCTAGCTGACAATCTTATCATTTAAATGCTGCCTGCTATTTATACAGAAAGGAAGGGAAAAGAGGGAATGATAGCATGAAACGCCATGACCCAGGCTTAGAGCAACAGAAACTGAGGAAATTCAGCAGCAGGTCTGCTGTCACAGGTGGCTGTGTGCAGGCAAGGAGGAGAAGGAGTAAGAAGTTACATCTGGCTCAGTGCAATGGAGAGCCTCCTTTACTGCTGATGTGTCAGGCTGTGCATGCTTGGTGGCTAGGTCTGGTTTCATCTGGCCAGCTCCAAAATTTCAGTCACACCTAGTGTTCCTCTGATCTGGGTCAGAGCCGGAAGATCTACCCAGGCATACAAAAACAGGGGCCCGGTGGGGTCCCCAGAACTGTGCAGTATGGCTGCTGCCTCAAGCTCTTCCCCTGGGTCAGAATGTAGTTTCTGTCAGAGGGGGTGCCAGGGGTTTTTCCAGCCCCCTTCACACATGGCCTTTGCAGCGTGAAGCGCAGTGAGAAAGTTGCTCACTGTGGGGATGGGAAGAGGAGGAGGAAGGCTTGCACAGCTCCTGCTTGGGAGTAGGAGAGAGCATGGGTTAGGGAATGGGATGGGTGGTGCAGGGATTCCCTCAGATCTGGAGAGACTGAGCTGGAGGGACCTCAAGAGGTTACGGGGTGGGAAGGGAAGGTCATAAAGGCAGCTTGCTGTACAGCTACGCTTGGGCTGACATCTTAAGTGCATTGCTTTTGAATGGGCAAGTCACTGAACTTGGCTATGTTTGGAGAGACACGTCTGACCAGCTGTGTGCTTAATTGCTGTCCTTTTTTCATGTAGGATCTAGTCCAAGCTCCAGTAAAGTCAGCAGAACCTTGTTGACTTAATGGATTGTGCCTTTTTAGGGCCAAGATATTTTTTCCACAAATATCTTAGAATTTGGGCAGTGGGCGGGAGGGCAATTGGTCAGCCCTGCTTCCTTTCCTTGCAATTAATTCTGGTCAGTAGAAATTCTGTTCTTTCCAGAAGTCATCTTTTTTTAAAAACCAGAACATTGTTTTTGCAAAAGAAGGCTTACTTTTTTAGAAAACTCCTAATGATGGAATTGAAAAAACAATACAGTTAATTTTTTGTGGTTTTACATTTCTGATTTATTTTTTTCATGTCTCACTTTTAAGAAGCTAAAAAGGGAAGGAATGAAAGTAGTAATTATAAACTTCTTTTTCAGAAAGAAGCTCTTGAAACTGAGCATCCTGAAAGTCCCAAAGAAAAAAAAATCAGTTCATACAGTGTGTCACCAACTTCTTCCCTCTGATGTTGCACATGTTTAACTTAGGTAGAGTTCACAGGAATTTTAGGCACCCAGGTCACCCAAGAGGAGAAAGACTCATATAATGTTTTGGGTTGGAAAGAACCTTAAAGATCATGTAGTCCAACCCCCCCTGCAATGAGCAGGGACATCTTGAACTAGATCAGGTTGCTCAGAGCCCTGACCAACCTGGCCTTAAATGTTTCCAGGGATGGGGCATCTAGCATCTCTTTAGGCAACCTGTTCCAGTGTTTCACCACCCTCATTGTAAAAAAAAATTCCTTGTATCTAGTCTAAATCTATCTTCTTTTTAGTTTAAACCCATTACCCCTTGTCCTAGCCTTTAAATATTGAACGGCTGCAATAAGGTCTCTCCAGAGCCTTCTCTTTTCCAGGCTGAACCACCCCAAATCTCTCAGCCTTTCTTCACAGGAGGGATGTTCCATCCCTCTGGTAATCTTTGTTGCCCTCTTCTGGACCTGCTCCAAGAGGTCTATGTCTTGCCTGTGCTGAGGGCTCCAGAGCTGGACACAGTACTCAGCTCTGCTGAGACCTCCCCTGTAGTAGAGGGGAAGAATCCCCTCCCTCCACCTGCTGGCCACACTTCTCCTGATACAGCCCAGGATACAGTTGGCTTTCTGGGCTGCCAATACACATTTGCTGGCTCATGTCCAGCTTTTCATCAACCTTTACCCCCAAATCCTTCTTCTTAAGGCTGCTCTCTATCCCTTCATTCTCAGCTTGTATTGATACCGTGTGTTGCCCTTACCCACGTGCAGGACCTTCATTTGGCCCTGTTGAACCTTGTGAGGTTCACATGGGTCCGCTTCTTAAGCTTGTCCCGGTCACTCTGGGTGGCATCCCATCCCTCAGGTCAACCACACCAGGAAAGGGAGCTTCAGGTTGTCCAGTTATCCAGTTAATTTGAAATATGTGATAAAAACATTCTCTGTGTTATCATCAATCTCAAATTCAGCAGGTCACTGTCAATAAGACAGCTCCAAACTTGGAGATTACTGAAGTGGAAGTATGATTTGGAGTTAGGATGCAGTATTTCAGTGTGGGGGGGCTGATGTATTAGTGAGCACATACAAAGACGTTAAAGAAGGCTACAGGTAGATATCAAGGTCTCATTCACTCCTAAAATCACTAGCCTGTCTTGTATATTCAAGCTTCCGGTTTGCTGTTTAAACCAATATTTATACAGAATGAAAATATTCACACTATAAAATTTTTAATATATAACCCCACTATCCTCCTAATTATTCAGCCAGCTGTTTGGACATGTGCACTGACAGAGACAGTATGAAGAAACAGTGACTCGAGTGTGTTTTAGTGTGAAGGGTGGTTTTTATCTGTGTTAGCAACTGCTCAGTAGGCAGCAAGCCCTTAATAATAAATATTTTCTTATCCTGATTTTGTTTTATTTTTTCCTGTTGACTTATTTCTACAGCTTGGCCATCAGCTTCATGCCAGTCTTGGTCAGCCTCATCTGAGGGATCAAAGGTAGCAAAAACTGTCCAGTTTCTGGATTAATTTTTTTTCCTACTGTATGGCTTTGTTTATAGGTTTGTGGTGTGTTGTGTGGTTTTGTGGGGCTTTTTGGTGCTTTTTTTTTTTTTTGTGAAGAACCCTTCATCACAGAGAATCCCCAGCACCTTTAGTGGATTTATTGAGAAGCATCAAACCGTTTTTTACTGTGTTGCAAAAATGCAGCCACCTCTGAGGAGGAAGGTGTTATTTTTGCAGTTTAAGACAAGGTGTAAGACAACACTTCTGAACTCAGAACGTGGAGCACAGGGAGGTGAATTTCTAAGATATTGGTAGCTTTCTGGAGTTAGAAGAGGATGTAGAAGGGCTCTGTGTGTTTAGTTACTAGGTCTTATCTGAGAGATGGCATCTCCCTGACCCCTTTTCTCACCTTACAAAGTTGGGTATAGGGTTGGGAAACAGTAGGCAGTCTGTGCAGTCAGAAAGTAATCCTCCCCCTTCGGGGCTCCCTCTAAAATACTAACTGGGTTGAAAAATATTGATCCTTTTGGTGTGGTGTTTCAGAAGGGCTGAGCATACAGCCGGGAGCCCGTAGCCAGCACGGCATGATGAATTTTCAGCGTGTGGAAGGCTCTGCTGGTGCTGAGGTAATGAAGGACCCCACAGCTGTGTTCCTCCAAGGTTTCTCATAGTAATTTTCCATGAAGCTATGGAAAAATATTTATCCTTCCTTCTATAAACATGTCTGTAGGAGATTTAAGGGAAGGCGTGTGTGCAGACACATAGAGAAAAAGTCCCCTTACATAGCCATAATTAACAAAATGTCTATGTTTTAATATTCCAGAAGGTTACAAAACCTCCTGTTTTCTTTGTCACCCACTCCTTTTTTGCATGTAATTAGACACGATAGATGTAGTAGAGAGGTCTATGTTTCTTGCCACCTCTGTGGCAATCCACATATTGGAAGGACCATCCTCTGGGATAGTATTAAAGAAACTGTACTTATTTCCTGTCCTTCAGTAAGTTTGGGGTGCAGAACATAAAAATAAATGCTTATGGTGAGGACCGCCCTCTTTATTCCCTCCTTGCTCACGTATATCTGGATTTCTTGTCTCTCCTCTCAGGAGCGGCCTTCACCCACTTCCCACCTCCATGTAATCAGCAGTATTTCATTGCAGCGAGGCTGGTGCTTTTATCTGCAATCGTGTTTCCCCAGCATCTTGCCAACACGCACAGAAAGGTAAAAAGGGAGAGCTGAGCACGTGCATACCCTCAAATGGAAAGTTGTGTTTATGTGGTTGTGGTTATGGTCAGACAGTAACCAGCTCTGCATTCCTGGGCATACACAAGAGATGTGTCTGAATTTTCTGAGTCTGCTGGTTCACTAAATGTTATTTCAACAAAAGGTCTTTGACTGGGTCACAGATAAGAAAGGTCCTTTGGCCAGGCACTGTTTCTCTTGCTGATTGACAGATATAGGACCTAAGGGACAGTAACAAAGACTGATCAGTCTTCTGACCTGTTCTCTAACAGCTTCCATAGTAAATTCATCTGAATAGCATGATGCTAATACAGTCTTACTTTTAGGAACATTGTAAAAAAAAAAAAAAAAAAAAGAAGGGGCTCCCATGTGTTCCCACATCTAATAGACTCTTATTGGCCAAGTGCAAGTCTGGAGAGGCTTGACACTGATAGATGTAAGAGGATCAACACAGCACACCAAAATGCAAGTTAAATATGTTTTATTTCCAGTTACCAACAGGGAACGTGAATAGTCATAGAGGTCATAGATCTGTAATTTGGCAGAAAAAGACAGTGTCTGGAAGCTGAAACAAAAATAATATTCAGACCAAAAGAGAGGCAACACGTTCTGAGCTGAAAAAAAAGTATCAGTAGAATAGCTTTGCTTGGAGTTCGGATAGTGCTCCATCACCTGAGCTTCCTCGCCAAGGCTGATGTCATTATAATTGTTGAAGGCATAATCCTGCTTTTATAGAAACAGCCTAGTCCCTTTGGCTGAGTACCATAGCGGTTCACAGCAGGATCTGGTATGGCCCATGATATCCCCATTTATGACAGGAGTGATAAATATTCCAAGCAAAAGTTTATCACAGTATCAGGGCTAGCACTTCTACTGGTCTCCTTGCCAGAGGCTCCTTAACAATTACAAGTTTTCACTAGTTAAATTTGATGTTTCAATCAAAAATAACAACAACAAAAAACCCAACAACCAGCATTTTCCAAAAGCAAGAAAGGGAAAAACCCCAGCTGATGAGTATTAAATATGGTCAGAATAGCTTTCCAAAGGTCTGTTTTGATAAAACCACAGTTTCTTCTTAAAATTCAATTAATGCTAGGGAAAGCCCCACAGGAAAAAGTATTTAAAATTGAATTGAGGAAACTTAAGAAATGTCATTTTAAATCCCACTATATGACCTTTCGTGTTTCTTATTCCTATTCTATTGCCTGCAACGTGAGCACAAAATAGGTAATTGCTCTGGGGGTAGTGTTTGTTAGAAATCCTGTTATGACTTCAATTCATCTATTGATTGAAATACCATTCCTCTTCTAAGTCAAAATGTGTTTGGCACTAGAACACCTTGACACTATTTTGCACATCTAACAGGCAAAACCTCAGAAATTAAAACTTTGAGAAAATGATGAGTGAGGAACTCTTGAAAATGGTAATTTTCATTTCAGCTGCAGATCAGGAACAAAGTGGTATGATTCTTTACAAAACTGGTATGGGTTTGACTTGTTGGTTGTGTGGGTTTTCTTTTTTTAATTTTTAGGAAAAGCTGCCTGTTGTAGAGAGAAATAACATGATTTCCTGCTAGACTGGGCTTGAAGAAAGATTTCCTCCAGTAATGGTCACTCTATCCCCACTTAGACTCAGGCAAACTGTTCAGATTCTACCTCCTACAACAAAGTTATTTGCGTTTGTGCCCACCACGTTTTGTCACTTTCACATGTTACCTGCGGTTATCTTACGCATACTTATTTCCTTGGGTTGTTAATACGGGTATGGGAGTGCATCGAGCACAACTTGGACAGCTGCAGGATTTCACCAGAAATGTATTTGCTGGCTGGCTGAAGGCCACCCCGCTGCTGGTCTGTACTGCTCTGTGTGAGCCTTAGGTGGGTTATGAAGAGCTGCTGGTTTTAGTGAGACTCCGTAAAGCACCTTGTGAAATCACAGGTCTGGATCAGAATTTCTGCAAGGCAGAGATAGCATTGCTGCTTTTCACTTTACATATTGAGCCCAAAATCTTGCACTGTCATTATTAAAGGGGAAATTACTATATTCTGCCTGCCACAGAAATCCCTTTCCCTGCCTGAGCAGCAGTACATTTGGAGAACGTGGTCTTCAGGGTTGTCCTTCTCCCTTGCTTGGGTCTGATACTTAACAGCGCTTGGCAGAGCTGAACATGACCTTAGCTTGCTCAGGGCTGACTACCTCTGAGTCCAAGTTACACTGCGTAACGAAGCTGGGGGTCTTATTGCCACAGGGAATCACCACACATCAGGGCCTTAACAGGATCCTAGAAACAGGAGCTCATTTGTGTGCAAGCAGATGAATAAGAACATCTGTAATTATGTGAAGAAGGTACTGGCCCATCTTACACAAAACCTTCTTTTCCTAGATTGTCATCTCTTCTTTCATCTCTTCCTGCTTTATTTTTCCCTTATTCTCATATCTCTAGCATTCCATGGTGCTTCAGTCTACCTACACTTTAATTTATACAGCAGCTATATGGTACCAAACAACATTTTAGCTGGTTCTTATTGTAATATAATAAAAAGTGCTATTCAATTCCTGTGGTGGATATATAAAATTAATTCAGAGGAAAGAGTTCAGTAAAATAATCAAACTGCCTGTTCAGTCAGCAGCAGCAGGTGAATGATTTAAGCAGGACATTTGTAGCCACTCCTCTCGTATGGGATTTACAGCCCTGTACCTCACTGTTTGCTACTTCTAGCAGCCCTTCAGTTTCTATATCGGCTAAACCTTATTGTATATTGGCCCTGTCAAGCTGGGAAGAAACAGAAAGGAGAACTGCAAGAATGATACAAAATATGATGTAATGATGCTAAAATAAACACGGTACAGGAAAGGCAAGAAAGTCGAGCTCAGTGAAAGCTGTAGAACGAGCTGGAAATCTTTGGGTGGAAGGTTTTTTCCAATGGAAAATGCTGATTCATCCAGCCTTTTGCAAAAAGGTGTTAATTTCAAATAAACCTTATTTAGAAGGAGTGATTGAAAACCATTTCCATAACATTGTAGCCTACCTTTTGAAGGTTTGAAATTACTTCAGTTTTGTCTTTGATATTATTCAGTCTGTTTTGAAATTTTGATTGGCTGGGAATTCCAATTTCTGTTTAGCTTTTGCTCTTTTACAGAATGGATTTGTTAATTAGTAGTGTTTGATTTCTTTTTTTTTTTTTTTTTAATAGAAATACTGGCTTTTCCCACAAAGGCAAAAAAATAGGTTAGGCAAGTCAATTATAAGGAGAGGGTAGTTGAGCAAGAGTACCCTGAAGGGAAAAGTCTATGAAGAAAGTAGAGAAAATCCTGTACAACGGTACCTACAGCAGTACCTGATCCAGGCATTTGGGTCTCCAGGGCACCCAGCACTGGACGGACGTAACCAGACTGTCAGGGTAATTTGGTGAACGCTCTGCCCTGTGTGGTGGCCAGCGAAGTCTGTCACTGGGTTTCAGCAGGAAAACCTGAGCTGCTCTTTTTTTCCCTCTGACTTTCTTGATCTCAGTTTGCCTCCTGAAAGCTAGGAGAGGAGAGTGGTCCCAGCTAGCCACAGCCCCTTCCCACAGCACAGCGTGGCAAACTCGCTTTTCTGGTTGGTGCCTGGACTGTTCAAAGCTTGAAAGGAGCTGACAGGTGTTACTTCGACCTCATGGTCCTGTGGGGCTCGCTTTGTGATTTCTGGTCTCTCAGCAGTGACCACCCCAGAGCACTGCTAGAAAACACTGGGCTTCCTTACAGCCAGGACAAAGCGGGCAAGGACACTGTCCTTGGAGGCTAGAATAGGAAAGCAGGATGAGAAGCAGCATGTTTTTGTAGGCTGGTTTCTAAGCTGGATGAGTAACAGCCACCTTTTGTTTAAGCTACAGGTAGGAACAACCAAGGAGGGCTTGGGTGTGGGGGGCAGGGGTAATGCTGTGTGGGTTATCGCTTGGGGAAACTGAGCCAGAGAGTAAATGCCAGCCAGACATAGCTATTGAAGCCTGTTTAAATGGCCCTAAAGGAAGAAAAAAAACCAAATCCAAAAACAAAACAAAAAACCCAACCAAAAAAAACCCAAACCCCACACCACCAAACCCAAACCAAATACCCCCCTCCCTTAAAACTGAGAAAAGCTTTGCATTAGGTACTCACTGTATGAGGCTTGAAACTTGGCAAAGTAACTCTCTGTCAGGTCTTTGTTAAAAAAAAATAGACCTTTGAAATTTTTTATTTTTTTACAGAAACATTATTGCATCAATGAGAGAACAGGCTCTGTCATCAATTTTTCCCCTTAATGGAAACAATTTTGGCTAACTGCCTGGGGTCAGCAAACACTGAGAGTTCATACGCTGCTGTATCACTGCCACGGCGCATACAGTGCTCTGCTCACAGAGGTCTGAGCATCCAGGTGACATGATTCCAGAGATTTGTATCTTGGCTCCTTAGTCAGAAGAACACTGGTAAGATGTTTTGCAGCTGTGGTATTTGTATCTTCCAAGTCAGGAGGTTTTTGCTGTAGTAACCCTTTGTAACCACTCTCCTGGAAGAAGCAGCACATACTGGAAGGGCTAGATGGAGAAACTGGGGACAGCTCAGCTGCGGGCAAGGACTGTGACGCCGCACCTTTGCCAGTAATGGTTTGCTGTCATACGCTGTGCTGTGGCAGGTCAGCTGCTGTTTCATGAGCCGCAGAGCTGTCCTGGCAGGAAGGGTGAAAATCTCCAGTGTAGGTGTGGGAGGGAAACCTGGGGAACTACTGCCGAAGTTGCAGGGTAAGCCCTTTCCCGTATGAATCAGAGCCCTCGCTGAGATGCAGGTTTAGCAGCTACCTGAAGACACAAGCACATGCCCTCGTTGCCGTAATGAGGAACAGCGTGGAGGCTGCGGGCCACGGGCAGGGAAATGACCTGGGCCTGTATGAGCAGCTGCTGCTGACCCAGCTGCAAATTAGCATGAGAAATAAGCATGAAGAAGTGCACACAGGCCCATCGCGCATCGAGATCCCTGTCTGGAAGGGAAATGAAGCACGTGTTTTAGAAATAAAAGCTAAAACGAAAGTCTGGTAGCACAGCCTGCTGAGCCCAGCATTCCTGCTCCTCACAAAGACGATGTTTTATGATGACGTCTGTTGTATAGGAAGATGTCAGGATACACTGGTAGGATGATTATATCTGATTTTCTGTCAGTTAGCATATGAAAAGCTTGCTAAAAAAGTGGGTGGGTAGCAGGAATGAGTTGTGATATTACAAGAACCTGCTGAGCCACCTTTGTAACTACAGCATTGTTACGAGAGAGAGCAAAGCCCAAATGCAGTGACCCACCTACTCCATGGTAATGAATGGCTTTGGTGGTAGAACAGAAGTTCCCCAAGTTCCTGGAATAATCTTTTGTCTAAGGCAGATTTGATCTCAGCCAGGGCTTAACCACCATCAGAAAGCATATTAAAGACATGTTCTCCTGCAGGTCATGTTTAGACCACGAAAATGGAATTTTTTTAACTGTCAGCTGGCATGCTTAATTAATCTATCTAAAATAATATTTAAAACAGTGAGTGTGTATATATGCATTTAAAAAAAAAACATTGAATATGATTAGTGTCTTTTGATAAAAGGCATCATACATATTCAAACTTTTGTAACTTATAAAATGCAGACTAGTAAAAATAACTTTATTTTCCCACTGTAGCTGTGGCCTAAAGCTGCATAGAGATTGTTGGCATTTTAATAGTGATAGAAGAATTCAGCTCTCTCCTTAACCCTTTTCACATCTGGTTTGGTTTTGCAACGCAGATGGGAAGTGCCTGGCTTAGTGAGCTTGCTAATAACCTAGAGATAGGTGTGGCACGGGCACCTTCTGGAGAGCCAGCACTAAGGCCAGGGAGGTGGCATACAGCAGTCATCAAGCCAGCGCAGCCTCGCTGGGTGGGTGTTCAGGTTAGAGCTCATTCTGCCCGAGCCCTGTTTCACAAGCATGCGTTTTAGTGACGAGTTGAATGGGCTCGCTTGTTTAATTGTGCGATGCTTTTGGCTTTAGGAGTGAATCATCCTCCATGCACATCCATGGCGGTGCCTGTTTGTGGGGGATTCCTGGCAGGATGCCAGGCATGTGTGAGCTGAGGGCAGCAGCCACACAGCTGCAGGACCTGGGTGCCCATGGATTAGGTTTACTGGAGTTGGTTGTAGCTTGCGTACAACTTGTTGCAAGCGATTCAGCAAACTCCACAGGCCGGTACAGCTGGGGTCCCATCCCTGTGCTTTCCAACTGGATGGGCTACACTGGCTGGGGACAGATGTTGCTACTTCAATTTGTCTAATGAGCTTTTCTCCCTTCTAAATGTAAATGGTTTTGTACCTGGTAAAATTAAGTGCAGTTAAGTATGAAGGGAACTAGGAAAGCCAGTTATCTGTTTAGCTATGAGAAATCCCAAGCTCAGGTAACAGCAAATTTCTTTTTTTGGCAGGTATCTAGGAGAGTATAACCTGTTATTTGTATAAGCGGGGGTGGGGGTGGGGTGTATGTACACATGTCTGGAGGGCTGGGAGCTTTAAAAAAGAAAAATGGTGTTCTACCTGGGTTAAATATTTATGCAGTTTTAGTTCAGTAAAAGAGTATTTGAGTTCAGCTGACCCAAGTGCAAAGGGTGTGTTTCTTCACTGCCATGGGGTGAGGGGCTCCTTTTCTCTCCCACCTGCATTTTCTGCTAAAACGGTTCCTGCCGGTGCTGTTTCAATACCAGCTCTTGGTGTTGTTAACCTTGTCATCAGGTTTGACTGGCCTTGTCTCTCATGTAGGCAGAAGCCAGAAATCTTGTAGAACAAACGTTTTCTCTACGTACTTGCCTTGCTCTCAGAGGAAGGACTGGTGATGCTAACTCTTGCAGTACACACAGCTCCGTCCCAACCCTGGACTGTGATTTTTATGGTTCTGTATTTAGTATTGTACTTGGCTTTTGCAAATATTTTTACTATTAGACTATTAGGGAAGGGGACGCAACTGTCTCTGAGGTTTATAAGCAAACTGTTTTTGTTGACTATTGTTTTAAATTCTTGGTATTTGTAACCCACTTTACCTGCATGAGTGATTAAGAGCATAAGTCACTGTAGTTGTATATATTTGTGGGGTTTTTGCTAGCCAAAGAACAACATGAAATTTCCCCAGAACTTTCCCTGAGACTCTTTTTGTCTCCATCCCTCCCCCACCCTCCATTTTTCCTTGCATGTAGAAGTTCTGGCGAAGAACCTAGCATAAACTCAGCTGCTCTCTCCTTCGTATGTGCTTCTCCCTCAAATGGGATGTCTGTTGTGGTCACGGTTAGGACTTGGAAGCTGCCTGATCTTAGCAACAGGCTACAGCTTTGTGCCCTTCTTCTCCTGTTACCTCAGCATCTGCAGCCCTGGCAGTGTTAAGGTCTGTTCAGGCATGTCAGTCCACCAAAGCTGGAGGTTAAACAAATGTGGCCAGCTTCTGGTTTAATCTAAAGGCAAATAAAAACCACAGAGCTGTTAGTTGGCTTTTTTTTTTTTTAATTTTAAAGAAAAAGACCCCTCATTTCAAGTTATGCTATGATTATTTTGGCCCTAACATTCCTTTTGAATGGTTGATAGCAATGAGTGCTTCTGTTAGGGGAACTACAATGGACAGCAGGTCATAAGCAAGCAACAGTTTTGGCGAGCTTCACTTGTTCCCAGGAAATAGAAATTCCCTATCCCTACTAGAAGCATGTCTTGGCAACATAAGAGGATTTCTTCAGGAACCCTGAGCTGCCGCAGCCTTGCAGGATGAGGTTGCACAATGTGTTGGCTTCAGCTGTAGACCTGAATGAAAACACTTCCCCAGCCCTACTCTCCTCCTCCCATTCCCATGTCAGGCTTCGCTGCTCCCCCGGCCGCGCAGGTTGGCACTCTGCATGGTGGCAGTGAGTGAACCACACGGAAACACCCTGAATTAAGTCATCCCCGTCCCCTGGGCCTGCAGGAGGAGGCCAGCGAGTGAGAAGCCACAGTGTAGGAGGGAAACTGGCCCACCAAAATGGATGCGGGGGTGAGCGTTTGCAAAGCCAGCCGCTCTGCCGGCGGCGTGTGCCCCTTCTCCCCAGCACGGAGGGCAAAGGGTTCCTGGTATCCCAGGAGGCCTGCCAAGGTCTGGGTAGGCAGCAATGATCTCTTCACAAAATGTCACCATAACACTATGCAACAAACAGCAAAAAGGATGAAGGACAGGCAGCAAAGTCAATAAAAGCAGAATACACAAACGCCGGAGGGAAGTGCTGAAGGCCATATTGGTGGTGCCATCCAGCACCAGCTGACCCTGTGCTGTTAGCCCAGCCTTGTCTCTGTTTACCTGTGACAAACCTGAATTAAGTGTGGAGCTCTGCAAAAAAGAACAAGTAGAGGCCCTTGTAGGCAGAAGCATGAAAAATCTGGCTAAGAACAGTCAACTAACTGCAGCAAAAATGTATTTGGCGGATATATCCTTTCTGTTTACAAATACTGTGCAAACATTCTTTGATTTTTTTTTTTAAATTTTTTTTAAACCAACTTTTCATCTTGCTCAGTGAATGGTTAGAGGGAGCACAGCTGAGTCTGGAGGGTACTTGTACGTGATTTGAATATTTGTTATTTGCTTTAGCTCCATTGGTTGCTTGCAGTGTGCTGTGTCGGGGGTTTTGTTGTGTGGGTTTTTTTTTTTTTCATTTTTTGATACTTGCCTTGGGAATTCCCAAACCACAAGAAGCTTTTACATTAGCTCTGCAAATGGTCTCAATGCAAATAGTTGTGCCAGTCTTTTAACATATCTTCATTAATGGATATGTGTTTGCACAAGAACCTGCAGTGTTATCCATGTTTGTGAACCTTCTTGAAGATGGAACTAAATTGCTATGAATGTTTGCAGTAAGCTCATGAAAAGGAACTTTGAACACCATGAATATGCAGAGTTTTCTTGAACAAATACCTGTAAATACTACTCCTTTCTCCTGCTATACTATCATCTCCAATAAGCTGGTAAAAGCAGTAGCTATATGTTTTTAAAAAATGAGTCTCGTCACCTATCACTGGAAAGGATATGTTTTCATGAGCTGAGTATAAAATAATTCCTTAGACCCTTGTTGTGGAGTAAAGGGAAGTGTGGACCATTGAGATCAGCTGCTTGTGGAGATATGAAAGTTGAAAATTGGGATGAATTCCACCTGTCCCATGCCATTGCTTACTGGAAATAAAATTTCTCTGTACTGGTAAAACAGGAGTAGAATCTGGAGCATATGTGATTGTCCCAAAGCAGAGTGGTGGTAGTGCTGGTCTGGCAGCAAGGCCTCCTGCCTCATTTGGTTCATGACCAAGACTGCCTGCGAGAGCCCTTCAGTTGGGCTATAGGCTTGGTAGCACTGTCCTGGTAATGGCTCCATGATCCTGAACGGAAATAGTTCACCCAGGAAGGCTCCCATCCTTGTTGGGCATTTGCTGAAATGAACCCTCCAAGTCCCTACATGCAGCCCTGTTTGTTCATAAAGCCCTCGTGCAGGGATGTCTATTACAGCACCCCTTTTGTCTCCTTCAAGATAGGAAAGTTTGGTGTAGTGAAGACTGTTTGCATATTAAATACCATAGTCCCTTAAAATTTGTCTCATAACATATATGACACCGTCTCAGCTTGAATTGTATGTTTATTTTGGCAAAGTCTTTTACCTGAAAAAAACCTTTTTCTAGTTTGGGGAGGGCTATCTTTTGGATTGTTGTTTTTTTTATTTTTCATGCCTTGGTATTTTAGAAATTCTTGAGCAGTCTTTGAAGGTGGTTTCATGTTGGAGCACGTGTAATCCTTTTTTGCAAGAGGGGAGACAGCTTTGACTTTTTTTTGAGGTGTAGAGTTTTCAGAGAGTATATGCATATTTATCAGTCAGTTGCTTTTTAGCTTTTTCCTTTGTGTCTTGCTGTTCAAGTCTCAGCAGAGAGGATATTGTGTTGTCTGTTGTGTCTGTGGTTTTGCACTACGTTTGTAGAAAGCATATATATTTACTATTTTGGTGAAATATATGCCTATCCATTATTATGTTATACAAGTGGGGTTTATCTGTTCAGCCCATGTTGCTTGATTCCGAATGCATGATTTGTCCTGAGGAAATAATTTAATTCTGGCAGTACCTCCCGGTTTTTGTTCTGACAAGCCTTATCAGATAGCATAGACTTTGAACTTTGCATGTCTCTTCCTTTTTGTCTGTTACTTCTACTACCACAGGTAGAAGTAATGTTGAACCTGTGCATGGCCTGGTGTGTATGCAACTCTTGCAATAATACATTCTAAAAGTTTTGGGGTTGCTGTCAATAACTTACAATATGTTCTCTTGTGGTTTATGGTCCTTTTCTACTCAAATGGTTTCACTTCCTTATCTACTCAAGGCAGATAAACAGATCTGCCGTTAGATTAATTGAAACAGGAATATAGAAGTACATCCTGCAGTTGTGAGGATGGCTCCTTGAAAATGCTATTGGTCTTTCCAGACCAGGCTCAGGATATACATGCACAGCTGCCTCTCACACATGGTCCTGTGCATGCAGCAACTAAACCAGCATTTCACAGCAAGACTATTGCCTCGACATTTAAAACAGTCAAGTTACCTGAGGCAGAGGTGATGTGTCCTGAATTACCACTGAAAGGGCCTATTTAAAATTTGTCTACTGTGCATTGTATCTTTTGCTCTTCCTTGTCTGTGTTACTCGTGTGGGTTGTTGCAGTGAGAGACTATAGCGAGAGACTTGTCAAAGCAGAAATTTTGCAATTCTACCATGAATATTTAGTAGTCCTACCATTAAAGTGACTTCTCTAACAACCGACCTCTGAAGGGTGCTAGGATAAGTAGCTTGGTGTTTGGAGAACAGCCAGGGTGGCTTTCTGTTGTTCTGTGTGACGACTTGGATCGCTGAGTGTAGGGTAATATTGAGAAATTTAGAGACTGTCGCTTTCAGGAGAGGTCTGATGACAAAGGACAGTTCATGCAGAGGAAGTAATAAATGCTAGATGGCTTTGGCTTTTTGCTTATCTCTTGATACTTAAATGTCAAACCTAGTGTCAGAAATAAGTGGTCTTCTGTGAGTAAGTGAAATCAGAAACCTAAAAATATTTATAATACAAGCAAAGAACACAACTACTGGCCATGCAAAACAAGAATGCTGCGACATTGCTGTAAGGACACCAAACAAGACAGGGGCAGATCCTGTTGAACTCTTGGTGGGCAATAGCTGCCATAGGCTCCAGAAGCAGCAGGAGTGGCAGCTTGAGGGAAGCCCTGCAAACTGCAGAAAATGCAGGAGGTGTATTGCATGCAGAAAGTTTTCAACAGCTGTTGCTGAGAAGTGCTTGGTTAATACCAGTGCTATAAAATGAATGATTTGGGTGAACATCAAATCTCAAAAGTCAAAACCAAACCTTTGCAATGAGGACAGAAACTGTGCTGTTTTGAACAGAGCTGCCCAGAAAGCTAGAAATAAGCCTGTCAAATATGACGGTTATGTTCCAAGACAGTGGGGTAGCTCACTTCAAACACAGTGTAAGTAAAAGAAAAAGCATAAAAATACACTGAGTTTTGTGCAGGAACAAATGCATAGAAGAAAATGGGAAAATTCAAATGAGGAGAAAGTTCTAGAGAGAAGAAAATCCTGCTATATTGAAAAAGGCTTCAAGTACAGTGCCACCTGCATGATTGAGGAAGTTGATATCATTACTGAAAAGTTTATCAGCATATGTAGACCAAAAAAAAAAGCCTGTACAAGACAGTGCTCCAGCCCTAGAATAATAATGTGAAATGTTTATAAACCTCAGTCTGACAACAGCACAGGGCAGCTGCAGACAGGAAACTGTATGCCACGTAGAGAGTGCTTTATCAGTGAAGGCATTGCACTATTAAAGGGAAGAACGTGAACATGTCATCAAGCACTGCAAATATTAAAACCTCCGTAATGGATCATCCTCATTCCACTATGCCAATATAAAATACAGGGAAAGCACCAAGCAGAGCTTTGCAAGGTGAAAGTACAGTTAGCACTGACAACTCAAAAGTCGTTGCTAGACACCAATGCTAGCAAATTTGTAAGCTTAGTGATACACAGGATGGAACAGACAAGTGATTCATCTAATACAGGCACAAGGAGCTTTAGAAATCTAGCCTGAGCAGACATATATTGTGGTGTCCCTACAGCAAAACTGCTGAAAGATTATCAAAATGTTTTTGAAGGTCTGAGATTTCTTCCAGGCACTCTGCACCTGGAAAAAGATTAAAGAATTTGGCTGCTATAGCACTTGCCCCACACAGTAATTGCTGTATGAGGAGGAAAAAATGTGAGCTATAGAGAAACTGAGAGAGGGGAAAAGGTAACATTGCTGGTTGCAAAGTCCACACAGCAAATCGGCATGTGGTCATCGTGGAAAAGCCAGCCAAATTGTGACTTGCAAGGCTGAGCACCTTGGAGCTCACTGCGAAGTGTGTGTGATTGGAACCACTCTCTGAGTGGCAGAAATAAAAAGCAGTGATCTTTGGCACTGGCTGTTGAGGGTACTGGCAAGTGGATGCGGAAAACACCTACCTTGCCATGTTCTAGGCACCAGCAAGTGAACAGAGATGGTTGAGGATGGTATTTAAGATCAAAGCTGAAATGAAGATTATCAGTGGTGCCAATAAGGTACATTAACATATGGGGTCTGTTACTGATGATACTTCTGTGGACTGATACAGAGGCAGAGGAGTGGTGGAAGCTGTGTCAAATCAAAACCTCAAACTCATCAACTTGTTGGGAGCAGTCAGGGAAGTAACTCTCTAGCAGAACTGAAGTAAGACAAACAGTGGTTGTCTGCAATACTGTATGTAGGATGCAGCTTCCAAGTGGTGATGTCCTGACCCCAGTAGTGCGAGTTCTACAGTAGATGTCCACAGTGAATTGGTAGTTACCTCCCTGATCAATTTAAGCTATCAGTTCTCAAATTCTCCCTGAGAGTATTTATTCCCCCCCTCCTCAGCAGCCACTTGGAAATTTAGATACAAACATGTGGCCTAAGGATATTTTCCAGACGTGCTGCACCTGGCACGCCTGCCTGTGCCACCCATAGACAGGGGCACAGCCATCACTTGTGTAAGTACACAGCTGTTCTCTCTGGAGATTGTATCAAATGCGATGCCAATGAGATGCCTCTTGAGATGCTCTTTAAAGAGGGCAGTTAGAGGCTTTTATGTCATACCACTCTGATTAACAGAGCTAAGAGTCAGTCACATTGAAAGGGGATTTTGGTAATAAGTTGGGTATTTTGTGTGTGAAAAATGTGAATTTGGGGTACAAGGATGTCAAACCATTTGCATCCTGAGGCTTTTAAATCTTCATACGTTTCTCTTTTGACAGCTGTCTGCCTGCTATCGTGCCACGTTGGTCTGTATGGAGATGGTCTATCGCCACATAAACACAGTGACTATCGGAAACGTCAGCACCTGGGGAAATTTTGAAATTAAGCCCTATGAACTTTAATGACGGAAATACCTCCTCTGTACTGGGCAACTGTGTACTTTATAGAAAGAGCTGCTGAAAAACTCTTTGCTGGGAAGTACCCGTTTCCTGCCTCAGCCTGGCACTTCCCTTGTAGGTGGGAATGTGCTTGAGAAACAGCCCCTCACGCCTGTCTCGAACCTCGGCTGCAGTGGTCAGCATGGCCTTGCAGATGCCACTTCAGAACTGCTCTGAAGACCTACATGCTCCTCTCCTGGCGAGTGTAGCTGCAGATCTGGTGGTGTGCTCAGCCGTAGAAAAGGAGTGAAGGCATTTGGGAAGAAAAGTTACTACCAACCGCAGGAAAACATGTTACTAAAACTTCTGAGAGTAACCCCACAAGTTTTCTAGCGCAGTGTTTCAAATGAAGTGTACAGTACTATAAAAAAGACCTAGTTTATGATTAACAACCTCATGTAAAAAGTTTGTAGCAAGAAATTGTGCAACTGGATAAGATTGTGAGATCCTCTGCCTGATAGAATAAACCAAGCCAGATATGGGCCAGTGTGTGGGCAGCGGCTGGAAGGAACTGTGGAACAAGCTGCTCAGCGCAGACAGATGTGTAAGAAGGGATGGATGCAGGGGAGGAGTCTCGCTTATCTCCCAGAGTTGTTAAAATGAGCAAAAAAGTCCAAGATAACATCATCCGAAAGCAGCTGGATCAGTCTGTTGAGAGCAGAAAATATTTAAAAATGATATAGTGAAGCAATGGATTAAAATGCTAGTGATACCATATTCTTGTCATAACAACCCTGGTTAGCCAATACCTGATGAGCAGTTGTAAAACATGATGCAATGAAGCCAAGGGGAAAAAAAGATAAAGAAATACACAGCATTTCTGAAAGGCCTTGGAGACCTTTTCACCTGAAGCCATATAAATTGCCTCATTGCTGTAAATTACTGTTTGGATTCTGAGAAATCAGTCGAGTTGTTAGATGTTGTTGTTGTGACTGCTGTGGACAGAGCAGTGATGCTTCCAAGTAATGTGGTGCCCCACAGCCTGCAGTTTCCATTGGTGGACCCCGCTGTGCTTGTGTTGAATTCGGGCAATTTACTTGGCAAAGAGAAATCAGTCATTAACACATGGTTGGCATTCTATGACCATTCAAGTGGTGGGACTAAATCAGTGTTTTAGGTTGCTAGGGTTCTCTTGGACAAAGCTGAGCGAGGAAAGAAAATAGGTGGAAAGCTATTCTTGCCCAAAGAAAGTGCTTGAAGAAAACATCGTATCAAGTTGTGCTTGGATTTTGCCTCTTCTCCAACCTGCAACAGCTGTGTAGGAAATAATCATGACTTGGTGTTCTGTAGAGTCAATTTAGACTTACCTTTCTAGGCTCTGCATGGGTGGTTCCCTATGCAAATCATTATTTAACCTTTGATTACTAAAAGATTAGCTTTTAAGGCCTGGGTTAGGTTTTCATCCCTTGAGATGCAATACGTACTGGTTTCCAGGTGAAGTGTCGGGGAAAAACTGTTCCATACAGTTTTGCTAATTTCCCTTATAAGACAAGGGATAAAAGCAACTTGAAAAGCATGATGTGGACCCTCTGCTGAAAAAAAGACAGGTCTTTCAGAGCAGGCTTCCTAAAGTTCCTGGCCTCAGAGTCCCACTTCTAGGGAGCGACCAAAAACCATGGAAGACTATTTTTTTTTCTTCCATCCTTCAGAATGGAATGTGTAGAATTTTTGTGTATACACCTCAGTAGTCCTTTTGAGTTCCAGATACAGCCGGCATATGTAGCCACTCCTGTGAATAAATACTCTGGGTGAGATTTCATTTCGTACTGCTTTACTGCCCTAGAGAAGGGGAGTTTTCATCCACCCTCTCTTTAAGAGCACACACTTCTTGTGTAATGGCCAGTACTTGCAAGTCTCCGTCCAAACTGAACTAAGGAGCCCATGAGGTTGAGTTGGCCCCAGTGCATTGTCACTTTACTCATGAAGCTAGTTTTGCCTTTTCCTTTTTTTTTTTTTCCCCTTCCCTGTTATGAATGGAGCGCTGCTTATCTGGTGTTTCCAATTTATTAAAGACCATGTGCTGAAGAGTTGCTGTAAAATTAGGTGAGCGTAGAAGGAAGGCACACTCACCGTAGTGACAAATGATGAGGTGCAGATGAGCTACAGTAGCGGCTTGGTTTTAGGAAGGGAGGTGGGAAGTCCTGACAACTTTCTCACACTGCTTCCCTCTGAGGAATCAAATAAGTTACTTCCCTGCCTCAGTTTTTCTATCTGTAAAAACTTAAGAACAATGTGATGATGACAGTTTGCTTCCCCAAAGGAGTTTGAGTGGATGAATTAGTTAATATCTGTAAATTGCTTTGAAGATGAGACGTACAGTGTAGATATACCCCTATTAAGAGTTCTAGGACCAAGCATTCATATTAATGAGAAGTATTATTCTGGAAGTTCAGCACAACATGCGGTACATAAGTGCATTTATAGTGGTGCAGTTAGTTGATATTCGTGGCTTTGTTCTCAACTGGTAAGTTTGCAGTGAGAATGCAAAGATGGGAAGGAGAATAAGGGATTATTGTAGAACAGGGTAGAACGCATGTTGTGGACTAGTGTAACAAGTCATTTTGCCACTAAAAAACCATCTTCAGACAGCTGCAAGGATTTTCATGTACTGGAGCTGGAACAGGAGAAAAGGAACAGATCTGGGTAGATTTGCTGCTATAATAATAATAATAATCCGTTTTCCCTTCCAGGCAAAGCCACGGGGCTAGACCTTGCTTGGTGTGGTGTTTAGTCACCTTTGCACTTTATCTTACCTGCAAATCTCAGGCTGGGAATCAAATTGCAGCCCTCCTCAGCAGGTTAAGTCACTGCGATCCACCTTCTATTGTTAAGGAGTCATTGCTAAACCAAATGCAGCAGGAAAATTACCTGTCCTGGGGTGAAAAGCAGAGAGGCAATGCTGTCCTTCCATCCCCGGGAACCTGAAGGCAATGAGGCAGGAGAACTGATTTTTATTATTTTTTATTTTTAATCTTTAGGAACCAAACCTGCTTTTTTTTTTTCCTTTCACAGCAATATTTCTTCATGTGTCTGATGTATGGTCTGAAACTGTTGTGGCTTTTCTGCTTTCCCTTGAGTTAATATTTAATTCCTTCCTAAACATTAACCTTGACTAGAGTTTCTTTTGTAAAAGAGGGCTGCTGTGGTAATAACACTAATCATTTCCTTTGAAAAGCATGGGAACAATGCAGAGCACTGTACATGTCTGAAAAGTAAACTGTCCTTTAATGGCACATGTTACTGTTTTGCAACACAAGTATTTATTTTCTGTTTTTTTCTGATGTTTACAAACTGTTCCTGCCCAAACTGCAATCCATGAATATGCTGTGGTGAACCCACCTCTTGTGCCTACACTTTTGTTGAGCAGCAAAGCAGTAACACAATCAATGTTACCGAGATCAATGTCCTTCTGCTCTCACCAGTTCGTCTGGTATTAAGTGCGAGTCAAATACAAATATATACGTAGCTATAACTACCAGATGAATGGCACTTGGTACAAACATTTCTCAACCTCAGACATCAGGAAGAGATTTTATTAAAATTTATTTTTGAAGCTATTAGGCAGCAAAATCTGCACAGCCAAAGGAATATTAGCCATTTCTGCAGCGCTGCATGTGTGTGTATGGCAACCCTGAGGTGGGAGCCCAGCTGCTCTAATCCCTGCCATGGGAAATGGGCATTCAGGGCCTGGGACTGCAGGCAGCAGAGGCTGGAAGAAGAGGAGCAGCTGTTTCCAGACACACGGCAAGCATAGCTCTGCAGGTGGAAGCAGGTTGCCAGAGGAGGTTTGGGCTGGATCTTGGTGAGTGCCTCCCTCAGGGACTGGAAACCCCAGCTGAGCGGTGCACGGCAGCCAGTGGTGCAGACCTGCAGGTGGGACACTGCCGCACAGCTTGCAATGCCCTTCTCCCTTGTTTCCCACTCAGAGTTTAGGTAACTCCTTATCCAAAATATGAGAATAATTTTATTTGTTTTATCCCTTTTTTTCTCCTCATAGAGGTGTAAGGCTCCCCTGTAAAAGCATTTTAGGTAATGAATGGACATTATAAGGATAAAAATATTTTTCCCTTCTAAAAACACTCTCATACCACCATATCAACTCTTGCACTATTTCAGGTATCTGTTCTGAAACCGATACAACAAAAGCGAAACCCATGCGGGAAGGGGTTTCATGCTGGTGGAGTTGGGAGGGACTGTTGGGCAGGTGAGTGCATAGCAGGGGGGGCAGGCTTGGTGTCTGCCCCATTAAGGGCAAAGTTGTCTAGGGAGCTTCAGGACAGAGGAGAAGAGTGGCAGCTTTGATAACACTTCGGGCTTATGTTGCTGCTAACAGGAGTGAAAGGATTTGAAGCAGCGTTCTCATGACACAGACCCAGTAACGGTGGCAGTGTTGGGTGCTGCTGGCAGGTAGAGGATTGACATCACCTGTGCTAACGCAACCATCTGCACCACCCTCGGCACCAGTGCTTTGGGCCATGATGGTGGAGTTATGAGGGGTGCTGGAACAAGTGCTCGGTGCTGTTGCCACCCCAACTCTCAGGCCCTCGTTTCCCGTGCGTGCTGCTGCCACCTGCATCCCTGGCTGAGCAAGCGTGGTGGCAGCACGGGGCCAGAGGAGACCATGAGGACTGAAGGAGGTGCTGCCAGGGTGGGCAAGGAGTAAGATGTACTGCAGCGAGGCAAAATTTTTGATGTAACTGCTCTGTGGGCATGTTTTTGTCAAGGAAGGGGTGTATGCTGCAGTCACACATCCTTGCTGGATGCAGGCAAGAGATGCTGAGACTCCATCAGGGCTTCTCATGGGAAGCTACTAAACCCACGTATTCTGGGTTATTTCTTCTCTAGGGGATGACTGAGAATCCCATCAGCGCTACAGTCCCAGAGAACTCTTGACTGCCTGTGAATGTTCTTCCTGGCACCATCAGCATGGAGAACATAGTGTTTTGCTGTGAGGAGAAGTGGGACCACTGCCTGAACTGATCAGGAGCTGAGAGGGGAGAGGACCTTGTCTACTGGAGGAGACACTGACAGGGTGATGGTGAGATGGGAAGGGATATTCTGAGTGATGTGTAGCAGAAAGAAGGGGAGCTCTTTCTGCACAGCCATGGCTGGTGTATCTCAGCTCTTCTTGCTGATGCTGTTCTGAGTACAGTTAGTGTAGGCTTTCAGCCCTCACTGATGCAATTAACTTCTAGATGCATTTTCTGCAGGGCAGGAATTGTCCTAATTATTTTGTAGCTCTGGCAAAATCAATTTTTATTGCTATTGCCCCCATATTTGCATAGTAGGCCAAACTGACCAGTCAGCAGCTCTGCAGGAGGCATCCCAGAAATGCTGCCCCTCCAGTTCTGCCAGCCTGGGTGACTGCCCAGTTTTATCACCTTGGATGTGCTGGCCCCACTGAACTCCCCCATGCTCCTCTTCAACCTTCAGCAGTCCTAGGAACAGAAAAGATCTTAGAACAAAGGACTTGTTCAGGACTTCGGTGCATACTGTTTTGCAGTATAAGTGGGAGCAGAAAGCTGTGCCATTATGTATTTCAAAAATGGAGATGCAAAGGTTGAAATTTCCTTCTCTAAAAAAGCCCTGAAGCTCAGGCATTGCTTTGCTCTCTCCTCCTCCTTCTACCCTGAGAAAATTATACCAGTCCAACAAGCTCTTTTACCCCTCACCCTTTACTTCCTGGAAAACAAAGACACACAGAACTGGAAAGGGCCTTCTGAGTTATGGAGTCTAGGCACTCTTGTCTCAGCAAGCATGTTACACTTGCGCCATCCCTTTCTTAAAGTTAGGAGTTTTCTTCTAAAAGCCAAGCATGGTTTTCTTGCGCCAGAACCCTACAGGGAAGCCGTCAGACTAGCCTGCTGACTAGTACCTTCCTGTCTGTAGCATAAGGGGAAAAAAAGCTGATCCAGTTCACATAAAATGTCAGCATTGTCTTGCAGTTTCTTCTGCCTGACAGAGGTAACCCTGCTATCCGTCAGTCTCCAGGAGCTGTTTCACTGCACACCCAGCCAAACTCGGTGCCTGGACTCCCCTTGCTCCCTGCGCTGACTCCCTGTCAGAACTGGTGAGTGTGTCCCTGCCCTGCCGGCTCTCTGCCCTGACAAGCTTCCCCTTGGCTCAGACCAGCCTGGTGCGCAGAGTAACAATAGGTTGGAAGGCGTGGAAATGTTTTTGATGAGGAGATTGGTGTAAGAAAGCATCACAGAAAGGAGTGGTCCTCTCAGGAGGCTGAGGTAGGTAGAGGGTGGGAGGCTGCTTTGCCCATTAAGGTGTCTGCAGGACATGCAGAGCTAAAATGAGACAAAGCTAGGAAAGAAATAGGAAACCAGAGTTGGAAGTAATGGCAGATGGACCCAAAACTGAGCCATGGGGAAGAGGGCAGGCTGTTGTTTATCAGGGAAGGACAAGAAGCATGACCAGCAGAAGGGTGGCACAGTCAAGTGCCACAGGCAAGGAGAAGCATTTTGACAGTTAAACTGGTGTGCTCTTGCATCGACAGATACATCGCTGTCGTACGGCGAGCTGTGTTTGTGTTAGGCAGCAGGTATGAGATGACTGTGCGCCGTGCAATGCCGAAGTATAAACTTCTCTCTTTCTTTGTATAAAAGCTCCAAGGATATCCCAAACACAAGACCCTGTATTTCAGATTTCTCTGTTTAGTCTGTGCACTATAATTTAATCTAATATGACAAAATATTTGTAAGCACACATTTGTTTTGTCATGTGTGTGTTTTACTTCTGATCCGAAGCTGAATTAGTGTCTTGCTTGTGATGCTCTTTCTTTTTTTTTAAAGCAAGAAAAAAGGCCGCCTCTCCCGCGCTGGCCTGATCTTGCGCTAATCTACCGCGATCAAGTTTTATGACCCAGGGTCACACTAATCCCCAGCGGTCATGTAGTTACTATAGTTTCACTGATAGAACAAGGTTTGCGCGCTGCCAAGTGATGCAGCGTCTGTTTCTGGCCGGGGTAATTCTGGACGTCTGTGCGGGCCCCGCTCCGACCTCTCGGCCTCCTGTGTAAATAGATTCGGTGACTCTTTGAACCAAGCAACGCCCCTTTTCCGCTCATTCAGCTCTTTCTTCTTTGCTTGCACGCTTCTCCGAGGGAGTTTAGCATGGTTCTGGACTTAATGTGACTTTGAAGTTGTGGGGTGGGGGTGGGGTGGGGGTTTATTCAGATTTTTGTCTCCCGGTTCATAAAAATTTGTGTTGCTATTGATTTGCAGATAAGTAATCTTCCTAGGACAAAGGTTACAGTAAAACTCCAAACCCATGTAACTAGCAAACTTTATGGATTCAGTGGATGGACTATGGGTGCAAATATCCGTAGTTCAGTACTGCCTTAAAAACTCTGTTGGGAAGAAAGAAAAGCAGAAGTGAACCTACACATACCTCAGTTTCATAGGAATAATGACAATTTTCTACTTTTATGTCATGGTTTATCCAACTTTGTAAGTCACTGGTGATTCTTAGAAGACAGGATAATACCTTATTAATTACTCTGGGGCAAGTTGAGGTAAAGCCTCACAGATTCTTATCTGCTGGGCTTATCTTATAACTAACAGATATGCAACAAGTCTGGTTTATGCTTTTGAAATAGAAAATTCCATCAAAAAGTGTGATATTGCTTACATAAATGCTGCCGTGACTCTGCTGGTGACAGGCTATTATTTATTAGAAACCCATACAGCTCCTAGAGTTGAGTATTTGTGTTGCTTTCTTGATCCATTGCTTTAAGTTTAAATGCAAATTCATTTATTCGAGTTGCACTGAGGAAACAAGTATTCTCAACTGGCATGCAATTTCCATGTGCATGTTTTGCCCATGGGAGGAAGAGCTGAAGATCTTGGCGTGGAGCAAGGCAGGAGTGCTATGATGCACGACTACTTAATATGAAGGCCCTGCTCAGTGCTGGTCAGGATTTTGGCACGTGCACATTCCCACCCTCCACCTCTGCCCAGGGACCTGAAGAGAGGGGGAAGATGGGCGATGCCTCCTCCTGTTTTGTCTGCCTTGCAATGGGAGGATGTCGGTCTCCAGAAACGTCAGCCCATGTCAAGCAGCTTTCAGCAGCTCTGAATTTGCTAATGGCATTAATTTGCTTTAAATGCTTTTTCCCCTTGAGTCTCTGCCCTTTGTCAAAGGGATGGGACCCGCCTCCTTTTGAGCCTGAAATGCGGAAACCTTTCCGCTCACTTGCTAGACGAGCTCTACCTTGGATGTAGTAAATGCAGTTTGATATCTCCAGCAGACTGTCTCCTCTCTGTTGTGTATCTTACTCTGCAAACCATTCTCAACCTGGAGGCAAAAGCTGAAAAGTCACAAAGTAGGCAGCTGCATCTTCCTAAAACACCTGTGAGTCAGTTCCCAGTGGGCATGAAGATGAAGATAACCTGGAAGGCTTGCAGGGACAGGTTCCATTCATCACCTCGAAGTTCCTTGCTAATCTGTTTTAATCCTGCCAGACACTTTTTTTTTCATCAGTCTTACAAAACATTTCAAACTTTTTGTCAGCCAGGAGGACCATGTTGGCCACTGAATATGGGAGAAAGCTGGGGTCCAGAAACATCTGACCCGAACCTTAAACTGGCATGCATTTAATGTGCTTGTGAGCTTTGATTTCAGTGAATGATGGCTGCTGTTCTTATTTCCATAATTGTGAAAGCACCTACTGACACTGCACGTTGGACACCTGACGCTCCACAGACTGATACTGTATGTTGTCACCTCAGTAACGCGGGGCTGCCTTTCAGTAATAATTACACAACACCAACTGTGATACAGAGATAACTGCCGAATTGTTTTTAATATCTTGGGAAAAGCTCCATAATTATCCTAGGTGCAACAGAAATATGCTGTTTGTCTGAAAGAAAGGATCTTATACAAAAGGATTCTGTCCCCCCCCCCCCTCCCCTTTAATACAATATCTTCTGTACTTCAGGTAAATGAACATGATGCGATAGAGAAGAAGCGATTGCAAATTGTAGTGTTAGGTGTTCAACACGACCTCATGTGTAGCTTTAGAGGCAAAAACCTATTTGATGAGGATTAATATAATAATCCCTGCTTTCTTGTTTGAGTGTCTTGGAGCTGAGCCGTCTGCTGGAGAGAGTGAAAAGAATTTGGGCAAAAGAATGAAAAAGGCTGGATTGCTTAGCTGTGAAGTGGGGCCAGGCTGATACAGGATGCTGCTGCCTATTATATCTTCAGGCTGCAGTATCAGGCCGAGGTAAGCTACACTTCACGGTCCTTGAGGGGCTCTGTTTTATAGCTGTTTCTATCCACAGAAAATTCTCTCACGTTGCTCATGTTTCTTTTCCCTATGTCCTAGTATTATCAAACCTACCCATAAAATTAAATAGCAGAGAAATACAAACTTTTTTTTTTTTTGGTATATTTGAAGCTATGGGGGTGCACTCTTGCTCATATTTTTCAATTATTTGCCACAACCGCAAGGGCTAGAGATGTATTTGTTTAGAAATAATCTATCCACACCCGCACCCAACCCCCCAAATGAAAGCTGAGTAGCTCTCCTCATTATCTGAATGGAAGGTTTTAAGAAACTCTTGGTATAACAGGAGAATTACTAAAACTGGGTAACCAAAATGAGATTTGTACTCAAGTTCATGGGACAACACCTGTTTGGTGTGAAGGCCCTGACAAGCAGTAATGACAATGGCTTCGTAAAGCCTGCAAGATAGTTTAATAATATTCTTACGTGAAGTTCTGTAGAGGCAGGAATATTTTTCAAAGTCCTTCTTATCTTGCATTGCACTGTCTCTGAGTAGCTACTGTGCACAAAAACTGAATTAAACGCTTTGTGGTTTGTTCAAATGTTTTCACTTTTTATTTGTTATCTAGTTCCTCATAATTTGATATTGTCTGCTAATGCACTGAGAAGGACATGTATTGACAGAGCAAGTGTGTTATAAGCCTATTAATTGTTTATTTCTAAAGAGGTCTATATTTTCTTGATGTTTATTTCCTAATTAAACATTACTGTGCTAAACAGTAATTGTGAATAAAAGAAAATACTCTGAAGAACAAGTAAAATGACAAAATGTGGGTATCATTCCTCTTTCTCTTCTGCTTTAGCCACTAATCCAAAGATACATTTAAGTTTTAAAAATTTTCTTAACAGTTTGTGTGTTTGGGGAATGTGTATAGTAAATCAGTTATTCAAATGAGTAAGTTAAACGACAGTGGATTTGAGCTCTGCGTTCCCTAAAGCTTTTTCTGTTTTAAAGCTCAGTTTAATTTCCTTCAGCGCTAGTGTCTTTGGAATGTATTGCAATGTGGCCTCAAATATGTTATGAAATAAGCCATGGGTTTAGCTCCTAATATAAAGGCGCATTCAATTCCGTAACTAAATGTGCTCATTAGCCACAGAGTTGCGTTAAAGATTAACATAATCAATAATCTGTGCTAAAGTGAATTGTAAAGGTTTACTATTTATTTAGATCTATTTAGTTCCCTTCTATTTAAGAAGGGAACATAATAGGATTATGCTAGAGCTGCTAAGTCTGTCTGCACAGGAAAAAAAGGCACGTTCTTATTTCTATTTTTTAAGAGAGAAGATCTATCAACAAAGTAATAAGTATTGCTGCCCACTACTGAAAGATTTGATTTTGTTCATCATCTGAGTGGTTTCTGGATTGAAAGACTTGGCAGATATATTGACTGAAAAAAAAGAGTTTAAAACCCAGAAACAATTGTTGTAGCTAATGTAGCCTTTTTCTATACATGGAAACTTGGACTTTTGTAGCTCCACTAACCAAGACTTTCAGGTAGGTTGCAATTTCTTAGGGCAGAACAACTTATGGCAGAGTATTCTGCCCAGTTGGGAAAACTATGGTCCTACTCTAATTGTCACTGATGCTTTTTCCCTGGAAAACATTTGTATTTTTCAATGGTGGGGACTGGTAAAAGGGAGAGGGAGACATTTACACTGTCTCATGTATTCTTTCAGACTAAACATAGGCTTACAGAGAATAGTGGTTCTGGTGATATTCATAATTATTCCCTTTTCCTCTCCTTTTCCCTCCTAAATTAGAAGAGGGTCTTGGGGAAGGCTGAAATACAGGAAGAAGCAACTGAACAATGCCTGAATATAAGTAAATTTGACACTGCATCTATTTTTTTTTTAAATAGTATCAAATCACGCATCAAGAAGATATCCATCAAAATGAGTTATAACAAATAGAAGAGCTGTGTGATAAAAGGTAATCACAATTCACAAAGCACCTACTATGTGGGAGGGTGAAGGAAGGGGATAACGTTTCATTGGAGATGCAGCATGCCATTTATTTTGCAAGAATGAATATGGAAGAGCCTTAATCAGTTATGAAACATAATGTAGTTCATTAAATAACAATTGATGGTAACAAAATATAAATAATCACTTATTATTGCTTTTTATCTATATGCTTATAGAAAACTCTCACAGATAATATAAACTCATCCACAAGGTACAGGGATCTTTTGCTAATTAGTTACCCAAAGCCAGTGCTTGTGACTCCAAGCAACATGCGGACTGCTTCTAGAGTGCTGTGCAGTAAACCATTACTACTGTGAGTCTCTGGGCAAGCCATGCCCAGGCATTATCACGTATTTTTTTTCATATGGTCTGCTATGGAAGCCTTCCTTTATGATATGAGTCATGATCTGCTGTTAAGAATGTCCTGGAAGTTCACTTCTGTCTGCTGAAAGCAGTCTGGGAGCAGCACAAAACATTCAGCCACAACCATCATATTAGATCAAAGCCTATTTGCATAATTTTAAGGTTTTCCACAACAGAATAGCAGATATTTTCAGGACAGCAGCTTCCTGCTTCTGCCAGCAACATTTTGCCAATGTGCAGATAATGTGGCAGCATGTACTAGAGGGGATGCTTGGGACTGGAGGCCAATTGGAGAATGGCTATGGGCTCTTGACCATCTCGCCCTTTCATTGGTTTCCCCCATGGCTTCAAAATGATGTTGTTCAGCAATTGCAAACAGATGAGGGTAGAGCTGTGTTTGGGCTTAATGTGCTAAACATGACTGCATCAGCCTGCATGTTCGGCAGTCACCTATATAGGGGAGTAGGTCCAGAATGTGGCACAACTGGAGTAATACATTTTAAAGACACACTGCTGATGGTGGGCCTTCACTTTAAAATTGTTGGGTAAAAGCCTACTCTGTTGACCTCAGGATATGACTCGTTGATTGCAGGAATCCTCTACTTCTGGAGAATTGTGTAGGCCAGCAAAGAAGGAGGAGAAATTGAGAGTGGTTGTTGGTGTTTTGCAGTAAATTGTCCATCCCCAGATTATCAGGAAACGCTTTCCGTTTCATTCCAAACTCCCCGCATCCTGCTGATTTTCTCTAACAACAGCAGTCATGGAAGGTTTTCTTGTAAACAACGGTGCTTTTGTGTTTCACCCCCGTTTCATGTTGAAGTATGCAAAAGCTAGAGGAACATGTGAAAGAATTATGCAAGACCATGAGGACAGAGGGGAACTTCCCTCTGAAACTGCGAGAATTTCTGAGGCGCAGAAGGCATATTGCAACCCGGGTTAGGTCATAGGCTTTTCTCAACGTTTCTTCTATAGTTAGACTGACAGTTGCCATGTGAGTAAGTTCAGGCCTCTGTACCCTTTCGGTTACGGGTGGTCTGAAGCGCATGCTAGTCTGTTGTTGTGCCATGACTCCTAGAAACGCAGTCTGCGTGTGGATACACGTGATGTGTGCTGTACTCGGCCTCGCTGTATGAGCCAGGCTCTGCGTCTGCAGCCCGTCCTGCAGCACAGCTCAAGTCTGCCGTGCTTTCTGCCCAGCCCCTTGTCCCGTTCCTTTTGTTTGTGTGCGCTGTAAAACTATCTAAGGAACTTCTGTGAGGTTGAGGTGCACGGTGTGGGTTTTTGCTCTCCTCCACTCCCACTGTCGGGTGTTCCAGAGGTTCTGATCAAATTCCAAGTTTGCTGCAGCACAGAGACTTTATCAAGGGAAAGCGTGCTGTATGCAAAGCATGTTGAGGTGCTCTCCTATGAAATGAGGTTTGACTTTCTGTGGTATCAAAAACAACATTAAACCAGAATTTAATATATCCTGGGAAATCGTATTTCACAATCTAATGCCTGGAGCCCTTTTCTTTTTTAATACGAGGATCAGAATTCTGATCTCTCTCTCTCATGGTTTGCCTAAACATTTTATGTTAAATGACAGTAAGTTAATAAGTACAAAATAGTGGGTGGTTAACTACCATTTAGCAGGCTAACACTTTGTCTAAATGGAAAAGCTCTTGGTATAAGATAAGGAGAAAATTTAAAACAGTAGAATTAAATCAGTGTAGCCACATCTTGTAGACACTCTTGTTTTGGTATTAAGCTGGCCGAGGTTATTTTAGCTTACAATTTATGAAAGCTTTTAAACTAAATGGTGAGTCTTATCCTGCCTTATCCTGGAACAAAGGTCTATCCACGTGAGGGAGTTGTGTTAATGCATCTCTAGCTGCTCAGACATCTTGGTAGGATTGTTTAAAGCCTTTGAGGCAAAGAGAGCTACTGGAACTGTTGCCAAGTGACTTAGTGAAAAGAAAAAAGCCGACGTGCTAAATGTGCAGCGACTCCTCCGATAACACGTGATAGCGTGGAACAATGGAGTGGGCAAGCTCGATAAGAATTTCCAGTAGCTTTGCGCTGAGGGAAAGGAGCTACGATAGCTATACAGAAAATGGCTTGTCTTAGCCTGATGAAATGGTAACTGGTGTGAAACGAAAGGAGGGGAGTAGGTGCCTCCCACCCGAGCCAGTAGTGGGCTGCTGAACCCAGGGTGGAATTATCACGCTGGGACACTGCTGCGAAAGCTACTGTGAGCGGTGGCTGCTCCTCCCGCAAGAGTAATGGTAATGGTGGGAGTAAGATAGTCAGACAAGGGTGATGTCAGTATAAATGCTAGTATGGCTGTTTCTAAGGACTTTTTTGAAATACCAGTAAAGGAACTCTTTTGCAAGAGTTCATACTATAGTTGCCTTCGTAAGGAGAGTGTAGCATTTCCTGTGGTCATACAGTATGACTGTATAACACCTTTTCTCCATTGCCTGATGATACTCTGTGGGATCGATGATAATTTCATACATATTGCTTAGATATGAACCATGAAATCCTGTTTGACCTAGCAGTTAGCTACAGTTAAGTCTTTTGAGTGGTTTATTTAAGGACTAAAAACAGGTGATGAAGTTGGGTGTGTCTTGGATTCAGACAATTTAGAAACAATGCCTGTGAACCCCTGAACATGTTCTGTATTAATCAGCAGGAGAAAGCTTCCTGGCTTTCTAGCTATGCTTGTTCTCTAGAGGCCTCAGGTTTTTTGCCCAAAGTTGCTACAAATCCTTCTCTGCTGTCTATTGATTACTGTGCTTTTCTGGTCTTCTCTCATACATGCAAGGCTTCAGCTTTACTCTTTTCCACCTGGCACATGTATTTTTGTGTTTAAAGCCCTTGAAAAACTCCTTAGGCTGTGCCTGGCTTGGTTCCTATTTGTGACTTTTTCACAGAATATTTTGCTGGTGTTTTTTATCACCTGAGTTTCCTTTCTCATTAGATTAACTGCTCTCTCTGTCTGAGCTGCCATTGCAATCTCCAGCTTCAGCGGGCATACCAGCTGTGTGCTAGCATAGTGTAACTGTTCAAGGTGAAAAATTCAGACCATGGAAACACTTGAAGGCCTTTCCTGGATTGGACAGGGAAATGTCCTTGATTAGGGTTAGGGCAGTCATGTGGGAGCTGATCTTTTACAGAGACTACATTGTAATAGCATGCAACCATTCTAAAATTTACCAGAGCATACCAGTGCTGTTCATGGGTATGAAAAATGAAAGGGCATTTGGGAAAATTTCAAATTCTTTGCACTGCGTTGTGGGATGGAATAAAAAGGTCCAGTGCAGCTCCATATCTGCCTCCTGGGAGAAATTTCACAAACTCAGCGGGACTCTGCTCAGAAAGAGAAACCTCAATCTGCTGTGTTCCTTATGTATAGATGAATTATAGAAAGATTGTGATATCAGAGTGCTGTAAGGATGAATGCCCATGCCATGGTGCTATGTCTTGGCTGAATCCACAACTTAGATCAGCAGATTATTTTTTTTTAAAGCATTATAAAAAGCAAACTAAAACATTTTCCTTTTTTCTTTTTTTCTTTTCAAACTGTCTCAAGAAGGTCTAAGTTATATGAAGTTGGCAGGTTCAAGTGTGACTCAACTCATTGTTTTCATTCTCTGCTTTTGGCAGCCTTCAGTAATTCCAGATGTTATTTCTCTAACCACATGGAAAAATCCTTATTAAAAAAGGGGGATGGGGGATGGGGAAGAGAGAGATAAACTGTTATCCTGCATTTGGTACATTTTTAAAGCAGTGACGATGCTGCATAGACAGTGCTCATGTGCAGCAGGCACTAAGGCTAGCTGGAGGCATGCCCAGGAGGAGACAGCCCCAAGATAAAAGGCCCTGTGTTATAGGGGAGAAATGAGAAGAAAGCCAAAAGCAGCTAGTTAGTTCAATGAAATGGTGTTCTGTCATGCTAGCACTCATTTGTTGGGAATTGTAAGAAAGGACAAATGGGGAATTTACCCAGAACGCACTATATTGAGGAAGCCTGGAGAACTACAGTGTCACGTCAAGGAGAGAATGAATGTTTTCCTTGCACCATGCCCACAGGGGAATGTATAGTTAACTCGTAAATGATGCCTTGCTCTGAACGGAAAAAGGATTCAGGTCTGTTTGGCCGGTGTGCTTTTAGAGCACGTGAATCCACTTAGTTTGCTTGGCTCACCTAGCATTGCTCAGCTCCGGGAGAAATGGAGAAAGCACTTCCTAATTGATTATGGGATATAGGCTCACGTGTGTTGTGGTAGCACCGCTTTGCAAGGCAAGTCCGGCCTCTTTCTTCTGCATTTTTGAAGTCTCCTTCAGGATCCAGGAATTCCTGAAGTCTGAACCAAACTACCCCTGTGCTAGAGGGACTAAAGGACCCTTTTTGCAGCTCCCATCCCAAAGTGAAACCCAAAAGTGATGGACTGAGGCACATAGTGATAGCGCCTCTTGACAGCACAGTCCTGGGCTGAGCTCCCAGGCTCACATCCCCTCAGGAGAGAGGACTCATGGCGTGTTTACAGCCCCCCCCTCTGGACCCAAACTGCACCTTGGACCATCGTCACTGGCCTGCCTTTCCAACCCAGCGGGACGCTGGAGAGCACACACGTAGAAGCTTAGGACCCTTCAAATTTACTGCAATAATAAATAGTGAATAGAAGATCGCCTGCTCTCTCTGAGCTATCACGCAGGGTACCAAATCTTATTAATAAAACCTGGCCCAGTGAATACACACATAGCAGCAGGCTCAGGGCAAAGCACACAGGAGGAAAAAGCAATGTGCTTTTGAGAACTCTGAGTTTTCCCTCTTAAATGCAGCTTTTACATAAAGGACCTCCTTGACACCTCCTTATAAGACCAAGTTTTAGAGTTTTCTCAGTCTGAAGGGGGAAAAAAGAAAGCCCTTTCACTGTGCAAAGAAAGGCTGGCCTGCATCTAATTGATTGGCTTGCCATGGTTTACTTTTTTTGCTGATGCTGCTTTTTCTTTTCCCCCCACAGTGCACAAGATGCAGCAAAATGGTGTGGTGCTAGCACAAAAGAGGAGGGTTTTCTGTCTGTAGGTGGTTCAGTACTGAGAGCCCAGAGATGGGGGGAAATAATAAAAAAAATGCTCTGTTATGTCGTTTGTTGGTAAAAGTGAGAACTGTTACTGGAAAATGTTTTGTTTTGAGATTAGTTGGTGGTAAGCCATGACTAATGCTCATTGTGCCAATATGTGCTCGCGTTTAGGTTACCAGGTCCCCCTCCTGCCCCCCTTGCTTGTTTTATGTAGCTGATGGAGCCTGCTGAAACTTGTACGGTAAGGTCCTTGGTGCAGGGACTACTTCTTCAAGACTGTCTGCACATTGCTTAATGCAGTGGGGGCCCTGGCTCAGGACTAAAGGCTTTGAGCATTATGATAGCAAAAATAGTAAATTCAGTGGTGGTTCTTGGTTGCACTGACCTTTGTAGTATCTGGGTCACTTGAGTTCTGGGACTCTGGGGACCCAGAGCTGATGTTGGGTTTCATTCAGGGAGTAGAAGCCAAGTCTCCAGCCATGTTCATTGTGAAGTTTTCAAAATGGAAAACAATTGTTGATTCAATTCCAAGACATTTTCTGGCTCTGGTAATCTTGTGTTCAGCATGATCACAATTAAATACATTCAGTATTGGGTTTAGGGGCTTAGTGGGATGTATTGTGTTAGAAGCAGGAGAAAACAATGCATTTGTTACTGTTTTTTGTTTTATTTTAGGCATTTACTTACTTGGGGTTCTCTGGTTTTGTGGATAACCCTGAGGATCTTCTTGCAGAGCTAGCACCGACTGCTTTACTTTTCAGTAAAAATAAAAATGAGACAGGGGTCACATGTAGCTTTTCTCTCCTTCAGGTATTCCAGAAAGCACTTGCCCTACTAAGCTCCATCTGGCAAATTAACAAAAATCTCTGTCCCCAGATGATCGGTGATAAGACACTATGCTGGCAAGTGGTGTCATAAGGCAGCTGGTAACAGCTAAGAAGTGCTTGTTCTAGCACTCTCTTGGTGACCTGCACTGGGCCAGATTCAGACAGGACTGTTGCAGTCAACAGCAGCTGCAAGGTTGTAAGAAAATACATTTCCCAGCGCATATAAAATCCTGCTGGAAGGATTCACCCAGAATGAAAGGAAATATGCTTGGCAACATTGCCCCTAGCTTGGGTTGTTTCCTTCTGTGTTTTGTAGGGAGAGGACATGAGAACTACGCTTCTTGAAAGGAAGATTTAAAGAAGTAAGTGTCCATAAGAAAGGCTTGATTTGTTCTGTTACCCCGGAGGCCGTTTTGAAGCGTTGTCTGTATATCTTGGTGACATAAGTTAAAATAAACCACTAAACGTTCTGAGTTTTTAAACTCCTGTTACATGAGACAAGGTAGGAAGCTCATTGAGGAAGTCAAACGTGTCTACCAAAATCCTGGATCAACCAGCCAGGCAAAAACTGACAATATTGTTGCTGTGACAGCATTTTTTCCTACAGGTTCAAATAATTGCAATACTTAAAAATCTCTATGAATACCTCACCTCATGACATGTTAGACAGAGGTCCAAGCTTTATTGACTTACCACCATTTTATAAAATCCTTCCTAGGGGGAAGTTTAAGAAAAAAAGACTCCAGTTCAGATTTCTCTTGGCTAGCTGGCTTCTGTTAAAGAATAGTGATACTTATTCTTATCAGTAATACTGATTCATTCTGCTCTCTGTACTTGGTTTGCAGATGACTGTTTTCTTCAATAGCAATCCAGAACAAACACCACTCTGATTAATCAGCGATGCTTTTCTAAAGTAGCTGGCCATCATTTTTCTGCTGCTTCTCCAAAGTCTGATATCTTGTATACAAAACAGCTGTAGGCACCAGCAACTTGACTAGACAAACGGTTTCACTAGAGAACATTTTCTAATTTACAGGATATGATGAATCTCTTCATCTTTCATTCGTGGCTGTCATGGTTTAGGCCCAGCCAGAAACTAAGTACCAAGTGGCTGCTTGCTCACTCCTCCCACCAGTGGGATGGGGAGGAGAAAATACAAGGAAAGGCTGGTGGGTAGAGGCAAGGACAAGGAGGGATCATTCAACTGTTATGGTTAAGGGTAAAACAGACTCAGGTTGGGGAAAGAAAAAAAAATCAATTTAATTAGTTATCAATCAAATCAGAGTACAATAATAACCTTAAAAACACCTTCTCCTCACCCCTCCCTTCTTACCCGGTTCAGCTTTGCTCCCTGTTTCTCCACCTCCTCCTCACCAGCAGTGCATGGGAATGGGGGTTGTGGTCAGTCCATCACACAGTGTCTCTGCTGCTCCTTCCTCCTCACGGGAGGACTCCTCACACTCTGCCCCTGCTCCAGTCTGGGGTCCCTCCCACGGGACACAGTCTTCCAACAACTAGGTGTGTCCTTCCCACAGGCTGCAGTTCTTCACAAGCTGCTCTGTTGTCGATCCCTTCCACGGGGTGCGTTCCTTCAGAAGTGGCCTGCTCCGGTGTGGGCTTCCCTCAGAGTCACAGGCTCTTTTGGGCAGATCCCCCTGCTCTGGCATGGGGCCCTCCTGGGCTGCAGGGGGGGTGGTGTCTCTGCTCCCCCATGACCCTCCATGGCTGCAGGGCGCAGCCTGATCTCTCACCGCAGGCTGCAGGGAAACCTCTGCTTCAGCCACCTCCTCCCTGCCTTTTGGTGCTGACCTGAGTGTCTGCCTGGCTGTCTCCTGTACATCCCACTCCCCTCCTTGCTGCAGGTTCTCTTTGTTTTCACCTCTGAAACATGTCAGCCCCAGAGGTGCAGACTGGCTCAGCTGTGGCCAGAGGCAGGTCCCACTTGGAGCCAGGGAAGCTTCCAGCAGCTTCTCCCAGGAGCCACCCCTATGGCCCCTCCCCTGCTACCAAAACTCTGTCACACAAACCCGAGAGAATGGTGCAGTGACTGAGAGAATGCCAACGTGTCACTTGAAGTAAGGGTATGTGCTATCTTTATAATGCGTCTAACCACAGTCTAAAGATCAGTATTGTATTATGTAAAACCTTGAACTTGCCTCCTAACTGCTGTCTAAGATTGCTCTTAAGAAGAACAGCTGAGCACTCTTGGTTTTCCACCCGTGGGGGAAGTTGCCATAGTTTATAGGTGAAGAGGGAGGAGGATCAATAGTGCCAAGCACAAAAAAGGGATTAAATCAGGTAGCCTAGAGGCTGAAGGTCCCTGAGGCCTGTGGGAAATCAGTCCATCTGATGGGACAGGACTCTGTTTTGATCCTTTTTGTAGCTCTCCTTATGTTTTGTATGATCCCCATTGCAGAGTGGAAGGACCATAAGGAAGGTGGAGTCATTGAGAGTAAAGTTTTTTGCAGGGGATAAGGCAGAATGTAGTCTGTTCATACACAGATGTCACAGAGAGAGGACTGACCCTCTGAAAGCCTCTTAAAGGTATAATTGCAACTCATTAATGAGTTATGCAGAAACCAGCGTTATCAAATACTAATGAGTATGGAGGATAGACGGAGACCTAAATTGCTTTAGTTTCTGTGTTCAGGAGGTGCCTGCCAGAAGTAAGATTGTCTGAAAGCAATGTGACTATTTCTGGCAATAGCTAGTTTTGAAATGCTTGCCATTTTCAGGAGTTTTCAGTTGACTCAGGCTGAGAAGTCTTAATTATGAAAATGTGTAACGGTAGTAGGGGAAGCTCCACGTGGCAGTGAAAACCACTCCAACTTACAGTTAATATAAAGCAGGACATTTTTTTAAACAGAAGGAGTAAAGAGCAACACAGGGAAGTGCCCATGACTGCTGTGAGGCTGAAGCGTTGCTTCTGTCAGCCTGGGGAGCAGATGAGTCTGGTCAGAGGCAAGACTGTGATTTGAGAGAGAATAAGGGTGTGTGAAACAGAAGATGTAGAATAACTAACAGAGATGTTGAGTGCATGCTGAATGCTGAGACATGCATGCTCTAGCATCTCCAGTCTCCATAATTTCATGGCTGTTTGTTGGCAGCCCTTCACAGGGGCAGCGTGTCTGAACTGAGGTTATTGCAGGTATATCTGCTCCTGTGGAGTCAGAAGGCATATAAAGAATGGTGGAAAGCTGAGCTCTACTTGGAAACCTTTGCCTAATAGGGGCTTTTGTAATAACAATATAAGAACAGGTCCTGTTGTCCTGCCTCTGACAATGGTCAGTAATGAGATGAAACAGCAGGACAGACTTAGTGATGCTTTTTTAGTGTACTCTCCCAGTAAACTAGTGAAAAAACCAGCCCTAATTGTTTCTAAGTAACCTTTTGATAGTTTCATTTAGTGTGCCCTCACTTTTGTATTATTTTTCTCTGCAATAAAAAATGCTTTTTCAGATGCATAAATGTCCTGATATGGCTTTGCCATGTGGCCTCCCAAACAGATTCCGGTATTTTAAAGCGTTTGGCTAGAAGCTCGATGATGTTCATATATTGTGTTGGTTGTGTGGTGGGGTGTAGTAAGGATGACAGGACTTATTGCTGCTGACAACTGCAAGTCCTCATGAGAAAAAAAAAAGTTAGTTACTAGGCTTTTCAGGTCCATCTTTAAAGCAGTCAGCCTGACTGCTCAGGTATCGGTATGTGTAGCTGGGGGAGGGAGATGTGGACTTCTAAGAGGCTGTGGTATGACTCAGTAGTTGTACTGTGTAGTTAGGATCATAAGCTAAATAAACCCAGCATCTCTTAGAAATCTTGGATCTGAGTAGTTAGTGGCCAATGCAGTTAATCTAACATCTGCAACTGTGTCTCATCTGAGTATTTGTAAGAGGAAACAACTCAACCTAAGAACTTTTAAGATCAGACTCATAGTACTGGTACTACTACTTGATTATTTATTTAATCTGCATATGAGACTTTCATTTCTAGAGAACTACACTGGAATAACTGCTTCAGTGATCTCTGCCTGCCCAGCACTGTTGCTTTTTATGACAGACCTTGTAGGTCTTCCTGTTTTACTTTCCCAACCAACAAGTCAGGCAAGTAACCTTTTAGGAAATACTGCAGGTCGCTTCTGAAGCAAGCCTCACTGCATGGAAACCTTTATTGCCGGGATGAATGATATTCTTAGATATTCATGGGAAATAAACAGCAATAATCCTGACAGGAGGTGTTGGCAGAATGAAGTGTGAACAGGAAGCGATTAAAGATAAAAGGCAATCTCAGGAGTTACCTGTAGCTCACTGCGTGATTATAGGTGTGTCTGGAACAGGTCACAACACGACACAGCACCTGCCGACAACAGAGCGAATCAGGATCCAAGGTCTGCTCCTCTCCTAGGCTGGCCCCTTGTTAAATAACCAGGCTGATCACACCGAAGAAAATACCAGGTGCTTAGCACGTGCTTTTTAGCTTTGACTGTGTTTCAGTGCAGATGGAAACATGTGCTGTGTGTCTTAAAAGCGAAGCTGTAGTGACTTCTAGATTAAGGTTCCAAGACACACAGTATTTACCCTCATTTTCATTATAATTATGCAGTGGATGAGGCAGGAGTCTAGGCAAAACCAGTGTGTGATCATGTAATAAGGACTGCCTTATAATGACAAGGGAGGCAAATTATGGTTGCACCATCCACCTTCATTAGTGTGTTTCCCAACCACTATGAGTTTTGTGGGTTGCTTTCTTCTTAACTTTTAGTCCTACTGGCCACCTTCCTTACAGATGTAGTGTGAGTTTTAAATAATACTGTACATACTCTCTAATACAGAATGTCAGGTATATTATCTATATAGTTATCAAAGTATCATTGGCTGATTTTGGTGTTTTAATTTGCTATCGGTTCTCATTTATGAATAACAGGGTGTGTGATGCGTGTGGGCCATGTATTTTGTGCATAGTATCTTCTTCCATTTCTATTTGTACAAAGCCTGAATCCTTGGGCTTTGGGAAAAGAGACAGAAAAGATTAAGTCATGAGTAATAATTAGTGTTTTAATGGAGCTCTCCGAAGTTACTCGTCCAGTTTACAGCCTGGAATTGATACCCCTCCACATCAGTTATGTAGCTCACCCTCCTCAGCCTCTGCCACCCTGACCTGTCTTCAGAGGTATCGTCTAAGTCAGTTCAGAAGAGATGTTTTCCCGTGGGGAGCAGGATGTGCAAGTCTTGCGTGGGCCATGCTCTTCCCGCAAATAGGTAGCCTTTATGGAGGTGAGTGGACTACCCGGTGTAATTAGAACATGCATAAGTAGCAGGTGAGTTCACAGATCTGAATCTGAGCATCCCTAAACTGCTGGTGGTGGTGAGTGTGGGAGAAGGAGGGAGGATGACTGTGGTATTGAGCTTAGTGCTCTGTACCAAAACCTCTCCATGCTCAGGTCTGTCTCTGGTCCCTGCTCTCTCAGATGGAGAGTGATTACCACTCTCCCTTATTTATTCCTATCCTTTTCTTTCCCCTTTGTGATTCCTTTGTGGTACTGTTTGTCTTTATTGCCAGGTCTCAGCTTGCTCAAGCTTTTCAGTTGTTTGTTTAGGTTTAATCTTCTTTGAAAGGTCAGCCTTGTGCTAAAGAAGGATGAGCACTTGGTCAAGCAATGCAGTTTTGGGCATTCTGCAGTCTGGAATGTTCACCGTGTGGTACTGCTCGTTAGCTAGAGCAACCAAACTTACCAGGAGCAGAATGCATTACTTATGCAAGTCTTATGTAAGATACTCAGCAGAACAGTTTAGACATAATCATTGAGGTAAGAGGGTGGTTCCAGGATGTACCCACTGTTCTTAAAATATTAGCTCAACAAATCAGCAGTAGGTAAGCAAAAGGAGCAGACTAGTTGGCTAAGCAGTTTTTTTGTTGATGAGTCTCTAAGGCACTGCCCCGCCTGTGCTGAAAAAAGACCCATCTCCCGTCTTTCAGACTGCTGCAGAGAAATTTGCTTAGACACCAGAAGCGTTGCTGCGTTCCCTCACCTGGAGAGGGAGTAATTGTTTGGGACACACATGATTTGCAGTTCAAATTCCAGCTCCTCCCTGGGTAGGTCTGTTTACTTTAAACTGTTGGCTGGGTTTGGGTCTAAGGGCTCTCACACACACAAATGGCAAACAGGTTTGACTTGACTGAGGACTTCGTGGTGGAGAGGTTGGAGGCAAATTGCAAAGGCCGGGCAAATGAAAGACAAGAAAAATGAAGCAGCCTAGTTATGTTTAAAAAGTCTTAAGTATCCAGCCTTTTGTTTCCTTTACTCAAAGCTGTGAGGGGAAACTGGCTTAAGAGGAAAAGAATAGCTAGACTGCTCCTGGTAGATGTGTATCCTCACCCAGGCTGTCTTGTGCAGTCCTTTCCCGTGTTGTTTCACTCCTGCCTTGCATAAGGCTAAGTAGATTTACCCTCAGAACTGTCAAGTCTGGAAAGGATTGGGACCATCTGAACAGTGACTAAACTATTTTTCAGAGCTTCTAGGATTAAATGCTATTTCTCAGTCATACCTCCCAATTTTTTATTATAGATACACACATATATTCTTTGAACACACAGACCAGCAACCACATGAGTTTAATTGCTGAGAAAGTTAAGATTTCCTTTGCTAGCACCTTTCAAAACAATTTTTTTTGGTGCTGTTTCTCATGTTAGGACAGAATAGTCCCAGATGTAACTCAAATATCTGAATATTGAATATTGATTCAGAAGACAACTTTCACCATCAGGTAGGTGGAAATACTGCTGGTGTGAAGGGAGGGGAAAGAATCTGCAGGAAGAGGTGAGCCCTGATTCTTACCTTCAGAGCTCATAAAGGCTGTACTTGCACTAGCCCTGCCGAGTGTGCAATGTGGAAGACTTTCTGCCCTGGGAAGGCTCAGTGGAAGCTGTGTCTGAGAAGCGGTCCCATGTAGGCATGGGGTTACAGAAGCTGGTCAAAACAAAGCTGTGAAACCCTAACAGCGCTCGACCAAGCAGTGGTCTGTTGACTCCAAGCCTCGCCTTGTCCCTACTCTAACAGAGCTCTGCAGTGCTGCAGCACCTACACCCACGTCTCTCAAATCAGGGCTAGGGCCCAGAGTTTGGCTAGAGAAACAGTGGTTTGGAAACTGTTCCCCTCTCAGACGTGAAGGAAAACGAAGACAACTGTTTCAGTTCAAAGGACATGGCATGTGAAATAAAATGTGGTGTGAGACAGCAAGGGAGACAATGCTCATGTTGTTTGGGAGTCATACAAACCAACAAAAATATTGAAGTCCATCAAAAATTTATGTAACTGAAGCTAGCTGAGAAGAAGGTATGTGGGGAAAAGCTATGTTGTCCAGTGTAAAATTTCAAATAAATTTACTTCAGTTGTGTTCAGGGCTCTGTACCAGCCCTCAGTGCATGTTCCTGAGTTTGAAATGTGCTATGTTAGAAACTCATGACATGAATCTATGTACAAGTTTTGCAAGTGAAATGTAAATTTTCTTTCAACAAGAATTTTTTTCTGCAAGAATTACTGTGCGGTGAAAAGGGCTGTGCTGTTGCTGTAGTTTGTATGTTGGTATTTGGAAAGAAAAAAAAAAAACAAAACAGGGAGGACAAGATGTGTGGGCAGTAGAACAGGAAAGCCAACAGCCAAAGTGCTTTCTAGAAACACTGCGTTTCTCAAAGAGTGTAATCATGGACTAGTGGCTTGGAGTGGGAAGGTAAAGGTACATCCCAGGGCATGGTGTTGTAAGGTAGACTGGGTCAAAACTGAATAGTGATGCCACAGAAAGGAGACAATCCGGCCCCCACAACAGTGTTAATTCCCAGCTGTTGTGGTACTGACAGCTCTTCTTTTTTCTTGGTTGTTTTCTTGGCTGTCATTGGGTCTGGGAAAGGAAAAGTGAATGCCAAGATGGTGCCCTTGGGAGAGGACCGGACCACATGGCTGAGATGGAGGGAATGTTTACTTTCTGCAGGGCTGAACTGTTAAATTGGTGCTGGCCCAATATAAAAATGACTGAATGGGGTGACTGCAGCCGAAGGTCCATCTCTTCCACATCTGGCTTCAGAAATCGACCTAGAAATGAACACGGCAAGCTGGTATTGTAGGCAATTCACAGGTCCGTCCCAGACCTTCCTGTGTACCTTTTGCTGTCTGCTGTACACGTGCTGTCCCGTGTCATGCTCATGTTCATTTGTGAGGCACCTACTGAAATTTAGTGATGTCATTTACGCTTTTATTTTAAGCCCAGGAAACCTGGGCTGATGTTTTCAGATTTGGAAACTAGTGGCAGAACCTGTGTTGAAGATGTGTGTAATTTTCTCTGGGGGGAAAAAAGGAGGAAATTATCACTTATAACTTCTGTGAGTCACAGCTGATATTCAAAACCATGCACTATAAATGTTTCTATTAAAGAAAAATTTGTATCTATTCCCCAGGAACACTGCAGGCGATCCAGCAGCAAAACCAGTATATCTGCTGAGGAGACGGAGGCTCTTCTCTCAGAGAAGCCTTTCTTTTTTTCTCCTGCAGTATGTATAAAAGACATACAAAGCCAGCTGGTCAGATGGATTAGAAAGCACTGCACCACGTCAATGGGCACCCTTGTTTGTGTTGTTGAGAAGAGAGTCTTAGTTAAGAAAGAAAGAAATGCCTCCCCTGTAATCGCCACTAACGAGGAGACCCTAGTGACGTTTTTGTTAGTTTTGGGGTTTGTTTTCTTTTTTAAAAGGCTTTGGCAGAAGACATTTTGCACTCTTGGATTAGTTTGTTCCCTCCCCCTCCCCATTTGATCCTTAAGGATTTGCCTGAGTCATGGATTTTTACTGGGCTTGTTAACTCTGTTGTTATTTTTTTCAGCCGAGGGGATAAAGAAATCTTTTAGCGAGAGCCACTCACTGGGGATTAGCTGCGAGTGGACTCAACAACGCGATGACTCCCTGGAGGGGGTGACCCCTGACTCCCCGGTCAGGTGGCGACTCATCTCTTGCCTCCTAGCTGAGGCAAGCTGAAGGCTCCCAACAAGTGTCTGCTCTGTCCTCACCAATCTGCCTCCGCACAGTGACGGGCTGTGCAGAAGACGGGCTGTGTGTTATCACAGCTGCTGTTCTGCAAAACTGGGGGAAATGATAAAGTAGATAGAATATCAAAGGATACGGTAGCTGTTACTGGGAGGAAACCGTAACCTCTTTTACCACCTAAAGGAACCTGTCTGCTTTTCTCTTCTGTAATGTTCAGAGCTGCCTTTCCAGCAGGGGTTTTCCCTGCACAGCAGTGGTGCTTCAACTCACTGCGGAGTTGAAAGGTGGCAAGAGTGGCTTTTGGAGAAGTTGCTGTTATAGATGGTAACTCTACCTCGTCCTGATGGTATCGCAGACGCTGTGGTGCTAGTGGAGAAAGCTTTCAAGGGAGCCGCTTGCACAACCTCGACTGCTATATGAATTAACTCATTGACTTTGGCCGGGGAGTTACAAGCCATGCATTTGGGATGCAAAACACAGTAGGAAGAGAAGCCAAAATTTAAACTGAAACCTTACACGTAACGGAGGTCAGGTGTAAGGCTAATATGTAGATAAATATCGCTGAACAAAGGAGTTATGAAGATTAACACTACTTTTGAGAGAACAGGTTAAATACTATCCTATCCGCTGCTCTACACAGTGTTTGAAACCCTGGCTGTTTTACAAAGCAGTCAACTGCATCTTTTATCAGGTTATCAAGGGCTTGGATCAATTCATGATGAATAAACGTCCAACCTAGCCTATTGAAAGGTCTGTCTGTCATTGTAGTGTACCCGTAGGTTTTCAAGAAACAGCTGTGGAGAGGGAACCTTTCCCTCCTAGCTATTGTTAGAGGAGAAGTAACAAATTGCTTTCATTGTTGGAAGGGAGTGTCAGCTCACACAGGGTCAGGTTTAGTGATGTGTGTTATTTTTTTATGTGAATAAACTGGATGGAATTAGACCAACCTCCAGTATTTCACCTTAAACTGACATTTCCCAACGAGTCAAGGGAATTAAACACCAGTGCAACTTAGATGCCCTGGCATACAGAGAATGGAGGAAGATGGGAAATGGTGATATTATATATACTGCACATATTTCAGTATGTATGTACTTGATACATATACATGTGCAAATACAAGCATGTAAGTGTTAGCTTTTTGCTTCCCAGCAAATTAGTAGTGAATTTCTTGTAAACATGCATGGCAAAGGAATGCTCTTAGAGGCTTTTGTAGCAGCTGTAGAGGTATTTAGGGGGGTTCTCTGTGAACAAGGTGGCAGGCAAATAGGAAGAAGCTGTGTAAAAAGCTGGCAAGGAGCAGGAGTAATCAAGGAGGGGCAGGTGATCTGCAATATGCATAGAAAGAAGGCGTCATTGAGGATGAAGAATATGGCAAACTTTGTGCCTTTCTGGTATCTCCTTTGTCACTCACTCTGCACAGACCTGGGTGTTGGGAAAAAAAACCAAAACCAACCACCAAGTTGGTTGCAGGTGATGAAATGCTGACTCAATATAAGCAGTTAGTTCCCAAAGTTAGCCTTTGGGAAACACAAAGGTGTAGCATCCATTTCTTCAGCAAGGGCTGCTGTCATGAGTCCATCAAACCCTATGGAAAGCCAGGGCAAAAAGTATTAGATTAAGTTCAAAGTCTCCCCATTGGCAGTCGGGGTCCTCACTGGCCTGGAGGAATGGTTTGTGGCAGACCACTAGGAGCTGGAGGAGGAGAGCTGCAGCTGGTGGTTCCACTCCTTGGCTGCAAAGAAGCCTTCTTCAGTTGGGGTCAGATCGCTGAAGGTGAAGTGACATATTACCCCCAGTACAAGAAAAGACATGGTCATCTGTATCTGGTGCCCTGTCCTCATCCTATGGCTCCTCTTCCCTGCTCCTGGCTGCTTACTCCCACTGGCCGTCAGCATTTCTAGCGCTCTTCAGCTAGAGGATTCAACTCACTGGCCTGGAAGAAAACTAACGTGACAAAAAAGTGAATTGTTTGCTCCTGGGTTAATGAACTGAATCAGCTCAGTGAAGGCTCTGATGAACATTGGTTTGATGGAAGAGAAAGGGTACGTTAGCATGGCTGGGATGGAGAGAAGAAAGGGCAGAGCGAGGGATGTGCTACTTTTGGCGATGATGAACTCGCTGTGAGAGTGACTCAACTCTGAAATGTAACTTCCCCAGCAGGGTCTTAATACGGAGCTGAGAAACAGGAACTGCTTTTAGCAGAAGCTGCACCATCACCATTATCATAGCCAGCGGAATGTGTGCCAAACCAAAGTATTGCAGCGCACACGCAGGGCTCCTCAGTTCATTCAGAGAGAGCAAAACATGTGGTAGGTGTTGGCCACACCGCATGCACTGCTGCAAGTCAGTAAAGGTGAAGGTTGTACCATAATTTACCTGGGGGGGGTGGGGGAATAAGTAATCAAGACAAAGGGAGATTTATTCCCAATCTCCATATAACCACTGTGGAAGCACCATCCTCCCAAAGAAGAAACACGGTGTCTGTAGAATAGGATGAAACAGTTTTAATTGTAAATTAATGTGCTTAGACTGGACTTTCAGGGTTCTTATTTATTTTTGTTCTGAAAAACATTTATCATGGCTTTATTAAGGCTCACATGACAAGCGTTTTGGGAACTCTGTTTCACATCAGCTAGCCAAGTTCCTTTTAGTTGTATTGTGCTGGAAGTCAGGGCTGAGACCTTTGCCTCACAAGGTGACCTAAGAATTTGTGCAGAGAATTAGGTTCTTAATTTATTGAAAGTATGAAGGAGAAAGTTTGCATTTCACAGTGTGTTCACAGCTTCAGTGAGTTTGAACAATTGGTTCTCTAATGAGTATCAGTATTAAGTAGTATGAGTGGAGGAAAGTGTTTTTCCTTTCCTTTAGTAAGGAAAGAAGGTTAAAGGTTTTATCATTAACCTTCTGGACCCTGTGTCTTTTTCTCTTGTCACTTCATCCCCAGCTTTCATGCTTTTTTTTTTTTTCCCCCCTCTTGTTCAAAACATACAGACAAAATTAACAGAGAATGAACCTGTGGGTGTACTTGGGAGATTTCCTTTGCTCACAATATAAGGTCAGACCATTTTCCAAGTAGTAAAAATCTGCAGATAGTGAATTGTGGAAGTTCAGATGCATGTGTGACTGTGGGACCCACCGTCCCCTCCTTCATCCCTTCCCAGCTTTTGTCTGGTGTTATCCACATGCTTCCCAACACCTCTCTGTGGTCTTTGGCAGAAGAGGTGTGAGTGCTTTGGCCCTGGGCTGGCTGCACAGAGGTGCAGGGCTCCTGCTAGGCTCTGGTTCAGGGCAGTGTGAGTATGATGGAATAGTCTGTAGGCTGGGGTTAACTCTACCTGGCTAAACCAGGCCTGTTGGTACTAACTTGCTGTCTAATAAAATGGTGAAATGGCACCTGAGCGCATTGCATGTTGCAGCGTCACCCTTCAAACAGCTAGCAGCTTTCCTGCTGGACCGGGACATCATACAAAGGCCAGAGTATGTTAGGGAAGGAATGAACCATGCATTCTTGCATTGGTTGTACTTCAAAGGATAGCCCTTGAACTTAAATATACATTTTTGTTCATTTTAATAAACCAGCCCATCTTCAATACTCTTTCAATGTAGTTGTAGCATTTATTGGTATAACTGCAGCATTTAGAGTAGAGGCATCAGAAAGAACCATACAGTTGTCCTTGACAGTAATTTTTAGCAACTTCAAGATTGAAGTGTCTGCTCAGATACTGCTGTGGCTTTAGGAAACCTCGGGCTTTGCCACAGTTTAGTCACATTTGAAAAGTTCATCAAGTCTTAGCAAGAGTTCTGCTCTGACCTGAGCTGGCCGTTAGTTTTCACACGTTGTTGGTATTAGCATTGCGATTTCTTCTTTCCTCAAAATAAACAATACCCTTTATTCACAGGAGGAGGACTCTGGAAACTTAGACTCTTATTTCAGGTTTTTCTTCTTTTAGTTATAAATGCACTTTGAAATAAATCTGCAAATGCAAGATATAATTCAGATCAGCTGGAGCAATACGTTCAGTGGATCATGAACAGAAAATTGTAGGTGTTCCTCATATGTCATCCAGATTTTTTTTAAATGTTCTTGGCTAAAGCATGATGTTTTTGTGTGGACAGCAGTACTAATGTTCTGTTGACCACCCCCCCACCCACTGCTAACCACCTGGAATTCAGTTATTTTTATAATTGGCAGTTTTTCTATAAGCAAAAGGGTTCAGATTTAGCAGCTGGATGGAAATGCCTGACATGCTTTCTGTGGTCATCCTTGATCGCAGACATTACAGGGTAAGGCAAATGTGCCGCAAACATGTGGTATGTTTGCATCTTTGCAAAGGGATTGATGACTGGCCTAGCTGAGTTATCCAGGCAAAGGCCACCTAGTCTCCACATTTAAGCCTTCCTAAAAGATAAGTGCATCTTGCAGCTGGAAACTGGGTAAATCTCTGTTGAACTGCAAGTATCCACAAAATCTGAACACAGAGCCCAAAGGGACTGTTGAGTCTGGCAGATGGTTTTAACCAAGGTTTGCTATAAAATACATTATAAAAGCTGATATTCTTTTCCAAGTATCCTGGAGTGGTTTTTTGACATTCTTAGGGAGGACTTTAAAGTGATAGTCTCGATAGGGACGCTTCAGCATTTCCATACACCTCTTTGTATATGCCAAAATCATCTGTTCTCCTTTTCTGCTCTGCACATTACTTTCCATTTTCTGTTTTGACTGAGCTCAGGCAAACTAGAGACCACTTTAGAGTCACATTTTGGTGACACTGTCTAGGCTGTCACCCTTGGATTTCTGCAGGAGGAAAGCAAATTGTGACCGACTGAAGTACAAGAAAAAGGACAAAACCAGATATTCCTGCACAGATTACAACAACTTTTTCTGCATTTCCTGATACAAGACACAAATTCTTGAGGTAAGCTGGACTGTGGTGGGGTGACAGTTCAATATCCTCTTTGATCCTACTACTTTCAGAGAAGCTGATCCTGAGTACCAGGGACTCCCACAGGTCCCATTGGGGTGAGTGTCCTCGAGCCTGTGGGAGGGTAGCAGGTTGCTCAATGCTGGCAGGCTTTCACTTCTGGTGCTCAACATCGTTGGCACGTGGTTTTGACTGCTGCAAAGCCCGAGTCTGACATTTACACATGTTTTTCAGCAGTGGGATGGGTTTCAAACGGGACAGTGGGGAGCTGACAACTGAGCATCAACAGGATCTTGGTTGTCAACCTTTTGAAGAGTCTCAGCCCCTTGATAGTTTGTTATTATTTGATGTTATTTACCCATAGTTTAGGCCAGGGACGAAAATTTTGGGGCCATAGGCTGAAATAAATTCCTGGTTTCTCTGTATACAGTCAAAACTGTGTTCATGGTATTTTCTTTTTTTGTGAAAAGCTTCAGCAAGCCTTTGAGCATGGGTGCTGTTAATGTGACAGGGCTGGGATTTAGCCCCAGGCATTTTTACATCTGCGTGTATAATCTGTTCTGAGCAGCTTCAGACAGCCCTGCAACTGAAAATGCCTGGGCAAGTCTTCACAAGCACTGGTGGTCCGTGCCACATTTTGCAGCTCTGTACTGGTGTCACACACAAGGTGTCAGGGGGAGGAGAGCGACTTTCAGACCAAATATTGAGCAGATAGTCCCTATGGCCATCTGCTCAATGACGATTGAAGGAGTTCTTTTCAAATCATCACTTTAAGTAGTAAAACAGGGTGTTGCTTGCTGGCCTACACAACAGTCACTTGTTTGAGGCTCCCAGCACCTGCTTTGAGGCATTGCAATACTTCCACAAACTGTTTTCCCTCCCGTTCTCATCCTTCACTGGTCCTTCATGCTTTTTTCTTCTGCATCTTCCTGCTTGCCTTGGTGGTGTCTGTTCTGCTTGGGTGCGATTCCTGGAAGTACTGCAATCCTGCACCCTCCTGTTACGTTAGGAGAGGCCTAACCCATTACCTCTAGGAAACGTACATGGTGGGAAAGGCATTAGTTTCCAAAAAAACACAGCACAGCGATCCAGACCTGTTCATTCCTTTGGTTTTAGGTCTGGGGCTCTGCTTTGATCCAGCCCCACAAATGTTAGGTCTGAACTCGTGCCAGCGCGTGATCAGACAATGTTTTGATTTGAAGAAACATGCCAGTGTTTCTTTGATTTTTTTTTTTTTTTTCTGTGAAAGAAATTAAGCTTGAGTGGTTTGAGGGGGAATATTTTATGTGTTTGGAAGAGCTTCTATGATATGGTGTGATTGATAGCTGTTGAAATACAAGTGATGGCCAAACTCTGGGCCTTGTGTCCGTGCGCTCAGAAAAGGGCCTGAGCCCAAGCCAGCTGGGGAATCCTCCCGGGGTTTACAAGCCCCTTGGGGTAGGTTGATTAGCAATTAAAACAAATGTAAATCAGTTTCAACAGAAACGTAGGTTAAGGTTTAATAGGTGGATAGTTTGAGAAATGCCCTGGAAAAAGCCATCACAACCCCTTGGTGCTGACCTTGGTTAGTTCCCCATCTCCAGAGCGTGCCTGCTGAACCCTGCGCTGCCTGCTGTGCATTAAGGGAAGCTGCTCAGACAGACTACCTGGAGTGAGATGAGCCTTTTGTCCCCAGAGGCTTAGTTACTCCTTCTTGTTCTGATCATGAGGCTGCTTTGCTAAGGTTTTGGGCAGATTTTTCTAACCTCTTGAGGTGTGACTTGGGTCCAGCTCTGAAGGAAGAATTCAGTGTGCTGGAGCCTTTCCTTAAATAGCTCCAAGTGTTTTGGTGAATATAAATTGTAGCCTGGTATCATTTACAGCTTTTTATTGCTGTCTGCTCTTGACAGCTGTTTCTGCTAAGAGGTGCATTTTGAGAACCAAACGGATTTATGTATATCTGGAAAATGAAAAGCATCTCTGAGCAGACAAGTCTATCAGTAAAATTATGTCTGATTTTCTTCTTGGGTGACTGGTGTGCTAAGGCCATAGGAAGGCTCTGTAGACAAGAGAGTTTTATTTGGAGCCTGGAGTACACTTGGCAGGATTATGGATTGCCAAAGATGTCTGAGAGAAATCAGTTTCCCTTGAAGTCTTGCTGATCAGTTTGGTACGTAACGTGACCCTCTGAACTGCCCAGCAAGTGCTTCCAGCTGGCTCCCGCCCCCAGACCCCACAGGCACAGTCCATTGTGCAATGGAATAGGACATGAGATGACAGGGTTGTCAGAGAACACTTGACTGCATCTAAGTTTTAGGGGCCAAACATAGTCTCCACTGTTTGATGTTCAGAAGGAGGGCTCCTGTGTGTAGCCGTTAATTTCTGGTAGTTGCTGTTGTCTGTAAATGCCTGAGGTTGCCGCTAGTCTGCCAAATACGTGCCCAGTGAGGCACTCTGATATGCCCATCTCTCCAGAGCCTTATGGAGCCTCTTCTGAATTTTGGCAGAGGAAGTTCAGGACGGCCGTCACTGAGGCTGGGACCATGCAATTCTGTGGCCTAGGAAACCCCTTATGTTCCTAGGGGCCTCAGCCTTCTCTTTTAGGCAGGATTCAAGATATGCTCCTGGTCAGGTTGTGCATCAGTCTCATCCTTTCCTTATCTCCTATCTGCACTGTTTCAGGGAGCTGATCCACCACCAAGTGACCTGAAAAAGAAGTGATGAGCTGTGTGAACCTGCTCCACAGGAGGTCACCTAAGCATTAGTGCTGGCCCACTGGAGTGGAGTGGGAACACGTATCCCAGAGCGAGGGCACAGCTCTAGCTGTGTGTCGGAAGAGTTTATGCTGCATAAAACCTCAGTGATTTGGATGGGGAATTTATAACTGAGAGCCTTATCTGAGTTACTGGCTAACTGTCAATATTACCATGTTTGCCCTGCAGTAAGTAATATCAGGAGGCTGTGATCATGATAGGAGCACCGCTCTGCCCAGCTCTGTGTACACACCAGAGGAAAACTGCGCAGTGTTTGCGGTCTCCATAGCTGTGACAGACAAACACAACCAACGACAATACAAACGTGCTTCATTCAGAAAAGCCATGCTGTGCCTGACAAAAAGTCCCTCTTGCCCTGTATTCTGTCCCATGGGGACAGTAGCTTTGGAGAGGGTGCAGGAAATAGGGCACGTACAGTGCTGCTCTACGTTGCATACCCTTGCAGCCGCAGGGATACTAGACTTGTGTGCTGGAGGTTGCCTCCAGATCATAACAGTTACCAAGGGAGTTATCCTACAGGAGTTTTGGCTGAATGCCTCTGCAGCAAGCCATTGCAGTGAGTTTCTGTCTTATCCAGTGTTGTTTTGATTGTGTTCTCCTAAAAAAATCACTGGATGTTTTATTTCTTGTATTTGAGATAAGGTGAGCAGTTACTTCTAATTTGTCTTCTCTGTGGCATTCATAACTTTGTCAACCAGTGTTAGTTGACCCATGTTAAATGTTTTGAGCGAGAGGTGACCTGGGCTGTTAGTTGGGGAAAAACTGCAGCTATAGGGGTGGGAACTGCGTGGTGTCCTTCATAAAAGGGACTCACCACTCTCATGGTATGATCTGCTCTTAGTACTTCTGAGGGTCAAGGTACGTTTGCTGTTATATGCTGCAAACTGAAGGAAGCATCCCGCCACACGTTGCTGCAAGTATGGCTCTGTGATGTGATTCAGAGACACGGTGGATTATTTTTTATTGGAATTAGTTGTTACTGGGCACTTCTCTCTTGCAGAAACATTGCTCTGTAGTAGAAGCTTCTGTAACGAGTGTGTGTGTCAGCTTTTCAGCCGCCACTGCCGAATACCTGGCATTTTAACTTAGCCACCACTTCTGTTATTGCTCCGGGCTGGGAACTGCAGGTGAGGAGCAGATCAATGTATGCTCCACGACTGGGCAGCAGCCCTGGAGGGTGGGAAGGAACAGCAGGCACTGGTATCCTTTTTAACCAGTACTGTCAGACCTATTTTTGCTGAACCATTTAAAAGCAAGAGGAATGAACTACAAGCTTTAGGGCTGTGTGCTGCTGCCCTCGTTTCTTGAGGACCACGGTCAGATTTCAGCGCATGTCATCTGTTGAGGGACACACTGCATCAGGTATGGCAGATGCCTTGATGTCCTCAGCATCGTTTGGGAAAAAATGGGAAACACTTCAGGAATGGGCAAGTTTGAGGGAATTTCATCAGCTGGCTCCCAGGAATCATTTAAGGAACAATTCCCTTAGATCAATTCAGAGCAGAACTAGAAAGTGAATGCACTGTGTCCCAGTCTTGTTTCCTGTGTAAGTAACAAGCAATATAAAAAAATTTACATCAGATCTTTTCTTACAAACTAATGGTTGTTTCCTTCCCTCATTCTTTGGTAACTCTAAGGATGTAATTAGATGTTAAATAAATTGGATCTGACATAGGAGAAACTCTAAGAAATTCCTGCTTCCCACCCCTGCTGCTCCTGGCTGTTCCTGCACTGCAGCTTGTCACTGCTCTGGTTGTGCTGATGCAGCTGTTTGCAGGGCTGGGCTGAAATGATCCAGGTTAAACATCTCCACACACAAAAATATCCACCAGCAAAACCTTTTTTTTTTATTTCCTTATCAAGAGAGATCTACAGATCCAATCTGTTTTATTTATACACATCCCTCCACAAAGTCACGCTGATGTAAGTGATGTGGTGCTGGACTGTGGTGTGGAATAGAGGTGGGTGGCTTCGCACCCAGGGAAAATGGGTGGCAAAACAGGAGACTGTTTGAACACAATTGTGTAAACCAGTGGTACTGGTAATTCCTGATGCACTCAGTGGTCTAAACCAGCTTCTGCTTCCCGCTCATATGCATGTACAGAGGCTCCAGGTGAAAGTGGCATGGCCTGGTGGACTACCTGTCAGCATGGCCATACTCACCAAACATGACATTTAGGGGTCTACCTCATTCTGAGATGGTTTTATACCTGGTTTATATTTAGTAAGAAAGCACATGTGGGCAACTGTATTATATATAAAAACCAAACTCGACACAACTCTTCACAGTGACTGGAAGGAAAACATGAAGTTGAAAAACGAGCCTGCTGACTTCATCTCTATCTCTGTGTGTTTAGTCACCCAAGTTCAACATTCATGCCACAGCAGAAGGATGTAGATAGAGGCAGCTTCTTCTGAAGATCACTTAGCATTTTTCACCCCCTTTGCTTACTGATACAGGAAAGATGGAATGATTTTCAAGGCATAATGGTTTTTCTCCTAGCCTGTGCAGTTCCTGCCTCTAGTGCAGTAAGGTTTGGCTAAAGATGCTGCACAGTGATTCCAACCACTGTTTGTTTCAGTTCTGTACTTACATTTGATGACCATGATATCGCGATGGGTTTGGCCTTTTAAAGACAAGGCCATGGAAAGATGTTAAGTTGTTGGATTGGTACCCTGGAGCCTGCTTAAGAGGGACTTTTACTTTTCCTGTAACCTCCACAGAATGGGATAAATCAGGGTAACTCCAGATTTTGCCTTCTCTGAACTTGTCGGATAGAATTGATATGTAAAACCTTAAACACTCCCAGCTCAACCAATTAAGAGAGATAATTACGAACTGGGATGCAGCAAACTCCCATTCACTTGCAGCATTCTCCAGTTTAAAGTTCCTTCAGAGAAGATGCAGGGATAACACTCCAGGGTGGGAACACTTCCTTTTTAAATTACTACCAACATTATTGTCTTAAATGTAAATTAGATAATTATCGAGGTCAAGTGACCACACAAAAGATTTTATTGGTTTGAATAAAATGCAGCCTGGCATCAACTAGTATAGTAACAACCAGATTTTCTGAGTAAGTATGAATCACCATATTAGATGCAATTTCACCTTGTGTCTTGCTCACACATCTACTGTGTTCCCAATTTATTGTAAGGATGTAATTATTTAAATACAGCTTTGCTTGCTATAGATACTGCATTACCCACTCCATTTTCTACATAAAGGCTTGGCTTTAATTTCTATTCAGTCTGAATTCTACGTTTGATTTGGCTTTTCTCTCCTCAGTGCTTTGTTTCTTCTTTTCTCGTGGGGGTTTGCTCAGAAGTTATGCAGACTATTTTTGAAAAACTTAAAATGTAGGAGTTAAACAGATTGTAAATTATAAAGCTTGAGATGTCTTTTTGGCTATCACCCGTGTGTTTTGGCTTTTACTACCTATTTGGCATCCACTGTTTTTTCATCCAGATATAAGTAGTGCTACTAAAGTGAAAAAGCTGTGGCTGTGTTACAGTAATGTTTTTCACTAAGTTCTTCTTGTGCTAAGGGCTGTAGATCATCTCAGCAAAAGAAATTTGTTATTCTCCAGAGTGTATTTAAAATAGGTAAGAAAAATGATAGGAAAAAGATGCCGTATCATCTGGATCACGTGCAAAAGGAACAGAGGCATTGGGAAGATGCGGTGAGAACATATGTGAAGTTTATACTAAGTTGGAAACTGAATCCAAGTCATGTTGTTGTTTTAGTGCATTACAAATAAGAGTTATCTCCCTCCAGATTCTCCCATCCTGAATGTTGGATGGGCATGGTTGTTAGAGTACTTTAAATAATAGCATGTCAATTTTTACCTGAAAAGAACATGGAAAATTTTTAATAGATCCTTATTTTCAGGGGAATGTGGTTAAAAAAGCATTGTCTTGCCCCTATTTACACATGAGAGACAGGGTTCCTGCCAGCCAGCCATGGGAGCAGTGCTTCTCCCAAGTGAAATGCTCTGGGAGGTGGTTAAAGCAGCAGAGCTGGAAGGGAAAGGAGGACTGGCTCTGCCAGTCAGGGAGACACTAAATAAATTGAGTGCTTTATGCAGCGGCAGGAGCTGAATCATGTGCCAGACAAAGCAGACACCAGGCGTAAAGCCCAGTGAGCATCCACCAGTTATTAAGAAATATCAGACCGCAGACACAGGGGTGACAGAATTGGATTTTATTTAATTCTTCACAGGTCCGTGAGGTTGCAACCCCGTGCTTTTAGTTACACCGTGCCTCCTCCAGGCTAGGAGCGCAGCACGCGGCCGACGTGAAACCTCCTTTTGGTTCCCGTGCCCCTCTGAAGCGGTGCACAACCTCGCTTCAGCAGGTACGCGAGGCGTCCTTGTGACGGTGGGTGTTGGGTGCGCTTGGTGAGATGGGGAAACGTCCTTGTCTTTCGTTTTATGGGCAGTTATTGCAGCACAAAATAAACAAGGCCCAGACCCGCAAAGGTACTTTGCTGATTCTAAATGATTTCTAGGGCGTTCGGCACCCACATATTTCAGAGGCTGGCGTGATTTTGTGCGTTGACACCAGCAGCACGGCCTGTCGCGGGCGGAGTCGGGATTTCTAGGTCCCAGGCTAGCGGCTTAACCGCTGGACCAGACTGCCCTTCCCAATCTTTTGTTCAGATCTCTGCCTAAAACCTGTCTATTCTGCAGGATGGAAACCGCTGTGGTTTTTACGCTGAAGCAGTGCCTCTGAGCTTGAAAACACTACGTGCTGCTTGGGCACGGGAGGTCTGCTGTGTCCGACTTCTGCGCTCTGGGAACAAAAAGCCCAAGTTACGGTGCTGGGTGAGCGATGCTCAGTGTCATCTTCACTGGTTAAATCCTGCACTGTGAGATTGTAGTGAAATAATAGCACAGATCGCCAGAAAATTTGGAATGTTTAGGGTGTGTTTAGCAGGAAAATCTTCAGGAAAGAATCTGCAGAGTAAACAAAGAGCGAAGTAAAGGGAAGAGTGTTTCTACAAACACTTTGATCACAAATACATGTATCACATACCCGTGTGTGCAAATCCAGAGCTTAAAAAAAAGCACAGGTGAATTCCAGGTAATTAGCAGACTGAATTTTGGCTTGGTTAGAGAATTCTGCTGAAGAAGTCCACTTTCTTGAAATTAAATTTCCTGCTTGATGCCACGCAACTGGCTTTAAAAAGTGAGCAAATCTACCCTTCGCTTGCTTTGAACCTGCCCTGGGAGTTAAGAGACGACAACCAGTAGATAATTTTGATGGGAATTTGGGGAAGTGGGGTGGGGTGGGTAAAAGGCAAAAGCTAACTGGGCACAGAGTATCTCTGTTCCCTCCCACTGCAAGGTTTATTGATGCTGTCTGCAGATTTGTGTTTGCTTTACTGCTGGTAGTTAGAACGGGTGATCAAAGGCGAGTATAGCCGTACCCATGAAGGGACATAATTGGTTGGACTCTTTGAGTCCTCTGTAACAATACTTGGTTTTGTTGTGTTAGGCAGTGCTCCACAAAGTATAAAACATCGTATGATTGCTGGGGCAGTCGGTCAAATGTTTTCTTCTCGTCTCGATTCCTTTTATACAGGAAACCAATATAACTCGGAGCCCAGGGATGAAAGCTTTAAACCTGGAGGGTGCCTGGTGCTTCCTGAGAATCTCACAGGGGAAACGTTCAGTCCTGAAATGGTTTTGCTGACAGATATATTTTTATAGCCTATTATTTTCTCTCCTCGTTCTTTGTTTTATTTGAATATAATAGGCTCTTTATTTTTAAATGTTCATCTGTTCCTGCTGTTTATATTTTCACCCAAAAATCATAATTCTCTGGGTTATTTTATTTTTTTTTTGGTTGGTTTTTTTTTGACATCACATTTGGTTACTGTTGAACATATGTGCTACAATGCTTGTATAGAAGGGACATTGTTTATTTTTTGGGTAATAAATTTTCCTTCCTCTATGTCTTTTCAGAAGCATCTTATATTCCAGTCTGAATCAAAAGGTTGTAGACCTATTTATAGTTTCTGAATTTTGGCAGTGATGTAAACATGTTGTGTGGTTTTATGATTTCATGAGAGAAAAAGCTGGGGTTGCAGATGAATATGTAGAAACATTGTTTTCCTGGTTTTTAATACATAAGGTGGAGAAAATACTCTTGATGCAGTTTCTCCTGAGCGTAGCTTATATGTTCTGAGGACCGCTCTGAGGTCCAAGCAGAGAAGCTGTCCATGTCTTTAAGCTATTGAGGCATGTTTCCCAGCAGATTCAAACATGACCAAATTCAATGAAATAAAACATACAGCATGGCTTCATTGCTTGGCAATGTTTAAATGTGAAATATGAGCCCCATGCTACTAGCGCAGTTACTTTCCTTTTCCATACCTTCCAAAATCATCTATTCTGTTTAGTCATTTAAAAAGAATAGACAGGAAACTTTCTGCTGTGATAGTTTGTAATTTAGACAAATGAGCAGCATCGGGTAGAAACACAGGTTTTTAGGAAACATAACACTGCAGGCATCCTGTCGGCCGCAGTTTGCCTGGAGGCGTTACAGAAGAGCGGGCCTCTGAAAAGCAGCACTGTGTGGGGAGCTTACCGGCTGCAGCACACAGAAGACTATCACAAAAGTGACACAGCTACCTAGGCCACATTTGTAAGGACATCCCATGCGTAAAAGTGCTCAGAAGAGATTTAAAACCCTTGTAGGAGGCAGGCAGCATGCCTGATGCTTGCATTCTTCATAGAAAAGTCATGTTAGGGTGTTGTCTTTGCGCACCAGCCTCCTCCTGCTGCTGCCCCCACGCCAGCTCCAGGGACGAAGCGGTGGCATCTGCCCAACTGCCCTTTGTGCGCAGGCGACTGCACAGCAGCGGGTCAGTGTGACATCAACGTGCCACCTCTGGCATGTGCAGCAAACTTCATTCTGGGTTCCCGCACCTTGAAAGCAAAGCCAGCGGGAGAGCCAGAGGCAGGCTTTGCTCTCCGTGCTGCCACTGGCTCTGAATGACTTCTGGACAAGTTCTTGAAGCTGGTTCTTGATTACCCATCTGTAACTTGCAACTGCAATGTCTGCCTCGGAGAGTAGTTGAGAATAGAACTGGAGGGGGAAAAAAGACTTCTGTCCCAGAAAAACTGTTGAGGTTAAAATGTTATATATAAAAAAATTATTTAATATTGAACATAACTTTATAAGTAACTATATAAATTTAGTCCCCATCTTAATCATAATGAAAACCCAAATAATGAAAATTTTCATTACGGAAGGCTTCTTCTCCAGAGTGGCTAAGTTTCGGTCATAACGCATCTTACTGAGAGAGTCAAATGCTTCATTGGAGTTTTGACATTCTGTGGAAATAAATGGTTTTGTTTAAGCAGAATTTGCTGCTCAAAAGCTGTTTCAGGAATGCCTTTCTGTTGCCTAACTTAATGTAGTACCTGGAAATAATTTTAAGCTCCTCGCAAAAGAACAGCCGTCTATCTATTACATTATAATTAATAATTACAATGCAATTAATAATTACTATTATGATTACTTAACTCTTTTAAGTATGCACGTTCTTTTTATGTGCTTTCCTCCTTGCAGATTGATCATCTTAATTATGGTATTTCTGTTTGCATGTACTTAGCACCTATTAAAATGAAACTTAAAATGCATTCTCAAGCAAATTAGAAATTGCTTTGTGTGTTTGGAGGCCATCTCAGTGGGAACAGACTAGTATTTTTCATCTCTGTGCTGATGGGGCTTGGGCTTTCATTATGTCTTTTTCCCAGACCTTTGACAGAAAATGCTCTTGCTCTGTTGTCAGTATTTTGAGCATTACTGGTAGCAGTCTACTGATTAACTCTTGGAGCAATGGGAAACCAAGTGTATGCCATCATCCCAATATAGTGAATTCTGCCAACTCCTGAAAGAAAGAAATCTCTAGGAGTTTGCAGAAGGACACATTTTGTAACCAGATAATGCAACTGGCATTTCATGTTTCAGTCAATATTAAGGGTTATAGACACTTTGTCATTGTTCACGTGCCCCTTGGCAATTAGACAATTTTAAAATCCTCAGCGGATAGAGTTCACTATGGAAGTCTACACAGGAAATGTCTGTAAGATTGAACAAATTACATTCACAATTTTAAAGAGACCTAGAAACTCCTACCCCCACCCCCCAACCCTCCCCAAAACATTAAAAAAGTAATGACATGAAAGAATAAAGCCACCTGTGTAAGTGGTCTCCAAAAATCTGGTGAGATTGGGCCTAAATTTGAACTTCCCTTTGAGGCCCTGCACTGATTACCAAGTCCTGTCTACCCAGGAAAGATGGGTTGAGCTTTGGGTTTTGTGTCTCTGTTTCTCCCCTGGCTGCAAGGGGGTCTCCTGACGCAGTCGCGCTCGCGCAGACGAAGGATGCAGTGGTGGGGTCTCTCGCTCTGTCAGCGCTCCCGGCTGAGCTTGGGTCTCTGCAGGGGTGGCTCATGTCTGCTGAGCCCCCTCACCCACGTGTGTGTGCTGAAAGGCTCGAGGGTCTGAAAAGTCACCAGCTCACCCTCTGCCCCAGATAAGCCCTTGCTAGCGGTGTTTATGTGGGTATTTCCAGGGCAGTTTTCCCAGTCTGCTGCAGCTGCTTCTCTCAGCACGGCCTGTTATGGGTAGGTTTCAAACGTTCCCTTTTGCTCTTGGATTCAGATCTCTGCATTACTGGGGAAGGGCAGCTGAGGCTTTGGGATGCAGGAGATCTGAGGGGTTGGTTTTTTTTTCTAGGCTTCCTTGTGAGATGCTCTTTCTTCCACACTGAAGTATAAGCTATAAAGACAACCAATAATATTTGCCTTCCTCACTGGTTCACGCAACGGTGTCTCTGACAGGCTTTTAAGATGCTCACAGGAAAGTGCCCTTAGAAAGTAAAGTAGTATTGGTGGTGACAGTGTCATACTCCAATCGTGTCTGCATTTTCCATTATTTAAACACAAGTCTTTTTTCTATACCCCAGCTTGGAATAAGTTACATGATCATGACTGGAATCCAGGGCGCTCTGTACATCAGTAACATACCAGTTACGTGTGCCTTTTAGGTGAAAGGACAAAGAAAGGAAAGCAATGGATGAAGGCTTCTGGCATGGATCAGGGCTGATATTGATCAAGTATTGCTTTCTTCCCTTAAGTTTGATAAGCTTTTCCAGTTTCTTCAGCCTGGTTGCTTTTTGTGCAGCTGTATTTAGCATTATACAGTGGTGGTTGGTGGGTGGGTTTTTATTGCTGATAATAGCTTATTGAGACTTGAGGACCCTTATTTGCTTCACCTTGGATCTCTGGAGGAGAAGCTGGCTACTTTGAACCTTTTAGCCTTCTGCTCTTAAAAGTGTTGAAAGAAGCAACTCTAATTTAGGGCTTTTATTGCAATTTAAAGCACACAGATGCCTTTATTCTTATGATCAACATCAAAAGCCGAGTGTCTGGAGTACGTCAGCCATATATTGGTCATTCACCGTTAATCACCTTACACGTACCTATCTCTGTCAGGAAGTCTTCTCTTTCCAGTGTATTCATTCCAGCCCCACTGCTGGAGAAATACAAAGTCAGAAGGAATCCCAGTAGCCTGCAGCTGCTACTGCTGTAAGTAAGGATCGCTTGATTTCCTGACATACTTTGGGTACACAGATGAGTGTCCCACGGATGAGTCCCTGTGCTTATTAATATGCAATGTCCTTACATTTCAGCCACGGAGTTGGGATTTTCTGTTTGTGCTTCTCATGAAGATTGATTAAAATAACAGATCGTAACTGTTGCAGACTGATTAGTTAATTTTATAACTGATTAAAACCAATAAACTTATAAACGTCAAAGTGCTTAAGTCCAAAGTCCAAGAATGTAAAGAAAGAACAAATATCTAAATGCTTGACAGTGAGTGAATTTCCAGCCCCCGTGTACATGTGTATTTGTGTGTTATGACCCTTCCCTTTTTGTGTTGTACAGTCTGTGCGTCATCACTGCTTAACTCCACTCTCTGTGTTGTGCAATTTGTTTGGGCTTGCATCTTACAAGTCAATATATTGGTTTTTGTTTGTCCTCTGGTTCCATAAAGTGAATTATTTATTTGGATGGGAAATACAGCAAAAGAACAGATCTGTTGCTTTAGAAGGACGATGTTCTTGTTTGTATGCTTAGGTATTACTTAACAGGGGTTGTGTATACTAAACTGCATACCTTTTTTTTTTTTGGTGTTAGCTAAAGTAAGATTTGGTTGCATGTGTGAAACAAGGAATAAAATTTTAGGAGCCTTTTTCTACCTAAAGCAATGAAGTTAAAACATGCTTCCTTATTCTTCTGATGTTTTCTCTCAACCCTACTATTATTACTTTTGTGCTCTAATAATTATCTCGACATATAAATCTAGTGATAGGCAATCTCTGACCTGAAAAGCTTATATTAAGGTATAAGAATGCTAATATCCTTGCTAGATAGGCTAATTCTGCAGAACATGAAACGTTGATAGATCACACATGACTTGCAGTCATGCAGGAAGTATGTAAGAAATACAAAAATGAGCCCAGATCTCCCAAATTCCTATCAGTACATTATTCAGAGTGTCTTACCTCTGTTGATTTTCTCTCTTGCTCTTCCTCATCTCAGTTACACACTTTACGGTGATAGTCTCAATAACAATGCACAACATAAAGATAACCTATGGAATATCTAGAGGGGAAATGTAAGCTCTTTCTTGCTGTGGTTCTTTGGTTGGTTGGTTGGTGTTGGGCTTTTGTTTTTTTCCTGCCAGCAGTCTGTATTGTGGCAGAGGGCAGAGGCTGCTGGGTGGGTACTGTGGCTCAGGACTGCAGCTGAGCGGATCTGCTGGCTCGCCTTTGAGAAAAGGGGCCCATCCCTCCCTTTCCCAATGCCAGCTCTGGTGTACGCAGGGCAGCGTGCTACGCTCAGTTCACTGGTGTGGCAGAAGATGGGTCCTGGGTAGCTTTTCGTGGGTCACTGAACCACACTGTTAAAAGTAAGGGGGTCTACAAGTGCCAGGACCAGTTAAAGAAAAGCCTAGGGTATTTCCCGTCTGCAAACCTTTCTGTTTTTCTGATTCACTGCCTAAATTTGTCTCTGGAAACAACCAGGAACTCTTTGAGAGAAATGATTCCATGGTGATAAATGTGTCACACTGTTCTGTAATTTTGCTTTTATTCACTAGATACAGATCAGTGTTTTTCTTTTCTCCTCAAGTCTCCTTTATGTTGTGGGATTGTCTAATGACAAGCTCTTCAAAGGAGAGAAACAATATTCTTACGCACATGGAAGCCCTCCATTGTTTCCCCTGCTGCTCCTTTGGCTAGATGCTGTATTCAAGAAGTAATTGAGGGAAGTCAGTGCTCCTCTTCCTAAACATAAACTGGGTTGAACTGCACTCTTCCTGTCTGCTATTGTTAGCAAGAGGATTAGAAAATCACTGTGTACTAAGTCAGTCATGGAAAAGAAAAAGCAGGACAATTAGTATTTTTTCACAGCCGAATATAAGACCTACCTTGTCACCTGCTGTATGTAAGGTGGTTTACACTAGCAACTCTGTCAAATAATCTTAATGAGAGAGATGATTTCATTCCTGTTAATGAAAACATATGGGGGGGGGGGGGGGGGCAGGGGGGAGTGCAGAGATTTAGTTGTTTTTTTTTTTTTAAATCAGCAATGACACTCTTTCAGATCAGTGGTAGCCCATGAAGGGAGCAGTTGTACGTTGAGCAAGCACACTAAGTACTTTTTCAAACATTTATAGTCTCTTTAGCCAAGATCATTAAGAAATAATTTGTATTTAAACTTCTCCATGTTCCTACAAGAGAAGACAGTTACGTACAATCAAATTTAGACCGGTAAAAGTAACTAGTTTCTTAGCACCATCTTGCTTCAGATAGAGATTGTTAGGTGCAAGTCAGAGCAACACATCTAGTTGCCAACTGAGTTGAGGACTGCCAGCTTTTAAAATATTTATCTTGTGACATAGTAGTATATTTCCAAGTATCAGATGTGGCTGATTTGGGCCCAAGAGATTAAACAATTTAGTCTAATTTAACATTTTTATTCCTTTTGTTCCTGCTTCTTATAAGGAAGGAGATTCATAAGGCATCCTTACAAGGACGAGACACATATTGTTTCATAACGTGATTCGGAGGAGCTTTTCATCCTTTTGATTAGGGTAAGAAAACTTTCTCTTTTTAATTCACAAAGACAGTGTATGATGATAAGCGTGCTGGAAGGATTTTTAGGTTGATGAGGTGTGAATAAGTGTAAACTTTCCATGAAGAGATGAATGAAGTGATGGTATTTACTGTGGCTGAGCAATGTATTTGCGAATACCTAGTACTGCTATTCAAAAATGTGCTTTTAATAACCTTTTTGTGCAGATAACCATAGGCCCATGTGAGTGTCACAGTTAAAAAGTAAGGAGTCCTTTTCTGCATACCAGGGCCCAGTTTTAGGGCTGAGTTTGAAACTGTAAGTCTTCTGCAAAAGCAATGGAAAGACTAAGGTTCATTTGGCAGAAAGTGAAAACTTACAGGTCTTGAAATGTGAAATGAGTGCTAACGGATTGTGCTACAACAAACTTTTACTGACCTACATGATCAGTTGAAAAGACTGGATGGATTTTGGGATTAAGATGCCCATCTTAAAAACCTACGTTTCTAAGTCCTGGTGTTCCAGAAAAGTCACTGTTCTGGGCTGAAAAATGGTTTTAAAAGTTCAAACCTGTTATAATTTTCTGTCCAAATGAAGAGTTGGCAGGTTTCTGTCTAGAGAAATCAAAACCTTGCTCAAACTGAAGCCTTTAAATTCAGGAGTTGTTGTTCAGTACAAGTTCCACAAAGAGTTGTTATGGTGGTCCTTCCCGGATGGTTACACTATGCATACACTGAGCTGGAAGAGCGTTTCTTGGCATCAGATGAATAGTTCTCATCTGAATTTCCTGGCCAACCTGTAAGAAACTGGAAGGGCAGTGAGGCGGTTGAAACATGCCACCATAAGCTGTTTGAGGCAAAAGTGGTGCTTCCTGTGGTGCTAAAGTAACACCAGTTTTACAGCTATGGGATATGTGGGATTACTTGTGAAATCTTCCTGACTTTGGAAGATTTCAACTTTATGTAGGTCAGATTTGCATGAGAGCATGGTTTATGTATGGGGCCTGTTGTTTTAAAGTGGGGTGTAATGACTTACCCATTGCCTGGCTGAGGGGGCTCTTTTTTAATGTTAAACACCCATGGAACTACGGTGGAAGCAGCCTCAGTGGCCACATTTCTGAGGAAAGTGCATCACAATAGCACATTAGTCATCCTCCTTGATAAAAACAAGAAGGATGAATGAGAAAGCGTAGCACAATGTAGAGCTCTCAAGAGCAGCTTATATTGAAAGAGCTGTGTGGTGGTGGTTTTGTTCTTTTTTCAAGTGTGTGTGAAGACACTGCTGCCACTTGAAAGACTCTCAGTTTTAGGTTTGAAAAACTACAGGCTCCTCGGGATTGCAGGACCTGTAGCAATGGTTGATTCATTCCTTTATCCTTTGGAAAATGATTCTGGCATCTGACGTGTCCTTGAAAACAGCAAAGTGGAAAAGGTCTGTCTGCTCTGTGTAAACATCCAGGAGCACATAGCATTTTCTGGGTGAGCCGGGGTTTTGTCCTGAGTCACTACATTCTCGTTTCTTCTCAGCTGTGCAGTTAATTTCTTCCAGCGTGTTGCACAGTGCAGTTGCGTTGCATGGGAACAGTGTTTGGGGCACATGAGAGACTCTCTAAATCAGTAATAGTGACTGATAGCGCTATATGGAATAAACGTTGTTACTCTTTTTCTATTTCAGTGTGCAATAAAAGGCAGTTTTCCAGGATTGATTAAATGGTGTGATGCCAGTCTGTTGGGCTGTATGTAGATCTCGGGGGGGGGGGGGTGTGGGGGTGTGGGTGGGAAGCAGATTTAATGAATTATGGAAAGACACTTGCTTATAAAAGAAAAACATAGAGATGGTTTTATAGTCTCATAGTTGTAAAAAAAAAAAAAATAGAAGGAACTTGATGCAAAAGAATGCTCACACTGGGTATGTTAGCGGGGCCATTGGGACCAAAATGATTTCTGTTTCTTCTTGTAAAATAATTTATCAGTCAAATGACAAATGCAGCAGTAGAGACCCCAAGATACCCACCAGGTGATGCTCGTAATGCTGAAGGCACCAAACTCACACCTGTAAGTTCAAAGACTTAACACTTGGTCCTTCATTCCCACATTTGTTCACCCAGCCTCTTTGGTTCTACGGGCAAAATTCTGTCATGTGGGTCCCTTAAAACTGACTCATGAATTCACTGGGATACAAGGAGTTCTTTAAGAATATGAAACACTCTTACATGTAATATGATTTATAAGTTTGCTTTTTTCTGTATGACTAATTTCGTTATAATTTCAAGCTGTGATGTTACACAACAGAGAGAATCACCCTCCGCTGTTATAGTCCCTTTTATTCTGTGTCTCGTTTGGTTTGCCATTGAAACTTTGGGACAAATGCCTCAAGAAATGGTGCAACAGTCTCTCTAAGGCTTTGGAGGCCTGGACAAAGCAATGGAGAGAACATGCAACATCCAACTTATGCACTAGGGAATCATGAAGAAGACATTCAGTTATTGTTTTTTGTTTTCTGAGTAAAATTACAGTTGTAATTAGATTAAAATGCAGAACTTGGGCTTACGGGGTGTTCAACGCTCTCTGCTCCTTCTGACAACAGTAGGTCTGAAGAGTGACCGTTCAGTTTTCCGCCCCCCCGCCATAGCTGTATACCACAGTGACATTTGTTCCAATCCTGAGATGGCATTTAGATTAAACTTAGGAATCCAAGTCTCTAAGTGCTTAAAAGACTAACTCCAAGGCAGGTAGTAAGGCTATGAGGATAAGCTGCTGCTTCAGATGAGTGGAAATATTGTTTTAAAGACCTATGTGTGTGTCATAGGAATTGAGGATGAGAATTGGGGTGCTTTTTAACTCCCTTTTAAAAACACTGGGTTATTATTGGACATGGTCTGTGTTTGTGTTGACTAATTAATTGAGTATAAATGAGTCTTGACACATCATGCTTTTTAGGGGAGTATTACTTGTTAAAGAAAACCTTTAGTCACTGAGTAAGTGGTGTGTCCTAAAATACAAATTTCCAAATATGGATTAGGTTTTATGATATAAAATAATTTGGTGTATGCTCAATCAGATAATAAACTCGCTTGTCTGATATGAGGCATTAAAGTAGGACTAACCAAAGGTGTCTTAAAAGAAAGGAGGAGTCCTTGAATATAACTTCAGAAGGCCAAGGTTTTCTACTTTGTCTGTGCTCTCTGTATATTTGGCTTTGGTCAGAATGACAGTGCAAGAGCGGACTTTGAGAATGTCAAGAGGGAAATGTCAAAATTCCATTCACTTAATTTTGAGAAGATGTGAGTCTTAGCTGCATGTCCTCAAGTTAAAATGTGGTTGCCTCTGGAATGAAGTTCACAACAACGATTAGGCAGTATCAGTGACCAATTATTCAGGCATCTCACCTTAAAAGTCCACAAGGACCAAGACAGCCCCCCCAAGAGTCTGGGCTGAGGCACTCACAAGAAATGTCATTGATGCAATTCAGAGGAATCGAAGCGGATATTAAGCCTGCTGGTAACAGGACAGGTTCCATAGGTGTGCACGTCACATGTTGCCTCCAGTGTCACAGGAAAAATCTTACTGCTGCTTTTGATGTCTCTATCACTGAAAGTGAAAAAAGAAGGGGCGGGAAGGTTTGTCTTCAGTCTTCTCACTGCTCTTTGTATGATCTTATCTTTCAATCCTGATGCTCAGGGAGCTGCAGAATGACACTATTGCTCTAAACTGGTTTGGGTTTGGTTTTTTTTTTTTCATGGATTCTTCCCTTACTTAAAGATAACTTTTAGATGAAGGACAAAACAATCGCTCTTCTACTAAAAATTAGCAGGCTGGAGGTAACGGAGGTTGTAGGCAAAACTGCAGCAATCTACTTAATGGAGTGTATCTGGGTTTCCATGTCCTATGCAGAAATGAGAAAGCAAAGAAAAAAATGTAGGTATCAAACTATAGAGATCTGAAGGTGGGAGATTAATTTCAGAGAATTACTGCCGTTTTTGGGGAGGGAATATTTTTTTTCCTTTAATCTGAATTCGAATATGAGCACACTTGCAAAGTGAGCTTAAATCTAATGAAACAAAATGTGGGACCACAATTTAGTAGTCAGCAATGAAAATAGAAATAATTTGTGACACAAATGCTTTCCATTAAAAAACCTCAGCATGGTAGATCTTGTCCTGTTTGAAAATATAAGGTCTCGTATGTCCCTGCAAAATGCACAAAAATGGGCTTCTAGAATTTCAGTACTTTGACAAAGCCTTAAAAAGAGCTGAAAACAAGGGAGTCCTCGCTCTGAACGTCAGCGACTTGGCAAGGCTTTGGACAGTTGGCATTAACATCAATGCTAGTATTCAGCTGACACCCTTGTTCAATGTATCTTTCTTACTGCAACTGGCAAGGGACAAGAGCTATTGTGACTGAAACTTTGAAAGCAATATTTGGTTAAGTTAATTGATGTGCTCATTGGGAAACTGCAAATCGTTTCTATGTGGCCTTTTTTTCCCTTATTAAAGATTCTTTGCATTCAACGAAGTTACATCCTTACAAATAAGTCCTTAGTGGTTTGCATGTTTTAGCTCTCTGTTTGCTCGGTGGGTATCAGGGGTGGAGTTTTTCCTTTAAACCTATGCATTCTCTACCTACACCTCCAGGAAAAAACCACATTAGTTGGTGTTTGTCTTGTGCTGAAGGTACAAAACATCCTTCTTATTAAAGTCTGAAACGTTACTCATTTCTGCTTAAGGATCTGAATTAGGAAGAAAGGTAACATTTCAGTGGGCTGCTTCCCCCGCCCCGCTTCCAAAAATGTTCCTACATACACAGTGCTCATGGAAGGAAAAAGGAGGAAAATGCAAGCCTTTTGGAAGGGAAAGCAATTAGCAGCATGTGCAGGGAGATGTCATCATTGTCCTCTGCTTGGGCCTCCCGAAGAAGAGGGAGAGACCAAGATGTGAACAGTGAAGGGTTAACCACAGCACTGAGAGCAATTTGTCCATTGTTTCTCTATTAATATCATTCACCAACTTACCACTCATCACCTTTTCCAAGTAGTCTCCCTATAGCAACAAACGGCGCCATAGACAAACCAGATGAAATCTCGTCTCTGTTTTCTTTTCATAAGCATTTACAAATTTGTTAAAAAAAAAAAAAGTAAGGGAAAGTGGGAGAAAAAAATGTTTATGCTTTAGAGGCTGCACCAAGGAGCATTGAGAACAGGGGACTCTATTTTTGCTGTAACCCCCTCTGATGAGCCTCCACTTTCCTGCCCTATGATCTGATTTCCTTAAGAGTTGTTCTGTGTCATTGAAATGAATCTAGATTCCCTTGACAGCAATCCTGATGGTCCTGAGCTTGTGTTCTGAATGTCTAAAGCATGCTGTCAGAGTCCTAGGTCTAAAATTGGACTTTGATTCCTCCCCACCTTTAGTTTGCAGCTAATTTTCATCTCTGATTATTCCCATAACATAGTATTATTTTTCCTCAGTGACATACCTGCACATAATTTCTACATGCATATTTTTCTGTCTGAACATGATGACATCAATGCATGGACTGTTTTTTCCTGCAGTGTTGCTCAAAGTCCTTAAATTTAAATCTTTCCTTTACTAGGTAAATCTGTTATTTTTCCTTACAAAAAAATATTGCTTTTCTCTCTCTCTTTTTTTTTTTTTTTTAATCTCTAAACTCCTTTCAGTTTTAGCTGACTTTAAAGGAGGGAAAGCATTTAACCTGACATGGAGAACCACCATATGCTTTATTTAAACAACCAACCCCGCCCCCCCCAACCCAACCCTAAACTCGTGAAAACAAAGTTTCTGCAAGAACAGACGGTTTGTTTCTCTTTTCTTGCAGTTGAATCCAAGATGAACATAAAATGGCAACAGTCCTCACTATAATAGCAGATTTCTAGGTTTTTACAAGCATAAACAACTGTTGTAAGAGTTAAGTATTTTCATTTGATGCAGCTCATTTGAAATTTTGTAAGTTATGAAAGAGCTGCCCAAACCAGGGTCTTGTCTTGGGGCTGAGTGTTTGTTAGCAGCCCAGGTAGAATTTCTGCAGACTGGTCACATGAAGAATCATTCTCCTCCACTCTACCACCAAACTGCTGTGAAAGCTAGCCAAAATGGACTTGAAGCGGTTCCTCTGCAGCAGCTTACTGTAGTTGTTATAAGGAAGTTAGATGGTCATAAATGGGAGGAAGGTCAATTCAGCAATTGTGAATCCTTGCTGCCCCTCATTTCTCAATGTGGAGCCTTCAATGAATGGAATTAGCTTGTATTTGTTTAGAAAATACAGTTGAGACAGCGTTTTACATTTGCCACCAAGATACAGAAAAATTCATTAGTAAAAAGAACATCAACCTTAATTAATTCATGTCCATTGCACAACAATCATATTCAAGGTTTTCCCATCTAATTTGATGATTTGCATATCTGTGCGTGCATACAGACTGCTTGGCCTTATTTAAATACCAATGGCAAGACCCAAAAAGTTCATTGCCTTATAAGTAACATTTTTTGAGAGCTTCTGTCACCTCTTTGACCAGTGGGGATCTTTGCCGTTGATGTTAGTGGACCAAGATTTAGCCCTGTGCTCTTAGCCCCTAACACTGGGCATCGGCTGAAGAGCCAGCCCGATTATCTGGCTGAAGTTGTGTTTGAGGTATCTGTGGCTCTTGGTGTTAAACAGGCAAAAAAATTTAGGCTGGGGTAGATATTCCTGACTTTGAAGAGCATCTTGTCTGCTTATCTGTTGCAGACTGTGCTGTAAACACTTCTTTAACTACTTCCAGAGCTTGTTTCCACAGGCACAACGTTTGGCGATGCCATCTGACGAAAACAGAGGAAGAGAGCCTTACGCCGTCACTTTGTTGCCTGCGTTATACTCTGTTATCATCCAGCCAGTGTTTACAGGATGCCACAGTTAACGCTGCCCAGATGCTCCATCTGTGGGAAACCAAGAAACCAGGCAGCACCGACCGCCGGCGTTTTCCAAATTCAACCGTCTTATCCGAGGTCTCGCCTGTGCGAGCTGGGGTCACTCCACGGCCCGGGTGTGCTGTCACTTAGCCCTGACAGGAGATAGCACAGCTGAAGATGTTGAAGTTGGTGTTGTTTAGGCCACTTACGGCTTTTCAGCAGACATTTTAGAACAAAGTGATGTGGTTTCCCTGGCGGCCCGTGGACATGAGAGCATTTTTTTTAACGTAAGACTACAGTAGGAATACTGCCTCTAACACCAGGAACATTTTGTGCGCTTGCCAGCAAACCACATGGATATTGCAAGAGTTGCAGGGTTTTCAGAAGATGGACTAGAAATCGTATTTAGCCCGTGTTTTCCTTTAGTCATTATTTTTGTGTTTGGGTGTCCATTTTTTTTCCATTTTACTATTTCACACGCATGCTGATGATTACTAAAACCACCTCTGTCAGCTTGCTTAGGATAGCTCGCTCTAGTAGAGGGTGTCCCTGCCCATCTAGTTCCAATCCCCCTGCCATGGTCTCTAAGGTCCCTTCCAACCCAAACCGTTCTGTGATTCTATGAAAATAACCTTTTCATGTGACATATTTTAGAGTGTGTATTTCACATTCACATACCCACTAATCCTAAGAATTAAAGAAGTAAAACCTTTTTCAGCCATGCTGAGAGGATATTGGAAGTAAAATATACAGTCAAAAGATGTAATGTTGTTACAGAATCATGGTAATGATATTTTATTGAAAAGAGTTAACCTTTTTTGTAAAATAAACGCTTCAGAAATGGTCACATTCCACCGAGGGCATGTCTGCAATGTAAACAAATCTCAGTAGTTTGTAGCACCTCTCTTAATTTCCTGCAAACTCTGTAGAAGACACAGAAATCTCTGGCCTCCACAACTTCTAAAAATTACATGTCTGTTTTCAGGTTTTTTTCCCCCAATATAAATTTAAATTTAACCATTGCTTTTGAAACTATTTTTTAAAACTGTGTCTTTAGAGTTGTGTAATTCTTTGTAAGGATTTGTTTTTTCCTCTGTATACTTTGACCTTCTTATACAAGAAACTTTTCTGTACGCCACACAAATGACCCCATTACCTGAGGTCCTACTATGCTTCTAAGTGTGTGAATAGACGTTTCTTCCTCTAAGGGCTGGAGGTGTAGGGTTCTTTTAACTGCTTCATATCCACATTCCAAAACCTATTTAAAAACCTGAGACTAAAGTCCAGCTGACAATGAACTCTATTTTCAGCTAAAACCCCCTCCTCCCCTGCTTCACCACACACTGTTTCTGCTGCTGGTCCACTTGTGATAAAGACCAAAACTGTTGTTTGGCTGACATGCAGAAGGAGTTGTTTATCAAAAGGAGGCTATTCTAGGAGGATATGCTCTTTAAACAGAACAATGGGGATTTTGAAGATAACCAAATCAGTACTACATAGGTGTTAGATCTGTTTTAAATTGTTTCTGTGTTGGAAAGAAGGAGGGGGCCCGGGTATTTGGCTTTGAATCCCTGGCTTGCAAGTGTGAAATGGCTAAATCCAAATTAGCTGCCAACTGTGCTTTGTACTGCAGCTCATGCGTATCTATAGGGCATGAGCACAGCACCTGGGGAGCACAGCGCTGGGGGCGCAGGGAAAGGGGCCTCGGAAAGTCCAACTTTGTTCTTATGTTGGAGCTGGACCTTGTGCTTCACCCAGGGTTTTTTGATCTTGTCCTTTGTGCTGTCTAGCTCAAACGGCAGCTCCTAAAAGCAGACCTACAGCGTCGTCTTGTACGATTCGGATCAGATGTACCCATCCTACTGACATAAATTCGCTGTTTCTAGATGTGAAGAGAGGTATCAATAGGTGTTTGATAAATGGAAGGAAAAACTGAGGAGCCTCATGGGAAACTGCTGATCTTCTGTACAGAACTGTCTGATGCTTTTTGGTCTGCTCACCCCTTCTGCAGAGGGAGAATCTCACCAAGAATAAGGGTGACCTTCAAAGGCAAGGGAGAGGAGCATTGCATTTGCTGTCAAAATCTTAGGATGTCTGTTTCTCTTCTTTCTGAGCTATGACAATCCATAACTTTCTCTAATTTAGGCTCCTCTTCAAATATTTTCTCAGATATGTGTTTTATTTTGGCATAATACCCATCACCAGCTCCAACTGAATATTCCCCTTTCTCACCTACTTGCAGGGGTCTTTTGTGGTACATTTAAACATCTTTTTTTAAAGATAAGAAAGGAAAAATTCCCTATAAATGAAAAAGAAGTATCAACTTTTTTCTTGATGGTTTGGTTGGGGTTTTGTTTTTTGGTTCTTGCCCACCCACCCAGCTAACAGCCAATACTTCTGCCTCTTTTCATATAATGCCTCTATACATGAAAAGGAGCAGAAAAACTTCTTTGGTGTGGATCATATGCAAGTGATTTATTTAAGGCCACACAGTGAATTTCTTGCAAGTGCAGGGTGATTCTGCCAGCCATCTGGTTAGAGCTCAGCCTAAACATGCTTGGATATTTGCAGGATGTTCAGGAGAACATCTGGAGGTGCCCACTTTTCCTGAAATGTCTGTTTTGATTGATTAGGGAAGGAGAGAGGTCTTTTGTATTCAGCTGGTAGACATCTCCTGGCCCCAAAATTCAGGAATAATCTCTCTCTTCTGCTGTAAGTTTCCTACCTTCTCCAATACAAGTGCAAGCTTAAATTCTTTTAAGTGTGGAAAGGGCACCTCAGTGACCCCTGACTAACATCACTGACACAGTTTGGCATTTTCACCTGAAGCCTGGATTTATTTTCTTCCCACTAGGTAAACCCCATGGAAAAAATAACCCTTGACAGCTCTTGCTGTTTTAACCATCACCTTTTACAGCCAAGGGTGATGATGTGATGACTAGGAGGGGGTAGTCCTCTCGGTTACGCTAGAGCCAGCCTTGCTGTTTGTTTTTTATTCTGTCCTGAAGTGATGCATTTTCAGAGACTTTATCACACACCCAGGAAGAAAAAGCCACTCCATGGTTTTTCAGCAAGGTAAGTGGCGTAGGCTGCTTATTGCAGTAAGTTTTGCCAGAGGCAGTGCAGGCGAGAGTGACAAATAATGAACTCTTTTCTGAGCTTGCTTGGAGTAATGGCCTCACAAGGGGACACAAGGACATCTTGGTCAACAGTGACAGCCCTACAGTTCCCTGTGGTGGGCAGTCCTGGTGGAACTACGTCCAGTGCTCTGCTGTTAAAAGTTTGCTGTCTGCTTCGTAGGTATGTTGCCTGGGATTTAAACAAATTAGAGCTTATTAAACCAAAATGATCCTATTTAACTGAAATAGATTCCTAAAGAGGAATGGGACTTCAATTAGTGTGTCCCAGTACAGATTTAAGGGCACACTGTTTGCCTTTATGTTTGAAAATGCTGCCCTTGATTTTTTTTTTATCTTATCTAAGTTGGTAAACCATACTTCCATTTGCCTTTTTTTTTTTTTTCCCTTTGGTTTTGTTCTAATAACGCTTGACCTACCCACGTAGCTTTAACTGACTGGGAATAAGGGTTGTGCCTAGATATCACTATAGCTCCTATATATTGGCAGAGGTGACGGAAACCAGTTTTTATGACGACGCAAAGGGTAGAAACCTTGCTTAAGAGGAAATACATTCCCACACTTCAAATACCAAACAATTTAGCAGAGGAAGCAATTATACCTCGCAGTGCTGCTGGAGTCTGGGTGAGCACTCCTCTGTGTTGCGGGTACCTGCGCGCCGAAGTTTGCCAGCGTAGGAGCCCAGTGCATTGACTGCTGCTGCTTGAACTCTGGACTTGCTTTGCTGATGGGTTGTTTGCTTTAACCACAGCGATGGATGGAGCTTTGGAGACTATCACAATGTAAATAAATACATGTGTGTTTGTTTCTAGCCTGTTAAAAAAAAAAAAAAGTGTGTGTGTGTCAAAGAAGGGGTAAAAGCTGTTAAGAATTCATTTGCATGCCTTTGAGATGCAGGAGGTACAGGAAGCAAGGGGTTTAGGGGAGGGCTGGTGCAATCATTCCATAGGGGTGTAACAATAGGGAAAAGTGGTTCAGATGCTGTTAGATTAGATTAGTGCAGATTGATTTGGCAAGTGGTATTTATTTTACTATTAAGCATATAGAGGTACTTAAAGTAAGGACTAAAGTCTTATTCCACAAATTACAATGAAGAAGATGAAGAATGGTTAGTTTGGTGGGTTGGTTTGGGTTGGGGTGTTTTTTTTTTTTGGTGTGTTATCCATAGGAAGAGATTACAATTTTTACAAATATTTGTTGAGGGCAAAAAGACTAGACTAGAACTAGAAAATGAAAGATGGCAGTAAAGTAGCTCAAGCATACTAAATTGCTCTGCTGCCATGTTTGGCCCTAGGCTGTATTTTTGTTCATCTTTTGCATTAGTGTTATATTTTCTTTGTGCTTTTGCTCGTTATGATTTTATATGTGGCGAAATATGCTGACTTGTACCAAGTTTTATGTTTCAGCAAAGGAGAGACTGCAGATGGAAAGAACAAATGAATTCACAGTTGTCTAGAGCTAATTTTATGTAGTTACTCGCTTACATCATGGATTTCTTTGCCAGTTAGCTGTTTGAAAGTAAAACAGAAGGCATGGCCTGAAACTGAGGGAAAGGTTGGAGTTTCAGAGAGACAGCCTCTTCACACCATTGCCAAATCATCTCTCGTTTACTTTGCATTTTTAGACATAAAACAGGACACAAGTCTGGTAGCTGCAAACAATCCTCCTCAACACTTGAGGTTTCTCTTCAAAGGTTTTACTTGCTGTAAACTCATTCTTATTTTTTGTGAAGGAGGAACCTGGCGTAAGACATGGCCATGGCATGACACGGAGTCCAACAAAGTTGGCCTGTGATGGAGCCTCCTGACCTCTCTAGTGTACCTACTGCTGCTTGTGGTGCTGCCCGGAAGAGCCTGGCTTGGACCAGCCATGCTGCAGGAAGGTGGTGACACTTGTATCCAGTGGGAACCTTTCTGAGCGGTGTGTGCCTGGGCTAGGCAAGACCTGCTCCACACCCTCAACCCTCTTCTCCTCCCTTCTTGTACCACCCTGGTATTATTATCTCCTGTTTTAGCTACTTCCTCCTTTGAGGACTACACAGATGCACAGTTACATCTTGTTTATAGTCTCTCTTAATCCAGCTGTGAGGGACAGCTTTTTCCCTTGCTTTGCTCCCCTGTAATGCAACTAAAGCCACCATCAGCCTCGTATAAAGGAGAGCGATGGTTTGTCTTTGGAACCCCTGACCTCCAGCCCCTTAGTGTCAAGTACCTCTCTTTAGCCTGCACCTTTAGTGGATAAACAGGTAAGGGGCTCCTGAATTTCTCAATGCAGGTCTTTCTTGCTGGAAAGGAACCTGTATGATCTTTGGCAAATACGTGTTTGCCACTATTTTATTTTATTAGCATGGTCTTCTCCTGAGTCCCAGATACTGGCCTATTTATCCACATTGGGTGACTGTTCTGCTTTCCCTCTCTTGATTTCTAAACGTACTTAGAGCTATATATTAAGTGCTAAAAAAAAAAAAAATGTGTGTAGACTAGTAGTTTCTGAATTAAAGTGTAGGATGGATTTGTATTTTTCAGCATTTCCTTTGACCCAATTTGCTAAATTAGTTTCCAGTTTCTTTGAAAAAGAATGTCTTGTCTCCTTTCTGGTTTTGCTATTTCCTTTTGTTGGCTGCTGAAGTATTTAATAAAAAGTTGCAGCGAGCAAAAGCCCTGGACAGAAGTGTGAGTGAAGGAAATCTCATTGGCTGAACAATACAGGTCACGTTTGGTGACCTTCATTTCTAAATGTGTTCTCACAGAAACATAAAATGGTTTGGGTTGGAACGGAGCTTTAAAGGTCACCTAGTCCAACCTTCCTGCAGCAAGTAGGGACATCTTCAAGTAGATCAGTTTGCTCACAGCCCCATCCAACCCAGCCTTGAACACTTCCAGGGACGCGGCATCCACAGCTGAGTGGTGCTTGCACAGATCCAAGGCCTTTTCTGCCTCTCACCCCACCCCACCATCGATGAGGCTGGGGGTGCACAAGAAGTTGGGAGGGGACAGAGCTGGGAGAGCTGACCTCAACTGACCACAGGGACATTCCATACCATAGGGTGTTATGCTCAGCTGGGGGAAGAGAAGGAAGGGGACAACATTTGAAGTGATGGTGTTTGTCTTCCCAGGTAATCGTTATTCGTGATGGAGCCCTGCTTTCCCGGAGATGGCTGAACACCTGCCTGCCCATGGGAAGTGGTGAATCAATTCCTTGGTTTGGTTTGCTTGTGTGCAGCTTTTGCTTTACCTACTGAACTGTCTTTATCTTGACCCACGAGTTTTCTCACTCTTCTGATTCTCTCCCTCATCCTGGCCGGGGGTGTGTGTGTAATGTGTGAGTGGCTTTGTGGTGCTTTGGCACATGGTAATAAACCAGTGGGCTTCCTCTCCCTGCATTGATTTTGGGGGGGGAGGGGGGCGGAGCAGAAAAAGGCAGCTTTCACATCTTCACTGTGTATTCTAAGTTATTTTAAAGAAAGGAGAAAGGAAAATGAGATGAATGCCCTCCCTGCCCCTTCGTAGTCATCTCTCTAACATGTGGTATCGTACTTGGAAACAGTGAGTAATCCTTACCTTTGCAGCTCCGCCAGCCTGGATGTTTCAGGTAAGAAATGAAGCATTTTGCTGATGCAGGGCCGTCCTTACTCCCGTCGGTTTCTCTTTGCGCCTTCTGACGTGCCAGAAAATCTAGTGCATAGGTCACACAAAGGGAAATTAATTCAGTGCCATCTCGTTTCAGTTCCCACTTATCCTTATCACGTGCCTGTGCCCTCCTCTGTGGGCTGGCAGAGGCTCTGTGGAGCGGCCCGTGACAGGAATAGCAGGGAGAGCTGCTTCGGGTGGGAGCGGGGCTGGCTCCCCTGCCTTTAGGGAGCTGGCTGGCACTGCGCCTGCCCTTGCCACGTGTGCCTCAAGCCAGCAGTGTCAAGCTCCCTCTTCTCTCCTAACTGCACTGTTTCTGGATCGTTTAAATAAGATAGTCCTGAAAATGTAGCATAGGAGTTCCAGGGGCTGTCTTCGGGCAGCGTTTAATGTGTTAGACGTGAGATGCTGCTCGTCTCTGTACAGATGTACCTGCTCTGAAATTACCTGAGCTGCAGGGAAGCGCTCACAGTTACAAACGTGACCGAGAGAAAAAGGGCTTGCCTGTGTTGTTTGGAAGGGTGGCATGAGAGGGGTGCGTGAGACGGTTGATGTCTTGGGGCTAGCTGGAGCCGTGTCAGTGCAAACCGTACGTGGGAGGCCAGGACAAGTGCGGTGACAGCCACAACACAGGATCTTCTCATCTCAGCGCAATGCACCTACACCAGGACTTTGTGGTATTGCAGCTACGTAACTGTGGTTCAAGTATTGTAAAACAAACCCCTTCCAGCTATTACAAATCATTTTCCTTTTAAAAGTTCTTCATTGTTTCGGTCTTTCCCCACCTGCCAGCCTCAGACAACTTAGCATCACGCTCTAGACTAAGCATAATGTGTCTTGCCCTCGTTTTTTAATCTTCCCTTGTTGCACACACTGTCTGCACCACGGAGACCGTGGCACTCCTTCTGTATTATTTTCCTGCTTTCAAGGTGTACCTACTGTTTAGCACTCTTCTCATTCACACCGTTACTCAAACTCGACATCTTTCTCTGTTTCGTGTGAGTTCGGTAGCGTGAAATGTGTGCGCCAGAAACTCAACCACCTGCTGTTTTCTCTATAGTTACCAGTAACCAAATCCACTCTAAGTATTTGTATCTCCACTTCAGATGCCAGAGACATTGGTAGCTTCTGAGCCAATCATCTGTCAGTCTGACATGAAAAATAACCTCACTGGAGTAGGAACCTTGTCCTTCTCTTGTCTTTTCGCTGTTTGAGAATTCATTTTGTAGCTATGATAGTTTGGATATTGCAACATTGTTGGAGCCATATGGAAACACCCAAATTTGTCCTAGTCCTGGGTTTGGAAATAGCTTAATTTCATAGTTTGCAGCTATAGCTATTTTTGAAAATGTTTGAAGTCTGCACATACCTGGATAAACTTTAGAGAGGACCTTTGTTAGCTCTTATTTTAGCAGTGTGTTTCAATGGTTATGCTAGTGACCATTTTCATTATGAGAATTCATGTTAATTCATGGCAAGCCAGAACATTATTATAAACCTCTTGACTGTTCCGTTTTTTAGGGGTTTGAAATGTAATCAAAGGTGGATTTATCTGATACTAGGAGATGAAACAGTTACCAGCCTTAAGTTTCCTCCCTTTTATTTTTCTAGGAGGTTATTGCCAGAGTAAACTGAAATTGGAGGTGGTTTATGTTAATGCTGCGGCCTGTAGACTGCACTTGCTCAAGAGTTTATCCAGGAGGATCAGCTGATCCCGCTGCAGGATGGTGACCTCTGGCAGTGACACAGGACAGAGACAGCTGCTTCAGCTCTCCCAGCTAAACCTGCTTAAGGCGGTGAGTGGGAGTTGTTAATACCATTATTTGTTTAATTGTAGGGCTAATAGATTTTTTTTTAATGTGTTTTATTGCAATAGAATACATGAAATAGAAGCAGAGGAAAAATTGAGTGTGCTGCTTGCGAGCTGGTTTCCAATTATTATTCCTTTTTATTAATGAGAGCCTAAAATGAAAAGTAACCAGAAGCATACTTGGCTTCAAACTTTCCAGCTGTATAAAAAGGCAGGCCACCCTGAAACGTCTGGTGCCATGGGGGTGTACCGCGCTTTTAAGAATACAGGGCAAGGGTGATATTTTAATTAGCTTAGTCTTCTTATTTTCCTCCAAATATAGATAGAGATTTCTTAGCTTTCTCAATTTTAGTGCTTGAGAAGAGGCAGCCAAGTGTGCTCTGGGAACTGTTTGCTAGGGAAATCTGTTAGAAAAAGCTATTTCTATTTTAATAAAGAGAGGATAAAGTTTTTAATGATGGTAGCTTTATGGAAGTGCAACCCTTTCCCTTCTCTCCCCCTGCCCCTATAATTCTCATTATAAACAAAACAGAGATAAACCAAATACTTGCTTCACAAACTACTGTAGGGATCGTGCTGGCTTGTGAAGAGCTGCGTCCTTGTTTCAATATGCCCAAGCCCTGAAACTCCCAGGGAAAGACACGTATGCTGTGGGGGCTGCCTCCTGCGCTCAGCCCCACCTCAGATCTACAAGTAATGGTCCTCTCGGGAAAGAAGCTGAGGGCACTTGGCAGTGGAAAATATCTTGGCCATACTGGAGATGGTGACAGAATTGGCAATGGGGAGGTGACTAGTCATTCTGCAAGGCCTGGTCTGGGGCCAGTTTTCATTTTCGTCTCATTCTCTTTCTGTTTTTCTTTCTCCCTAGCTTTTGTTATTTATACCAATGAGCAAATGTTGCTTATTTTTAGCAGCCTTTCCATTTTGCTCAGGCGCTGATCCTAAGCAATGGAATGCCTGCGGCCCTCCCTAGGGCACCATCCCACCTCTAATAAAAGCAGACAAATGCAAGCTTTGGTGTAGGGAGTTACTGATTTGCTTCTAGGCGAGTAGGTGTGTGCGATACACGTAAGAGGTGCCCATGCAAACCGTCTATTTGCGCTCCAGCATCTTAGCAAAATGGACTTAGGTGATCTGCCTTTGGCTGTTGGGGAGGAACTATTGATGTTGTACATCTCCATAAAGCAAGCCGCCTTGCAGCTGATTTACTTTAAAGCATGTGTTTCCCAGAGTAAAAAATCAAACACACCCAAATACACACCCCCGTTTTCACAAACAGAGCAAAAGAAAAGTCCTCCCTCGAGTGCAGGCAGTTTCACTTCTGAGAGGAGCAGAGTAGATGGATCAATTAATAGAAGCAGATGTAAGAGTTACATAGATAGCGGTATGTCATGTAAGCACCGTGGGGTTTTTTTCTCCTTTTCTCTTTTAGATCTTGTGTCACTGGGTCATTGCAAAGATGCTAACACAAGGGACAGGATGTCCTGAGGGAAGCAGTTATGGGAGGGCTTTCCCTGTAGTGTGGATATCCAGGCAGCCCCTGACTTGCAGATTAGCAGCTGAGCAGCAGCATCTTCCACTGAGTGTCCTGGCAGCTTTATGTCGACTTTCCTACTTTAGGAGACAAATATATGACACTGTCCCTCTTCTAAACCTTTTTAGGCTGGTAAAAAAGGTAAGGGAAAGGTGTATCCAACCTGAGAAAGCAGTGTTTAACCTTTCCTACCCTAGCTCAAAGTGTATCCAAATGGACTTCAGAACCAAGGAGTAGCTATGTACTTAAACTGCAGGATGGAGATGCAGACTTTTAGGTCTTGCCCATCTGTGCTAGTCCTTCATCCCCTGAGGTACAAGGGATTTGCTGCTGCCTACTTTGTAGGGTCGCTGCTGCCTACTTTACATTGACAGAGCTTCACTCCTAGACACACTTGTAATGCTGTTGGTGGGTTGCTTTCAGGCTCATGCCTATTTCAGTTCCAGCTGGAAGGAAAGCAGGTGAGGAGGTGGTCCCACCCGCTCAGTGTCACTGGGATCCCTCCCAGCCTGCTGGTATAGAGCTGCATAACTGCTTGGTTCTCTCAGTAGGGTCTAGCTTAGTATAAACGCTTTCTATAGGTTTTTGTCTTCCCATTTTTCAGGCCTGGTTTGTTTTGGTAGGGTTAGGGACCTACTACGTGCATGCTTATGCTCCAGGGGAAAATAATTTTCTGCTAATTGAATAAGATAAGGGGCTAGGGGGACACTTCTCAGGTGCAGCCAGAGCAGCTGATGGCCCTGTACTTAATTTGCTAATGCCATGTCTACCCAAGTGGTAGCTTTTGCTGCTGTTAGGGAATTACCACTGATTCCTATTGAAACATATTGAAGACAGGGAGAAGAAGATATATAGATAGATATTTGTAATCCTTCCACCTTTGCCCCTGCTCCAGTTGCTGTGGGTTTTATCCTTACTGTGATGAAGCAAATCTTCTCTGTTCCAAGAACCTGTCTTGTTACTGTCATTCAAGATCCAGCTCATATTAACCATCCCGAACCTGGTGGAAGAGGGGAAGGTATGTACTGTGAAGCTGCTCTTTTAAATTCAGCCCTATTTGTATGCTATGATCTGCATGCCTCGCTGCCCCCAAATTACTAAAATTGCAACACAGTTGTCCAAGCCTTATTTTTTAGTAAATGACTCTTATAACTGGCATTCAGGTTAACTACCATCGTGGTCTGAAACGCAGCAGGACATTTAACATGTGTGGGATACGATACCCGTCTCAAATCAATACAACACTGTGTCAGTAGATGTTTTCATATTTTCAGGTAAGCGGGCTGGTGTTGGGGAAAAAGGTTAGTCTATTAACACCTCTGCTCAAAGCAAGCCAACTTCCCTTCTACACGGAATAAGTATTTTTTCACATAAGCCCTGTAGTGCCTCTGCTATGTTTGCACTTGCAAGTCTCAAACACTGCAGTACAGATCGCCCTTTATGAGTGGAATCTGGAGTCATGTGTCTGCATTTAAAATTCACTGTGCGCGGGCTATCATGTACTGGCTTGTGAATTCTGTAGGCGTAGGGGCTATTGGCCCATATTTCAGGTGTGAAGAAAGCAGGGCCTTTTTTAGTGCTTAAAGCCCCCATGTGTGCAACTCACAGCTATGAGTACCTTTGGCGGAGCTTTATAAATTCCGTTGATTCACAGCTGCCATCTCATCATCTGTATGGGCAGGATTACATATGAATGTATATGCCCTGTACATAACAGGACCATTTATAGCATCCCTACAGTATAAAGGTGAAGTGTACGTGGGCACAAGTTGTTATACCTCTGTGGAAGGCTTGCTGGGGAAAATATTGAAAGGTCTTTTGTCTGCCAGAGCTCCCAAATGATTTTAGGTGGCTGTTGCTCCATGCTTTTGTTCCAGGAAGGATTAGGGGTCTTTAACTAAAGACAGTTCAGAAATAGGTGATGGTGGGAGAAATGATTGTTACCGGCATGCCAAGGAAATATCAGAGATAGGAAAGTTTCTATCCTGGATTTTGAATCCTGGGGCTTTCATGGATAAAAAGTTGCAGCTGGAGTTGAAGAGAATGTAATGACACAGAAATCTTTGGTTTAATCGTCTTCTAAAGTCATGCCCAGGGTTGGCTTACAGCAGATGAAAAAAGCTAATGAACCCTGAGGAGGACTGATCCGCAGCTGTCCTCAATAGCTTGCTTGAAGGAGGTCTTTTTCTCATTACGTGTATAACTGCTGCATGGTGCTGTTTCGAGCAGCTGTATCTTGGCTACTCCAACATGCTCATTGCTGAAACTATCTCTTAAAACTCTGGCCAGCACCTGAAAAAATATTATTATTTAAGGTGGCATTAACATCTAGGTTTCAGCCACAATTTTGTGCTGGGCACACTGCGGCTGAAATACGAGAGGCTGTCCGTGCCCTAGAAAGCTTATTTCCTATCTGTAGACACTTAACTTTGAAAGAGGAAATGGGGAAAGGTGATGTAGGTTTTTTTCATCCGCTATGAGCTGCTAGACCAGTCAGTGAGATTGCAGAAAAATTGGAGCAATCTGGCAGAACTGCAGAAAATTTCATTAAAAAAAAAAAAGTGTCAATCTACACTCAGTAGCGGGGCTGGGGGAAGCACCTCAGGAATGAAGGGTGAGGCTGCATTTCAGCTGCTCTCACTGTCTTTGCCACCAATTTCTTGTGTACCTGTATACAAACCTGTTCGCTGCTGTGCTAGATCCAGAATGTACACCTTACACCGCTGTGGGCTGGCATCTTAGTCTTGCACCACTGACACACCTTGCAAGGGCCATGCCCAAGTGAGCTAGGCTGACTGTGGCTACGCTGGCTCAGGAAGTCCCCATATAGGGTGAACTCTTAGTCATGCAAAGTAGGGATCTGTAGAAGGAGATTGGCATGACAACCTGGAGGAAAAAAAGAACAAAGGAGGACATATTGATGCAATATATCCAGTGGTACAGTACTGCAAAAAGCAAGCGGCTGTGCTGCAATAAGGGAGGCAAACCCCGAACTTCTAACAAAAGTGTTGTTTTTTTCCCCAGCGTATTTCCAGTTTTTTAAAAATAAAAATGTTTACTGTGGGGAGACTATTGATGAAGCCCAGCAGAATGATACCAGGAAGTGGGGAGGTAAGTGCATACAAATTCAGAAATTGAAGGGGTACATTCACAAATTAAAAAGGTGCGTTACCAGTATCTGTGAACCAAGCTGACAACTAGCTGGAGGCAGGAGTTTAAGGCTGTTCTCTGTGCTGACAGGCCTGTATAGGGAAACTGGGAGAGCCCTGACGTGAAAATTGCAAGCTATCTAACCGTAAGGCTCAGTACTATGGCCGTGCTTTTAAATCACTGCACGTAAGGTGCCTTTTTGTCTAGGCAAGGATGAAGCATTAAACGAGATATTTTGCGAATGTTTAAATATATCTCCTTTTGTTGATATGTTATTGGCTAGTTAATATTTTGAATAAAATTAGTCATGGTGAATGATTTACAAAATTAACTCTTTGCCACCGGTCGTATAATCATAACTAAAGGCAGTGAAGGAAACCTGAAACATTCGGTAGTTTCAGTAGTAAAACTGAGGAGGATATCTTCTGAAATTCCCTAATATTTCTGATGCAAGAACAGAAGCAAGGAATTTATTTTAAGGAATTGCTTTTGGTAAAATATCCCTGCTAGTAATTTATTTTTTTTTTTTATTCATGGAATACCCAAAAGAGGGGGAAACTTTGGGAAGAAAAAAAAGTAGAATTGCAACTCACTGCTAAAGGCGTTAATACGACACTAATGAACCATAGCCTTTCCAACACGTCGCTGGCAACGTTACCACCCATCTGTGCCGAGCGAGATGTGCAAGTAGAAGTCAGGGCTGAAAACCTTCCACCTGTTTTTGGAAAGTGCGCACACGCTGAAGTTAGTCAGCGTATTCGTGCCGTCTTCAGCAGTCCGGGTGATGTTGTAACTACTCTTTTTCTGCTGTCTCATATCTCCCACTGCCATGTGCCAGCTGATAGGAGAGCTGTGACATACCACACCCCCGCGGGCGGGAAGGGGGTCACATGGACTGGTCTGATCCAGAGCACTTTAAAGAAACTGATAAGCTCTATCTCGTTTAACTTGGCCTTTGGAAGACGCTTGTGGAAATTTCTGTAAAGGAGGTGACATCAGTTGTTGTCACAGCTGCTGTGTAAGTCCGCGGGACCGGGTCTGTTCAGTATCTGGCCAGGGCGCGTAGGCGTGTGCAAGGAGGTATTGCTAATAGATTGCCTTTAAATCAAAAACAGTTTGCGTGAAGTTGGCGAGGAGGTTCGATCGCTCAGAATAGGGGCATTTTCATCGAGACTTGAGGCAGCGATGGAGTGTGTGAACTTAATAAAGCAGAAAGACGACGAGCTTTGGAGGGCTGATGTTACATTTGAAACAAACCTTCTCCTGGGGGAATTCCAAGTGTTAGCATGTGGGACATACTCCAGCTGCTAGCTGCTCAGACTTAAAATAAACCAGGCAAAATCTCATACTCGGGCTCTACCAACCGAGGCGAGCTGCTGTTGAAAACTTTTCATCTCCCTTTTTCTGCCAGTTGGGTCACAATGACAACAAATATTTTTGAAAGAGCGTTCAAACTTTAGTGTTTTGCACAGCTTTCCTTGTGCTTCTCTGAAGGGACATGTTTCTCAACATAGTTATAAATTTAACAAAGCATCTGGTTCGCACAGGTTGAAAAACTGTCCCAGGAAGGCTGGAATTCAAAAAGGGTTAGCAGGAATATTTCTGCCTTGTGTGACAATGACATTGCTACCAATGGTACTGCTTTCCTAATCTAGGTACTTTTGAAATCATAGCACAACTTCATTAACACGGAACTATTCTCCTTACTAAGTTGAGCTGGGGAGACCCTTTTTTGGAAAGAGAAACACGTGGCTTAGGGTAGTTTGCCCCCCTTTTTTTTTTTTTTTTTTTTTCTTAACACATTGAAGAGGAAATAATTTAATGTACCTGTAGAAAACTCCATAGCAGAATTTCAGGAAAAAAGATGGTTGGGAGATGCATGGTTGTTTGACAACTAGAATATGAATAACTTTGAGGAGATCTAAAAATAGACTCCAGTACTGTTTGCTTTGTCCTGTGGTTTGAGATTGACTTAATTTATTTTTTTAAAATTTATTTATTTTATTTTATTTTAATAACCTTCTGACTATAATTTATTTCTAAGGTACTGAGATGCTTGGGAGGGATGGGAAACAAGCAACTTAATGCAATCTATGCAAATAATGCCTGATTTTTTTTTTAACATTATCCCATATGAAATTTCATTCATCGAGACTACTCAGTTTTTCTGTGATAAAACCTGTTCAGCAACGTAGTACACAACATTTAGGAATTTAATGCTCTTATTACTGTCAAAGCACAGGTCTCAAGCTATACCAGTCAGCTTGAAAAGTGTACAAGTGACTGACAACCTACCTTCCTGCTGCTTCTCCTTTTCCTTTAGGCACAGGCACACAAATTCTTGTTCAAACCGACAAGCTCACCCAGAATATATTTATAAGGGTGAACTCTGCCAGGCTACGGTTAATCACATACAGTGCTAGGAACATCTTCTGAAGGTATCCTGAACACTGTGACAGAAGTATTTGTCACTCAAACTATTTATAATTCTAGGAGTTTGGAGGGCAGGCAGATGTTTTGGTTTTTTATATGAAATGGCAACTCTTTCTTTGTACGAAAGAAGTGGGCTATGTCTGTACAGACACGTCGGGCAGATCTGGAGCGTTCTGTTTTTGGGAAATGCCGTGCTTGCACCCGGGATGCACTGCAGCTCACCCGATTAGCCTTTCTGTCTCAGAGATGACTTTGTAGCTCCATGGCAGTCAGCCCGTCGTCTGCTGGGCCTCTCGTTTCTGTGGGGTGTTGGAAGAGGTCAGTGCAGGGTAACCCAAGAACAGGGAAGCTGTCAGCCATGTAGCACCTGCAGTAGAAAAATTTTAAGGGCTTCTAAATTGAAAAAAACGATGAGCCTCAGCTCTAGTGTAAGCTAAAAGTTTACTTTTTTTTTTTTTTTGACGGTGTGCAAAACTATACTAAGGCCAGTCAACCTTTGAGAAATAAAGCTGTTAACCATCACAGATTTATTTTTATTTTTCTAACCAACTCAAGCAATTAGTTTTGAGGACTTTTTAGACAGAGTTTATATGCAGGTCATCCTCCCCTCCTATTCCTTGTTACGTATCTTGAATTATTCTAAACTCTGTTTCTGGGAATTGTGGACAATGTATAGACACAACGCCTCGAGCAGGCACGCGAGGAATGTTATGAGGGTAGCAAGCTTCCCGTTTCCCTGGCCACTCAGAAGATTTATGTGCCAGTATAACGAGAATGCATGATGAGCTGTTGTTCATTGACAGAGACCTTATGGGTCTGTCTGTGCGCAAGAGGTTTTGGAAGTTGATAACCTTTGTGCTTCAGGTTTTGTTTTGAATAGATAGACAAGGAGAAAACAGTTATTGGTAATGTAAAACTGGATGGACAAACTGAAGTGTATTAGCCAAGGTCTGACAGTAAAGCTGAAAATCTGATCTATTTATACCGTTGGAAACAGTGTTGGGGTATTTTCATTATTTTGGCACACAGTATCGGCTTTTATAGAGTCAGGAGATGCTCCTGCCTAGAATTTCAGTCTCAGATTTTTTTACGTCTCTCTGAGATGATGTGATGTATTGCAGTTTTGGTCTGAGCACTGGCCAAGTATAAATGGAGGGGCAGATTTCGAACTCTGAAACTGAGAAGTCTCTAGGTCACTCTAAACTTGCCTGGAGACAAGGCACGTTAAAGTATTTTTTTTTGCCGTTCAAGAGCAAGATAAAATGTCCGTAGACAGGACCACTATTGCTACTATACAGGTTATTCACTTCAACACCTTTCTCATATCATGTCAAGTTAATGACAATTTTGTGTGTCTGGTATACATCCAGAATCCCTGTTGTAAAGTCAGGGTTGTGTGAGATATCTCAGTTTGCATTAGTAAATGCTATAGTACACTATATTATTTTGACAAGTATCATAAGGCTATGTAAACAGAGATGTACTCAAGATTTTTTTTTCCTAAAGGATACTACATAAAGATTAAATACTGGACTTTGATTTTAAGATATATTAACCCCGTCCCCCAGTGTCTATATCCTAAATAATAAATTCTTGGGAACCTAAAAGAAAAAAGCCTGACATTTTGTGCTTTTATATACCTAAAATGTAGCCATCTTTAACAGAAGCCTAAGTATTATGTCTAATAGAACCACATTAATTCCAGAAGAAACCTCTGTCTTCTCTGGTATTTATCATTTTGTAGTATCTGCTTTCTTAAAAATTTTGATCGTCTCCAGTGTTCCGGGAGCTCACTGTTATAAGCTCTTGAGGCTGATTTAAAATTTCTCTGTGCATTTTTGCAGAAAGAACTCAAGCCAAGACTTAAGGGTTTAGGTCTTATTCAGAAGTTACCCATGTGCAAAAACGTTTTTCTGAAACATATGGGAAAGAACTGGGTGCTCTTATGCACGTGCCTGGAAGATAATTGGAAATCACTGTGATCTGGTTTTCAAAATCAAGAACCATAAAAAAAACCCCTTCTTCAATGACATGAAGCTTGCTTTTTTGCCTTTTTTTTTTTTTTTGAAAGGCATTAACTTAGTGTTTTTACGTGCACTGACGATATGGTGGCTGGAATGGCATTTGGAAAAGCTCCTTCACAATGGTCTCATCACCATCCTTGTGTCTGTGTTGGCTGTAGTGGAGACAGATCGTTATTTATCCCTGTGTCATCATACAGCAACCCCTGGAAGTTGGAGGCATAACTGCATATGTTGCTTAGGCGTTGGCAGCCAGGCCAGATTGCGGCAGCGGTGGGGAGAGCCTCATGTATGTCGTGCAAAGCCACGGAGGGTGACTTTACTTGGTGAGTCGGGGTCTGAGGGAGAGGGAAGGCAGAAGGAGCATCCAGAACAGCCCTGTTCTCCCACGTGGTGCAACCAGGGGAGAAGGAAGGGGACAGAACTGCTCTCTGGGGAGCTCTGTCTTTCCTAGGTGTGGACCTGTGCCTAAATGATTTCATTCAGCCCTGAACTTGTAATGGAAAATCTTGCATGATTACAACTTAATATACCATAGTCTGTGTTTATGGCTGAGTTGGCTTGAGTTAACAGTACATTTAGAGATACACTGCTTGCAAAACATGCACCACTAGCCAAAGCATGCCTTTTATCAAGATGGGTTAGGAATATCCAGTGCTTCCCTACAGGCATGTCACTACCTGTAGCTGAATTTAATAATACTAGATTATTGTAGTGTGGTTTATACTGGCTTTTTTCTTCATTCTTTTGAATCTATTTTATTTACTTAATTTTCCTACCATCAAAAAAAGTAAAAAAACCCCTTATGAATACTTGCGAAAGCAGGGTCAGATGGTGAGACTGTATTGAAAGAAGATGTGTAGGTTCATACGATGACGCTCAAAAGAGCCTGTGGGCTCAGCTATGCTGCGCAGCAAAGTACACTATAGAGATCCCTCAGCTAACGCCATGATCGGAAGCTCTGTTAGTGTTGTGTTCTCCCTGGGCTAATTAACAGGGGTGCCTCTCAGCATACCTAATTAGCTCCATTCCTGCAGCATCCTCAGGGGCAGGGCTAATTAGCGTGGGTGCTTTGCTATACAGACACAGCTATATTGCCGCTGGGATCTGAGGTAGCATCCGTGCATGGCATTGCACGATACCATGTAGACAAGCCAGTTTCCTCAAAGCTACCTCAGGATCCCTAACAACCTTTTGCTGTGTAGACTTGCCCGGTGCATTAACGAGACCCCAAAAGCTTATGCAGGGAAAAGGATAGCAACTCGGGATGTGGGCCAGAGGGTAACATTTTGGAAGACAGATGTTTTAGGGTGAGTCCCAGATTCATTTGCATTTACTTTACCTCTGCATCTACTTGCTACCTTTGGATTAAAGACAGGATTAAAAGTAAGCACCAGCGATGGTGAGGCAAAAAAATAGGCCTGTACTGAGGCGTACAAAGTCTGAACCTGCTACGTTGCAGCTTGCTGGAGTTTAGTTTTAGAGTCTCAACTAAACTTACAAAAGAATAGTAAAACTAATGAACTAAAGCATTTTAAAAACATATTTCCCCATTGCTGTGGTGAAATAACAATGGTAACAAAGCATCCTTTATGGCTTTACAGACCCTGCTCTCTCTGATCTTGAAGTGCTTTGCAAGCGTGAGTAAGCACAGCTTCACAGGAGCCCTGTGATGAGGCCGTACAACGATTCCCATAGTACGAGTGGCGAATCTGAGGTGCAAAGACCAGCCAAAAGTAACTTGCATTTATCGTAAAGAAAATGCCCTCCTTGGTTTAACTTATTCTTGCACCGTGCTCCTCAGAGTTTTCTTGTACTGACATTTTTCTTATCGGCAGTATTTTAACTTACCGATATCAGGTGATTGCAGATTCAGTTTAGTTGAGCTGACCTGAAAATGTTGCACTGCACTGTACAAGAGCTGCAGAAAGGTGGCTTATTATTCACAAAGGGGCTGTACACTGCAGAGAGCTGATAAACAAAAGATCCACTGTTTGTCTTCTGCTTACAGTATCAGTAGCAACAGGCTCCACTGATACCTTCCCTGATAGCTCAGCCTTGCACAGAAAAACAGTGCCATTTGTGGTTGCAAATTCCAGCCTCTGCATGGAGTCCTCAGGGGCTCAGCACCTCCCAGGAGCTCTGTGGGAAGCTCCTCCTGACAAGTGGAAAAAGATCTGTCAGAGGCAGCCTAATATACCTCTTAATCTTGCTTCACTTTATTCTCATCATTCTAATAACCCCAAAGATACATAACATACAGCTACCCAATTTTCTCTCCTTCCCACAAGGAAAGCCTGTGGCTACAGCTGCATCGTATCTGAACTGATCTTGGGAGTGGTCTGAAGTCTGCAGTGCTCATCATGTCTTCACTGCACTGAGTTCAGGTTGCCTATGAGTTCTGTGTCCTCTGGTAAGTGATGGTAATGCCCATTTATGAAAGACGCTTTCTTTACTGGGAGGACAGACTGGATACGCAGAAGTGACCTGGTCGGGCAAGGGGAGGTGACTGCTGGAGTCCCTTTGCAGCCATGTATGCCCTTCAGTGCCCTGACATGCACACCAGTGGATAAAACATCTAGACAGTCCACAACTACATCCTTAAATTCAGCCTCAGGATGAACATCAACTGAAAACAGGAGCAGAGGTAGCCTCTGCTGCTCTCACTTCCAACAGGGAGAAGTACTGTGAGCGATGCTGAGCCTTTGCAGCCCTTCTCAAGCGGTGCAGGCAGGAGAGCAGTCTCCAGCAGCCAGATCACCCTGTGGCTGGTTCCACATCCACAAGCCAAAAGCAACCTACCAAACCCTGCTGTGGTGTGAAAGGGGCCCATCTTCCCAACCTCGATCGGTGGTAGTTAAGCTCCGTAGGTAAGCCAGACCTTCTAGTTAGAGCTCTTAACAATACCCTCTTCATAGAAATGATTTCTGCTTTTAACATGGTGATGTGCAGTTAGAAAACAGCGTTATTTACACGTATGGATCCTCCTTCATTGAAATCCCAGAAACATTTCTGCTTGAGCTACGTGCAAAAGAAATCTGGGATTAAAAGAAGGCCTCATGAGGAACATGAGAGGAACAAGAGACAATGAGATGTGTGTCTCGGCAAGACTTCCACAGAGAAGCCTCAACATGTGTGCAAGGTGAAAAAGAATAACAGGATGACTTCAGCGTTGGCTTGCAATGGGCAAGGGAGGGCCCTTTTCATCACGGTCTGGCAGAGAAATGTATAGCCTCGGAAGAGAGAGGAAGTGCAGATCCTTACTTCAGAAATATAAATCCTTTTTTAATAAGCGGCTGAAACTGTAGGAGTTCCAGTCAGCTTTCCTGATCCTCATGTTTTTAACTCTTTCCCTGCCTGATGGAATGCTGCTATTGCTTTCACTTTCCTGCTTTGCTCAGTCTCCTATGAGTTTTCGGGAGAGAGTGACGGAGCAGTGTTATCTTACACAAAGAGGTCTCCAAAAGGTCAAAAATCAACACCAAGACCTGCACCAGAAATAGCTGGAAGTCAGGCCAGTTGCAGAGTTCCCAGTCTCTGCATGATCCCAGTCTGAGACATCAGCAGGGTAGGGCTGATGCTTTTAAAGGCAGAGGCACCTATTTTCTTACTGAATGTGACTTTTTTTTCTTCTCTCCTGAGGCTTAGGTTTCAATAACAGATCCATCTTGCCTATCTCGAGCAATGCATCTAGTCACCTAAGCCCTGTTTATAGTGTCAGTGAGGCTAAATAAGCATGTCCAGAGGGCAATTCATCCCACCTGTGTTAATTTGGGGAGGTGGGGGTGGTGGTGATGGCCCCTGGGAAGGGCCTGCCTACTCCAGCTGACCACACAGGGAACCCAGGCAGCTTTCTGGGGCTGCTTTTTGTCCATGGGAAAAGCTTGAGTTGTGCTGCCTATGTTTTTGATTTGTCTGAAGCAAGGAAGTACTGGAAAATGCATGAAAGAAGCTGTTGCCTTGCTGTTCTCAGGATGAAGCCTTGAACATTAACTAGGCATCACAAAAGTGTAAGTGAGGCTCCTCACCTTTGAATAAAGGATGCAGATAAGAAAAACACTTGTAATTTACATATGCTTGTACTTGAACAATTGCTAGCAGGATCTGAACCGAGACATGAAGTCAGTATTTGCATGCTGGTTTTGATCTGTTACTGTTGAAGTTGTGATCATGTTTAGAAGCTATAATAATTTACAGAGAATGTGAAACCCTTGAAAATGATTTTGCAGCACAGATAAAACATAATGGATCACCTAGTACCATAATGCACAATTTTCCACTGCCCTCCTTATGCCCTGTTCTGATATCTGCAATCCACCCGTTTAAACAAAACAAATGGTTTTTGATTTACTTTGTCCAACAAAAGTCAAGGCTAATTTTCATAGAAATATTTAAATTTGGTATAGAGATAAGACTGATCAGCCCAGATCTGACTGACAATTTTATGAGTGTGGTCTAACATACAATTCTTGTTGCAATGATGCTTGCCCTGACTAAACAGCAGGTATGCTAGCAGAGACTGAGAGATTTCCCAGCCTAATGAATCCCAGATGATTCCAGTCTGCGCATATCGCATGGCTATGCAATTGGAGTGAGGCTGGCAACTGGGCCTTGCTCTCTGCTGCTTTTGTTGGAGTCAGTGGCCAGGCAAGGTGCTCGGCACCCGGCAGAGCTCAGTCTGCCGGGCTCTGGGATGGAACAGAATTCTGCTGAGAAGAAAAAGACTGATGAGAGCAACTTTCTTCTGTACTTCTCCATAGGAAGATTGCTTTGCTGATTTTAGCAAACTTGTCCTTATTATGTGTGTGGGAGAGCAGGCAGTTCCTCTTTAAATGACCTTACGTTGTGTGAAGCCAATTCCAGAGCAGTGATTTCTTTCTCCCTTCCCTCTTCAAATTTCTGGAGCCTTACTGAGGAAAAAATAAATACTTAAAAGAAATCTGTGGTGTATGTGAAGGAGCAAATTTGTAGAGGAAACAAGTTTGTGGCAAGTTTCTTGCTGAAACTTGAAACTGTACTGAAATGTTAGGTCTAATGTCCCAGAGCTGTTTTCCTGCTGTTCTCTTCATGACCTGATTTATGAATTTACGTGTGCCTAACAGGTATAACCCTGGCCTGGGATGTATATTTTGGTTCAGGCTGCAAATCCTTCCCGTGCTCTTGTCCTGCTTCTCATGGCAGCAGAAAAATTAGGACATGTTTGTAAAGGTGCTGTTTTCTTCCTTGGCCCATCGTGCTGGCTGGATGACTCATAAGCCAAACACTGATAGCATCAGCTGGCAGTTATTTAAACCTGAGGTTTCAGGTTAAGGAGTAACAAGGGTTGCAGATCTAGTTGGTGAGAGACTGTGATGCACACACGTGTATTAGAGCTTGAAAATTTTTAAGGGTTGTTTCCACAAAGCCCCATAACGTAAAATTATAAGGCACTATATAGGGAGTCCATTCTAGGCTGTGTGTCTGTTTCCATGATGTGGAGCTGTATCTGCTTCTCAGGCACCCTCCAAACCCTACAGCTTGCCCCCTGAGCTCAGTGGAGAGGACACCTCTGGTTTACAGAGGTTTGCTGGTCATTTCTGACTGCCTCATGAAAGAGGAAAGTGTTGTGTGGTAGTTTAAAAAGACGAGTGTTGCATAAGTACTGGTAATTAGTTAAGCTGTGCCTGGGAATGTTCCCAATTGCTGGGATGTGGTCGTTTCTGCTTGTGACCCGTCAGAGCATTCCCTGGAGATACCAGAGACCATGCCAACAGGCAGGTTGCACGCAGCCGCCCACTTCCACGGGTTAAGAGAGGTTGGTAATGTAGGCATGGGCCATTTGCAGGACGGTTGACCACAGTGCTCAGAAATGTCCACGGACAGATTTCATGGTCTCATTCTTTCAACACAGCGATATCAATGACGATGCTGTCAGAAATGTTTCAATTTAGAAAGTGTCCTGCTTATTCTGATAGGAGAAAAAGTGACCACTTACCCCTTGCATAGATTTTTTTTTTTTCACTGAGGATGGACAGGTGGCTTGACATTTTCTGTCACCTCACTCTTCCATAGCTTCTCTCCTCTACAGCATGCTGAAAGAACTGCCTTGCTGATGATGATTTAGCTCTGTGGTGTTACTGGTAATAACTGATACAGGGTACTGGGTGAGAAAGCCCTCACTGAGCCCTAGACTGAAGCAGTGAAAATACGAAGTAAGCCAGCAGCAGACAGGAACCGTCTTAATTCTTGTCCTTTCCTTCAGTGGCAACAGGAAATGGAAGATCCTCTGGGATACATCCTCACTGTTCCTCTTCTTACCTTTAGGGCAAAGTCTGTTTCTGTTTTCAACAGTTGTCCACCCCCACCTCTTCCTGGCCCCAGCAGTTTAGATATATGTGTTTTTTCCAGGGAAACCTGAGAAAATATAGCCTAGATTATATTAATATAGGTACCAAGACTGCTTACTCTGAATATTGAAATACTTTTGATACTGACTTTCTGGTGTGTGTAGAAAATCAACCCATAATTCCTACGTTAATAATGCTACTGTGGGCAAGAAGAAAGCAGATGCTTTCATATAAAGCGAGATTCTGCTTAGACAGTTTGGTGGGTGTGTTAATAATAGGTGGGTGGCATTCATACCATCCTCTTATTTTGACTCATTTTTGCTTGGTTTTGGGCAAAGGGAGGTAGTCTGGGGTTTGGTTTTTTTAGTTTTGGAAATTCTAGTCAGAAGTGTGGGTTGATATGAACTTATTTTATTGTGTTAGTTAGATTGAGCTGTGGTGTATATTCATTCAGGAACAGAGAGACTTTGATCACATCAACATGTATTACCTTTAGGCTTAGTCTTTACTGGGGATATTAAATAACTACTTAAAATCCTGGAAACATTTGTGAACAAGGTGAATAAACACATTAAAACATCCAAGAACAGTTTACAAATAGTTTAATTAGTGTTTAGAGTAGCTTACCTTTAGCACATTTAATAGCCGATTCAGTGTTTGAAACCAATCTAGTTAGGTGTCAGACTGGACACAGGAATTAATTTCAATCACCTAATTTCCCGTTGTGTGCTCACAGTTCATCAGAAACCTTATGAAAGATTCATAATTCCCAGGAATAGGAAATTCTTAGAAAAAGCTGCAGATGAATACTGGAAATGGTAGGACAAAACTTAAACTTCAGCAGGTCTTGTTTATACAAATCCAGTTCAGCTGATACAATTACAAACCGTTGGGTCATGCTTATACAACGGAGACAAACTGAGATATGAAAGTGGAGTTATTTTTCTGAAACCCCATCCCACTGTACCTCACAGCTGTGTATTTTATCTTCCAGTGTGGTTTTGGACAACCATAAATAGAAACCATAGAGACCTCCATCTCTAGTTGCTAGTTGTAACCTAGCGAAGTCTGTAAAGCGGTGGAGAATCCTGTGTGCAGCTGAATCTCCCAAGTTCTCCTGTGTTACCCGCTTTATAGTATATATTCACAGCATTTTCAGGTGTTTTTTCAGAAACTGATCCTGCTTGTGTCACCTTGCAGGAAAAAAAAGCTCCAACAACTGAAAGCAGACAGTGTCTGTCATGAAAGTTCACTGCACCTTCTTTGAAAACTAGTTTGGCTGTTTTTTAAACTTGAGAGGCAACCCCTTCGCAAGGACTTCATAGAACTTTGCAGTCCTCAGTCTGCATAAAGATAGGTTGAAGGGAGAAATGCTTCAATGACCCAGAGGTCATCAAAGTTACTTAGCCAAGTAGAGATCAATTGGCTGAGGTCTGTTACATGGAATAAGTGATAAAAATCAGGTGTTCAGGCCAGGTGCTTCGAACAAGTTAAGTTATGTCTTCTTCCCCCTGCAGCATCAAATAGTTATGCTGTAACCATCGCTTCCTCTTCCAAAGTGTTTTTCCCTGGTTTTGTGCAGTGTGCAATTGGTAGGACGTTCTCAGTGGTGGGAAGGGAATGTTTTGTGTAACCCACAGTTACTTCAAAGAAATCAAGGCTGTGTACAAAGTTAGTTTCAGTCTATTCTGTGAGATGGTGGCAGCAGCATCAGTATCATACTGGAACTTATTTGCTGTGTAAATTGTGTCCAGGGAAGAAAAGGATTTCCCCAAACTGGGAGACACTTTTCCCCAAGATTTGTAAAAGCTTAGTAATAGTTTTCTGTCCATGTACAGCCTAGCATTCAAATACAGGGGAAGAGGAGAAGGAGTTAAGATACAGTGAGAGAGTTTGGTGGTTACTTTTGGCTTGACAGATACTATGTGTTCTTGTAAGCCTAATTTCTAAACCAAAGGAAACTGCAGACATTTGGATAAACAACTGATGATATCTAAAGTTTCATTAATCTTGTTCATTAATCTTTGTTTCTGTGCCTCTGTTGCAACTACCTTTTCATGCTCTTCTGCATCATGTCTGTCGTCTCCGTTTCAAGAGTTCCTTTTCACAAAAGTGCTCTTAAGAAGTGAGTCACTAAAATATTTACCAAAACACCCCTGAATACCCACTATCTCACGTTGTGTAAATACTATTACTCAATGTTCACGCAATGCTACTGATGGTAACTTGGCTTATTTCACTATTTCTAACCTTTTTCTTGGCTTTTTATTGCAATTCCTTGGGAATCAGATTATAAAACCTTCCTAGCAAGCTCCTCATCTGAGTTCCCTGTGCAGTCAGTAATGAATGGTGATGATATCTGAAGCAAAGCTTTCCAGTTCTTTAGTGTTTTCTAATCCTATTTAGTACTGAATTTTTCCTGCGAGTAAGACACTGTCGTTTCTTGCATTTGCTACTGCATGTCAGGAGTCACACAGAGCTTGGATCCATTCACTACCAAATAATATTGCTGCAAGGACTGCTCTTTTTCATTATTCCAGTTCTTGGATGAGAAGAGTCTTTCTGGGTGGCTTGGAGCTTAAGTCACTTTTGTTTTCTTCGTTGAAGGCCTCTCCTGGAAAGCTTTGTTTGTTCTCCTGCCCTGGCTAGCAGGGATGCTAAAATAGGGATGCAGCTGTTCATATGTTTAAATGGGCAAAGAGCGTTTCATTTTGAATAAAGCTAAGTCCCCCCAAAGACTGCTGTTTCTCTGCTGAGCCAGTGTGTTATGTGAGCAATAGACCTTCCCCAGAAATGGTTAGGACTTGCAAGTTAACAGTAGGGCTGCTGTGGTGGTGTGGAACAGATTTGTAGCAGTGGGACCAGCTCCTTTTTCTGCTTGGGAGGTGGTGTAAGGAGGAGAAGGAAGGGGCGTGGGATCAAGAAGAAAACAGGAGGAGTTGAGTGGCACCTGCCAGAGCTGAACTTGGCCCAGTAACAGAGGTGTGAACCAGAAGACTCTCCTAAACGCTCTGCCAATGTTGTTTACATGTGTGGGAGCCCAGGTGCAGTCTGAGTGTCTATTCTTTACAAGGGGCTGGCATACATTTGCCCATAACAGAAAGGGAAGTGTAGCTTGCCCAAATAAGTGTGAATGCTGTAAGTGAGGAGTCAGGTAGGCAAGGATCACCTGGATGAAAAACAGGCTGGTTATTGACTGGGACAGATGTATTGGGACACCAGTAAAGCAGCAGAGTGTTACACAGAACAGTGAATGCTGCTGAAAACAGAAGAAAGAGTGCAGTTTTCATAACAGAATACAATTGCATTGTGTTTAGCAGATGTCTGCTGTAGTGTTTGTCCTACCACCTGCAAGATTTGCCACCAGCATAAAATCTGAGATGAAACGATGGTGTCAGTAAGTGTTCCTTTTAGGAAAGAAAACTAATACTGATTTATTTACCTCTGTTTAATGTAGTGTCCGAAATGCGTTGCATGTCTTGCAAAAAGATCTGAAACAAAAGAATAAATTCAGCCTTTGAGCCTGAGATATTAAAACCCTGTTGCTTCTGACCTTGTCTCGCTTCCCAGTGTGCATGTGTCACCACTGAACACCAGGGTTTGGCCAAATCCTACTCATGTCAGTGGGATGACTTCTACTGACTTGAGCAAGGCTTCTATAAGAATGCACCTCACCACATTCTCTCATAACATCTTTTTAATGTTAGTTTTTAAGGTCAGCTCTAGTAGCATTGCTTGGCAAATTACAGGAATCAAGGTCTTATCCACCAATTTTTAAATATTTGGGTGTCAACACTGAATTTTGACCCTTGTTTCTAACTTCTCATATCACTTAGTGTAATGCTCAGTGACTACTGCATACTCCATCTGCAAGTGCTGTAGTTTTCTCCTAATGGTTCTTCTAGACTGTGAAATGATTTATTAAGGTATGATCCGTATCGGGGAGATTACGGATCAGTAGTCTGATTAAAAATATTTGGCAGGCCATGTTTTCTTGAAGATATGTTGAAAGAATAAAAGAATAATCTACAAAAAAGAAGTTACTGTAATGAGTAAAATATTTTTCTTCTTAAGTCTCTAAGAACTTTTTCTAAATTATCCATTTCATCTCTTCAAAGATTTAAGGAATTACATAAATTCCTGGATATTTTCCCTTAGAGCAAATCGCACAGTACTGCCAAATGAGTTTTAAATAAATCCTTCCTGGTTTTCAGTATTTCACTGTGTACCAAGGTGATAGCTAGCATGCAAAGATCCAGATCGTTGCTTCAAGCAGATAGTTTGTTCTCTGGCAAGTTTACCTCTAAGAGACATGGTGGCATGGAATGAAAACTATAGCAAGAGCATATAATGTAGATGCAAAATATTGGACTTTGAAAAATTACAAAAGTTGCTAATAAATTAGTCTGTATGATTTTTCAGGTCTCATAAACCCACCCAAATTTAAGTGGTATGAAGGCCACCCGAATTTATAAGTGGCTCTGAGTTGTCTCAAGGTATTCACACAAGGGCAGCTAAACTTGCGTTGCCTGGATTCGATGCAACAAACCTTGGAGCATGTGGTCACAATTTAAGACTTCTGCAGTTCATCAAAAAGCCAAGGCTTGGGCCATCTGTCCTCAGGTGACTGATTGGGTAGTATTTGTACACCTCTACAGAAAAATAATGGGTTTGTACAGAGAACTTTCTAAATATTAGGTTTTATGATTATTAAGTTTTCTTGGCTGACGTAATCTGTTATATTGTTAAATTCACTGTTTAACGTAGGCATTCCTGGTCTATACTTGCAGGGTCCCCTCTTCCACAGTGTCTGAGGACTTCATGTTGTTTTTAAAAGATCTTGTGAAGCAGGAACACAACACAATGCTGTCCCCACTCAGTGGGAAGAACTGAGACTCAGTGCCACACCGAGTGTTAACTCGTCGCCTCACACACGTGAGTGAGCATGCATACTAACCCTGGCACGGCCCCACGCTCACTCCACGCTGCTGTGCCGTGAGGTGCAGGACAGGTGCCTGGAGCCATCCTGGGGTCCCCATGCCATGTCCTGCTGTGCAGCATGGCTGGGTGGGCGGGGGAGTTTGAGGGACACTGGGTTTTCTAATGCTGGCGGGGAAGCTTTCGCCTATTTATTTTCTCTCCTGAGGGTGCTGCATGGAGTGAATCCAGAATAAATCTGGGCATCCATAACGCCTGGGGAGAGTCTGCCGTGTCATGCGAGGCTTACAAAACTGGGTTTCGCTCGGGCTTGCAGCAAGGTTGGGACAGTGCAGGGCTTTGCGGGCTGCCTGCCCCATGGGGTGAGAGGGGCAGGAGTGTCTGCTGGCCTGTGTGCCTCCTCCCACAGCTGTCGGTGGCTTTCTAGGGAATGATGCTCCTGCCGGTGCCGCTCTCATGCCCTCACCTTTGCCCTGAGCTGGCTGCCTCAGCAAGGAAGCCGTCGTGCCTACCTCCTGAAATGAGGCATTTCTCCTTCATCTCAGCAGACTTTGGTTTAACTTGAGTGGCGAGTGTTTACAGATTATACCTTCTATTTAATAATGCTTCTGTGGCAGCTGTTTTGTCCAGCTATCATCGTGATGTAAATGTTTTCCCCCAAAGATCCTTGGATACCTACTAATATGGTACACTTTCTCATGTGTTTGCTAATTGCTATTTATTTGCCTGAGAAGCTTGCTGAATTCATAATGTACATTTTTTCCACTCTACTTCTGTTTCAGGGTAATGTTTAATCTACTACTCAAAACCAGCTTATTCATTCTCTTCACTATAATAAATTGCTAAACTGAAAGAAATGGAACTAAGCTCCTTTAGCTTAAATTTGCCGAGCTTTTGTTTTGAGGTTGAACAGTGAATCTTAGAAAGCTTGTTTTTCATTTGTCCTGAAACCTTGCCCCTACTGCCTCCCTCTTTTCATGCCAATAAAAGGTAACCAGAGACAGCTGGGGGCTTTCTTTCTTACCTCCCTTGAATGGGAGCGTCTTCTGAATGCCTCTTTCATGTACCTGCAAAGACCCGGCTCTGCTGACCGCTACGCTACGGCCGAGGTTCTCAAAGGTTGAATGGGTTTTCATTGCCTGCATTTCTGGTCTGAAGCAGACTGAGAGAAATGAGTGTTAAGTAAACGCAGTGGCAGCCCTGCCAGCGTCAGCATTCCAGCCCGCAGCATCACTCTGGACCGAGACACTGCCGGCACAGGGTTCTGCACATCCAGCTGTCGGGGGGTGGGGGTGTGGGGGTGTGTTTTACTTGTTAGCAGTTGAAAAGAAGAGGGATGTGAGGCAAAGCAAAGAGTGGCGAATCTAGTTTTTATGATGCTGTTTATTCGGTCTATAACAAGTGTGTGGTGCCTTATTGATGGTGAATAGGAATTTAATACAGTGATAAAGTAAAACTGTAAACTTACCAAGTCTGTTTTCAGCTGCCTTTGTTCTGTACCTCTAAGCATCTGCAGAAAACATGCTCAACAGCACTCAAACCCTTCTGCAAAATAATATGTGATCTTATTCAGCACCTTCTGCAGAACCCATCACCCTGCTGCAGCTGATTGAAGGCAATAGAAAATGAAGGTGTCTGTCTTTCCACATCAGGCTTTTCGCATGTGAAGCCCGTGTTTGCAGTGTTTGCTTTTAAGTGAAAACCATTTTATTCTCAGTTTTCTATCATGAATATTTTACAAATTGTCTGTGTGGTTTAAAGGTCAAGATTTAGGAAATGCAGATACTTGATAACAGACGGTTTACGATTTGGTGTTTTTATTAGGGCAAACTCCAAACACCCTAATGCCCAGCTTACAGTGGAAGTTACACATGGAAGGATTGTGCATTCATAACGTGGTAATAGCAACATCAGAGTATTGTCTGTTGCAGCAGGCGAAGGAACCCAAACTGCATGAATTAGGGCTTTGTCTCTACAAACACCTAGGCATTGTGTAGGCAGGAAAGTTTCCCCCTTCTACCAAAATAACCCTATTCCTTACCACACGTAGGCACTCTTATACTAGTTCAAGACCTTCTCAAGTGAAGAGAGTTTTATTTAGGAATGAGAATTACAGCAAGATAACTTCCTGAGCCCACAGTGTAGTGTGGGTTATGCAGATCCTTCCACCTTGCTTGTTTCCAGTTGCTCATCTGTGAGCTAGAGAGATTACTCCTGTCATAGAATCACAGACTGGTTTGGGTTGGAAGGGACCTTAAAGACCATCTAGTTCCAATCCCCTGCCATGGGCAAGGACACCCTCCACTAGACCAGGTTGCTCAGAGCCTCATCCAGCCTGGCCTTGCAGACAGACAGGGATGGGGCATCCACAGCTTCTCTGGGCAACCTGCTCCAGTGCCTCACCACCCTCTCTGGGAAGAATTTCTTCCTGATACCTAATCTAAATCTCCCCACTTTTAGTTTAAACCCATTACCCCTTGTCCTGTCACTCCATGCCCTTGTAAAAAGTCCCCCCCATCTTCCTTGTCAGCCCCTTCAGGTACTGGAAGGTGCTATAAGGTCTCCCCGGAGCCTTCTCTTCTCCAGGCCCAACTCTCTCAGCCTGTCCCCATAGCAGAGGTGCTCCAGCCCTCTGATCACCTTTGTGGCCTCCTCTGGACTCCCTCCAACTGGTCGATATCCTTCTTATGTTGGGGGCCCCAGAGCTGGACACAGTACTCCAGGTAGGGTCTCACCAGAGCGGAGTAGAGGATGTGAATGTACTGATGATGGCCACAGTAGTGCTGTGGTGGTGTTAGTGTTGCTTTCTTAGCCTAGTACATGTGATGTTAGGAGGAGAACGACAAGTAAAAAGGCTGGTGGCTGAATCAGCAGTGCAGATATAACTGTAGAAACAGGAGATGGGAAGGGTTACTAACATAATGCATATGTTGTTCTGCAGGAGTCCTGTGCCACCCATGGCAGACACTGCAGAACCGTCCTGCAGTGGAGATGGGCAGGAGGGCTGGCGGAGCAGAGAGATGGCAGACGTGCTGCGCAGAGCCTCGACAAACCAGACCAGCATGTCTCCTTTGTGGCCTGCAGCACCACTGCTTCTGGGACCCAGCGTCCAGGTCCATGCCAGTGGGCTTCTGAATGCTCAGGAATATGAGCTAGAGCAACTTGCCCTAATAATTTTCAAGTATGAGTTCCCACAGTATCTGAAGTCATGTTTACAAAAGATGTGTGCTTAGCACTACTAGTCTGCAACTGCTGGTCCCAGGGGGAAATTCACGGATTGACTTAAGACTGACTGCTGATGAAGAATGCTTTGACTTCTTGGAAACCAGATGTAAAACATCTTGAGAAAGGCATTTTTTCTGTATGCTCATGTTAGAGCCAGTCCTGATTCACTTTAGATTTAAGGTAAGGGGAGTCCCAAGTTCTTGAAAATGAAGACACTTTTCTCCCATGTTTCCCCTTTCATTGTTGTGTGTGTTACCATGCCATTAGGATTTTTTTTTTTTTTACTCCTAATTGATGGTGCTGTTGTTTGAATAGTAATTATTTGCAGTTTTGTACGTGGCTGTGTCAGTTTATTGAAATGAACTGCCATCCATGCACCCTGATCAAAGCAAAGAGCATGAAATCCCACGTGTTGCACTTTTGAGAGCGTCAACAATGAAGCTAACCTTTCACCCTTGACTTCCTTTTAACCCTAATTTTGAAAGACAGTAGCAAACAATTCAGCTACCTTCTGAAGTGAAAGAATATTCAAACTAGCTCGATTGTCATGCAGTGTCCTTTTCAAGTGAATGGAAGATCTCAGAGTAATGCATACAAACACAGAGGCCGGGTAAGTTCATTACTTTGGAGTTTCTGGTGTGGCAATAGCAGTGAAACGGTTAAAAGGTTGGCTTTAAAGTGGTCACAATTAGGCTTCAAAGTTAACACCCCACCCCACTGAGATGAATGGGAGCAGTTGACATTTCTTAGTGCTATTGTTTCAGTCTGGCTTGCTATAGCTTCTAAAATAAGACAACAGTACATCTGTTTACATTCTGCTTCCGCAAACCCAGATGGGCTAGAAATTTCATTGTTTTTTAAGTGGAAGCTTAGATTCTGGAGAACACAGCAATATCCACAGGGTATCTGTAGGAAGAAGAGCTGAAAGCCGCCTTAATCGCAGACATCTCCCCCTTCCCTGTAAACTTCTATTGTCCCAGGACAAATCTGTAAACCACTGGGGGGAAAAATGGAGTCATGTATAGTTGCAGTACTTTTTGCTTACTACATGACATTCACACAATAACTTCTCAACAAGTCCCTAGCGTGCACATTTTCATAAATGGATGCAGGGGTTTGAACTTCTACAGCACACACCACTTACTGAAAGAGAAGGTGGTAAAGGTCCTGCTTTTACTGATCGTGGTAGCTTCTCTTATTAACCTCTCCTAACAGAAAAACTTATCCCACCTGTACAGAAGACAGTTTCACCCAGGTGCTACTTTCTGTGTTCACATGAGCAGAATCCTTTAATTTACCTCTGAGAGTGATATAAGAAGGAATAAGATTCTTGAGAGGTATGTCTTGCATTTTTCTGATACTTTAATAGGGCAGCTACATTAACTGCAGTAAGATCTTAGGAATTGGACTGGATTAATAAAGGTGCAAAGTAGGGCCAGAATTGGTAGCAGATGGTCTCTATTACCCCATGCCTCAGTTCGTGTAGGGAGTACACGGCGTCCTCTCTGACTTTTGTTGAGGGGTCTGTACAGTGGCAAACTGCCCTCAGTAGCAGCCAGAACCCTGTGAGAGCTCCGCTGATAAAGGCGGCCCATTAGATATGCTTAGGCTGTAGATTGAAACCAGCTGTGAACCTGTCGGAAAGATTTTCCTCATTGTGCTTTCATCAGGGTGGAAAGTTTGTGGCTCGTTCTGCATATATATGTATTTTGGGCTTCATTGCTCTGACTTTGCGAGTCCCAGAGCCTGCCAGTGATAAGAGCTCTCATGCATACAGGCTCCCTTTGTATGCTGGCACCCAGAAGCCCTGCCTGCCTTTTGCCCGTGGACAACACAGCTTATGCTTCGGAAGCGACGTTGTGGGCAGTTCCAAATGGTGTCTCCCAGATTTCAACCCCTGGTGAATCGAATGGTGAAGGCAAACATGCCATCTGTGGTCTGGGCTCGTGAAGCTTGTTTCCTGCCCTGCTTCAAATGGCATTTTCATCTGAGTATAAAATAAAGCAGCCCTAATCCTAGACAGGCCTCCAGGTTGAGACAACCTGGGCATTTCAAGAGTGTAAGCTGCCTCCTCTCTTGTCTGAAGCCTCCTTCTCTTCAGTTCCCATGGTAAGTGGGGGCAGTGCAGCAGCCTGGTCTGTGTGAAGAAAATATATGGGAAAATCCAAGAGGACTATTTATTTTGAAAGCTTCTCTCATGAGTTAGTTTTATCTTTCTATTTAAAACCATTGCTTTGCAAGTAAAATAACGTTAAATCATGCTGGAGAAAAGCAATTCCAACATGATAGAACTCCTACAGTGTGCAGCATGCATCGCTCAATACAGCTGCAGGAGGAAAGGCATGTTATTTAATCAAATAGAGAGAGAAGAGCATCAAAAATGCGTTTGTTTTGTTTGTTTCCAGTTTCCACTTTCCACTTCCCTAGTCCATTTCTGACTGTGGATCTCTACAGTATTGCGTAGACGTGAGTTACGTGTTGTGCATCTTGTGAAAGAAAACAGGTATTCTATTAGACCTTTCAAATATAGCCAATGACTTCTGCAGGCCTACAATAGGTTGGTGGCCGAGCTTGGAAAAGAAGTTAGGAGACCTGTTGTCCAGTTCTGTATATCAACTAGCAAACTGACCTGCTTCCCTGTATTACAATAGCGTTGGTGATAACTACATGTTCAGAAGCCTAAGCTTTGTGTTCTCCCCTAACACGGAGAGCTTCCTGGATGGACATAAATATTACTGTAGCTTCCTTACCACTTGTGCCCTAACCTGATTTTTGCCTCATATTCAAAGGTGATTTGAATAACAGAGTTATCTTTTAGGGAATATAAAATAAGAGGGACTCAAAGGGAAAAATCCAGGCAGGGCAGTAATCTGCCATCATGATGACATTGTACTGAAAAATTAACTTGCTATGAGGAAAGAAAACCCACTTTAATATTTTTAACATTGTGCTGTTTTATTTTTCATTCAGAAAAGACAATGGAGCCTTCCATTTTGAGACTCTTTATTTTTGAGTAAATTCTGCATTTTCTTTTTGTGGTATATTTATTTAGTGGATTTATAGTTTGCATGCCTACTGCTCCTAGTCTTTTTCTGGTGTGAGCTTGCTTGCCAGCTGGTATTTGCCACTAAGCAGCAGAATCCTAGTTCTCTCTGAGCAGCTTGGTACATTATGGCAGTCAGTATCCCGTAGAAGAGGATGAGGGATGCAGACAGTCGCTCCTGTAGCTCTCATGAGAAATGCAACAGGAAAAGAGTCCAGCAAATTGAAAGAGACTTTTTTTTTTTTTTTCCAATTTGTGAATTTCTTCCCAAAATAATCACAAAGTTTTATTTCTTATTGGAAACATCTTTTTTTCAACTCTAATTATGAAATGATGTACAAGGATTTTTTTTTTTCTTTCTTTCTCTCCTTCCTTTTTCCACCCCAGACAATGAAAATAATTTAACCTAACAGCTTTTACATTGTGGTCTGTGGACCAGAGCTAGCTTGTAAAACTTTTTCTTTCAGTGGTTTTTATTGTTCAAGAACTGATGCTTCCTGTTACTTCTGGCCATGTGTTTTGATCTTGTGAACGAGTATGCTTAGACAAATCAAAAATAATACTAATTAAGTATATACCTTTTGTATAACTTTACATTCTCATTAAATCAAAAATGACACCAGAACTGCAGTGGTAACAACTCCCCTGAATGATGGAGTGAACTGAAAAAAGACAGACATGGCAGCAGTCGTAAGAGAAACCTGGGACTTCTTCATGTCTGGCATTCGGTAGGGAAGAGCAAACAGCACAGGTAAAACATAACTCAGAGTATTTGCCCTGACTGCACGTTTTTTAAATTTGATGCCGTAAGAACTGTGTTTTAGGTCACTTTCTAAGGAACGGAAAGTTCACTCTTCATCATTTCAGCGTCTGATCTTTGGTTTGCTGAACTGAGGTGAGCAGGTTTGGGTACTGCTGTGCTGGAACCGGGAACGCGTGCTCTGCTGTGGTCTGTGCTAAAGGAAGCAAAGCTGAGCAATGTGACTCTGCGCTTCTCGTCCATAACTTCCTAATTGCTCTGGGGCGTTAGATGTGGTCTTCTGCTGAGATGGTGGTGAGATCAGTGCTGACTGTGTCATACAGGGAATACATGCAATAGCTACAGAATATATATTATAATGCATATGTAAGCTATGTATCCTGTCTTTCTGTCCATCGTGTGGGTGAATCTAGCCAATGCAGGGGCAGCAAGAGGACAGGCTTTTTAAAAGGACAGCATGAGCATAGGTGCTGTCAGGACAGTTGGCTTAGGGCTAAGTTTCTCCTTAAATTCTTTCTTGCTAATACAGGGCAGTACTGTTGGGAAGAAAATTAATTTAAAAGAAATACTGGCACTGAGTTTTAAAAAAAAAACAAACGTCCTGGAAGCATTTCTGTAGGTTTTAGCTTTTTGAATGCCTATTTTCAGGACTAGATGTCAGCTGACATAGCTCCTTTAAAAATGCACTTTGGATTCAAGGAAACAAAATAATGAAGTGTAAGCTGTGGAGTCTTAATTGTTAAACCTGCAACAATAGCTTAAAAACAGGCTGCAAAGCCTGCTCTCACAGCTGGAGGAAGGGATACTTTATTAATAGTTGCAAGGAATGGGTGGATAGGGCCTGAAAGAGGCAGCGGGGGTTATAAAAAGAAGCCTTGTAACATGAAACCATGGCCAAACCCCTTCCTGAACAATTTATGAAAGACCCTGCGTCACGTAAGCATCAAGATAATACACGATGAACGCGATAGAAGAGCCTCTGACTGACACGCCTCACCGAAAGTCTGGGTGCACCAGCGCTGCACTCCTGCTCTGCTGTGGTAGACAGTTTGGCCGGCTGGAGGAGAGCACGCGTGGCTCACTAGTCAACAGCCTCTCTTCTCATGACTCAAAATTTCTGGCTGGTAAGCCACAAATGATGGTTGTGGTGACTGGAGAGGGCACTTGCTGAATAATCATCACACTTCAGTGTTTTATAATCTGATAAGTCCCCCAAACATCCTTGCAGCTGATAGCCAAGCTGCGCTTCTAGTATGACCCGGGACCAATAACTCTGACCACTCATTTCCTGGGGGAGGTGGCAAGGAAGATCCCTCTCTACAGAGATTTCATTTCACTGTAACACCCCCCTCACCACCATCCCCCCCCCCCCCCCCCCCCCCATCCTTAAATCCCCAATTTAAGCATGACTGCGTGTGTTCAGTGGCCAGGAGCTGACTGCATGGGAGATAAGGGGACTGCAAAATCACCCCTGTTTCCCCAGCCCCAGCTGCAGGGACTCTGGGCTCCCAGATCGCCTGGGTGCCTAGCAGTACAGTGTCCAACATTAGACTGTGACTAGTTGTTTATGAAAGATCCAGACTACTGCAATTTTCTAGTTATTCCTTAAAATAAATCCTTAGGAAACTGCCAATAACCTGCAGAAGTTGGGAAAGCCTTGGAAGCAGAAGGGCTGCAGCGCTAGGGAAGTTTTTATTGCATTTGAAAGCATGTATCCATAAAATCGCTTTAGTGCAGACTCCCCATCTCATGCCGTGCTGACTCTGTGTGAGATCTGACATTGTTCTCCACTCTTTAATCACGAGAGCTGGGAGGCGGGGGAAGGGAGAGGAAATATAAGCAGAAATCTGAGCCTGATTTTTACCATCGTACAGATTTAATCCAAGTTGCCTGTGCCAATTATAATCCCTCCTTTCAGGTTTGTCCTTTCCATGTGGGTCAATGGCAACTCAATGCCTGATACATCAAATCCAGAAACTTGCTGAGACTGTCACTATCCCTGGCAGCATCACATGGTGCAGATGACACTTATTTTGACTGTGGTACATGGCAAATGTGTTCTCAGGGCCAGCCTTTGCTGCGGGCATGATATCAGTGTGGCTTCCCTGCTTCTCTACTGCTCCTCTCTGTTGTAGGCATGTTGCACTGATAGGTGAAGACAAACAACACTTCCTTAGTAACCATGTTATTGGGTTTGTTGTTTTGCTTTTCCTAAAAGGATGTTTTCCTTTTCACTAGTGATCTTAGTGAATCTCTGCGCCTGCAGCAGGTGTCCTTCCTAAAATACTTTGTTTTCTTTCTGTATGCTGTACAAGGCAGGTATACCCTTTAATAGCTACTGTTTGTTTGCAAGTGGAATTGACAAGGTAGGTATTTCCTTGCAGCTTTTCCTGTGCCACATTTTTTCTCCATCCTTATTACCGTCTCTGGGGAGCACCAGTAACCAGCAGAGCTGCCAGGCAAGCTGCTGTGCTCAGATTTTCTTTGGGTGGCATAGGCAGGTAGCTCATTAGAAGACCAGCCGGGCATTCATGTTGGTATTTCTGTAGTTATAAGTGAAGCAGAAATGTGAAGGTAGATGTTGCTTGTGGAGAACGGGTGTTGCTAGGATGGGAAAGGAATTGCTTTTCCATGAGATGTTTGGGATTTTGTCTGCTGGATTCTTTGCTTGCCTTATGCTGTGTAAAAGAATTTTTTATGGGGCTACCTTTTTACATAATGTGAAGAAACCTGTCCAATCTAGCCATAAAAAAAGGGTGATTGCAACGGCACTTGTTAATAACTTCCAGGGTGAGAATCTGTTACGGTAGACTTTGTAGAAAGTGGTCAGAAGGAAAGGCAAAGACAAGTGCTCTTTGTTGGAACCACTGATAAGATGTATAGCTACGGTTTTCTTATCAAAGCCGTGCTGTCATGTGACAGAAGGAGAGGGAACACTACTCCTTGTCCTGTCCGAAGCAGTATACATTTATCATTTCTGTTGGCACAGCCTGATTTCTGTTTGGATTGGCTCCCTTTGCTCAGGTATGCTTTTGTTGAGAAAGGGCTCCCTTTCTTTCACACACCGTTCCCATGAATGCTAAATCATGGTTTGATTCCATGTTTCAGCTGCTCCATACTGAAATATGTCCGTCAGAATCTCCAGTTTGGCCCCATTGAGGCCTTCCTTACAATTTTCTAAATGGTGCAAAGTTGATGTTAGAAATGCTGCTAGCCATGCATCTGATCCACAGAAAGTAGCACTTGCCTTAAAGGAAATAATTCAACCTCCTTTGTTCTTTTTACTCAGTTTGGGTTTGAAATGCCTTGAGCATCCTAGCTATAGCAGGACATGTTAATAGCTGCTGTGCATTGTTACTGTTATATGTCAGGAGAAGCACAACCTTTCAGGACCTACTCCTTACTTATTAGATTAGAAAAAAAAATGTAAAAGATGCCACATGAGGCTGAGACCGTGACCCGTCTGTTAGGAGATTTCTTGCTGCTACAGGAGAGGCATGGTGATGCCACGCTTCTCGAAACAGTGGGACTACTACTTTCAGTGGCTGAGGAATGTTCCCAGTACAGAGGGGCCCACACCCTGATCTTTTTGAGGTCGGCAACTCTGACAGTGAGGTTGTCTCCCTGCCTTTCCTTTACTGGTCTCGTCACTACTTTTAGGCAACAGTTGTCTTCCTGGGTCTTTTTTATGATTATAGTTACTAAAAGTGCAACTGGTTTGGGTTCCCCACCTAAATAGCTTGACTGTGAACCTGTGAATCTTGCCATTCTCCATCTTTTTCAAGGCTACACTACAATCAATGAAAATGTGGAAAGGGTTTGTTTATTACAGTACTATTTTTTTTGAGATTTTTTTTCTCTTCTCCCTCTCAGCATTGCAACCTGTGCAGCTTTCCTTATACTTTATTTCTTTCAGTGTTATTCAGAGTAAAAAATAATTTTGCTCCTTACTTGGGCTTTGAACTCTTTGAAACGAAATCAATTGAGTTTGCCTGTACTCAGCTGGTTAGAGTCTTAAGAGCTTCTACTGTTTTCTGTGTAGGAAGTACCATAGCTGATTAAAACACATTTGGTCTTTTATCTAATCCTCTAGATCAGCAGGTTAATTTGTGATTTTTGATCTACAGCAGTATAACAGTTGTAAGGTATTGCTACAGCCTGACACTTCCATAGGAAAAAATGTAACTACACTGGGTTTAGCCGGGGTTTGTAAGTCACAGTGTTTCATACAAATGGTATCTGAAGTCAGAGTCTATGAGTGCAGCTAGGCTATCAACTCCTCTCCATTCTGCAGAAACAGAGAAGAGAGAAAAATGCAAAGTATGGATGGCCTTATACTATATATCTATACGTGTGATAAATATATGATAAAAATTATACACAGGCAAAAGTGCCTTGCAGATTTTGTGGTCTGATTGGCAAGATTTATCCTGTATGAATGCCGACTGTGTGGTAATTTAAGTTCATTCCTCTGCTGTCCCAGTAAGTGGTAGCTGCTCTAGAAAGCCCTCTAAGCTTTCCATAACCAGACGTGCCACTAGTAATCTTTCCAAAATGTGATGTCAATGGAGCTGCAGCTGGTTAAAGGGCTATGCAGGGCGAAAAGTGGTATTAGTGGCTAATCAAGGCTAATTCTTTTGCAAGCACAATTAGCTCGCTTCACTAGCTTGTTATGACTTGAAGTGTCTGGCCATTGAACTATGCATCTGGCTCATTTGTTGCTCTCAAAGAGATCGCACCCTGACTGACAGCTGTACTGGACTGGAAAAAAGTAGCCCAAATGAGTAAGACCAAGAGAACTTCAGTTTGTGCAACTTTAGGACAGTAACAATCCATGCAAACAGCCTTAATAAGCAAAAGAGATGAAGCCAACAAAGAATGTGTGTGATATAGGCCCTGGCTCAGGGCACTAATTTTCCTTAAATAACTGGTTCCTAATGCAGAACTCTGTTGCCCACAGTCTCTGCCTCTCACTCACATTGTACACAACTGCTTAAAAGACACAAATGTCCAGTAACTGGTTGCAGCAACCCTAAATAACTGCAAGAAGCCTAATTTCCAGCAAGTCTCATGTCTTGTGATGCTCTAAATCAATTTAAGCTGCACCAGAATAGCCTAAGCTCTGTGGTTGTGTATTTATTTTTACTCACTGATGTTTTGGGGTAAATGCCACATCAGAGTGTTTTTATTATCAAGTTCCTGTTCCTGCACAATGCAGCTGTACCTATTCTAAACTCCATCAAAGGCGACCATTTCCTTTTTTTCTTAATCTCAGATCAGTTTACTGGGAGCAGTTGTTCCTGACTTCCTTAAGCTTGCTCTGCATGAAGGCTTTTCTGAAGTCCTCGCTGCATCTTTTCTTTCCTTAGCACATAGAAATGTGTGTGTATACATATAAACGCGTGCACACACACACACGTGCCCATACATATTTTAATCAGTTTCTGCCTCAGTTCTGCAGCTTTGCGCATGGTCAGCCTGGCAAAGGACTCACGGAAAAGGCTACTGCCAGAGAGCAGCGAAGCACACACTTCCTCATGTGCTTTGGGTGTTTCCAAATGGTTTTAATGCCTTCTTTATTTATGAGATGGTTCAAATTTCTGAACTCTGTGATAATAGCATGCAGACAAATGTGCATTGAGGCCAGGAGTGATTACTTTTTCACTGTGGTATTGTTTTTGCAGGTGATTTGAGACTCAGTGTTAATACAGGTCATCAAGAGTGAGAGGTTGGTGATGTTGCCTTTTGCGCAATTAAACCCTTGAGTGTTATTCCTGGATTGAGAGTTTATAGAAACCACATGGAAATATTGGTTTATATTGATAAGTAAATTCTGGGTCCCAAACATTTTTTCATTATCACGGTATTTGAGCTAAAAAGAGTCCTTGGGCTAATGAATGAGTTTGGCTTCTGTAGCGTGCCTGTGACATTGCTTTCTTTGCACAACAGACCCCTGTGAAGTGCTGCCATCAGCATTTTGGTAGAAGATGGAACAAGAAAGGGAAATCTCCCAAGAGAACACCCATAGGTCGCACTCATCACCCCAAAAATGACAAAGGAGAGAACTACTAATTTATATAGAAATATGATGCTTGAAATTGGGCTTTTGCATTTGTATTGTTTTGTTTCTTGTGTAATTTTTTTGGATTAGCTGTGGTTGGGCACAGCCCTGTGAGAGATGGTGAGAGACAGCAGTATAAATGCTCTTTGCTTACTGGGGATCTCAGGAAATCATGCAAGATGAAACTCCCAGTATTTTCTTTTCACACCAAAAGGGATTTTTCTCACACAGAAAAGAGTAAAGGCTCTTCGACCCAGTGGTAGACATAAAGATATACTTAAGAATTGTGTAGAGGAACATTCAGTAAATGATGACTTTGCACATTGAAAAGATAATGAGAAATTATAGGAGAGAGATCTTGTAACAACCAGGATGGTAGAGAGGAGAATTGGAGCTAACACTGCACCCAGAATAAAGCTAGCCAAACAGGAAAGCGTTTGTGGCAATAAGTTGCTTGCCTGGGTACACGAGAGATGGGTGCTGAAGAGCTCCCCTCTGTTTAGATGCCACCACAGTTAGAATGGCAGAAACACGTCAACACTGCTGACCATGCTCGGGCTGCAGATGACAGACACTTCTCCTCTGAAACTCAAGTATTAGACATATTAGTACCGTATATTACCAGCAAAAACTGGTAGAAAACTGCTAAAGATATCTTGACCAGACTGACAAGTCAGAACAGCCCGTTTCTTGCCGAATCAGGCAGTTTCTCTGTAAGGCAGCAAAGAAGTACTGAAATAACGTAGGATGTGACACTTTCCTGCTCCTCTTATCTTTTACCATTGTCCTTCCTCTCAATTTGTGTCTTGACAGGACTAAATCTCAATTTTGAGTTTGATACGGGGAGTGGTAGACTGGGATACTTTTAATCTTCTTCTCATTATGGGCTACACTGTGGCCAGTGTTGTCACCTTTCCCTCTCCTTTGCCTGCTGAAGAAAGTCAGCTCTATATAAATATTCTTGATTGTGTCCTGCTGCTATCGCTGTACCTCCATGGTGCACGCTACATCTGAAGTTTTTTCCCCTGCTTTTCTGTCTGTAGTCTGTGAAGCTGGTTTTGTGCAGAAAATAACACCATGCCGCAGCAACAGGCAGCAATGGTGCCCTTGCCCCAGCTGATAATGCAGACATGCTGAAGCATTTCTGCTTTTGTGCTTTGAACTCCTTCTCAGAGCCCGTTTCCTGATTTGTCTCGTTAGCACTGATTTGCTTTGTACTCTGAGTGTTGTTGCTCTGTTGGTAAGAGTTACAGCAACTAGAACTCCATTTTTCCCTAGCACGGGCAAAGTAGCAGTGACGACTGCCTCTCCCTGGTTTTTCCTTGGCAAATTTCCCAGAAAGATGCATACTTAATTGTAGTGTGCTCTCTGTGGTCAGCAGCAGTATCTCAACAGTGTCTCTATATTTAACTCTGTGCGTGTCTAAGGCTTCACCTGCTCTCAGGCAGAGTAACTGTGTTACAATTAAGTTGAATATGCGCAGCAGATATGATCACATTTATTGTATTAATTCTCCTGTCACTGGCTGCTTCATCTGCTTGTGACTCCAGTACAAACACACACATACCGCCTTTCTTTTGGAAAAATATCATCACTTGCTGGGGAAGGCTTCCTCTGCGCATCTAGTGTATCATACTAAGCTGTTACTGAGTTTCAGGCAGAGAAGCAATAGTCTGTTAAAATGCTTGAAATGAAACCATGAAATGAGCAAGTCATAAATCCAGGAGAAGCGAAAGAGTGGGAATATGAGACCTGCAATATGTAATACGAGTCTTTTAGTCTAACCTCCCCTACTTCCACCCTGGTGCTAAATATACTGCTGACGTCCTTGCAAGAAAACAAATGCATGGAGCATGGACATCAGTGTTTTGGAAGGGCAATGGACACTGTTAGTTTAGGGTGAGTTTTAACTCTGTAAATTTCCTAAATGATACATGAAAAAGAGGGTCCAAATTATTGGAATTGTATTTGTGACTCTGGTGGTGACATTTGGCAAATATCAGATCATCTTAATAACCAAATGTTTAATTTTAAATCTAGCATTTCAGTTTTAAAATACATTTTTAATATAAATGAAACTGACAACTTTCAATCTAGGTACATAACATGCTCTCCAGGAACTCTTAGTTTGGAGTAAGAAAAGTAAAATTTGCATTTGAAGTGCATTAATAACTCTTCTGAGGGTAAGAAGGTTATTTCAAAATGCTTAACTTGCCTGCAGCATTTGCATCAGATAAGTCAGCAGTAGTTTGCTAGCCACTGTTGTACTGGATTTTATGCAGGAAACAGCCATCCCTGTGTGTTCTGGAATGAGCCTTTCCCTGCTCTCAGTCAGGTGGTGGTGGTTTGTTTTTTCTTGCCTCTAACCTCAGGGAATGTAAGGAAAAGCCACGTTGAAAAAACCCAAACAAACAGATTCCGATTAATAGAAATTAAATTAAAAACTCAACTCAAATGTTTTTGTGTGTGTGTAAAAAATGTCAGTTTTGAAACATAATTATCCAGCTTTTCTACATTTTGTGTCTTTACCCATCACCATATTTTCTGTCCAGTTTTATAAGCATGCTTCGTCATCACCAAACTGAATTTTTGGGGAAATGTGTGATTTGCCGCTTTGTACTCTTAGCACCGTTGGTGGAGAACAGAGAACCCATCCAGTGTTGTGAATGGCACCTCTTCAGGATTTTGCAGCTTCTTCTGAAATATTCTGCATTAATGACAGCAACCCTTGTTTTGGACTTCTCTGTGTAACTCTGCTTTGTTTTATAATGGCTAACTAGGAATGATTTCTCTTAAAAACATTGATAGAGCTTTGCAGCAAGCCTTTAAAGATGTCTTTCAGAATCTCCTTCTGTTACCATTCAATAAATAGTTCAAGTCTCTTTTTATATCTTTTATCTCAGAATTTTCTAGTTACTCCTTAGTTAAATGAAGTGTTTAATGGGTTTTAAAGTATTAAATATTGGATACAAGTTGCTTCTGAAATCAGGTAGGTTTTGTGATTTATTGCAATGTGTTTTGTATAAACAGTAAGTTTCACTAAATAATTATGAGTCTCACAGATGAGGAATACTTTTTATGATTTTTTTTTTTTTTTATAAAAGACTTGATGTGCCATCCCAATGCTTGTGGATCCCTAACATCTGCATCTGACGCAAATCGCAGGGGTGAGGACTGGCAGACGCCCCACGTCAGACACGGTGGGTCACAGCTTGTGTGCAGGAGCACCCGCATCAGGTTGTACCTCACTGTGCCCCTTTCTCTCCAGGGCACAGCCTCAAGTGACAGCAGAAGAACCATGGTGTCAGCTTTCCAGAGGAGCATCCCTCTCCCTGGCTTCTGGTGGGGGACAGTTGCCCCTGTTCGGGGATCCGCCCCCAGAGGCTGTCACCTCTAAGGGGTTGTGAGAGTTGTGTACTACCTGTGTCTTGTGGGTTGGGAGCCCACCTTGACAGTGAGGCAGCCATCCTGCCCCGGAGATGCGGGAGAGTAGCATTGCTGTGGTGCAAATTAGGCGGAGTCAATGAGAAGCTTCAGTCTTTTGCCTGTGAGAGCAGATAGGCTCTATAAAGTTTGGGAAGTCCTGCTTTTTGCTGTTTTTTCCCATCTAGGACCTAGAGCAAGCTTACCGCTGGCTGACTCCAGAGTCACCTTGTGACTGAGTTGCACTTTCTCCATCTACAAACTCAGGGGTAAGGATCAAAGTATTTTGAGGCAGTGGGATGAAAAGAACCATGGTTATGATGATTATACTGTTTGCTGTTAATGTCAGAAAGGGGGCTGCTATGTTCTTACATTTGAAAAGAATCAAATGCTGTGAAACTAGTGGAATTGTAACAATAGCATGAGGAATGCTGGTAAAATACCAGCATGACATGGCTTGAGTTAGAAATATTATATTTTTTGCCACATGTTAGGAACCACTAACCCCAGTGGCTACTGTAACTGATTAAGAATTGTATGGGAATCTGTTTTCAATATCTGTGTTTTAAAAATATCTTGGAATGTAGCACTGGAAAAGAAAATATATTTCCTGAAATCTGCTTCAATGCTGTTTTGTCACTGTCTAATTTCTGCTTTTCTTCTTCTTCTTCTTTTTTTTTTTTTTTTTTTTAATAATAATTCTAAACAGTTTCTTAAATTTCCCAAAGAACAGACCTTTATCAGAGGTCACATGCTGAAAATCAGATGTGTAGTTATGCATGCTCTTCTTTTTTCAGGGGGAATGTAAGCATCTGAGGGAGAAGAATCTATCTGTCTTCCTGATTTCTATAATACAAAATAGGAAGGAAACTTGGAATGTTTTCTGTATGCTTCTGTCATGTTTATTGATTCCCACCCCCTCACCCTTAAAAATTTAACCATGACAGCTGAAAGGATCTGATAAAACGCATTAGGTTTTTTACAGTTCCTATGGTCTCTACTTAAACTGCATTAAGCACTTAAACTCAGCCTGACTAAGGTGGAATGGATACTATAAAGTATCTTCCATGTTGTAATAAGGAAATGGAAACTGTAGAGCTACAAGTATCATCATGGCCACTTTTCTTCATAAACAACTCTAACAGCTTTAACTCACTGATAGTATCATTTCTGCCCTGTGGACTTTAAAGCTCAGGGAGAAGACTTTCCCATGCCACAGAGAAGAACAGGATATCAACAGTTCTGAGTCCAATTTCTAGCTCTGGCACAGATTTTTTCTGTGGCTTAGAACAAATTATTTCTTCCTCATATGTTTTAGCTTACTCACTGGCTATATAAAACCTCTGAGGTGTATGTGCTTGCAAAACGCTTTAAAGCAGTGAGGTGAAAGTTTAAAAACTCTTTGAAAAAAGTTTCCGTGAGGCTTCAGCCTGCTTCTGCTGTTGTCAGTGGAAGTTTTACCATAGGCTTAAATGGTCAGAGTTAGGCTTAGACTTCTGTTAAAATCCCAGCTATAAAGAGCTTTGCAAATTGAAATGATTGTTGTCAGCAATTGCTTACATTTAAATTAGTGACTTGATAGTAGATATTCATATTAACAAGGTTTCTAGGCTCCCTGACACTTCATTCAGATTAGAACTGAATTCTCCTGAGCTGTACAAGGAAGTATTCAGGCAATTAATTTAGTTGGCCCAGTTCTTCTTTCATACGCCTAAAAACATATCTTCTGTCATCCTCAAAGCTGTATCAAAAAAGCAGCTCATGCCTGAAATGTCACTGTATTTAACTGGTTTGGTCTGGAGGTGGCAAGGTCTAGTGTGCCTGAACCTCAAAAATGATCTGATGCTATTGTCTTTGTTTAATAAGGGATGCTGGCTTTAAAACCCTCACTGCCCTCATGTAATATGAAGGTAGGAGTGAGTGCTGTTCAAATACCAGACCATAGGCAGTATGTGACCCAGTAGGACAGAGGATTGGCTATCCCAGCTCAAGAGCGCTGTAAGCTTCCCAGCAAGTGTCCTGGTCAGTAGGTGAGGATCTGCGCGGTGTACCAGCACCTGTGTCAGCTGCTGAAATTAATACTGCCAGATTGTCTCAGGACCTGCCAGGTTCAGCATCTACATATCTATCTTTGGTCCAGTGGTGAGTTGATATCTCTTCCTGCTAATTGATCCTGGATCTACCATGCATCAGTTGGCTTCCTAAGGTGTGCAGTAGGTTCCTTGTTGCTCTGGAAGGCTCAGGTGTGTAGCTTGTATGGCCAGAGGGTAGGCCACAGCTATGCAGATAGTCCCCAGTTTTTAACTCAAGGTCACTGTGCTCAACCTTTTTTTTGTTGAACTCAGTGAGCTTGTTCTGGCCCATGCCTCAGTGTTCTGGGACTGGCTGAAGCAGAGAAAACCTGAATGATAACTGACATCAGCAGCTGCCCAAGAGCATGAGGTGTTCTGCTGCCCTGCTAGCTCTCTCAGTGGCTATGCAAATATTTAATGCAGGAACGACTGCAAAGTGACATTCCTCTAGACTGCACATCAATGAGAACGGTTCCACCAGAGATCAGGCCTCTATAGATATAGATAGAACCTACTTCTGTCGAAGGCTACGGTTACAGGCTTCAGATAGCAAACTAGGTATGTGGCATCCTACAGCAAGCCAGTGGAAGATGCAAAACTAAATGCAAAACCAGGTATTCCAGTGAGGCAGACTGAATCTAGTGGCTCTCTAACCTGGAAGCAATGCTGCCAAATGGCTTGTATGCAGTAGTAATGCTTAGCAGAAAATTATTGAGCAGACAGATGGAGGCACAACAAATTCTTGTCGTCTCAAGAAAACTTTCAAGTGCAGTATTCTGATTTGGGAAATTTTGTCCTTGGTGTCAGGAAAACAATTCCCCTAGTTTGACTTAGTTGCCTAAAAGCTCTGTGATTTTAATAAGGTTATTTTGGACATCAGAACTTGAAAAGCTGAAATGATGTAAGGTATTGGAATACGTGTGTGTGCAGAGTTCGGTCTTCGTGGCTTTACAGAATTACTCAGACTTCCTTTATTTAGAAAAGGAACCACATTTCCCACGTCCTAAAAGCGACAGTCCTGTAGTGAAAGGAAAAACTTGGTAATCCTCAGCTTGGTGATAGGGATCAGGGAGATGCAGAAATAAGTGTTCCTTGAACACACTGATCCAGATGCACATGCCCTGGTTAAAGGGCTCACAGCTCAGAGGAGATGTCATACTGGCTAAAAGCTACCTGGCAAACAAGGTCAGCTCTGAGGTTATTATGAGTTTTCTACTCAGTGGCCGTAACACTTCTACACTAAACCAACTTATTTAATTGTCACTACAAGCGATGAATGCCCAGATGAAGCAGTCCTTTTATAATGGGAATTGACTGAGTTACTCTTCATGATTGAAACTGAACTAGAGAAATGGTCAAAAATATTTGAAGGGTCTTGGCACGTTTGGTACTGTGTAACTACGGACAAACTGTAGTGATTACATGGTAACTAGAAAGATGCGTGCCAGGTTAGCACTGTGAGAATGCCTTGGCAGATTAGATTGATGACTGTATGGTTGACTCTCCGGTACAGCTCCCGTTAGTCATATGAGCATGTTTGAGGAGATGTATCCGGAAGCTTGAGCAAACACAGTCTGAACCAAGTGCTCATCCTGTTCATAGAAAAGACTCCCAGAGTCATAACATCATGAACCATCTTTCCGTGTGTGTTCACACATTCTGTTGTCTGATCCGTGAAGGTGCAGTGCCCAGTTGGGGCACTTGCAGTCAGTTGCTTAAGGACACTTAGGGAAAATAGGAGTTTAGTGGAATTGCCAGAAGCTATCAAGTACTTTTGTGAAAATCCTACCCAGAGCTAGATCCACCAAAGAACATCTGTGCTCTAATGCACCTAATGGAATTTATCCAGAAAAGTTGTACTATACTGTGCCAAGGACCATGCCTGGGCATCTTGGGGGGAATGCACAAAACTCTGCACATACCAAGGAAGAAACTACTAGAAGATAGGAATTGTTTGGAAGAAAGATAGGACTTAGCTTACTTCACCTTTCTCTGCAGTTCAGCCTTCTTCCTCCCAGGGTCCTCAGCCTTGAACAGTTATTGAGTGACGCAGCTTGGTGCGGTGTGGCTAACAGTCTCTGTAGTTTCTCAATGTACAAAGAGTTCCCCAAAACTCTTTAGCCAGTTTTAGGCCCTTCTTCATCTCCTACAAGTGTCTCCTTTTCAGCAGCTTTTCAAAGTGCTAATTTGCAGCCCACTGCTCCTGTTCTCACATTGTCTTTGCTCCCTCTAAAATAAATCTCTTCTTCCCTGACCGTACTCTACTGTCTTGTAGTGGTTACAGAGATACCAGCCTCCCAGTTCAGTAGGATTAACACCGGTACTGATCTACTATTTCATTTCTTTGCTGATTAGACTTAGTCTCTCCAACTGCTGTCTCAATGATCAGCCTTGTTCTTTTTGCAGCACTGATAATTTTCAGCTCTACAAACTCTTCCACTTCCTAGCCTTGTGAAAGGTCCACGTGATCAGCTAGTGTAACCATCTGTACAAGATAATCCATGGAAATTTACATAATGAGAAGGCAAAACTTTACTCTTGTTTATGGTCTTAGATAGCTTGTTTAAAAAAGTTGGCTAAATCTTGAGCTATGTAAGAAAAGTGATGGTAGGCTTGCAAAATAAGACCCACTGTATGATGTTAAATTGAGAGAATTAATCATGTTAACTCCAGGAAGTTTAAAGTGACCTCTTATTGTCCACAATAAAAAGGAAATGAAAAAGAGACAATATTTGATTGTTCTCATTAGTTAACAAGAAAGAAAGAAAAAGAAAAAAAAAGTGACTTGAAGCATTGGGAGGGGAAAATCAGGATTGTCTATGAGGGAAAAATTTATAAACGTAAGGACTCATAGCCAAGGAAACCAGCTGCCAAATGAAACTTTGGAATCAGCACCACTGAAGATATTCAGGGTTCAGCTAGACACCATCTATCGAAAAGGGATAAAGAAGTCAGTCCAGCCACAATGTAGGGATAATCCAACGGAGTTCACTGCCAAATTTCTACCCCAAATAGTGTATGATTTAGTTGGAATGGAAAAGGAAAGCACTTTGACTTGCTAGATCTTTCACTGATATAATCTTAAAAGCATAAATTCTTCTGACTTTAAAAAAAATATATTACTAGTAACTTTTTTTGGTTTAACTTTATTTATTGTAACTGGGCTGTGTTGGCTTTGCTGTAGTTTCAGACACATTGATCCCAGCTTAGAATGTTATTGTATTTTCTTGAATTTTTTAAAAAAATCTATTTACAATTAAAAAATAGCTCTTAGAATAAAAAAAATTGTTTCATGACTTAGTTTCATAACAATTTTCTGGATGTTGTGCGGTCACTCATACCAAGCCTCATGGCAGATAGTTATTTTTTGCATGCTCAATTAAAGGTAGGAAGGGATGGTAAGACTGGGGGGTGAGGATGGTTGGCATGTCATGGTTAGCTTTTAACTTACACCTTCACGTATAGGCCAAGAGGGATGTTTCTCATTCATTACTTCTGAGTTACTATTCAGATGAGCAGTAATGACTTAGTTCTAGTGAGTAGGTAGGTAATGCTCATACTGTACAGTGTTCAAGACTGAATTGAGTTGGCAGGCTAAGACTACTGGTCATCAAGACCTGGGGATCAGATTTTTAAGGGTATCTAGGCCCTTAACATTCAAGTAGTTGCCTATTGCAATTTTTAGGCATTTGAAAGCACTCAGCTTGAGCTGAAGTAAGTGGCGTTAATGTACCTGTGCGCTTTACAGAAAGCTAAGCATACATTTATCTGGAACATTGGCCACCTTTAAAATTACATCCTAGCACCCTCAACAAATTGTCACTGAAATGCTGATTCCCCACTTTTCAATGCAGCCTCAATAAGCCTCTGATTTCCCCATTGTTTACACCAGCACATGCTGTAAAACAGAAGATGGTTCGTTAGCTCACAAGTACACTGCCGCAAGCAGAGCTTCCTTTCATGTCAATGCCTTCCAAAGCATCAGTCATATCAGAGATAGCAGGCTAGCACAGAAATGAAGCAGATAATGCAGTTTTAAAGAGGCTGTTTCAGAAATAGATTTAGCCTTAAATAACAAATGAAACTTCAAACTAAGGAGTTTCTGCAGAAATGTAACACATAGAATAGTGTATTTACAAGCACTGTACCATCCATAATTTGCATTCCCTAATTTATACTGTAAAAATTAGTGCTAGTTTTTAAGATATGCTGTAGAATAGATCAAGACTAAATCTTTGCAAAAGTAAGTCTGCCACATTGTCACACTGCATTATGAAAATGTGTCACATGATGGAAGGGAAGTATGAATATCTGCTATCTGATGTATACAGTTGAAAAGGGAAAACAGAGTGAAATCATCAAGCCACATTAGCCAAAGTGAACAGATAAGAAAGGGTATAACACTGGAATTGTAAACAAATCGAGCAGAGATTACACCTCTATGTGGAACTGTGCATACTTTTTAGATGTGAAACCCAAAATGTTGATTGCAGAAAATAAAAAATATCTAGCACTTGTTATCAGAGGAAATGTTCAAAATGCTGTATGGATGAGGCAATAATTGTTATGTATATTAAAAAATGCTATTTTTTGTGTCACTTGAAACTGGTCTGCAAAGAACACAACTTATAAGCAAGGCAATTTACTGCCACTGGACTCGGTGCTCATGCATGTGTGTGTATCCTGTGTCCTCGCAGCCAGCTGCTTGTCACGGACTGTGTACCACAGCTCTTGCTGCTGACCCACCAGCCTGGCCTGGCATCCAGCACCCTTCTCAACCACCACAGGAAACAAGTCATGCATGTGCTGCTCATCACCTCTATCTTCCCTTCTGAACATTTCTGTGAAACCACATGTGCTCAAGTTTGTAAATATGGACATCAGATAAAATGCAAGAAAGTCTGCCCATCAGAAGATCTTGCCTCTGAATGTGGCAGAGCATGTATTTTCCTCATTCCCTCCCCCTTCGCCATCGAGAGAGAAACCACGATGACAGGAAGAGTGCACCATTTCCTCTCGAAGAGGCTCATCACTGCTGCCAGTAGCTCACACCCAGATTTTGCTCTTTCAATGTTGATGCACTTTCAGTTGCACAAAATACAAGATTTAGCTGTACATTTTAAGTCACTTAAATAGGACATTTTGGTAGAGGAAATGGTCAAATCAGGTTACCGTGTAACGGGAGCTTTTATAGTTGACCATTCAGGCAGTGCTGCTGATTGCTGAGCTAGCCCTTAGAAAGAATGTGCAAGTTGTGCTATTTTTACTTGCTACTTGTCTGACACTAGACTTGTTTGGAATAATTAATTTTTTTCTTGCATATACAGGTATTTTTCTGGTAAAAAGAATTCAGTGGAATTTTCTGAAGCTAGTAGAATTCTCTGAAGACTTCCATTGAGGAGGGAAAGAGAAAACCTTGCCGAAAGAAGCTTTGAATGAACTTGAAAAAAAAGATCCAAATACATTTGACATTCCCCTCAGAATACTCACAGTTTTGCCTGTGGTGAGCACACTTCATTACCCTTGTCATGCCACTTCATAAGTCCTTTTTAGGTTTTTGTGTTTTACCCGCTCATCGTCTAGTTCAGTGGGGTTTATTCCCTGGTTTTCAGCCACTACCCTTTCCCAGTTTTCACTCTTTCCAGCTTGCACACAGACACCATCTGGCTTTACCCCCAGGGTTTCCTAGACAAGGGCAATCTAGTTAGCCTTGTGAAATCCAAACCCCAGGCAGAACAAAAACTGTGCAAAACCTCCACACAACAGGCTTTCTCACTTCTGTGTGAGGGGCAGCTACATAACTCATAGCAACCCTCAGAACAGAAGTCATGTCTTGAGCAGTAAGTTATCTTCTCAACCAACCTACTCGTTTCCCCAGACTTTTCCTTTCAATTTACTGGAGTTACTACAAGTCTGTTCTGGTCAAGAGAAAGTTTGACCAGTGTGTGTGTGTAATTACAGAGCTTCAGAATAGAACATCATGTAAGAAACTGTCTATAAAAATGCTTGGAGTAAAGTAGATTGAGAACAGATTTACTGAAGAAATTAGGAAGTCATTCCAGTGTTCTTTTCTGTTCTAAATAACATAGTGCAAATAAATCTCTGAGGCAAGATTCTGGACAAAGACATTCCTTTGAAAAGAAACCACAGATTCCTGGTCTTCTTAATGGAGAAAACAGAACCGGTCTCTCAATCTGGGACTCTCAAAATGCTGATCCTTTTGAACAATGTGGACAAGTACAGAATATTGTCCAATGTATTCATCTTTGAGCAGAAATAAACCAAACTTCTGTGTTCTCTGGCTGTCTCATAGGAGCTGAAACAAAAAAAGAACCCCTCCCTTTCTTTTTTATGTTTGCTAGTTTCCAAAGTTTCTAAATGAATATATTTGGGCAAGGCATTTTGAGCTGTATATGTGATTTTCCCTGAGAAATTATGATCTAGTGCCCAGTTCAGTGGTTTGGTGCCAGATATTTTTTTTATTGCAGGCACTGGGAATGTAAAGTCAGGAGGGAACTGCATATCTGCATAGGTGCAATTCCCTAGTGCTGGCCACAGAGTGAGAACAGAGGTGAGTTCTCCACAACAACACAGCCATCCCAACTTCTAAGATATAAAGACTTCATTTTTATTTTTCGTTGTTGTATTTTGTTGTCTCTCCTGACTTAACAGTTACTCCTGTGCGTCTTCATAGGAAGAATGTGTATCATGGTCCTGCTCTGACAGCATAGGCTCAGTGAAATTAAGAAGACAAGCAAGTTTTTTACTGTTTTACATCTTGAAAAGGTAAAAATATAATCAGCCACTTTCTGTGCCTGGCAGTCACAAGATTGGAAAGGAGGGTGTATGTAATGGTAGCTGGGGACCAGTGATCTAGATAATAACTTTCAACCTTGTTAAATGACCTGTGAAAAGCAGTATATATTGCTGTCTGCTCACATATGACTGAGGTTGTATGACATTTAGATGATGAAAGACGGTCACGTAAGAAGTAGGTGACATATCAGATGTGCTATCTTTGCTTTACAATGTTCCCTAGTGAAAACCACATTTTCACGTCGGTTAATGAGCGTTGGTAGGTTTACGTTTTGACATGATCAGAGTAGAAGTAGACTGCCTGATGTCAGTAGTGAGCAGTGTCTGATATTAATTATGCAGTTAGAATTCTAGTCTAGAACTGGGTTTTTGCTGCTCTTTGAGCTTTCTTTTAAAATGGTGGCCTTTTCAGTAACCCTGTACAGAGAAAAATCTTACTGGTTGAGATTTTCATGTCAGTTAAGAAAGTAAGTTATCTAGCAACAGTCTTAGAAGGGTGACTTTTAAAGGATGTGAGATGCAAATCAGCAGTCTCTGTTTTTGATCACGGTGGATGCTCCGGTTCCCTTTGAGTCCTAATGAAGGAGGTTGGAGCTGGAAACCACAACATGTTTGCATTAATTTTGATGTTCATTTTTCAGTTTTCTAAGGTATCTAAGATGTGGCTAATAATAATAGCAGGTGTTGTCTGTTCCTCTCAGCATGTGGCATGAAAGTAGTGTGGTCACATAGCTATGCATTATTTACATGGTGTCAACATGTCAGCAAGTGGGATGGCAGAGAGCCAGATTAAATCACTTCTGATTTTAAATACAGGACACTGAATAATAACGCTGTGTCACACTTGAGGACACTGGAACCTGGCAAATCAGCAGTAGCTCAGTGTGCCAAGCTCATTTGAATGGCTTCCCTCTCGTGTTGAATGATGAAGGAATCAAAATCAAGAGTCAAGGAAACTGTGTAAAGCTGTTTCTTTTGTGATTTCCACCCCCCGCCCCGCCTTGAAGCAGAAGACTGTATCCAGCAAAGAGACACTATTTAATCGCTTAATATAAAGATGCATGGGTTTCTGCCCTCACACAGGAAGCAGTCCCATTGTTTAGAATGGGTGCTTTAAGGGTTTGAGGTCTCCCAAGCAAATCAACTAGTGCTGTTCTCAGCCATTGCTTCTGCACCAGCTCTGATTTCTGTATCCCCCCTAGAGCTGGTTCACCTTGACAGCTGGTGGTAGAAAACTAACGCAGCACAATAAAAACATGAATAGTTTTCTTTTGGTTTAATAAGCAAGTTGGGCACACTGAGGAACCAAGTGAAAATCAAAGAAAGCGGAAGGGAAATGGGCCTGCAAGACAGGGAATGAAGGATGCAGGAATCAGTGGAGGGAGCAGGACGCTGGATAAGCAGCTCCTGCACACAGCAACTGTCTACAAGGGTTGAAGGAAAAAAAAAGTATAATAGAAGTACTGTAAATCAATGTCTCTGTCATGGGATGTACCTTCAATTGCTTTACCCAATAAGGTGAATGTCACTGTCCTCATTTTATCGGTGGGGTAACTGAATGTATGATGCCACTTGTTTGTGATGGCACAGTAGAGGTGGGACTAAAGGAGAAATGGCATTAACCCCTAATCAAGAACACTGCTTGCTAGTCCTCTGTAATGAGTATCCATCCCTAGAGCAGAGGAGTCAGACAGCTGCTGAAGAGTGAGATTTGTGTTCATGGGGAAGATGAGACCCAGGCAGTACTCTCTCCTAGCTAGTGCTCAATGATCTTTTGGCAGTATTGTGTTGTTTCCTGCAATTGGCTCTGCCAGGGAATTTTCTTTGCAGATCCTATCCTCAACAGCTTTCTTTTACATCCTTTGCATAGAGCTGAACACTATCCTGGGTAGGAGCTGAACATTTAGGGTGAGAGAAATGGTCTCAAGTTGCTCCAGGGGAGGTTTAGTTGGATATTAGAAAAAATTTCTTCACTGAAAGGGCTGTCAGGCATTGGAACAGGCTGTTGAGGGAAGTGATTGGGTCACCATCCCTGAAGGTGTTTAAAAGACGTGTAGATGTGGCATTTAGGACGTGGTTTAGTGGTGGACTTGGCTGTGTTAGTTGGACTTGATGATCTTATAGGTCTTTTCCAACCTAAACGATTCTATGATTCTATGAATTCAGCCATACTGTAAAACCTCACCCTAGAATGGTTAATGCACAGGGAGGGAGCTGTTGGAAGGTTAAAAGAAGCATCCAGAATACTGGGATTCATTTTACCTTGTCACCATAATACCCTTTTTATGAAACTAGAACTATGTATTCTCATAAAAACCTTTTGCTTTTTTAATTTTAAAGGATAATGCAACCATTGGAGTCTGTGCACAGTTCTTTCAAGTTAAATGCTTAGTTCAACATTCCACTTCCATTTCCTGGTAGAAAATGTTTTATATGAAAGCAACTTTAACCTTTCAGAAGGGTTCATTTACTGTTACGTTTGGTATCAGCTTTCCAGAAAATGCAGTCTCCATTTGGTGTATTATAGGTTCTGGTTTTAATATTGGTTTAGAAAAAAAAAGAGTCATATGCCAGAAGTCAGGAATAAAATATTGTACCAGAATTCTCTCTATACGTGAATTCACCCTGTGAGGGAGTGGTTTAAAGTAAGTCTGATCACTTAAAGCCAAGACTTGAGCTCAATCTATCCATGAACCAGCTGGTAACAAATAACACATTCAACTCTCGGTCACAGGAAACTGTTAGGTTGCCTTTTTATAGACAACTATAGCCCTACAGCTCCTGAAGCACAAGGGAATATCATACAGGCTTGGAAAGTGTTGAACACCTACCATATGCACATAAAGAAGGATAATAAAGATGAAAGGCCTGAACTGAGCTTTAATTCCTATTTTTCTGCTTTTGATTTATCAGCTGCTTCTGCATTGCTGCAATTTTCTTTGGCCTAAAATTAGGTAGAAGATGCTTGAATTGCTTAGTTTGATCACATCAGTCAAACTTGGGCTTCACTCTCTCTCAGTGTAACAGATGATAAGTGTGAAACTTTAAAGTACTTTCTTGCTTTCTTTTCAGAGTTATTGTGCATTCATTTCTGAAGTGCTGTCTGCCATAACAATCCACTGCAGCGGCAGATCCTGGCCATGTGTCACTGGAGGTGCTGCTGGAACGAAGGTGCTGCAGTCATGGTGAGATGGGCACTGAACTGGTAGAGCTGTGTCAAGGTGACTCTGAACTACAGCTAGGGTTCAGGTTCAGCTGACTTGGCTGGGTTCAGGGCCACAAAAACATGGCTGAGCTGCTTTTGGGACCTTAAGATCTTCTTTGCATAGTGCTGCAGTATGCTGCGGGCCTGTCGCAACTGTCAGGTTGCTCAGAAGTCTCTGCACTGCCGTCCATTGCCATGTATGGAGATATTCTGGGAATTATCCTCCACAGCACTTCTGCATCAATAAGCACCTCTTACAGAAAAAAAGGGCCTTCAGACAGGCCTGGCCATGAGTGAGACAATAAAGGCTAATCCTCTGTGCTGCTGAGACTCAGCTTCTAATAAAGGACTCAGAACTTGCAAGGGTAAAGCTTCAAAGTAAGTACAGATTTACAGAGGGAGGGGAGATAAGAGGGTTGTAGCCCACCCATTAAGACCACCTGGTCTTAATATATGGTAGCAGTCAGCCTTTGTGCAACACACTCTTTCCGTATCCTAACCCCTTTCCAGAGAGTGAGATTTCCAAGAATTCTGCTGGCGATGTACTTGTCAAAGTTGGGTGCACTACAGAGGCTAAGTCTGTCTGTCATACCTAATAGTTTTATCACCCCTTGAACTGTGGCAGCTAAATCTGACAGTGATGGTGAAGCAGAATCATAGTAAAATAACGTTTATGACATTTAATTTCACTAATCTTTTCTGATGATGAATGCATGTCCAATGCTTTGAAGATGGAAAGGTCTGCAAAAATGCAAACTATTATTTTATCTGGAAACGTCTTTTGTGGCATCCCAAAGAGTATTCACATTTCTTATTCCTTTTCTGTGCATGTGCAGGAGTTCTCATGAATTTTCAGCAATGAGTCCATATGGGAATAATTTAATTGTGAGAAGAAGGCTTCCATTCTATCGTGAAAAAAGGCTGCATGAAAATCACGGAAAGCTACAGAAGAAAGTATCAGTCATTGTTTGAAAGCGTTGTGGCTGATAGAGATGGAAACCAGAACGTGCATTGGCCTCCAAATTTTATAAGCTTCTAGAAACCCAAATGATGAGAAACAAATGCGAAAAGTTCACAAAAGTAGTTGTTGCTTAAAAAATATTGTTCTTAAACCCCTGTTGCTTCTATGATGAACAGACCTGGCAAGAAGGGTATTCATTATCTCAAATACCATCATTTAAACAGGTAGAGCTATTCCCAGTATTTTTTGGTTGCCACCTAGATCAGTGTTATACTCCTCAGTTGCTAACAATGAAACTATCAGCCACTGGAACAAATTATTAAGAGGAACAGTGAGCTTACAATTTCTTGAAGTCTTCAAACTGAGAGTGGATGGTATGCTTTAGCAAACAATGGAGACACAGCTGGGTGAAATTATATGGTTGTACTAAAGAGAAGGGAACATGAGATATTCTATGTGGTCCTTTCTAGCCTTAAGAGCTATAGGTCTATAATTTCACAAATACCATTACAAAGAACTCTTCAGAATTACTGATGACCATAGCAGCAGTGTGAATCCATCTCCTGATTAGGGGTAGATTATTCCAAAGTATTTAAAAAAGTTACAGACTCTAGTACTGTTTCTACATGTTTCTATCACTACAAGTCATATTACTAGCATAATTTTACAATATTGGCAATCCCTTTTTGAGGACTACAGAGACCCTTTCTCTCTCTCAAAAGAGAGAAACTGTTTAGCATGCATGCTGCTGCTTTCCTTCCTGATGTATTTCAGTCATTAAAATCAGAAATAAGTAAACTAGGTTCAATCAGTGAAATAAAAGGCAATACATGAACAAAATTCCAAGATACTCTCATTATTGTAATCCATTTCTAAGCTGAACTTTTTTCCTCCTTGCAGGGTGATCTGGCACAGTGTTTAAAATTGAAACTTATAAGAAGATGATTTTTTTTTTCTCCCATAGCAGTCTTCCAATTGAGAACAGCTAAACCATTTCCTTCCCCCCTCTAGATTTCCAGTGTTTTGAGGCATTGGATGCTGCAGAAACTTAAATCTAGCAGGACAGTTGGAAGTTTAGGGAAGCTGTACCTGACTGAACAGCTGGACACGAAAAGAAATAGTTCTTCAATATTGAGACTTTTTTTCTTACTATGAAGAAAGAAGGAATTAAGTGACTACATGCTTGGAAGAAAGATTGCTATTTCATGATGGCTGTCAAGCATCATCTTTTTAACTCCATTCAACTGTTTCTCTGGTAAAAACCCTGTAGCCTACACTATAAAGGGCTTTGAGTATATGTATAGCATATACTGTTATCAACAATCACCACAATGGTCACAAAAGGTATTCCTTCAGTATGGTTATACTGTCTCATTAATCATAAGACAAAATTACTGCTGTGCCAGTATGCCTTCCACCCCAGAGGTGGGTTTGGCAGGATAGCTAGGACAGCATAGTTGGGATGTCCTAACAGTAGAAGATCTGAAAAAACACGGTACAGCTTTTCAAACTGTTCTAGGGAAAGCAGATGATTTTGTGTCCGGTGCGTAATTCCAGAGAAATATTTTTCATTTTTACGTTTTGTAGTCAACGGCTACTTGCACTTGTTTCTCTGAGTGTCTAAAACTATCTTTGTGGCTCACTACTTCTGCAGATCTATGTTGTGCCTAAATAAATACCTCAATTCACCCTCAGCTGGAGGGCTGTCTCCAAAACATGCTTTAGCCAAAACCAGTGTGTCACTCAGGTACAATGAAGGGGACACAGAGCCCAGAAGAAATTTGATGGCTTGTCATAGGCAAACATTCAGTTTGCTTTATCAAGCAGTCTTTTCTGGTTTTAAGTTCCATAAATTTATAACTTGTGCTGATTAGAATAAGTTCAACTTTCCCTTGCTACTGTGTTCTGTGCTCTCGAGAAAAGATTATTGGAAAAGGTGGATGCTGAAAAAGAGGAGTGGTCTCTAACTGCTCTTAAGCTTCTCAAATATATTATCCCTTTAAAAAAGCCAGTTTCAGCATCAATAGTGACTACTCCATTTGTCATGCAAAGGTCATAGTAAAATATAGGGGTCTATGTCTAATACTTTGGTTTCATGAATCTGCAAAAATAATTTGGGGTCTGGTTGAACTCCTTGGTTTTAGTCTACAAATTACTATCTGTGTAGCAATTTGCTAAAATTTATAATAATAATAATAAAGGAAAGGGTGAGAGGAATAAGAGGTCTCTAAACGTTTGAAAAGTTGGAGGTCTAGACTGTGTTTCCATTCATCAAGGTGGTTCTCAAGAGCAATTTTTGAACCATGCTTCCAGGAAACTGGGAAGAGCTTGAACTACTAATTTTTCCTTTCTTGTGTTGCTATACAGAACACAGTTTTCTTGTCCCACAAGCATTCTGTTGGTTTGGAAATTTTAGGCCTGGCATGCTGCTCGGTGAATATATGAGTGACTTAAGACACAAACAACCATATTTAATTTTAATGCTGACCTTTTTTTTTTTTTTTTCCTTTTTTAACCTTTTAATATAAACTACCTTAAGTTTCAACAGGAGAAAATGTTTTTAACAACAAACCCAAGATATTTTGTTTAAAAATGTTGAAATGGCATATTTCTAGAATTTCAACACCTGTTTTTCCAATTTTTTTTGAGAACAGAAAGATCTTCTGGGAATAATTTCAGTTTTGATGAATTGCCATGTCACCATCTCTCTTCTCTATGAAAGTCCTCACTCACAACTCTAAACACGGGCTTCCAATATTTTCCAGAATTCTGAGTTATGATTGCTTTTGTTATCTTACCGATGCGTTAGATTGACATATAGAATTTGGGCAATATCTTTATCCACTGGTGCAATAAGACAACAGCAAGAATGTTGTGATAGTCTTAATTTGGATTCTTCTTTCTCTACAAGTATTTGAGAGTGTAATATTTCTGTGGTTCCTGTTTCTACATTTCACATAAAATTTCATGTCAATTATTGGTTCACAATTTATAAGCAAGTAGATATGGTTTATGTGTAAGCTAGAAATTAATTTCATTAACACACTGAGTGCTTTTTTCCATTATAACTGGCAAGATGGATTATTTTCCTGCAAGTAATGGTCATGGTGGTGTTGATGGGACAAAATTTGATGCCTTCAGTGAAGGATTATTAATTAACCCTGCTTGAAGAAGTTTGGATGGTTCTTATACCTGGAAACAAACACTGGAATTTTTTCAGTCTTGATGGTAATACTTGTATATATTTGCATTACCCTAGAAATAATTTCTTTCAGGATTTGACTAAATAGGCTAGCTATTCTGCTAGGAACAAACTAAGGCACACATTGCCCTGCAGCCCGAGGACCCACCTGCTCAGCAGGCTGGAGATGGAGGAGGCCTCAGTGGTGGAATGGGAGCACCAGGGGCTGGGTGAGCTCTGCACAAATACTGCCAAGTTATTCCAGTGAAAGTCCCGATGTTTCTCCCCCATGTGAGAAGAGAAATCCAAGTTGAAGGTGTTTAGAGCTCTGAAAAGAGGACTTGGTTCTTAGGGACTGAATAAGGAAGTTAACAAATAAGCAAGAAGGGGTTTCTTCCTTTCTGAAACCGAAAAGACCTTGCACTCAGCAGGTTTTTCCCTTCCCTCCTCCATCCGAGCACTGCTGTGTAATGTCTACCAGTTAGTAAAGGTATGCAACCTTATATGTGAACAAAGTATTTTTAATACACAGTATTTTTTAATACTGGCATTTTTGATAGTTTTAATAGCTCATATTCCTACTGTTTGGTAATATTTTAAATGTGTTTTATTAATAACATTATGTAATTTACTCAGCTATGCTTTCATAGGCATCGCTAATGGGTACAGCTTTAGTGTCAGGGCCCTGGAAGCACCAGCAGGCCCCAGTGTACCTGCCTGACCCTTGGGGATCCCCTCACCCTGCCCATGGCTCAGGACCCCATGTCAGACCCCTGGGGACATCAGTCCCTGCCCCAGCGACGCTGCAGTGGGGCTGGTCTCCAGTTCTCCATGGCCCTGCCCTGCCTGGCTGTAGGCCCTGCTGAGCTGGACCCACTCACAGCCTGCCTGGCCTCAGCTTGTACCGTTCCAGGTGCCTGATGCCTGGGGCTGGATCTGCCTCAGTGTCCCAGCTGCCCACTCCTGGCTGGGGTGGTGATACAGGCCCTGGCTGGTGAGATCCTTGCCTGATGGAACCCTGGAGAGCCCTCCACTGCTCTTCTAACTGTATTCTTGTGAGGTAGCATGGGCACCCAGAAAGAAAGGGCTCCTCATGGCAGAGGTGCTGTCCTTCATTCTCAGGAATGAACCACGCCTCCGATGAACACAGGTATTGGAAACTGCCTTTCATCTTACCTTTGTTGTAGTGTATTTCCCTGAAGTACGTGACTCTGGCATGCTGTATGACAATAAGGCCGGTGGACGAGTGGTGAAATTTCAGATCGTCAGCTTTCTGAAATTAACTACAGGTTTACAGCTTTTCAGACTTGCAAATAGCTCTACTCTTTTGTTTCAGGCTTAGCTGAGAAAAAGCGGCGAGTTCCTAATGCAGATATTATCTTTAGATAATAGCTTGTATCACAAGTTTTCCAACAAAAATGGTGAAGGCCTTGCGTGGGGGTGCCTGGCTTCAAGAGGGCTTCCAGCGCATTGTTCAGTCACAGTAAATTCCAGCACAACCCTTTCTGAAGCTCAGATGGCATTAAAGATACGCTTTAAGATATATATGTGTTCTCAGGTCTCTCTTTACTCTTGCTTTTCTTTTTTTTTTTTTTTTAAAAGCAAAGTTTTGAAATGGTAACAAACAGTCTGAGGTCCATCTGGAGACTGATTAACACTGTCTCTGGGATCAAGATGTCTTCATTTCTTGACAGCTGAAAGGAAATACATTTTCTCCATTTCAGTGTGTCTGTATATCCTGCATGTGATCAGGAGCAATCTTCTGAGCTGAAGGAATTAGCAGTGGCCTCTGCAAAGCATCAACACTTCTCTGTAGTCCCAGAGAGGGATGGTGCTTCATGATGCATCTTTTTCCAAGTAATAGTTTTGAAAGATGCATCCCATTATCCTTCCAGCCTAGGAAACCAGAGTTCTTTTCTATTTTCTGTGCCAAGAGCTCTTTCCACCCATATTGCAAGCTGGCAACACACAAAGATCAGCTAGTGTAATATCCCATTAGCCAGAAGAAGCACCAAAATTAAAAGCCCTACTCGTGTATTAGCCTTCATGTAACAGAGGACTCTGAGTTTCATCCCTTGCTGTTTGTGCTAATCAGTAGCACTCTTTTGCTATCCAGTTCATTTTGTATTGTTTCAAATCCTAAATTTAAAGCATAACACCAGTGTTATTTTTGGACTGACAGAGCACCAGCGCATTGTAGAAGATCAATGGAGAGATTTTGGCAGTGGAATAGGGAGCAATGGGGGCTTGCGGTGCTGCCCTTTGTGCTTGGAGTCAAGGCAGGAGTGGAGGCTGTGATGGGTGGGGGGGTGGCTGAACTGCATGCTGCTTTCTGTCGGGCGCAAGCAGTTTGCAATTGAAGGCAGAGGAGGTTTGGTGCTCTTGAGCACTGCGAAAGTGAGTAACTGTTCTTTCATTTTGAAACTGAAAAAGAAGCCCATCAGCTTGTGGTTCTGCTGCTACAATCATTTGTTTCAATGGCAATTCTTGTTTCTGAATCCTGATGCTCATTTGGTTTTGTTGATTGTGAGTTTGGAGCATCTGCAGACTCCAGAAAATTTCAGCAACTTCTGCCTGACATCAGTTTTAGTATTTTTCTTCAAGGCTATGGGATACGTACTTCTCTATAAAAAAAAGAATAATGCTTCTTGTGTACAGTTATATGGCAATTTAAAAAAGGCAATTATTTGGAGATTAATGGTAATGGCATTTAACTGCATTATCTACTCCACCTGCTTACAGCTGACTTGTGGCAGCGTCCTGAACCTACAGCTGCATAAAATGAGTGGTAGGCACCAGAGTACATAGAAACCTTGTTCAAAGTACTATTGCCTCTGAAAATCAAATGACCTCTCAGGAGCCTAGTCTTAGTAATACATTTTTATTCTGATCATATTTATGTCTTGAATTCTCACTGTCTGTTGGTTCAGAAGTAGGTTTGGTTGTTGCAACCTCATTCTGTCATTGCATGACTTAAATAGCATATTAAATATTTTATAAATACTTATGCACAGATGTATGCATCCTCAAAATTGAGAATACGGTTAAATGACTCTATAAATCAGGAAGGCATATAACATTTCGTAATGTTGATTTAAGTACCAATCAGAAGAAGGGGCAGCTCTGATCAATAGTGGGAATAGTTAGGTTTAATTCTTAATAGGCTAAACCAGAAGCACTGGATTCTAAATAACTTTATACTGGCTTCATTCACTAAGAAATGATGCTACTATTTCAGACATGTGAGGATGCTTATATGTATACTACCACTGGTTACAAGTCTTTTCTGTTGTTAGGAAATCTCTGCTTAATACTGAAGAAGGACCTAATCTGTACACTGGGACATTTCCCCCCCCCCCCCCCCCCCCCCATTTGGCAGGATGTCTTCTATACTTTCACACTCAGAATAACATTTGCAACTGTTCTTATCCAAATAAACATACCTACTATCATAGATTGGTCCTGACCTGACTTCATCATACCTCAGCTCCTGCCTTCAGCTTAAATGCTTGCAGGGTCAGCTTTGGAGTCTGACGGAAGGAACCTGTTGTTTGTTATACAGCTATGGGGGGCGGCATTTCATACTGACTCGCAAGAAGAGAAGGTTTGTTCTGGATTTGGGGGATGTTACTTTTATGCATATTTTGGAAAAATTGAAAGTGAATAAGTAGCCTTCTATTCCCTTTCCCTTGAAACAAAGAAATTTGACAGCTGCAAATGGAACAGGCTGAAGCCATTTTGGAGATGGATGTTTAAGTTGTACAGCATGGATGGGATTCTTTAATAAGCATTTTCTCTTTTTCTTTCATTACACGAGGTTTTGCTTTTCTTGGATAACACAGATTCTTGTAAAAATGTAACAAGCTACTATTATGAATATGCCAAACAAGAAACAGATGGATATCTTTAAAGAATAGTCTATCAGTAATATTAATGGGATCTCATGTTTAGGGACCAGGCACCTCCCTTTCCTCATGCCAGCCGCCTTGGCCTGAACAAAGACGCTCTTCTAGCAAGGACTTGCACATGGCAAAGGAGAAAAAGGAGGTTTTGGTAGCTATGAAATAAAGTACCACATTTTTTCTCTTTTCACAGTGTATTTTGAAAGTGCTACACTCTTGGCTATTATGCGCAAGGTTTTCTGTGGTGGACTGATTTAAAGCCAAGGCTTGACACTGGTCTCAATGTCTCTTTCACACCACAATTCAACTGGTGTAACTCCATTGCCTCAGTGGGGTTCCTCTGACTTAAGTGTGATCTCTCCCAATTAATACCATGTAGAGCAATATTCATGTGACAAAGTAAGATCATTCTGAATGAAGAAAATTCCTGTTGGTATAGCATACATAATACTCCTTAGAAACCAACTTATGCATTTTAGCTTAGAGCTTTACTTCGGGTTTTGCATTATCTTTGTGCTTTAGCTGAAGTGGCCCTGTACTTCCCTATGCTCTTGCCTTGTGACACCTTTTTCAATAAAGCAAGCTTAGCGGTATGAAGTACTGTGTGGATGGCCATCCTCTGCTTCATGAACTGCAGCTTCATGTCACACATAACATATATTTCTATGCTATATACTGTCAAAACCTGGCTTACCTGCTGTGCTGAAATTAAGCCAGAACAGCAGCTTCAGGAATGGCTGGAGTATGCCCTTTTGAGCTTATTAGACTTCACAAGTATAGTTGGTGTGTCAAGCCTTGCACTACCTGCAAGGCAGCCAAGTGGGTGAAGGCATGCGTGAGACAGATTCTGTGATTCTTTTAGCCACCCTGACTCCTCCCAAGGGTGTTTCAGTCAGAGTGTGTGAGTTGCACAAAAGATGCACTTCAGAGAAATCAAGTCATAAAGCTGAGATGTTCCTTTACTGCTGTTACTTTCTTTTACTTGGGATATTTCCAAAGTTGGGCGAGTGGCATGTACAGTGCTTGTTTGTTGATGAATTGATAACTTAACCTAGATAAAGCACATACATACTGTTATTTTAATAAAAGAAACAAGGATCACATTTAAAACGGAAACATAATACAGTAAACATCCTTTTGTACTGGTCTAGTTATTTTTTTAAACTTGTGTGAGGCTGAGGTACTTGCCTTCCAAAATAGAATTTTTTGCAAGAGTCTGCAAGTTCTGTAATACCTTTTCCAGTATCTGCTGAGTGAGCCAGAGGTCTGCGGTCAAGTGGGCATCTCAGTTACAACTCTTTATTGAGCATCTAATGCATTAGGCTTTAAGTCCCACAGACCCTTCTCTTCCTGAGCAAAGCTGTTGAGCATTTAATTTTCAACTTCATCCTAGTTCCAAGGAAAACATCAGAAAATGAATCCAGTCTTCAACTGGTCATGTCCGTGAGTCTTGGATATCCATGATGTTTTGGTTTAAACTATTCCAAATGATCAGGAAGTGGTGTTATGGGTGTTTGTTTTGTTTTGTTTTGGTTTAAATTTGATTTTAAACAACTTGAAATCACAGGAAAGAAGTTACGTTTTCAAATTTTAACCCTATTTCCCTTACAATACTGATTTTTTTCAGTAGTTATTGAAGTCTTAGGATGTCCTATTCAGATTTTCTCACCTTTAATGCATTTTAGAATGGTTTTTAAGTAGATCATTCATACGTCCAGTCTTGTTCTGCAGATATTATTGCCACTTCTCTCAAATTGTGCTAAGATTACATATTATAAACAAGGTAGAGATCAGAAAAGAGGTAGATGTGAGTGCTGCTACCCACAGTACTGAGGGTAATTATGCAAAGCTCTTGGCCTGGAATGCCCCCACTCAGTGATAGCTCTCGTCAGCGCATCTGGTTTATTGTAGAATTTCAGTGTTAAAATGAACATGTTCCCTTGCTACCTTGTGACCTATCAGAGGACTGCAAATGGTAACACCCTTCTTAGAGAGAAGAGATTAGGTTAGGGAGTGACAACTGGTGTGAAAATGAGTCATATTGCCTTCATAATACATCTGTGTTCAGAATCAGCCTGATGTGAGGCCACAGGAAGCTGATGCCACCATCTCTGTTTACAACTACTACAACAGCAACCATTGCAACCTGCTCCAGGCCTTGTACACCCATCTCCAGCATCCCTGGGATTGTCCCAGGTGGCTAAGGGGGTGTTCATTAGGGACTCCCTAATGAACATATAGGGCTCCCCATAGAGGAAATAATGTTTCCTTCCTTTATAGCTGGAGCAAATAAAGGAAGCCCAGTAACTGCTTCAATGCTCAGCTGTGATATTGGTGGGCTGAATATGCACCCGAATTAAGTTATGGTGTCAATATGATGGAGAAAGTGGAAGCATTTCCCTGATCTTGAAGGGAAAAAAAGAGTGCACGTGAAAAATAGCCCGAGTGTTTTGGATTTGGTATGCTCGTCCCACATCACCAAGTGCTCTGGTAACACAAGCTAACTTGCATTTAAAAATCTTCTTAGAAACATTCAAAATAGTTTATCTTTCCAGTAGATGAATATTGCTTAAACAACTGAGCTCCTGCCTGCTAGGATGTTTGAGGTTTCAGAATATATGTAGTTTATTTTTGTGTTGAATTAGAACAGAGAGTCAAAAGTGTTTGCAGAAAAAAATTTGAAATATTTCTCTTTGATACTATCAGAACAAATATAAGAAAACAAAAGTCCTTTCCTTTCAGAGAAGAAATGCTGGATAGCTGATGATGACAATATTAATGACCTTTGAAAATGCATTATAAATCCAGGACAATGTCAACATTGGTATTAGTGGTGGATAAGTTTGTTTAAATAGCATTTAAAGCAGCTTATTCATGAAACACAATCTTTTCGATGTTTAGAAATGTCTTATTAAATTATTATGCTTAGAGCTTATAGTTATTATACTTAGAGCTGACCTGTTGATCATCTAACTGGAACTGGAAGGTTGTTCTTGCACTCTGTCATATTTGCTTTGAAGGAAGAAAGGCTGGCAAAAAGCAGCATTACTGATAACTTTGTTAGTGGGGAGGCACCAATAATGTTCAGGTAAACATCCAAAGCATTAGGCCTTCTCCATCAGAATGGTGTTATATACCGACATGTTCCACAGTCAGTTGCAGCCGAAAGAATCATAGTGTAGTGTCTCTGAACAATGCTGGTACATGTTTTTTGCAAAGAACAATGCTGGCCACGCTTATCCATGGGATAGGCATTAGTAGTTTGATTAGCATTGTTCTGAAATCTGGCTTTACAGCCAAAACCTAAAAACCTTCCCCTCAGTCCCCCTCTGTGAAAACTATGCTAAAACTCTGTAAGGAACAATGAAGTTTTACAATCATTTAGTGAACACACTTTTGTTCTTCAGCCGTGTACAATAAGGGGAAATCTGCAAAGTACTGAACATCCTCATCCCCCACTAAGTTCAAGAAGAAGTACCAGAGTTTAATTAGTCTTTAATATCTCTTTCTAAGAACTTTCCATTCAGAATTATCAAAAGGAACTTATAAAATTCTCTCTTTCGGTGTGTCTTATATTTTAAACAAAAGACACTATGCCATGCTGGTTTGCAAAAGCCCAGGTGGTTCCATGGCTCTGAGAAATCTGATGTATGTAAGGACCTATGTACAGGCCAATGGGCATTTTTGTTATTAAAAACAAGACATAGGTCCAGCTCCTGAACTGGAGAGACTTGGTGCTCCAGCAAGAGCTTGGTAGAGAGACATGTCTGAATCTGAGGTTCAGTAGTGCCTAGCAGAAGAAGTGTGCCTTTGCTTTATGAGTTTGGGGTTGATTAGTGTGAGTAATTGCCTCTGCAGCCCAATTTTTTGTTTCCAAGGTCAGCACAAGAGGAAAACCAGGAAGAGACAAGATTAATGCCTTCAGCAGGTCATGCTGTATGTTAGGATTGAGACTTCTCTGTTTTCAGTCTGTGTTACAGAGGTACTAACCATCATCAACAGGAGTAGGCCTGAGAATTATAGGATACTTCTTACCATTTCTGTAACACTTATGTGTCTTTCCAGGTCTGCAGAAAATGAAACTTTTTGCCAATGGTGGATAAAAACATAGGTATGGATCTATTATACTCTGAAATTTTAATCATGTCAGGTGAAGATGTAAAGAAAATTTAGCTGGTAAATTTTGCTTCTGTGTTTCAAGGCTGGATTAATTACTGAGAATACAGAAAGATGTGCATGACAGCTTACTATATCTGCTATGGTGGTAAGCACTGTGCTCATGGCATTGACCATGCTGTTGTCACTCAGCAACAGAAGCTAGCAATTCCTGACTTCTGGCTGTCTTTGGGCAAGACTTGGTATCATGAGGCCAAGGGTTGGAGCCTGTTGAGATATATGTAAAGCTATGAATGATAGTTGTTCAATCTGTCTGCAAAACAGTGATGTATGAATACCAGGGGTGGCCTAGCTGGCTTACCCCATCTGTTCCAGGGCAACTGAAAGTATACACACCTCCAGTCTCTCTATTGTAGACCTGCTGAGGTTTTCTATTAACAGGAGAACGTTTTTCTACATCAGTCTGTGACCATCACTAAACAGTTCTGCTATTTCTGTATCCATCAGTGATAGCAGACAGGGTAGAAGGCATGATGTCTGAGCTTCAGTTACTTGTTTGTAGCTATGGAAAGTTGCATAGAGGAGACATCCCTTGTAGCTGGCCTTGTAGAGGTCACAGAAACGAGTGGACTACATATTTCTCGTTGATGACCTTGCCTACTCCTCTCGATATCCCTGGTTCAGCTACAATCTGTAGGATCATGGTGGAGTGTGCATTTTGCTGGCCAGAGTCAAGATGTCAGCTGATAGTTATGGTACTTGCTACAGAACTGTAGTTCATCCCCAGGATTTTGATTTGTGTTGCCACCAACCTGGTGTTGGCTGAGGAATGAGAATGGTAGTTGTCAAAGATCACCTCTGTGACCTGCTGTTTCTGTGCTGTCTGACACAGCACTGGGACATTCCCTGCCAACATCCCTGGCATCACTTCTTCTATTTAAACCCGTAGACGACTGGCTAAGGGCTGTGCCACAGTTAATGCCTTAGAATGACATGTTTCAGCACATGAAGGATGCAATTACCTTAGCATACCTCAGATATTCAAGTCCTGATCCTTTCCTGAAATGCAGCACTCACAAGTATTTTTAAGGCTCGAGAAGATCTTTAGGTAAGAAAAATACTTTATTCTCTTCATTTGGAAAGCTGCAGCATAAGGATCAGGACTTTGACTGTTATCGCAGACTCACGGCAATGCCACAGACTGAGGGCTGCAGGAGGTGCTAGGACTTTAGTGCAGACCAAGTGATGGCACTGGACACAAACTTCTTAGAAACAGTTTCAAAGGTAACCAAAAAGGAACAGAAAGTCTAGCTACAGTTAACTAAAGTCACCATGGACTAGAGGATCAGAAATAGGGAAGTGAAAGAGAGAGGCAGTGGGCACTTATCTCTACATTTTTCAGTTGTATTCAGGCAGCACTGCTACAATGATATATATCTTGTGTAAGGCTGAAAAGCTATCTCCATGAAGTTAAAGAGGCTTGTTTTGTCTGAAATCCTGCAGAGATGGAAAATGATGGCTGCCTCTCCTGCTGCTGAGAAAAGCTTGCAAACTCCGATAACTGATCTTGCAGCACTCACTTCAGTGCCAGTGTCTTACTCATGTGTCCTGTGTTGGCAGTCACAGACAATTATTTGAGCTGGAAAGCTAGGACAGCACGCATGAGGTGTCTGTTTTTGTGGTTAGAACCTGGGTTTTGGCTTATTGCAATGTTAAATTATGTGTATTAGTAATCTTTTGAATCTGCTAAACTGAAAACTTAACCAGCTATGATCTGAGAGTGAAAGACCATGTGCCGTCAAGGTTCCACTGTGGTTCTGCATGGAGCAGTCAAAACAGGGAGCTTGTGAAGTGTTGCTAGACTGGTTGCAGTGTTGGGACGGAAGTTACAACTATTTATGGATCATCACTAGTTTTAAGGAGCTACTATGACTAAAAGACAACTTTAAATAAGAGTGATAAACACACTCACAACCCTGTAAATATGTCCCCTTTCCTGTTTCTGCCTGGACAGATTGCTCTGACTCATCTAGATTGTAATGAATGCTCTTGCCTGACTTTGTATCTGAGTTGCACTTGATCTCTCTGGAGACATATAGGTCCTAGATATCAGACCTGTGGCCCTCCATACCCTGGGCATCTACCCTATTCCTGTCTGAATGTGATATCTGTCCCTGGATATCTGCCATGCCAGCCTGCTTCCTACAAGTGCCTCTAAATGGTGAGGATTATTGATTATGGATTATGCATGACCAGGCTCCAAATCCTTTAAGACGTGGCATTGTTTTGGCTTACTATCTTGCATATGACCTTCAGTGCCTGTGGTTTGGTCCAATAATGGCCTGGGATCCTAATGGTCCACACAGAATATATGCACATAAATGGCCCATGTAGTCATGTTGCCCTGATCAAAATCCTTGATCCAAAGGAAAAAGGTTCCCCTGGGATCACTGTCACAGTGAGACAGATCAGACTTCATACACTACAGCTGTGGCCTTATAGTGGTCACAGACATGAAGGCATAAATGTGGCCATAAATAGGTTAAAGGCTAGAATAGTACTGTAGAGGTGGTTGGTGTCTGTTTTGCAGGAGAGTTGCACTCTGTAGGTAGTTGAAGGTGGTAGCAGCAGTATCTAGTGAAAAACAGCATTTCTCTCTCCACATGAAATAGTAGGAAAGGGGCCTTGAACGTACTTATGAAGGAAGTGGGACATCCAGAAACATAATTTCCAAATCTTTCATGACTGGAGAAGGGGAAGGAAAGCCTCCAGCTGGGTGCAAAGGCAATTCAGGGCACAGTGAAGTACACAGATGATCACAAGTTTTTCCAAAAGAAATGGGTGTTCTGACTTCATCTGAGATTTAGACTTCAGTCTGAGCTGCCAGAGCCAATGTTTGGTCTGTGTTATGGATCAGTGACCACTTTTTGGTGATTTTACTCAGGTTTCTATCATTTTATGAATCAGAGAGTATGATGTTATCTATGTATGCACATTGCCCTCACACAAATCTTTTTGGCAGCCCAGGAGCTTGTCCGTCTAGGCAGAGGTAACTGTTGTGATGTCAAAAAGGCACAGCTTTATTAGGTTCTGTTAAAATGGGAAGGGATTTTATTTCAGCCTATTGAGACTGAAGAAAAAAAGCAAAACTCATGTCTTCCTCAAACACAGCACACCATGTACTTCTTATTAAGGACAATACGTGTGCTGAGTGTCACATTTCAAACTTCAGCTGTTTTTGCTGTTGCCCTATTCAAAAACAAGTATGGTTAGAATTTCATTACAATGGGAAAAGTGTATGTGTATATTTGTTTCCCACTGTTCCATAGCACAAAAGCTGTTGGGAATTTGCTCCCATTTTAGCAAGATGTACTGGTGTTGTGTTTTGTTTTGTTTTTAGCCTAAAGCATTAAAAAAAAAAAAAAAAATCAGCTTCTAAAGTGGATAAATGTGTGAAACCAAGAGGCTAAGGAAGAAATTATTTTCCAACTTTAACTGGTATCAGTGTTATTTCTATAATAGTTGGCTGAATTCTTCAGCTAAGGATCTCAAAGTATATAAAACTAAAGATATAATTAGCATACGTATTTCTGAAGGTTCAACTGAGATCAGGCTGCTACATGGTGTAGTATGTTTCTTCTGTAGGTAGCTTTGTAGCTTCTCTGTTTCACTGCAGGATTTTTTTTTTGTGGCTGGTTGTGAGGGCTTTTAGGGCTCTCTTACATTATTCCAACCACATTATGTAGAGTGAAAGGGTTAGTGTACATGTCTAATTTGACAAGATAGATGAAGTGAAGGAACCAGTCTTTATTGCTGAGATAGGGAAATGAGGTGAAGGAGACATATACCAAAGATCAGATAGATTAAAGCTAAGAACTGAGGCCATGTCTTACAATTCCCTTAATGATAAGAGAAAGTATTTTTGTTTGGTTATGGCAAAGTAACACAGGTAGTGTGCCATGCTGGGGTGATATCTGTTAAGGTCTTTTGGAATTCCCCTCTCTCCTCCCCTGCCTATTCACAGTAACATGTATTTTCACTAACAATGATTCTGCAGTGCTTTAGTACTATATGTACAGGAAGCTGAATGAGTGTCTGGGGACCTTTTAACTGGATCTATAAAAAGTCTGTGTCAATAAAATCCTGTCAGATCTATCCTTCAGTACTGTGATTACAGAAGAGGAAAAAGAAAGGCATTGCTCAGTGTGACTGCAATATTCCAGCATGTAATCTTCTCCCATGTGGTCGTGTTTCCTCAGATAAGAAAAATTGCTGCTCTGGTGTCAGTGGGGATGGGGTCACTGAATGGGAACAGGAGCGTTTTCATATTTTTTCACAATGGACAGTTGTGTGTTTTCCTGACTGGATAAACTATGTCCATGGTTACTGAGCAAAGTTTATTTCTGTAGGAAATAGGTAACCATGTTTGTGCAGTGGGGGTATCAGAACACAGAGCATTTGAAAGGAAGGGTCTAGAGGTCATCTGCAGAGGGGATATGATGAGGAAATGCAATGAGATATATCGTGTGGATTCTGGCATATACTTCATGGGATGCTTCCTTTCAAGTGCTGGTGAGCAAGATAGGTGAATAGAAGCTCTTTGATAACACAGCAGGAGGGCAAATTCATTTGAGGTCCAGCTCTTCACCTTGTACAAAATAGGTGCAACTGATTTATGCCCACAGAGGATTTGGCTTGAAGCTTTAATTGCTTTCTTGGCTAAATTCTGTTTTCCTTATGTGTGCTCAGATTATCAAAAGTGTTATATGCTATATTTCACCAAAACCTGTTGCTTCTGCCACCCTATTTGTTCATTATGTTCTCTTGAAGTACTGTTGCAGAGTAACTTTGTTTCATAGCTCCAGTAAAAAAACGTGTCCAGAACTACAAATGGCTTTGTGAATGCCATCAGCATTCCTAAATTGGCCTTTCTTGTTAAGTGACCAGTGGAGTGCTGAGAGGCTATAACTGTGGAGTTAATCTTACCAGATAATTTAAGCCATTGCTACACTGCCTGTATCCTGTGTTTCCACATTCATCCTCAGGTTTCCACATTGCTTCAGGTATAGTGTGTGCTGTGACCTTTCGTAACGTTATTGCCTAGAGCACCAGTTAAACTGTGACTGCAGCTCATGTAGGTACGAGCATAGAGCTGGGTGCTGTGGAGAGTGAGAAGTGTTTCTCAGAGCAGACTAAAGACCCTGCCCAAAAACTGGGATGGAAACTCAAGTAGTTGGTTTCTGCTGAGTGCTATGCAGTTATCCTGCCTAAGTTCGGGTTCTAAGGCACTTTCAGATTAACATTTACTTGAACTTGATTTACTCTTGAATACTGTGTAGTTCTTACAAGGAGAAAGTGATGGTACCTTCCCCAAAAGGTTGACAATTTAAAAGAACAATGGCAAAAAAATAGTGGACAGCAAAAGGGGTATTTTTTAGTCACTTTTTAAGGTAACAATCCAATGCATAGAAAGACTGAATGATTTACACAGGATCCTGTTAAAAATATGCAAAATGTGGAGTTAAACTGAAATTTCAGGCTGGCACCTTAGTGGCAGAATGTAAACTACTTTTGTTTCATGAATGCTTTGTGCTTCTCGTGTGCATGAGTGTATCCATATTTTGGCTATACTTGAATCATAGTCAACTATTCATGGTAGAAAAAATGGCTGTAGCAAATTCATATGTGACTGTATCCCTGACTGCTTGTTACCATATTTCTGAACCAGCTGGTGGAATGGGATGCAAGAAAGTGCCCTGTCTGCCTCTGTGCAGAAGCCATCTGTGTCTGGTTTAGCAGAGAGCTGGTTGCCTAAGGATGGCTGGCTGACACTGTAGTAGAGCAAGTCAAAAAGCATTCACTGAGACCATTTCCATTATAATATATACTATGATCTTGTGCAATAGGCTACAAAAAATTATACTCATTAGTAAACTAATCATTACATTCCTCATATCCTCCAAAGGATCTCCAAGCTTTTAGATCTTTGAAGTCTCTCTAGCAGTGGTTAGAAAGGTGTGAAATTGTGCATTACACTAGACTCATAGTGAAAGATCATTTTTGTATGGGTAACGTACCTGCCTGAACTGTAGCAGACTTTTCGTGTTAACCTTTTCTCTCATCGGGTGCATATTCTTGGTAGTGGGAAGCTGTAATGCAATCTGCTACTCGACAGTTTGTGTTGTACAATCAATTCACTACTCTCACAGCCATAATAATGCCTCATGGTTGCAGCATGTTTTCATGCAGCACAAGAAGGTCATTGGTCCTCACAGCATGCCTGAGGTGCTGCTGGAGGCTGCAATGAAAGAAAGTGAAATTAGGAATTAATGTTTTGGTTCATGCAGTCCATTTGAGGGAATCAGACAGATTGGAGCTTCCACTCTTAGGGGCAATGTCAGCTGAAGCTCTGTGGGATGAAGGTAGGAGGATTATGATGATTTATATTACAGATCATGTATTTCCTACAAATAAATAATGGGTATTCAGCCTGGGGAAGATGCAGGTTCAAGGGTGGGCCAACAGCAGCCCCCCAATGCCTGTGGGAAGGTTATGGAGAAGGTGGTGCCAGGCACTGGCAGCAGTGCATTGTGGGAAAGTGAGACCCAACAGACATTGATTGAAACAAGAAAGGAGCAAAGTATACACAGGGAGGAATCTTTTCTCCATGAGCGCAGTCAGGCTGTGGAGCAACTGCCAAGAGGGGTCTCTGTCCTTGGAGGTTTTCAAAATCCAGTTGTTCACAGCCCTGAGTGTTCTGGTCTGACCTCAGGGATGAGCCTGCTTTCAGCAGGGGGTTGGGCTAGAGACATTTTGAGCTCCCTTCCAACCCAAAGTATCCTCTGATTCCATGACAACTTACACCACAGAACTTTACCATGTAATTTCTTGAGGAGGATGATACATTTTGTTTTAGTGGAATCATACATCTCTTAGAATTCTTTAATCAAAGCTGAAATATTTTCTATCCTGTTATGACTATTTTGTTAATTATGCTTGTGGTTTAAAAAACAGATGACAGCTTAGCTCAAATCTCTCCATTCCAAAACCCATAGTAAAACCAAAAACCCCCTACTTCCTCTCTGCTTTTCTCTCTTCCTCCTTCCTCTCCAGAAAAAGTCCTCAAATAAAATTTAAAAATCCCCTGATTGTTAAGTAAAATATCAATGTAGAGGTCAATATTTATTGGTTCCATTTCAATGTTTTTAGTTTGTGTCATTAATTTAAGGGCAATGGCTTTTGTTCTTATTCTAAGAAGATTCTGCTAAGCCATTGGGGCACATCTTGTAGAATAAGGGTAAATTATGGGCCACATGGGTCACATTATTTTTCAGAGATGCATTAGATTGGCAGCTGGAAGTTCCCATCATCTCATTTGAGGGGTTAATACTTAAGAATAACCATTTTTTTGTTGTGTCTGCAAAAGTTGAAAGAGGTAGTATTTTGTATTCTTAGAAACGCTATATTATATTGCAGAAATGAAGTTGCAGAAACTCCAAGAGAAAAATAAATAGCCTGACATTGTTCCAAGATACCTATTAGGAATCCTCTGAGTTAAATCAATGCTAGAAATTAGAGCATGCTTTTTGTTTGGATCTTGAAATGATCTGATGCACATGGCTCAGTTTTTATTTACCATGCACAAGTTGGGTACAAGTCATGAGTGAGAGGATAAGATTTTGAAATCTTTGGTTTGTTCGTGGCATTTTACTGGAATAAGAACATGTTAGGAATCACATTCACATGGTATTTGAAAAAAGAGTAGGGTTATATCATGCCATCGACTCTGCCAGCTTTATTTACCTAACTCTTCGGCTAATACCATTGATATCTCAATAGGACTATTGATTTCATGAAGGAGGATTTAGGCAATTAATAGTGGCAGAAGTGATTTAAATGTAACTTGTTTGTCCCTACACCATGAAGAAAATTCCTCTTTAACAAAGGCTCATCTGCTGCCTCTTCTTCTCACTCTCAATGTTGTTGTACTCCAACTGTAGTAAGGTACTTACCAGTGAAACACAAACACTAGTAAAGAATAGATTAATCTCATATATCTTAGGTGTCTAAAAGTTGAACCTATCCGAAGCAGTTTGCAGAAATGGTCATATTTTTAACTATTAGTCTTTCTAGGTGGAGCTGAAGTAAATTAAGATGGTATTCTAGTATTCAAAAATAGCTTGTGAGTCATTACAGTATGTTATGTATTCTAAGAAACTTACATTCTCCCAGATATGAAAAATAATATTTTTATTGTCTAAATGGTAATCATCTGTTGCAATTTGTATTTTATATAGAAGATTCCTCCCTGTTCAACAGCTTTCTAAGCAGTCATTTACTGTGCCACAAAGTGGGATGCAATCCAGCAACATGAACAACATAAAATAATGACAGTGGACACAAACCTATCAGTAGCACACCTTTAGCTCAAATATTTACTGTATGTAATGCCTTTAGTCCTGCCGTGCACAAAGACCCTTTTGTCCAGAAAGCCAATAGAAATAATGGAGAATCAGTTTATATTTTCTCCAGAAGGCATTAAGATTAGCCAGAGCAGAAAAATACTGAAGTGTCAGTCCTGACTATGCAAACATTAATTCAGAACAAAGATTTTGCTTTTATAGCTGTAATTTTTTTAATAAGTGCACTGTTTCTCAGAAATAAGAGAAGATCCCAGACCCAGTTACAGTTCTAAACACACTTCCACACCAGTTTCTCCAGTCTCTTGGCCGTATATTTAAGGTGAACCTGTTAGCCAGGGATTATTGAGCCCAGGAAAGACAAAGTGATGGTAAGGGTGGTAGACCTACTTGGTCAGAATTGCAGCTGTAGAATTAATACACTTTATGTGTTCTCTGTTCTAAGATATTAAAAGGTTTAGTTATGATGTGAATTAGTCATAAAATGAGTTAGAAAGGGTTTATTATAAAATCTTGCAGTGCTGACTATGGTGATTGTGCTGCTTCAGCAATATTAGCATTGAGGAAAGTGTTTTTTTTCACCAGATCTCTATTCTCAGTGAGAAATATATGGACCTTGCTCATGGTCAAGTGGCTGAGAGACACACATAACTTGCCCTCCATGAAGTAGATTAGTTTTACTAAGTTACTTTCTTTAACATCTCTCCAGCCAACTTTCTGCTTGGAACAAGACAAGGTCCCCTCTTCTGTAGCCCACCCGTACCTGATAGATGAGGCAATCCCAGGGTTCCTCATCACTGCATTGCTTGTATTTGACTTATTTGCAGAACTTCAGTCCCCTGCTTTATATTGCCAGTAGGTCCAGCTTTCAGCAGACCGTGCTGGCTCTTCAGATGTTTTAAATGGAACAATGCATTATTTATATGCCTTAATATGAATTCATGGCCCTTCCGCAAAGGAAATTACTTCTACCTACTTCTAAGACTTCTCCCATTCAAGAAAATTAAATGAAGCACTCAGAGATGTTTTTAATTGCGTACGACTCAGTTGAGAAACTTCTAAGAATGAGTTTCTTTTTGTAATGTAACTTGAGAGCTCATTCATTGAATGTAATTATGCTGTATGATGGATTGGGAAGTATAAGTGGAGAGCTAAATAAGATGGAGATGACAAAATAATGGTAATAAAAATAATAGTGCTTGGGTTATGTGATACTTCCTGACAGTGTACATCACCACACTGTCACTGTCTCTGAATACTAATGTGGCCTTGTGGCTTCTTCCTGTAGCATATATTTAGCAAACGGCATGCATTGTCTCTCTTCTGGAGTTCAGTGTAGAAATGGCTTGGCTGCATGCTTTGGAGATCTTTGGAGAGGTGGGAGTGAGAAGGCATTTGGTCCTCTCTGTGGGGTGACTGCAGACCTGCATCCTTGGGGTCACTGTGCTGCCCCTCTTATCTATGTGACCACAGGTAGGGAGACCAGCCATGCCTCTGCTCCTTCCCTGCCTGGGGGCTCAGCTGGAGTCTGAGATGAAACCTCCAAAGAGTCTTAAAGGCCACTGGGCGCAGGCCCACATGTGTAACGCCACGGTGACCCAGATAAGGCACTGAAGTTGTTTACCAGTAACGAAACCTCCACGACTCTTTCAATAGCAGTGTTAGAAAAGGGTTGTATAGATTCTTTAACACAAAGCAAACACGTTTTATCAGTCACATGAATGAACGTGTTTGCCTGTCTAAATTGCTGCACGGTACTAGGGCTGTTCCTGTTAATCTGTAACTAGGAGGCTGGCTGGAGGAGAATCACTTTGCCACCGCGGTTAAGGGTTGCACTAGGGCCTGCAGAGCAGGAGAATAGCCCACACATTCATAGAAAGTAACTGGTGGAGGTGGCTGAGGTACAGCTTGAAAGAGAGAACAGGAGCACTTCTGAACATGAGATGTGGGGAGAAAAGACTTGTTGCTGAACATTTTCTTTTCCGAGTACTAACTTTCGCTGTAATTTAAGAAACCAGACTACATGTGCTTTCCAGACTCCCTGGTTTTGTCTAGTGAGACTAATCCAGCCTTTCCCACTCTTCTGTTTCTCTTTTCCCACCCCATTCCAGATGTGCAGGCCTGCATAAACCAGCAGGATTCCAATTATAATGATACTTTCCCATTCACTATTCATCCAGTTTTTTCTTGATGTGAAAATGAAATGTGACCCAAAATAACCCAGCTGGGGTGAGGGGGGAAGCATGGACACACTCTATCATTACGTACATACGATTTATTTTTCCAGAGTGTTTTTTTAATTTTATCTTTTTTTTTTTCCAAGTACTGAAACAAATCAAAACCCCACAAACAACAAGAACAAAAAATTGGATGTATGCAGGAGTGTCCTATTCAAACCAATGGCATCTGAGGACAGGAATTATCTCCTAGCTGGAACAAATGAACAAGACCCTGATACATAATGATTACTGACTAATAAAAACAATATCAAGACCCATAGTGATGAGACTCAGAAAAATGACTTCTGCAAACAATACCAGCATTCTTGCTAGGAGGATTCAGATGAATAGTAAGAAATATAAAGAGCAAAACCTCTGACACACAGTCTTGGAGCAAAATTTTATTTTACTTCAATATCAACTTTTCCAGAATTACAGAAATATGGAATAGTATAGAATAACCAAAAAGTAAATATTATAGTATTTACCCCACTATTAATACTGCCTAGGGGACTTTAATTCTGTTCTGTTTTTCACTTCAGGTAAGTTGTGAGAGCAAAAAGAATGCATTGCTTTTTGTTGCACAGTTTGTACATCAGAAATGGGATGTGTGGCATCTTAGAGGCTAAACAAACAAAATCCAGAGGCAAGCTGAAGTATAAGTCAGGAGTGTAAGTTTCAGTTCCTGTGCACTTTACAGAAAAAAAGAGGAGTTTTTAAAGAGTGAGCCAAGGTTTTATGAGTTTGGGAGGAGACTGAATAAAGGTATGAGGGTTTTGAAAGAAAGGCCAGAAAAGACCCAAGAGAAGAAAGAGCCTGATATAGCCAGTGATCATGTATTGCCAGAATAATCATAGAATCCTAGAATGGTTTAGATTGGAAGGGACCTTAAAGATCATCTAGTTCCAGCCCCTATACCATGGGCAGGGACACCCAACTGAACAGTCATTTAACATCAATTTGAATAAAGCATGGCTGGCTTTCTTTTGCTTTTATCTGAAAAGCTCTCAACAGTGCTTTCCTACAGCAGCCTTTTGGGTTTTCCTGGAGACAAAATCTGTATAAAATTTGTTATAAAAAGTCAATGGGAAAGTTGATTTGATTTTTGTTGCTAAACAATCCAAGTTTAGAGGAGTTTTGTTAACTCAGTTACTGTTCTGATGATTAAACTCACCAGTAACAATGTGCTGAACCGTTCTGAAGAAACTGTTTTCAAAATCAGCTGTTTCCAATGACTTTGGCTCTCAGGTGCTGATAGCACCTATCCTGTGCCAGAGCCAATTGCTAGTCCTAAGGCCAATGAAAAGGTTTCAGGAGATCCAGAGGAACATGCAGTGACCTGATGTAAAGCCCCATGGATCCAACCAACCTCTCAAAGCAAGGTGCTCCGGACAAAGTTCTCAACCTGATTACCCCTTTTCTGCACCTCAGGAGGTCCTGGGCCTTAGAGAACAAGATTAAAGCTCTGTTCAACAAAACTGTCAGATATCCATTAAATTAAAAAATTTGTTGGCCTTAACTGTTTTAGACACTTTAGTCTCATTCCTCTTTCCATCCCCATAAGCTGTTGAGGTTTTTAATGACTGTAGCTGGTCTCACTAAGCAACATACAGTAACTCTGAAAAATTGAGTCTCTAATTACTATATCCTTCCAGGAACATACAGGGTGTAACTGTGACAGTGGTGGAAGGTGAGGATGCTTCTTCCTTTGTTTTTTTTCTCTCTTGACATTTACTTAGTCACATACTTATTTCTTTCAAATATTATATTTTATGTATTTGGAGTAGAAGGCAGTTTAATATTGTGATACGGGAGAACCACGTAGTTGGCTCTCCAACTTCACAGATCTGTTCACAAGTTACCAAATGTTTTAATAGGAGTGCCATGCTTTGTCATAATTCCAAATACAGAACTGTAAGTTATAAATAACTTTATCTTTTTAAAGTTTTATTGTATAATTAAATTTTTTCCTCCTTTGTGACTGCAGCCTCTCCTAATACGTAGCATTTTCATGCGCTGTCTGACAGTGCCAGCCCTGGCGTTCTTCCTTTCACAACAGTGCTGAGCTACCTTGTGGAATGAAAATAGTATATGACATTTCTTTCATTCATCCCACTGAAAACTTTCGTCCAAAATTAAATGATGAAAGTTCTTCCATGCTGGTTTCAAACTGGTGAAACTCTACTGAGTTCACGAGTGTTTGGTGGCTGACAATTGGTGGAATAGGAGAAGAATCAGACTCACAAATTCTGCCTTAGAAGCCTGGTTAAAGAAAAAAGTCACATGTAAAAAGGCTGAGCACTTGCCTGTGCACTTGACAAGATTTTAAACAATTAAGTAACCAGTAATGGCTTCTGATCCCATGGAAACGGCTGTAGAAAAAAAAAAAAAGGCCTTCCTCCATTGAAAAGTGATTAGTTTAAAGCATTCTGTCCCATTTTTGGCAGTTTGATGGCAGTTTCCATGGGGATAGAAGTAGAGGATTGCTGAAGTGTTATCATAACTCCTGCAAATGACACAGATGGAGGTTAAAAGATGTAAATTATATTTCAACAGCACCTATAAATGTATTAATTTTGAGAGATGGAGAAGGGAAAGACAACAAAATATTTTTCCTCTTTCTCCATCTGCAGTACATCTCTGATGAATAGCACAACTAGTGAGGATAAAATAAATTAATCTTTTTGGCCTCTTGTTCATCATTCTGCAATGTAGTAACATTTACTGCTTTGATGATCAGGGGTGTCAAATTTCTTCAAAAGTAGATACTGTTATGCCCATTTTATAAATTGGACAGCTGAGTCAGAAAAAAGGTTAAGTGACCAAAAGACTAGGGATTGGGAATGTTGCTGGAAAACAGCCTGTCTGTTTCTAAAGCCCTGACTAGGAGACTGTACAGCTCAAATAATGACATTTTTCTCAGGATCCTTATCTCAGGGCCTGCCCAGTGTCCCTGTACAGCACTTGGGGATCCCCTCACCCTGCCCATGGCTCAGGACCTCATGTCAGCCCCCTGGGGACATCAGTCCCTGCTCAAGTAATGCTGCAGCAGGGCTGGCCTCCAGCTCCCCACAGCCATGCCCTGCCTGGCTGTGGGCCCCACTGTGCTGGACCCACTCACAGGCCCACAGCCCTGCCTGGCCTCAGCTTGTACTGTTCCCTGCCAGGTGCCTTATGACTGGGGCTGCTTCAGTGCCCCTGGCTACCCACTCCTGGCAGGGGTGGTGAGACAGGCCCTAGCTACCAGACCCTGCCTGGGGGCTCCTCCTAGGGAGGTGCTGGCCCTGACTGTACCCTGGCACTGGGCTATGGACAGGATAGAAAAGGCCCTGGAAGGGCAGGGCTAGGCAGGGCTGTAGGTGCCCGCAGGACCTGGCCTTCTGTTGACAACCAGTGGCAAGTGTTAGAGCTTTCTTGAGAGTTGATTTTTGAAGCTTTTCAGTTCTGGCAGTTCTGAAACAGAAAGCGAAATTTTGTAGCTTCTGAAAATGATCTCAGATGGAGTGCTGCACCACCATGGCTAACATCTCGCCCGCCTGTGACGTGGAGAAATGATGGCACTTGAACCCAGTGCTCTCTCTGTTTCAGCTAACAGTTGGGCCTGAAACCCAAAGGTTTTGCATTACCTGTGCTTTGATAACTTTTGCACTCAGTCAAACAGATACCTAAAGGGATTTTTTTTCGAGAGGGGGGAAGATACTACATGAATCTCACAGACCCAAGCTGTGAAAATCTTTTCTTGACACCCTTCTTTTTCTAGTTTGCAACACTGAGGACATAGTTTGTGACTGTGAATTGTGGAGTATCTGTATGGAGATTAAAATCTCTTCAATAGATTCATGACGTGAAAAAAAAATTTACTGGGTGGATTGCTCATGGAAAATCTAATTTTAAACAGCATTGCTTAGCGGTGATTAGTTGGAGAGCTGCAAGGCATCATTCCTCTGGTCTGATGTGATGAACATTGAGGTGCTACTATGTATGCTGTACTAGCTTGTGATTTCCTATGAAGGACATAAGATGCACTGAAAAAATACATATACTGGCCTTCATTTAATGTTGTCTCAGTACTGCATTATGCAGATAGAGTTTTTTTTGCCTATGCGTATTTTTGACAAATACACAATACAATGATTATTAGTTCCAGTTTCTTTTAGAAAAATATATTTGTCAATTTTAATACATTTCAGTTTATCTTTACTCTTTTAAGTTGGGGTGTGGAATCCTTTACAGTTACAGCTGAATTTCATTTTAATTTCAAGCTGACTCCTAACCTAATCAACATTCAGTGCATTTCTATGGCCTGCCTAAATCTATTTAAATGAGGAAAATATTCTTTCCACTGTCCTATTTGTATAGGAAAAGATATTCATTTCACAAGTGGTAAGAAACTGAGAGAACAAAGGTTTAAAGGTGAACACTACATAATTACTTAGTGCATGTCTCTTGATGTGAGTGATTCATGTCTATTCATTTTCAAACCTCCATCTGTAGTTTTATGACTTGATGAAGAGTTGGCTTTGTTAGAGAGAATTGCTGAATCAGAATGTGGAAGTGTCATTTGCTAAAGTTCAAATCTGAGTTTTAAATTTTCTTATTTTTTAATGGGTATTTAAATAATAGCAGACATTTTTATTAAATAATTTATGTAAAATGTTTAGCATTGATTGGCAATAAGTGGCACAAACTACGACTAAAGAAATGTCTGATCTCACAAAGAAATCCAGGAATTTCAGAGGATCTGTAAAGAAGATAATTACAGGTTGAAGGGCAGGGTCTGTATTACGGGAAAAAGCGTGGAGTTCAACTGTGTTTGGAAGAGCTACAGAAAGGAAATAAAGTTGTTGGTATTTGAAAGGCTGAGCATGTCTAAAATCAAACCAAGGAAGGGGATCACCTATCTCTTCTTCAAGAATTAGCCTTCATTTATTTAATTCTAAGTGTGAGGACAAGAAAACATCCAGTTCAGACTGCATGATAGAGATCTTTCACATGTTTTAAAAACCACTAAACTCTCTGTCATCTCCAGCTCTCATCATGTAGAACTTAAAAACTGCAATTGTGTATCCTTAAAAGTAATTTCTATGAGCTGGGAAATATTCTAATATTCTTGCAGTAACTATGGGGATGCGCTTTAACATTTATACATGTTCAAGGTAAAATGCACATTATACTTAAATCATTTTGACAAATTTTTGTCACACACTGTTCAGAGTTGAAGGATGATATTGCACCTTGGAGGCTATTTAACTGAAAGCAAATATTTATGCTCATTTTCAGTTAATTTGTAGGCAGAGTGGAATTGCTAATGGTAACACCACTATCTATAAATGGTGCTATGTTGTCAAAGTTGAAATAAGTGGAATTTTAGTTTATGCTGTGTTTTCAAATATTTTTTATTTATGTTTGCTGTTGACTGAAAAAGACCAAATTGAAGATTAATTATGAACCTTTCATATGTATATTAACAAACAGCTTTCAAAAACTACACTGAGATTGTCGTGATTGGACATCTCAGTCACAAAAGAAAGTTAAGTTCTGTTAAACGAAGTTTTTAGTTGTTTACATTGCTGAAAGAAGAGCTAATACGATGCTCAGAATAGTAAACTTTCTTCTAATTGGATATATATACACAAAATCTGACGAAAGATAGAAAATTGTATTCATTTACTGTTGCAATCAACTGGTTTGTATGAATGACGTAAGACTAAACTGTGGTACATTTTTATTGCTTTTGTAGCACTTTGCTTTCACATAATTTAATATATTTGAAAGTAGAACAATTTTGTTCTTAAAGCCTATACTGATTTTTTTGTTTTTGCTTTGTGTTCTGATACTCGTACTTGAGAGTCCACTGTGAACAACTGAGAAAATTCTGCATAAACTGCAGCAGTACTGCAAATATTTGTCTTTATTGAGCCATGTGAAATGATCTTCCAACTCACGCTGGAAAGAACAAGATGCCTTTTTAGGGATTGGATGTCGGTGGGATGTAATCGTTAGAGTCACTAACATGTCTGTGATCTGTGAAAGGAATGCAATAAGCTAAAAATTCCCAATTAGAGCCATCCTTTGGTCCTTGTTACTTTTCTCTGTAGTTTCAGTGCATTGAGCCTTTAGGATCTAGACATTATGCAGAATCTTTCCCACAGAAAGTATGCAGGATAAGTCTTCAAATACTAAATAATTAACTATACAGGAAAATCCTGGCTGAACTAATTTTAAGGCAAACTAGAACTATTCTAGAAATGTATTTGATGCTTCTTTTCCTTTGTATTTCAGTGACATTTCTAAAATGAGTTCATAAATTAATTTAGAATATTTAGAATGTAAGGTACTGCAAAAGTCTAAGCTATCCTTTTGAAGAACAAGTACACTTGAATAAATTTCAGACAACATTTCTTTGAAGGTGGGGAGTGGGGGGGGAAGAAACATTTCCAGAAGTTTTCTTTCTCCTTATATGTTATTTCTGTATCTGTATGTACAAAAATAGAAGTCTGGGGTAACTGTAAAGAGTAAAATTTGAATGATGAAACTATATAATCAGCTTTTATTTCAGATGTGCAAGTAACTGTATGAATGCAGATAATTTTTTTAAAATATTTTTTCTTTTTAAATTTTTTTTTTAATAAGTTCCTGTAGTGAAATTCCGCATGGAAAAGAAGGTTACTTGGTTGGTGGTTTTTTTTTTTTGTGTGTGGTTTTTTTTTTTTTTTTAATAAGGTATAGTATAGTCATTCTGTCTGATTTTGTTTCAGACACTTTCTGACTTTTGAAAGACCAGCTGACTTTGTTTTCCCACTGTAACAACTCTGTTTCTTGTCCTCTGGTCTTCAGTCTATGACTATCTTCTTTCCAAATGAAAAATAATTTTTTTCTTGAATTCTTAGGTTTACATGTAAGACAGGCTCCACAGACAGGTCTCAAGAATGGAAGCTGCTTGCAGATCTCCTGAGTTCTTTTAATGTAAGATTTATTTGCAAATAGAAAGTTGTTTCTCAGTATCATAATAATTAGGATAAGCTGAAAGTTACAATGTATAAAAATGTATAAAGTAAATAATCTATGTATGCATATGTATGTATGTAGTCTGAATATATATTAATTTCTTCTTCCAAAAATATCAGAAGGATCTTGGGTTCTGAGACTTGCTTATTAAGGGCAATGAGAAGCACAATGAAAAACTTCATCAGTGACTTTATATAATGAATCCTAACACTTGGTACAACCAATCACTTCTGGAAACAATGTATGAATAGCTGAGTGTGACTCTCACTGCAGTAAACTGTGTGTGCAGAGATTTCTAAATATAGCTGTAGTAATTTAGAGTCAGTTACTGCCAGTCAAATAAATATAGATATTAAAAATATCTGAATATTTTTGATGCTGAAAAATAAGAGCAGTTACTGAGTTTTTAGCAGCTATATGATGCACTTTTAAGAAACTGTGTGACTGTTTATCCTTGCTTTAGTAGTCTGTGGTACAAATTGATGTGACTGTTCTATGATATCTTCATCTCTATATTTAATATACACACACATGCACACAACAAATTTTTCTGGTCTAAAAAAGAAAGGCCTGCAGTGGAAAGTGCTATCTATTGCCACATCCAAAGCTAGAAGCGCATTTTGAGCAGCTGACATTTGCCTTCACACGTAGGAAATTCCTTCTTCGCTGTACAAAGCAATAAAGAGATCTCATGTGCATTAACATATATTTTATCCCTTTTATGTTTCACTTGTTTGTTTTAGTGTCACAAGAAGCAGTCTGAGTTGGACCTGTGACTGTATTTTATGAATAGTGTGATTTTTTTGGCTGAAAATTTGGTAATTACGATGAAGTTTGATCATAATATAACCCCAGTCTTCTCATAAAAACTATACAGACATATTAAGAGGAGAATGGAGAAGAAAGACACAGAAGGCAGAGCAATATATAACCGCTTTTCACTCCTGATTATTTTCTCCTTACATCTTAAACTTCGGCTGTGAGCAATGTACTCTTCTGTCAGCTCAGACTGACATATGGGATGGGCTAAAAGTCAGGAGAAAGGTTATTCTACAAGCTGTGAAACAGTTTGGCTGTTGCTGGGAAAAAAGAAAAAAAAAAGTGTTAGCATATTTAGAAGAAGCTTTCATCCTAGGGAAACGCCCTAGTGTGATTTTGATATAGTATAGATTAATTTCCCTTACATCTGTTTCAATACTTTCTGTGACATGTCTATTAGTTATAAAATCTATTTGTTGCACTAGCAGTTTTCAACCTCTCATGCCCACCATAGCCCATCTGCTCCACCCACAAAACCAGTGTCCAGAATAATGAATTGACTGTGTTACTGTTTCTTCCCCAGCAGCCAGATGTTACCTGAAATAAAAATGTTTGGTAGTGAGCGGTCTTTTTAACCAGAGAGGCTGCAGTCCTTCAGAGGGAATAAGCCAAACTGCCCAGTCTCCCCATGGAGAAGATGCAGCCATTGACTTCAGATTGGAAGTATTCATTTGGTTAAACCACTATAGCTGGAAGAAACATACTCAAATAACTGGAGTCACATTAAAATAAAAACAAACGACCAACCAAATCCAAACAAACAAAAAAAAGGGGTTTAAATTGGACCAAACCCAAGCAGTTTACCATGAATGTTGTGTTCCATTCTGGTCCATATATTAACAGGAAGTGTAGTCAACCTCAAAGGGAACCCTTACAGAAATAACACAGGTATTACAAGTATCACGATGGAGTAAAAGAGAAAGACCAGCTGAGACACAATGCAGAAAAAAACTATTTTTAAAGGCTAAAAATTCCAATCAGAAAGAAACATTACTCTGTGTAGCATTTGAAAGCTGTAAGGAGTATGGACTTTTCTGTGCCCTTCTCAGCTAAGCAATTTTTCAGCGCAATCTGGTGTTCTCCTGTGGTTCTTTGGATTTTTTCTTACTAAACCTGGCATTATCAACAATTATGTGATCCTCTCTCCAGAAAGGCATGTCAAGCTTCTAAAATCAAGTATGTTCAGTTCCCTCAGAATGGAAATAAGAAAGTCTCATGTAAGCATAAGAGTGAAAAACAGAGGAGCTCTGTTTACAGAGCTGTGAGTGTGTGTGTACAATGCAGCAGAAAAACATACTGAAAGGAGCCAAGCCTTAAGGCAGGGAATGAGGTAGAAAAGATGGTTTGAAGATGGTCATTTCACCTCTAGCTTGTCATGTAATGTCTAAATTTGCACCTGTGTTCATATAAAATTTTTTATCTGTTATGTCAACATGCTTTTACCAAGTCAGGTAGTGCTGTCTTCTTTTAAAGACAGTGAAGTCATGTCATGATGCATGACAAGGAGGGAGTCTAAAATAGATATATATTTCCTCACCAAAAATAAAAGTTGAAGAGCTACAAAAGAAAATTCTGTAATAAAAAACTGCACTGTAAGATCCCATCAGAAGACTCCAGGCTTGCAGTCATAGGGAGCATTTCCATATGGTGTGGCCAAAAGTTCAAATTTCAGTTTTCATTCCACTGCCATGCAATGTGGAATAAAGGTTGTCCTTGCTGAGACAGCTCTAGGAGACAAATAGTTGACCTTTCTAGAGCTTTAGGACTGCTACTGTTGCCCTGACTTCATTCCTCATAAGGAACTCATCTTTCTCTCTTTCCCACTGTGTCTACAAACCATTCAGTCAAAAATTCATTATATACATCCCTCTATTCTAGTGATTGTATACTGAGTACAGTATAATTACAAGATGCCACTGATTGCATCTAATATTGTTTTAGATTCACTTTGCACAAGGTGTTACCTATTTGGAGAATGTGATCCAGTCTTTATATCTCCTCTTGCATTCTTCCTGCTCTTGCTAACAACTATCTTCAGTTAGAAAAGCTGTGGAATTTCTGTGGGGTATAGAATATACAATGTTGTGGGTTAGGAGATTTCCTGATAAGTAGGACTTCTGTTTTCCATGAGAGAAAGTACAAATTTAATCATCACAGAATCACAGAATGGTTTGGGTTGGAATGGAGCTTGAAGATCATCTAGTTCCAAACCCCTGCCATGGGGGTAAAAAGTCCCCCCCCCCCAGCTTCCTTGTTGGGCCCCTTCAGGTACTGGAAAGTGCTATAAGGTCTCCCCGGAGCCTTCTCTTCTCCAGGCTGAACAAGCCCAATTCTCTCAGCCTGTCCTCATAGCAGAGGTGCTCCAGCCCTCTGATCATCTTCGTGGCCTCTTCTGAACTCCCTCCAACCGGTCAATATCTTTCCTATGTTGAGGGCTCCACAGCTGGACACAGTGCTCCAGCTGGTGTCTCATAAGAGCAGAGTAGAGGAGAAGAATTACCTCCCTCGACCTGCTGGCCACACTTCTGATACGTCCCAGGATACGGTTGGCTTTCTGGGCTACCAGAGCACACTGCTGGCTCATGTCCAGCTTTTTATCCACCAGTAACCACAAGTCCTTCTCCTCTGGGCTGCTCTCAATCCCTGTATTGTTACAGGCTGGATCTAAGGGCTGCGACCAACTGCATGAGGTTCAACAAGGCCCAGTGCTGGGTCCTGCCCTTGGGTCACAACAAGCCCATGCAATGCTACAGGCTTGGGGACGAGTGACTGGAAAGCTGACTGGTGGAAAAAGACCTGGGGGTGTTGGCTGACAGCCAGCTGAATATGAGCCAGCAGTGTGCCCAGGTGGCCAAGAAGACCGATGGCATCCTGGCATTTCTCTTGTGGAGTCCGGGGTCGTGAGCTTGCTATGCACTCTCCTTGCTATCCTAAGGATCTTAAACTCCCGCATTTCATGGTCACTGCAGCCAAATGCCCTTGAGTTTCACATCCCCCACCAGCCCCTCCTTGTTGGTGAGAACAAGGTCCAGCACAGCACCTTTCCTTGTTGGCTTCGCTATTGCTTGGAGAAGGAAGTTATCATCAATGCATTCCCAGTACTTCCTGGATTGCTTATGTTCTGCCGTGTTGTCCCTCCAACAGATATCGGAGTGGTTGAAGTCCCCCATGAGGACCAGGGTTTGTGAACGTGAGGCTGCTCCTATCTGTCTATAGAGCACCTCATCTGCTCGGTCTTCCTGGCCAGGTGGCCTGTAGCAATCCCCCCACTATAATGTCACCTCTCCCTGCCCTTCCTTTAATCCTGACCCATAAGATCTTGGTCAGCTCCTTAACCATCCATCAATACTTGAATTGCCCTGAATCCAGGATGGAAAGTACCCATACTTCTGTTTGGGAGGTGCTTTTATGAGCAGCAAGCAGACAGGATTTTTAGTAGAAAACAGAGTTTACAAGGAAAAGTTTTTAGTAGGTAGAAAGTCCAATGAAGCACAGTCACACAATAGGGACTCATTCCTTAAAATGTATCCATGCTCATGCTGCAGAGACTCTTCTTTTACTCCTTCTTCATACACAGGGGGTAGAGGTGTGCAGTTGAAGTGGCTTTTGTGTAATTAAACATAAAATAGGCTCAGTTAATTTGTCTCACAAATACATTTTTTTCTGCAAGGACTCATCAGAGCTTCATGGCAGTAGGATTAATTATAGTTCTCGGTGTGTAAAAAGAAAATGTGGATTTATCTGTGTGCTAAGCAAATACTCCAAATAGTGATGATTGTGAATTAAAGACTTTAAGACCTAAAAGGTGTTTGGCAACTTGGGGTATATATGAACCCTCACTTCCCCCTTCTCAGCAGTGGTTCACATAGTGTATTTGTTTTGTACCTCTGTGGTCTTGAAACAGAAGGGGAAATACAACTGGGTAGGAGATGATGTCAGGCTCTCTGTTAGCAAAAGATACAGTGAGTATGTGTGTGTGTGTTTGAAGAAAAGGAAAAGATACTGGCTTTGAACCCAAGGAAGACAGCTGTGTCTGCCATGCCATTACTGTTGCTGGATCAGTACTGCGAGAAGAAAAAAAAAATTATCCTTTGGACCCTCTGCTTCTGCAGCTGCCTGACAAAGGTCTGAGCTTCCTGCAAACACTGTGAAGACATCATCTCTCAAAGGGTCTAGGGAAAGCTTTATAAAAGCAGAGAGATGGAGGGGAAACCTCTTGCTTTCTCCCTCCAATCAACAGGGCACTCATCCACTGGTGTGCCAGGAATGAAGTGATTTTCTGTCTGCTCTGCCTATACAGCCTCGTTTCCTGTGCATGCTTGGGCCCAAATCCTCAGCTTGTTTGGCACAGCTCTTCCCAAATCAATGGAGCTGCCCCACTCAGGACCTAGCAGCTGAGGATACAGCCTGCAGTGTTATTCTTAGGCTCTCTGGCATGCTGAAAGCAGAGAGAAGCATCGTGCTCGTCTATGCACCCTTTGACTAGGTGAGCTGATCTTACAGCTAGGAAGCTGAGTAGATGGGAATTTTGGAGAGGGGATGCACTGTTTTCTGGGAACCTAGTCCTAGCTGTTGTTCTGTTTACTTCAAGTGTGGAAATCTACAGTGCTGGGACAGGGTTAAATCCTTTGGGAAAGTGTAGTTTTCATGAGTCTGATAGTCTGAATTTGTGCACTCTGTTGTTTTTTTTTTTAACCATTTCTTTTCTCTCCTGACAGAAACTAAAGCCCAATCTGGACTTTTGTTTTTATTTTTACATTTTCTGCCTGAATTTCTGCCAGATTACACCCAGGGGGGACTTGAGCCTTTAGTCACATAAAGGGTGAGTGAGCTTAAAAAAGTATACATTTTCTGCACCTTAATCATTCTAAGGAGCACAAAACTACATCTAATCATTTGTAAACCAGTCACATGGGAAGGAAGGTCTGAAAGTATTGAGCAAACTGAAATCACTTTGCTGAGTGTTTTGAGAAATTCTTCCACTTTTTAGGTGGAATGTGGCAACTGTTAAACAGTACATGGCAACCACAGAGACAGTCTGGGACAGGATGGGAAACAGGAATACAGTATTCTTGTGGGAACTGTGGGGGAAATAGAGACAGACTGCCGTGCAATAAACTGCAGGATCTGTTTGTGCAGAGGAATGCACAATTGGAGGGGTGGGGGTGGAAGGGAATAGAGGAATAGGAAAAATAGACTTACCCTCCATGAAATGGATATTATTTAAAACAATAGCTGAGAATTTCTCAAATTACCAAAAAATATGATGCTGAAGAATACAGAGACAAATACACAAGTGAAGAAGGGGAAAGAGAGCAAAAGAAATCTCCGAGTCAGCTGGATATTTCTGGTAATTTCAAGACTATAGGAGAAATACTTGTTCTAATCTGTAAGCCGTCTTGATACTGTCTAATTAAAAAGTACATGGAAGAGAATTTTGCCAAAATTGTTATCTCAGAACATAAACCGTGGGGATTTCCAAGTGGGGACTTCCTAAGTTGAACTTTAAATAGGACGTGTGGTTTTTTTTTTTTTTTTTTAATTTCTCTTTTTAAGGCTGTTGCTTTGTACTTGCAGTTATTTTTAAGGGGAAATGTTAATTCTGTCTACAACCACATAACTAAAAGGCAAGTTTCAAAAGAATTTTACTCCTACTTTTATCCTAGGATATGTGACAAACTTTCAAAATCTTTCAGTGTACCTTTTAGAAAAGGCAGACCCTAAGTGTCTGGCTGTAAGCTTTTGGGTACTGAAAACTTGCAAAAACCTGAGCCGCCTTTAGCTGCCTAATTAGGCACCACTTGTGAGTGGAGGAGCATGTGAAAAATTGCACTTTGCCCCAGATGTCAGAAAAGATGCCACTCAAGCTCTCTTGCACTCTCTGGGTTCCACTTTGTCTGAGACTGTACATCACAGATGCAGTTCATTGCTGCTTAATCTTCAGGTTTGCTGTGTTCCTGAGCTTGACCTGTGAGTTTCTGAGTACTGCTGCTGAAATCCTTTTATTTTTGCTGGTGAACACTCCACAGCTGACCAGCCCAAGTCTGATGGTGTTATCGTGTCATATGCTTGTCCTTCTGGAAGTGCTGGAGTACTTTTTTTTTTCCTGGAGTGAATTTAAAATGTGATTTGACTCAAGATTTTTGCCACTGCTGCTGTTATCGATGCTAGAAAGTGGAGTATGTAGCATAAGTAAACTTGCTACATTTGAAGAATCTTGGTCTGTATGCCTGAACTTCTGAGCCTCTGTCGACTTCAATGAGCACAGAAAAATGCTTGTACAGCCCTAATTGCGCAACAAGGACTCTTTCGTTTTTCCATAATACAGCGTGTCAGCAGAAACATGAAGGGTGGAGCCAAGGGATCCTGGCTCCCAGGCTTCTACACTCTATGGACAATAGTTTTCCCTTAGAAACCAATAAGTTATGGACTAAAGACTGCTTCATTTAAAACTAGCTAAAGAAGAGTGATTACTAAAGTATGTTAGTGCTGAGGGGGGTGAGGATAATTAAAACTTATGAAAAAGCTTTGCTTTCAGCAGAAAAGCACAGTAACCACTTAAAAATATCATTGCTAATGTTTTTATTTTAAAAATGGAAAAAGTGAGTCAGCACTGAAGGCTCTGTATTCACTCCTATGTCCAAACTCAGCTGCTCTGGAGAGTCTCCCCATTCCCTCCTGCCATCTCTGCTGTTGGCACAAGTGAATATAGCTACTCCTAATTTAGTAACATGCAGTCACTACCTTTGCACGGACTAACAATGATCCTGAAAGGTTTGCTGCTGTAGGAATTTCTTTTCCAAGGCTGTAAGCAAGGGTGGCCTCTGTGCAAAAGTACAAGGAATATAATATGCAGGCATCATTTTCAGGTGACAAACATGTTCTGTCTCTCCAGACTGCTGGAACAAGAAAATGATGCTGGTGGAGTATAGCACCAGCAGCAAGGAACCAATTAGATTTTCATATACACTTTTATACTTGGTCTAGAGGCTAATTCACTGTGGCCATAGCTCTGTGCATACCTACAGAACTAAGTATTTCCAAATTCTAAGAGATTTTGTAACTGCGCTCTGGGCTTGATCGGCTCTGATGCTATGCTGTATTTTGCATTGTGATAACAGGCAGAATAGCTGTATTAGAGGGTGTCTAGCAGCTATCGGGTCCATAAGAAAAAAATAAGGATGAACTATTTTCCATTGTGTGGTGTTGTTGCAGAGGTATGTTTGAAAATGTAGAACACACCATCTTCATGCAGAAAGTCTTCCTGCCTGGCATGCAGCTGTTTTTGCTAAGGAAAAGCTATATTCCATAATTTTTGCTTCAATATCTCCTGTGGGTCCCAGTCTAACAGGGTTTCCAAGGCACACTGTAAGGCTAAGCGAAATGCACACCGCTTTGTGAAAGCGATACGTTACATAAGAGGTCGCTGAGGCTTACACAGTGCTGGACTGCAGTATAAACTGTCTCTGGGATGGATAAAAACCATCTCGCAACCTAGGATTAACAATGATTCTTGTCAGGGGCTCTTGATTTGAGAGAAGAGAAGGAAATTTGTGTGTGCTGTTTTAGTGAGTTTTAGCAGCTATATAAACCACAGTTTGAAAGTCTGGTGTGTATCTAACCATCAGCATGCCTGAACTGTGTTCTATAAAAGCTCCAGCTATGCAGCCCTTACTCCCCTTGCTTCTCCTCTACAACCAGGCAACAACCAGCGATATTTGCATATAAATCCTGAGCATTTGGCAACTTTTGCTGCAGCAAGAGAGAAAGGCAAAGAAATGCAAATTCCCTATAAGTTAGTTTGTGTTTCAGCCACACTACAGAAGATTTAGCTTATCCACTGCTTGGCAAGCGATCCCAGCAAGGCAGCTGGGGTTCTGTCTGCAGATTCTTTACAATGGCCAGAGCCCAGTATCTGGAAGATTGACTGAAGTTTTGGGGTGGCAATGGTGCTTGCAGTTCGACCCCTCAGATATGGTGAGATTCATTTTGTGTAGGGTGAGACGGAGCTTTCCTGGAGGTCACTCCAAAGCTGCTGACCAGACATCCAAAGGGACTGCTTGTGGTGACAAATCTCACTCACTTCCAGTCTCAGTGGAAGACAGGCTGCTTCTGCTTTGACTCCTCTAATAGCCCAACAAGCTGCCTTCTAGGAGGACACACAGGCTTGGAGATGGCCTCCCAGACCTCCAGGCAGGGCTTTCTAACACATGCACTTCTTTACTTCAAGGGAGAGAGCAAAAGTTGTATGTTACTTGAATTTCCTAGTGAACTGCTGACAGGCATTCAGATTGCATGGTAGAAGACAAATACTTTAAATACCTGTTAAAAAAGATTAAAAAGTAGCCATATACCAGAAACAAACCCCTGTAGTTAGTGACCCATTATCCTAAATATGTACCTGCATGGAAGAGATGGGGGAGAAGTTGGGTCATGATAATTACAGAACCTCTCAAGTCATGCCCGCCACAATACCAATCATTTCACTGGAGATTCTCAGCACCTCACAGAATTTTACAAATGCTACAAGTTCAGTTTCAAAGCACAATGGTGAATTAAGGAATAGATTTACAAGGAGGATGGTATAATATCCAAATATTAAACTTGTGATATTGGTCCTGCACACCATTACCATATCATATTTTTTCTTTAAATTTCTTACTGAAGAGCTACAGAAAGATGTTATGTGAAGCTGTTGGATAAGGATATATAAATGTATCCCTCCTGATACACAGTGCTTTCAGAAAGCCTAGAAGCAAACTGTGAAATGCTGCAAGATATTGCCTACTGCAGATCACAGCCTTATCTATCAAATCTATTGGATACTTTTAGATTGCTGGTTTTTATACGTACTTATGTCTTGAGGAAAAAGATTTTTTAAGTTGCATCTGCTTTCTGTTCCTCATTTATCAAGGGTGATTGCAGGTATCTTCCAAAGGACCTTCACCTTGCTGTTCTATAGGTTTAGCAAACAGTGGTTTAATCTTAGAGTTGCAGATAAAATTGCCAAACTTTTATCAGCCAAGCCATCTTTAAAATACGTGTTCTTTCCAGGAGAAAGGCCTACACATAAGACTTTTGTGTATTTTGTGTATTGTGTATTTATAGCCTTAGTCTGTACGGTGAATGAAGAGATCACTCCACAAAACATAGTGCAGAAGCATTTGATGAGCATGCTCAGCAGTATATGAGGCCACTGAGTGGGGACGCAAAGGTGCAAGGAACCTGCTTGGTTTTCCGTTCTTGCACAAAGGAAAGAAGGGAAAGGCTTATCTGACTTTGGGAATGATTGAGCATGTCACAGCAGGGCTGGCTTTCTCTGAACTGCTGAGGAGCCAAAGCTCTGCCTCCCAGCCCTGAGTCTTGCACAGCTCTTCACAAAGAAGCAGGAGACAATGGCAGGACAAAGGCTGAGCCATGGCTGTGGCAGCTGGTCAGTCCAAGCTTTCCACAACGTGGTAGGGCCTGTGATTTGCTGGTGCTCTGAGACAAAACATACACGAGCATCACTGGTGCTCCACCAACCAGAGAGCTCACTGTCTGGAATTCCTACTAGTATTGGAAGTAGCTTGCATCCAGAATACTTTGGGTGTCAGTCCGTATATCTTGTCTCTGTCATCCAGTGACACGATAACATTTTGCACCTTTGAATACCCATCTTGCATACTGCTCACAATGGTGTCCCTTGTGACTCTTTCTAACATTGCAAACTTAGCATGGTCTCGGTCAGCAGCCACTTTTTTTCTCAATCCGTCTAATTTATTGTATTCCAGTGCCTGGAGGAACATCTGGACCAGTAGTAGAAATAAGGTTGTTATTTTACAAATCTGATGGATTAGGCAAGGTAGCATATTTTACCAATGAAAAGGGAAATTGAAGTAGTTACTAATGAGAACTGTGACACAAAATATTTCAGTAAATCAAGAATACTCAAAATACTGTTCTGTATGTAAAGCTGTTAGGAGAGAAATATTTAAGGTTTTGAAACATATTATATTGCTTTCCATTGGAAATACAGTTTGTCTGTAGTTGAATTTGTAATAGTAATTGATTCTGTACAGCTTTAGTACTTTCAGAACTCAATTTCTAACACTGCATAATCCTTATTTATTTGATATGTGTAGAGTACATGGAAAGATGCTGTATGAAAGCTGGTTATTAACTGAATGTCATGCCTGAGCTATTTGGAAAGCACTGATTCAGCTCAGATCTCTTCCCCACCATCAGGTGTCTGACTTTATCTCCCATGAAAGTGTGGGCATCAAGAAGAGTTTATGAGTGCATTTTAGGTAATCAGCTACCATTACTATAGGCAGATTTTCAAAGAATCTGGATGTCAGTAGTTCTGATAGTAAATGTAAAGTTTTCAGTAGTAGCTTCCCATGTAACTGTGAAAATCTGCTGTGTAGAGACAATATCAGCACATAGCTCTGCTTCTCAGCAGGATCCTCCCCGGTGAATGTTATGTAAAAGTAACCCTGAAACTATTTTTGGAGATGATGTCTGCATGCGGTCTCCGCCACTTTATTCATCTGGCAACTTTCTCTGAATTAATATTGCATAACAGTAGGGAGAAGCAAGATCTAGGTCCCAGTCCCTGCCACAGTGAACATAAATCCTGTCAACATGGGAACTAGAGCACAGGTTCCCTCTTTAGCGGGTGAGTGTTACAGGTGTCAAGTTATGGAGGATTTACCTAATTTATGTTTTTTCTATAAAGCCAGGCTTTAGAAATTACACTTGTAAAGTGGACACTTGTACACTTGTATGGTGTAATCTGTCCCAGAATAGAAGGATTCCAGCTCCTCTCAGGTGGAGGAAAGTTCTGAACTGATGTCTCTTGGAAATGCAAATGAGAGCAAAAAGTCAAAACCTTTGGAAGAAAGTGTGCAGCAGAAACTGTGCAATGTAGGGCCTGAAGAGGGCTAGACTTGGAATAAAATTTCAGATTTCTGTTTAATTGTTCCAGTACTTCTCAAATATTGGCAAAACAAACTGTCCAAGTTATCTCAACCCATTAAACTGCCATCTATGCTGAGGATAACACCGTCCTACTGTTGCCAGTTATTTTAGCAATAAGGTTCTTTTTAAGGGAGGATTTTATGAACAAAATATCTCTCAAAAGAATATTATCATTGCAGTGAAATCAAGCACCTTTTTAAAATAAAGATGCCAGAATAAAGATTTTCTTAAAAGAGCCACAAGAAAGCATGAACATCTAGATAAGGCGGTTTGGTTACTTTGCAAATGCAGGCAGATTTGCAGGCTCTTGTTGTCAGGGGGCATAAATGACGCAAACTACAAGTCATAAATGTCTGCTGCTGTGAAAGAGTGGGTGCAGTTTTGGGTGAGCTGCGGTGTGATATTTCCATCTGATACCTAGAGTCAGCCAATGGCAGCTGGTGATGAGAAGCTGAAGAGCACAACATGTTCCAGTAGCACCTGAGGTTTGATCTCTGTGGCACACTTGCTGCACGCTGCAGAGTGAGCCTCTGTCATTGCTGCCTCTGAATTTTGTGCATACAAGCCAAAAGTACATTAATTTTGTTCGGAACTTCAGTAAGTAGTGACCATTTCCCTGGAGGTGGGATCCACTGCACCAGGAAATAGCTCTCAGACATCCTGGTGGTGCAGGCATTGATAAGCAGATACATATTTAGTTCTTTTCTTTCTGTTTTGCATTCAGGAGTTGCGCCTTCTGCAAGATTTCACTCCCCACTGTCCGCAGTAATTCCAAATGATGGGGATTTAAATACTTTGCCAAGCTGTTGTTTTTCTCTGCACAGTTTAGAAAATCACAGCGTCCGTGACCAGACAGTAGGTAGTACGTCTTGTACTACATGGAATTAAACGAGATATGGATGTTTCTCTTCCCTTTGTGGAAAACGAGGTGTAAGCAGTGTTATCTCAGGGCTTGTAGGTGTGCCTGCCCATGCTGTTTTACTAGCATGATGTTCTCTGGAGTGAATGCATCAACCTGGGAATGTGTTTTGCGTTAGGAATAGGACTCAGCTGCCACAAATGCAAGGACTATACCTAAAGGTCCAGTTTTGCTTTGGGTTCCTCATTTGTGAAAAGTAAATCTTTGACAAATTGCAACAAATAGTTTTAACAAAGGTGTTGTTACAGTTGGCCTCAGGGTTTGTGGGGCTGTGGTGCAGTGCTTACTTCACTGGATCCCCCAAGGCAGAAGGTCACAGAGCTCATTTTTCACATGCAGCCATAAATCCAGATGGAACATTTTGTGATAGCTTTCTGTGGTCTGAGTAGCCTGGAAAAGGGTCACCTGCCACTAAGTCCAAGCAGGGATAGTTTAAGGTGTTTAGGTGGTAAAAACTGCATTGTAAAGATGAGCTTTGACTGGGACTGACCTGCTTACCTACTCCAGCAGTTGGTAGGTTTTGCACACTTTTTGGAAATATATGGGTAGGTTCTGTCTCTCTTTTCTTGGCTGGTTTTGGTTTTTTTTTACTCTCAAAAAATGCATATGTGCTTCCATGTTCCCAAGGAATCTGAAAACCTCTAAGTGGGAAGAACCACAAAAGTTGTCTACAGGGTTGCTCTCAATTTTGCAGAACCAAGAAGAGGAGTAAGAGCCTGGTTGGGGTCTGTACTTTCACTTATTTTGGGATGATACCCAGGACTTGCTGCTGCCATATGGTTATTGCTGCCCACTGAATCTGCTGATGAACTGTGAAGTCAGAAGACCGCCTCAGTTGCATGAGGTTGTATTAGTCTAGGCAGAAGGCACTCATAAATTGCAGAGGGAGTATTGTTTCTTCAGCAGTTTCTTCTGATATCTTCTAATGCTGGCTGTAACATCCTCTGGATGTTGTGGGTTTCAATCTACTTTCAGTTTCAGTGGTTACATTGGTTTGTGCAAAGCTCTTTTCCTGGTGAGGTTGAATTAATATGCAAACGTTAAGTGATAAGTGAATCTAATATCTGTGTTTAATTTGAACCCCGTAACTCTGTGAGGCCACATGTGCCTTTTAAATCTCAAATGTATAGTGGAACGACTGAGAAAAACCTAACTGCATCTTTCTGATCTTCTGACACATTTGAAAAACTGTCGTGTCTGTGATACAAAAGAGGTCTAGCCACATTTCTGCAGAGTCCCCAGTTCTGGACTGCAAGTTAGATCTAGTTTATACCTCAGATACCCAGATGTAGGTGTTACTATAATTAAGATATCATTTGAACAGTGGAAGTTCTTTTATTTCCTTTGCATTTCATCATGTACTAGCAGAATTTAGATCTATACATGCACAATGCAAACAAATGACAAGTAATTAAAGTCAATCTTTTAAAATTAATATAGAGAAGGAAGGTACATATAAGTAAATTTTTAAAGTGCATTCTCTAGATGGAATTTTGTCACTGTCGAAGAGAAAATGGAAGTTGATTATAGATGAAAAAGTGATTTAATATACTTCTAATGTAAGAAATCCTTCAGCTTGTGCCAGGAGAAGGGAGTGTAACTGAGTGTACTCAGCAGGAAGGTGCAAACCTGAAGTTAGATTTGTCTTAACTTACACATACTTCTATGTCATTGTCAGTTGTTTTCCCTATCACACTTGTTTCTCTTGGGTTTTGGCATATTAATCCATTCTGTACAGAGAACCCTAACTAAAGAAAACATCTAAGATTTTAAGTCAGGCTGAGACTAGACTGAGCCTAATTAAGGACAGAACGGAGTTGTTATGTTTTGTGGTTGCTATATCCCTTTCTTGGAATGCTCTGTGTGTACTGAAAACTATGTATATGCAATATCTTTTCCCTAGGGTGTCCAGACTGGTCTGTGAGATGGTGTGCGTGCCTGCACACCCTTTGGGAGAAGATCTGTTCCTTTAGGCCTAGAAGGAGAAAGGCCCAGGTCCTGTGTTTAAGAGGCACTGGGCAGTGGGAAGCTCTGTAATTGCTGTTATTGTCATGAGGCATCCAACTTTCACATTGCTCTAGAAACCAACCTTCTCACCCTACCCCTTAACCCTTAGCACGGAGGTAGACGTGAAAGCACATTTTCTTCGAAATTTAAGACCAAACACCTTGCCAAAGGCAGTTTTCTGAAGTCTTACAGTACATATATTTTGTATATATATTTTGTATATATATAAAATTTTTTTTGTATACATAATTTATATATATTTTGTGTTTATGATAATGCCATAGGAGTAACTTAATTATGAGTTATGTGTCTTCTCAGGTAGTTCCATTACTGGTTGCAGAAAAGACATTTTTTCCACTTTCTTCTTCTGGCAGAATTCAGGTGGAAATTAGAGTTGTACACTGTCATTGTTAATAGATAGCACTTGTCCTACCTGGACAACGCCACTCTTGAATGATCTTACCAGATACCACTTTGTGAGTTCATTATGACTGTGCACTAAAGATGTTAAGCACTCTGGTTTTGAGGAGTTTTACGCTGTGAATGACTGTACAGTAGAGATCTTCTCAGCCTCCTTTGCAGTGGTGGAGCCATGCTAACAGCCCTTTGCTAAACAAGGAGGTAACAAGGCTGCTGGTATCTTGGTTGTGTCTAAGGCAAATTTGCCCCAGCAGTCAAAAAACCCCTATTGCCTCCTAAGTTACTTTTCATATCTCTTTGTAAACAGTTCTATTCGATGGCCTCAATGAAATTACCTCCTATAGCAATATAACACAGTGTATTTCAGTGAGTATGCATATCCTTCATTTCTGACAAGGTGATGTGGACATTACACAATAGTTTCAGTGGAAATTTAGGACCCTTGCCACCTTGCAACCCTGCATCAATATATTAAGAACTTTTGGGGCTACTCTGCTTTATAGTTTATGAAGTGCCTTATAGCATTGTGTAAATAAGAAATCTTAGTATAGCAATACTGCCTTGTAATGAACGAATGGAAAACCAGCCTCAATATTGAGGCATATCTTTTAAGAGTTTTCCCACAGCACTGGGAGACCCATGTTCATTCTCAATCAAAAGAAAAAGACTGCCTGTGAATGTTTAACTGATTTCCTCAAGTTTAGAAATTAGTAATGGCTTTATGGGCTAACAGAGTATTTTGGTAGTTAAAATAGAAAGTCCTACATTAATAATTATAGTAAATGCAAATGATGTTATCCATCCTTGTCAAAACCCCATGTACCCCATGTCCCAGCATTATGACTCTGGCAGTGAAACAGGCAGTAGCAAAGCACACTGGCTGCAGCTCAGCTGGTCCCAGTTCCTTGTGTCCAGCCTAGGGACTGTTCAACAGTCATGACTCTAATCATATACCTCCTGTCTGAGGACAGCCAGGTTAGAGCATCTGAGGGGTGAGGAAAGTGGTGCTCAGGCTGGCCCTACCTGAGGACATGGTCAGGATGTGGTGAAAGGACATGCTTTCCCCTGGGAACTGTGGTGTGCTCCTATGTCCTACAAAGGATGCTTTTGAAAGTCCTTATCTGAAGAGTGAGGAATATGAACTTTAAATGACTGGAATACCAATAGGTAAATTACATTCTAAAGATTTTTTGTAAAAAAGCACAGGATAGTGTGCATGTACAATGTGCAACATATTTACCAGTGCTTCAGGAACTGGGATAATAAATTCTTGAGAGATAAATATTTGAGAGATAATACAGTGTATATTCTACTTTTAAACTCCTTTGAGCTGAATGGCCCATTATATGCCTTTAATTCTACATGGTAGAGTATATCACAGGGCAGATATATTAGCTCAAGTCCCAGAAAAAAAATCACAATTTAGCATGGTTCTGGAGCAGAAGTTAGAAACCCTGAGCTTGGGCAAACTTTCCTGCAAGTGTACAGGAAGCTATGCCATAGTGACCCCAAACTTTGCACTGAAATTGCAGTGTGTATTCCTGAATGGCAGTAATTTCATGTTGGGTGCTGTGGGGAGCTGGCTGATTTTGGTGTGGATCTGCAGGGACACTACATCTTGTCCTTCAACTATTGTCTGGAGCCAAATGGGGCATGTCCCTGGCATACCTCATAGTACAGTGGTTATACACACACTTTGTGTCTCATAATCATCGCTAGTCCTTCCCTGAGGTAGAAGGCTTTTGTCCCCTTTCATGACTAGCTTATTGAGGCTCCAAGTAAATCATACAACTTGCTGCCGAGTTTGTGGCTGAGCCTGGAATTGAACAGCATCTTTGTGTCCCAGCCTATTGTCCTACTCACTCTCTGTTCTTTGGGATCTGACTCAGCTCTCCTCAAACATCCCAATTTCCTTTTTCTTTTCCAATTTTGTGTTCTCCCTCCCCCCCATCAAACTTCTGCCCGGGCTTCTATTTTCCCTTCTTGCCACTCTTCATTATTCAATCTTTAAATATTCAGAAAACTCAATGAATGGCAATATAACACGTGTAAAAAGCTGTTACAGTTGGATGATGCTACATAATTGCATTGCTTATTGTGTTAGAGATGATTTATTGTTTTATCAGCCTGTGAATAGGTTACTCTTTTCCAAATACTAGGATGTCTTTTTTTTAGCTAACAATTGATCCTGTAACTTTGACACTATTTATTTCAATTTCTTAAAAATAAGGCTCCTTTTCAGGAGGAAAGAAGAGGATACTGAGTTCTCTCTGGGTAAATCTGTAGATTTTTCTAGTGTGCAGACACTCCAAGTTTGGATTGCAAAAAATGTGGAAATGATAAAATGTCATCCAAGATAGAAAAGAAATTGAGGGATTCCTTTCAAGCATGGTCATAAGAAACGAAAATCATCTTTAAAGATGTTCTATCCTCTACAGGTTTTTGGGAGGTCATTATAACTGTAGCCAGTAAACTCCAGTTGTAAACTATTGATGAGACCAACACTGAAAGGAAAGTTTCTTTTGGAGGATGATTTCAGGCTCAAAGGCATTACTCTCAAAGCACAGAATGTTACCAGCAAGAGGAAATATTACATCTCACTTGACATCATTGCATTGTTTCATGAACTTTTGTTTTATCTCCTTGCTGTTCTGAGAACATCTCTTCTTTGCAAGTTAAAATTATGACATGTTGGCATTTAGCTGGCATCCTTTTGTTTTCTTAATTTAAAAAAACATGGTCAGAGCAACTTGCTTTGGAGGAATAGTTTGATTTAATGATGCTGACACTAATATTCTACATAAATGTATTAGCAACTTTTATGCTGTGTAGGTACATTTCAGTTTGATGAGAATTGGCCCAGCTCATTTTTCCAATTGTTCCCATTCAAATATGACTACAGAGTCATATATGGTGCTGTGCACACATTGTGGTTGGGAGAGGGAAGGATAGCCTTAACCTCTGGTGTCTGTAGTCTGCTTTATGGACAACATACCGGTTTTATTACAGTGATATAGCGTTCTATTTTTTCCCTTTCACTCCTTTTTTCTCTTCATGCAAGTTGGATGTAGGAAACAGACTTTTTTGTTTGCCATTTTTCTAGTAATTTTTCCTGTCTATCTTTGATGGGAAGTTGCAATGTTATTGCTTGCCAGCAGTAGTAAAATCTTAATGAGGTATTTGAGAAGTCCCAATGGAGAACTTGTCACATGTAAAGAAAATATAGAATAAATGCAGGAAATATGCAGGCCAATGCTTTGCTTTATGGATTGTCCTGTCACACATAACACAGAACTGTTCATTAAATCATTTGTATGACTGTATTTGATGAATGTTTTCATATAATTATACCTTTCCTAGCAATTCCTCACAGGAAACTAGGTAGCTGCTTTAATCCAGGCACTTGAACAAAGCAGCCCTGCCTCCTGAGAAAATTCAGGTTGTTTTGGAGATTCACACCCACTTCTAACCGTAACCAATCATGGATCTGCAAAACTATCAAAACTTTTCTTTTGATAGTTTTGCAGAAAACTATCTTTTCTTTGTAAAGACTCCACTTTTGAAGGTCTGAAGGTGAGGACAGTGAAGGGTCAGAAGCTGAAGCTCCCTTCTCTCATCTTTTTCTTGAGGCACAATTTCCTTACTGCTAATTTCTGGACTTTGACAATGACTGAGCTCTCAGCAAATCAGTGCATGTTAGCACCCTGAAAACAAGAAAACCAAAGCTAACTTGTGCAGCTGTAGCGCTTTAGGCAGGCCGAAGAGTGACTTACTTTCTATATCAGGGTTACGCTTGCAGTGCTCTCTGGCAAACTGTAAAGGTAAACGCCCAAAGAGGAGAAGCCAGTGGCTGTGGAGTGAGCTGTAAATACAGCAGTCTGTGAATCAAACCACTCTCTTTCTCCCACCCTTTCTAGAAATCTATCAAGCTGGCAGGCTGCCCTGCTAGAAATAAATGTGGAAAATATTATGTAACTTTGCCCTGTGTGCTGCGCTGACAGTGTAGGCACTAGGCAGGTTTTAGTTACACTATCTGCCGTGGCTATTTTTGGTGTCCAAAGGCTTCTCTCTTTAAATTTATGTCCCTATTTCCTTTCCCCCCACCCTCTCTTTTTTTTTTTTTCCCCCCCCGCTGATAAAAGAATGCAACTTAACATCTGCAAACAGGAAAACAACATCAGCAAAGCTGTTTAAGGGCAGCCTAGTCCCTTAAAAAAAACCCCCAAAAACAAACACAAAAAACTGCCGAGGAGGGACATACTGCCTCTAAGTGTAGCCAAGCACTGAAACAGTCAGTCTCAGATCCCCTCCCCTCTAGTTATATGCTGTGTCAATACCTCCCTCTGCTGAAAGCTCTACATTCCTTCTCTCTTGCTTGACTATTTTTTCCCTGTGACAGAACTTGCGCAGAACAGGAGCAATCTGTGATATATATAATAGAGCGGCCTGCTTACTGCAACACAGCTGTCCTACCAAGATTATACGTTCTGGGGAGTGCGTAAACTTAAACTATTCGTCCTTCCCCAGCGTGACTGTTTGCAGGCTAGAATTTGAGATTAGGAAAAGATGATAATTCAGAGTCAAATGACTTTCAAAAATACTCATTAAGGAACCCCTGTGCTGGAATTCAGCCATTGCCACGAGACATTCTGATTAAAGACAATTCTATGTGCGTGTGCCTTACAACTTCATTTTATTTCTTTCAGTTTTAGTCACTTTGGTTTTGTTCTAGAAATAGTAAAATTACAGCATGGTTTGTGTTCTATTGTGCTGCATAAATGACCATGTAAGACTTTAAATGTTGTGTTACTCAAACAGTTTGTATTATCTTAATGGTTGGAAGATCTATGAATCATCTCAAATACAGCTGGTGTGATTATTAGGGAGCTTAAAGGCAAGACCTCAGTTTTTCAGAGGCTGCAGGATTAGGGACCCAAATCAGTCATTTCTCATCTCAGGTCATTATAGGATAAAGATTTTAAAGTGACCAGCAGATTTTATTTTTCTCATTTTCAGGTACCCCAAATGGATACACCAAAAAGGGTAATGATTTTGTTAAAGGTGAATGATTAAACTTAATGGAGAATTGGGCAGCTTGAAGGTGACTGGAGTTAAGCCCCTAATTTTAGTAGAGGACCAGAAGCAAAAGGCTGAAGTTCATAGGAATTATTTTCCTTTATGTCTGCCCACCACTTCAGAAATTTCTAAATTTCTGCCAGTGTTGCAGGAAACATTAATGCATAGCAAAACAGTAAGCAACTAAGCTGTAGCAGTTCACAGCTTTTTTTCGTTAATAATCCTTAATTTTTCCTCATTCCAGCTGCTTCAGAGGCAGTTGAGTTTTCCCTCTCTTTGATGGCAGATGGCACTTTACATCAACCTTGTTTTGGAAGAAGTATGAATCAGGTCATTCCTATTAACTTTTTCAATAGCACTTTTTAATGTCTTCGTGAACTTTGGTAATGTGAGAGGAGGAATAAATCACGCAAGTAAATAAATATCTAAAGAAAAAGAATGAAGTTGTCCTGATTGGGTGGAGGTTAAAAAAAAACAACACAAGGCAGGGAAAGGATGGAAGGCAGATAATAGGGTGCAGGAAGGAGCACAGCTGTAGGGAATAAAAACACTCAAGGGAATGTCATATGAGGAGGAGAAGGAATCATCATCACATGGGTGAAGTTTTCAGGAAGGTGCTGTAGTATGGAGGCTTGTGAGGACACCTGACCTTATAAAAAGAAGAAATAAAAGACAACTTGCCACAAAAATAATAGTAGGAATTAGGCTTTGGAGGAAAAGAGGGGTGTTTGGCTGGAAAAGTGCTGTGAAGTTGAGGTCTTATAGCTTTCTGGAAGGTGTCTTCTGTCAGGAGAAATCTTGGCCAAGGAAGCGTGGCTTGAGGAATGGCACCTTGTAACGAGAAAGAGGTATTAAAGATACCTGTGTGGTTTATTAAACATCAGGTTTTGTATGGAGATTTGCTTATTCTTAAGTACTGTGCAGAATATTGTCTCTTTTTTGTCTCATATCTTGGATATTTGTAACTGGTAGAAAAATACTAGCAAAGTTACTGGGTACATGGAAGGAAGACTTTGGCATGTGTTTGTATTTGACATTTCTTCAAAATGCCATGTTATGATATTCAGAGTTTATTTAGATATTATGTCCCTCATACACATGTTCTGTAAGATACTGGATGTGGATGTGACATGCTGAGCTGAATATGAGGTGTGTTTTACTTATAGTTGCTTATTATTTATTTACTATTTACTTATTAATTGCTTTAATTGGTATGGAAAAAGGGATCCTTAGTGATTTTTCTAGACTTCAGTGGTTTTTGAATATGCCAAGATTTCTAGCATTAGGTTGGATGTTATTATTGCTAAAGAAAAATGCAGTTTTTTTCCTCTATCATTATATTTATTTTCCAGTCTAAGGAGTACAATGGTGACTTAGACTGACATAACTTTGCCTGGGCTGTTCAGTAATTAACATGCAAACATTGCTGAACTTTGTGTTAGCTTGTGCTCTGCAAGAGTTTTCGATGGATGCTGTTAAGATACAAAATCCTATTCTGTGCTTTGGAGCTTACTTAGGTACTGTGAGCACCAAGCTGAAGGTCTCTTCTAAACAGGGCTAGGTTTAGATGGGTGGAGGCAGGCTACAAAATGTGCATCCTAGCTGTAATAGGACAGGGACAAATCTGTAATGCTATGGGTATGTAGTTGTTTGCAGTCAACTGAGTGACAAAGTCTAAAGTGGTGACTCAGTGGGAATCTGCTGCTGGCTTTGTGTCTCCAGAACTAGATTCAATTCTGTGAGCTCTGGAAAGTTTCCCTACACTCTGCAAGACTCTTCAGGATGAAAGTCCTTTATGGAAGATAGATGAAATAATGATGTGAAAGGCTTTGCACTCAACTCTTTTTCATCACTGTTTCAGACAACAGGGTATCTATTTCTGTAGGACTTTTTTACTGAACACAGTGACTGTACTCTAAAAAACCTCCTAATTAAACTATATTTTAAGTGTCAAAAATGTTGGAATTACCTAGGTTGATAGTGCATGAAACACACGAATGTGTGATACACCTAGAATAACTTGCTATGGACATGCTTCTCTTGTAAGTTCAGTGTCTCATGTTCATGTTGTCCAGTCATTAGAAAGTAAACTAAAAGACTCAAGGAAATGGAACATGTGTCAGAAGGAATCACTATCAGTTATGCTAAATACTCAGTGAAACATAAGACCAGGCAAATCTCAACTGGTTTCAAGTTTTCATACAGTTGAAACTCAGATCAGGTTCCTCGAGAGCTCAAGAATTTTTGAGCAAACCTAGACCTGCTGAATACTTGAATAGCAGCTTTACAATAAGTGTTCAAAGCACTTGCTATAAACATTAACAAATTCCCACAACACCCATGTGACTTAGAGAAGTTTGATTAGTCTCCTCTTACAATTCAGCCCATAGGCAAACAAAGAAGCAGATTTGTTAAGGGTTTTAGAATATAATGGTACAGTTGAATATGTCACTGGGTGACTGACCTCCATAGGTAGGCTCTCTGATTTTTAAGGACCTACAAACCTTGAAAAGTATTGTACTGAACAGGTTTTCTTTGAGTCTGGCTGTAATAGAGCTAGACAAACTATCTGCTTTCTGACAATAATATACGTCCTATTTTATGTTTCTAAGTTTATTTTTATTTTGGCATACCTGACCATTATGCAGACTGTTACATGAGATATTAAATGGAGCATTTGTGGATGGATTGAGATTTGCTCTGTAAATACTACAGTTTGAATCCTGGTGCTATTCTTACTATCCCTCAAACCAATGGCTGCAAAGCCTGGTGAGATGTGCAGTGTTTAAATGCATTTGGGTGAACGCATACTAATGTACGTCTTCTGCCAATTGTTTACTTCTGGCAAGGGTCCTATAGAAAAATGGTCTGCATTATCACATCAAGTAGTCAATTTTGATGTATATGGGTGTGTGTATGCATACACATCTCCTCTTCCCTTGGTCCCCAAAGGAATTATAAAAATGTACATGTGCAAAAGAGACAGGATGGCCTCTTCATTAAGTCACTGAAGAGGAAACCAGGAGAGTTAACTCTTGTTCCTGACTGTGTGAAACTTTCTGCCTGCAAATCTGGGAAATCCACTTATGAAAACTGAGGCACGTGAAATCTATCAGAAAAACAGGAGACGGGAGTAATTTTGCTGTTGTATCTGAATACTTCAAATTGGCATGAAACTGCACAACCCCCACCCTCCCCCCAGGAAGTATCTTAAAAATACTGTGAAAACTGACTCTGAAGACTTGAAACACATGTGCCCAAGTACAGAAAATACTTAAATATACTTCAGGATCATAGATAGGTATTGGCCACAAAAAATATTGCCTTGAATGCTTTTCAGTAACAAAAGCAAATTTGACAATATCAAGAGAGTTCTGTATTTATTCTGTTAATTATTCTTGAAAAATTTGTAGAACACTCTATCAAAACTTAACATTTTTGCTTGAAATGTCCCTTTTTGATGTGGGGCAAATGAAAAATGTTGCTTGTACTCTGGCACTTTTAATGATGTCTCAATTTGTGTAATGTCTTAGAGTTCTGCCAATGCAAAATAAGTCTTACTTTCCCACGCTCCTGGAGAACTGAAACTCCTCTTATCTCTTGTTCTGTTTAGTTATATGGACAAGCTTTTACCACCTGTAAATGCTTTGGATACGCCATTTTGGTTTTAGGGTTAGTACTCTGTCATGTATCTGCTTCTTTCATTGAGGAGGATTATATTCAAATATGTAATCCACGGAGTGCTAGGACTAGTAAAGCCCGATGCCCTATGGTTTCATCTTGTTAATACGGCTTGGCAAGGTTTTGTATGTTCATAAGCTTTGTTTTCTTTTCGCTCAGATTCCTGTGTGTCTTTCAATGTGTGAGCTTGTTGCTTTTCTGTTAAATATCTACTAGGAAGCATCCCTGTTTCCTTAAGGGAATGCCTCATGTATGCAAGAAAAAAATACTGCTAAGTCACTTTTCCAGGTTAATTGCCTTTCAAAAAAAACACCAAAACCAACCAAACTGGGAGGTTTAGCTGGCCTCTTTGCTTTACATAGCTGCCCACTTTAAAATTTAGAATCACCTGTGCCAGTTTAGGCCATGGGAAACCTGCCTTAGAACAGATGAACTCTATACTGGGGATATTAGGTCTTTGAACATTGTTTCCTCTTCCTGAGCCATGAAGACAACATACTTTGAAGTTTCTGTATAAACTCTTGAGCAATAGTCTGATTTCTTCTAAAGGAGAAATTAAGGCAGAAAATGAATGACATCTCTGATTAGCTACACCATTTAAATTCTAACTGCAACCTGATCCACTTCACTTCTCTAGATCTTCTTCCAGCTGTACAATTTGTCACCTTGCTGGCCCTTTGGCAACTATGACTTCAGGCACCTATTTTTGTGCATCTGTTCCCCTCTCAGCGCAGAGTTCCTGGTCTGGACTGGCCAGCAGTGTGTGCTAGGCGGTGAAGTGACCAGTACCTGCCTATCCCATGCCAGGATGGCTGTTCTGCCTGTCTAGAAGGCATTGGCCTGGCTTTGTGTTTATAAACCTTGACTGATAACTGCACCTGTGTGGCTGCCAAGGTCAGCCTGCCTTTGGGAGAGTGTTTTATCACCACAGGCACCTGGCTTAGTGTAAGATTTAGGGACGTGGCCTGTCTTTGACATGGTCCTGGCAGTCTGAAAAAACTTTGTTGCAAGACGTTGGCTTGCGGAGTCTAGCCAGGTGACAGCTTTGCTTTGAGACAGCTATCAGGAACTTTGAACAACGAAGAAAATCTAAACTTCATCTAGTGCATCAATAACTGATGTTAATACCTAATAAAAGCTAATGACTTTTTTTCCACTGATGAATATGCTGCTTCTGAGGGCTTGGGGTTAAAGAGATTAGAGATTCCTTGCACTGGTTTGGTTTTGTAAAGCAACTACAGGTAGTACTTTCACAGGTCAGTATATTTTGACATGGGAGGGAAGGGATTGCTCCATCTTCCCAGCAACCTCTCCACAGTCACTGGGGAACTGCTGTTGGCCTCCCACAAAGCCAGATCTTCTCCAGAGAAAGCTTGAGTTCCTCAGCTGCTTCTTGCTGGGCGAGTGCCCCAGCCACGGTGGCCCTCATGCTTTTATCAGCAGAGGAGAACTGAAGAACAGAAGTCTTGAGGAGAGAAAGGTAAAGGGATGCTGCAAGGAAGACTAGGGTCGATGGAAAGTAAAGGTAGCCTTTGAGAGTAAGAAGTTATTTGGCTGGTATGCGCTTATGTCTCCATTACTAAGTAATTAAAACCAGTTACCATTTGGACTTGATGATCTTAATGGTCTTTTCCAACCTAAAAGATTCTATGGTTCGGTCACCCCACTCCCACTCTTGAAAGAAGTGGAAAGATCACCTGTAAAGAGGGATTAAGCCAGAAGTAGAAGGTTAATGTGTTGGATGCAGGAGACACAGAAAGGTGCTGTAGCTGCAGATGATAGCACAGCTGGGAAAAAACACATGGCACTTCTGCTTGGCAGTGTGAAAGACAGGGGAAAGCTGTTGACTGGGCACTATTGTCATTCTTCAAGACTTTGAGCTGACTGAGATGACACAATGTGTTGGTCACAGTGATAAGTTTTGAGAACTGTTCCAATTTTTAAGCAGATATTTAAGTATTCTCTAGTTCTTTGAGCTGTGTTTACTATCCTCAGCTGTCACTTACTGAGTCTGAAGCTGTAACTCTACAGGCTTTCACTTCTGTTATTACGTACTGAACTGAATTTATGCTAGCCTTTCTCCAAATCCTACAAGTTAGACTTTCAAAGTACTGATCTAGATTTAAAATAAGAGACTCCTAAATACTTTCTCAGGTTGCCTCTCAAGTCTTCCAGGGCCTTGATACATCTCTGCATTGACAGTGTTATGTTGAATATGTTATGTCTTGTCTTATACCACTGTGGTAAACTTTTAGTTAGAATGCTCTGCTCTGGAATGTTTGGAAGTAAACCAAGTCAATAGGATAATTAAATGCTATGTTGCATTAATCCGTCTTATAGTATTATGAATTGTACTTGCACTAAGGCAACCATTTAAGAACAGAACATTTTGCTGCAAGATCTGGGTAATGTAGGGGTTACTTACGTTAAGGTACGTGGTATGTTTGAATTTTTTGTGGTTGTTTATGGTCCCTTGATATCTATTAAATCACTGCTTGTACTCCTGACAAGACTGCTAACATACATAAATAACGTGTGCTCCTACTTTTTTCACTTCCTGATGGGTAATTGGTGTATTGCCCAAAAGTCCCACTCCAGCAGAAGCTGTGCACTGGAAAGTATGTCTTCCTAGTGATTTGGGTAATAAAAATGTCAATCAGGCTTAGGTAATGATGCTAAACTTTTTCTATAGAAGCTTGTGTCACAAGATAAATATGAGTGTGGGTTTTAACTCGTACTGTTTCAAAGAGTTCCTTTGGCTGGATCAGAGAAATAGTAAGCTATGTTTGGTCTTCATGTATGGGTTTGGGCAGGAAAATGATGCTGAGACACTTATTTCATAGATTTATAGATTGTGTGTTTGAAAAGGAAATACACGAACTTTTGTAGCTATTTTAAACAACAGGGGAAAGGTCTAGGTTTCACACTTTCTTGTTAGGAGGATGAAGATCTTTAGTGATCTCTTATTGTAATGACTGACAACATGTGTGGACAAACAAATGTCCTTCTGGCATACCTGACTGCAAGTACAAAATGTACACTGTGTCTAGAGTTTTCATCTATATTATTCAGAACCAGACACAATTGGGACTGAATTTCATTCTACCCCACCTGTTTTTCTTCAGACTGTGCAATCTGTTTTGTCCCCTGCTGCTTAGTCTCCCATTTGGCTATTATTTCTCTCTGAAAAGACGTGTTGGCTCTGTAAGCTTTCTTACTCCCTTGACTGTATGCTTTTTGTGTGTGTGCTCTTGCATCAAGATTACTTGTGTATTAGAGCACTTTTGTTTTTTCCATGCTTATGGAGGTGGTAGAGAAAACTGCCAAGGGATTAATCTGAGGAAAATACTTCTCAAGCTTTGACAGAAAACGCCATGACATGCTGGAGGCCAAGCTCTAACCAAATTGCTCATCTGAAGCACTGGCTGTAAAGATCTGAAGAAACTTACTGGGCTTTGCCTAAGGCTTTTAAATCCTGAATTTTAAACATAATGTCTTTGAATTCAGTGAAGTTACTCCACTCAGTCATGTAAAATGAAGTATATTGACATGACTAGTGAATTTTATTCGTTTAAGTGTAAGAGTTCTGGTTCTTTGCTATGTGCTTATGTACCGTGCTGACTATCTGTTCAGTTATATATAAATGTCAAGTTATTTTATCTACTTTCCAACTAGTAATACTGGGAGACTGCAGGATGGTATGCAAAAGAATTACCACCTTGATAAATCTATTACAAGGGTGTTGGAGACCCTATTCAAGAAGGTCTTTGGGTATGACAGTCTGATGTTGTCCATTTTTAGATGGACAAAAGCTAAGTTTGCTGGTAGCTGCTTTGCAATTTACAAGCACGCAGCTGCAAATTCATGATCTTCCACTCTTTTGGACAAAGTGAAGATGTCTCAAAAGCTCAGCTGAAGAGAAATTGGAACAGGAAGTCAAAAACGAGACCATATGCCCTGGTGTTGTCTCAAATATGTTTACATCTAATAGACATGACCCTGTTTCCACTGAAGCTGATAGAAAAATTCTTTTGCTTAATGGAATAAATTTGTCTTAATTATATCCTTGTTTTAATGATATGTTCTTAAGCTATTATCACCTACCTCTAGAAATAACCAAGAGGATGAGATTTTTGTTGTGCTATTTACAGTAAAAATGGGGGTGGGATGGGGTAGAGAATATTAAAAGCCTGGAGTAACTGGTAATTTTGGGCCACATATGGTGATTCTCTTTAAAAAAAAGTGATGTTTGCAGCAACACTAGATGAACTACACTTTGTTTGACTACTAAGGCAGATCATAAAACATTCAACTTCTAGCTTCCCATTGAGTTTATATGTGTGTTATTTCTACCACTTTCCATTTCTTCTGTAGTCTTTGTGAATATTTACATGAAACTTACCTTTGCTATATTCTATTGCTTACATCACACGGTTGCCACCAACTGGTACAGTTCTAATTTTTATCACTGTGTTGCTAGAGACTGTGCAAGGGCTGCTGTGCAGCTATACAGTGTGTTCCACAGCTCCTCAAGCGTGACTGTGCCGTGAGCAGCAAGGTGTAAGCGCACGGTGGTTTAACATCAGTCCATTACCTCAGAAGTGTGAAACCGCATACAGAAACCTAATGGGTACCAGGTTCAGAATGTGCTTTCCTGTTTTTCTACTATTTTTTAACTTGAGCTTAGAGTGTAAACAGACCTCTGTTTTTGTTCCTTTTGCTTAGCACGTGTCTCTGTGTCAGCTTTCTCCATTCAACTATCAGAACAGAAGTGAGACTATTTCCCTTGAGCAACTCTAAAATATGGTAAGCTTCCTCCCTTGAAATCTGTAGGCCAGCCTCAAGCTCTTTACTGAGCAAAATTGACTGATCTTGAGTAGGAGTTTTGTTTGAATAACAGGATGTAGTTTTTTAATTCTAATGAATATTTAAAGCATATGTAATTTTTCATCGTCTTGCTCGACGATGTAAAATGAAAGTGCTGTTTTTAAAATTTTCTTAAACAGCAACTTCAATACCCATGCAATAAGAAAATAAAGCAGAAAGTCTCTTAAAAAAAAAATCTTACCAAGTTGCATTTTTTTGAGTTGTTAAAAGTAGAATCAAGCCTGTGGTGCTTACCAAAGATCTGTTGGGTCGTATGTAAACTGGTCCTATGGAAGGATTGGCTATTGTTAGTGAAAACTAGTATAGGTCAAGTAGGTATAATATATTATTTTGAATATTTTATTTTCTATTATCTATGTCTTTGCATTTGTGAATGCTGGTAAGAAAAAACAAGTCGGATGATTTCGTGCTAAAATACAAGTGCAAAATTGTAATGAAGAAGTTCAGTTTAAAAAAAATTATATAATGATGTAAGGGATTTGCCATCACTTGAAATCTTGACCTCCACACTGGATGCCTTTCTGAAAAATATGCTTAGTTTAGTCAGATGTTTTGGACTTGCTGGGGGAAATTCTTCTCCATTTATGCAGGACATCAGCCCAAGTGGTCATAGGTTTCTTTGTTTCTGCTTCTTGTGTAACTGTCACTGATTTTCAGGCAGTAGAAAGGTGGAGGTTGTATGTGTTCAGATGCCACATACGTATACTTGCTGCCAAATTATTGAGTAAAAATAAGAGTTCTAGATCAAGATTGCCAGGGAAAGCATTCAGTGCCTGCTAAATGAGAGAATCCAAAGGAAGCAAGGGGGAAGGGGAATATGGGTACCTGGGGTCCCATTTCAGGCTTTTGTGGAGAGTAGTCTTCATTCACAAGCCCATACTCATCTGCACCATTTATGCACAAGATTTATCTCATTTTTAAACTGGACTTTTCTTAACTTGCTCCTAATATTGTGTGTCAGTTCCTGCAGCCACCACTTGGTCAGCCTGGCTCTGAGCTCTTGTGCAACTTGCCTCCTTGTTTCTTATTCTGCCCGCTTTCAGGTCACAGATCCCTTCCTGGATTTCTTGTTCGGTTGGGTAGTTTGTGTCTTCTCGCTGTAAATGTGCTGCCCACACAGATCCGGTGCTGTCTGTTCCTTCCCTTGCTCCACTGGACATGTCAGTCATAGCCCTCAGACTAATGCCTATTTTCATGTCCACCTTCACTTCCCCGTTTTCTTCCATGGGTCTTTTGACTGTGCTCAGCTTCTCTGAGTCCACCGGGTTCCTCTGATACACTAAAAACCAAAAGGCATCCTTTCTCCAGACCAGAACCTCCTACTTCTTTGGTCATGTCCTCCTGCCTTCCCCCAAGCACTTCCCTGGTTTCAGTTCAAAGGAAATTTTTTTTTTTTTAGATCTATTAAAGCCCTTTAGGGACTCACTAGTTTACCAAGAACAAAGTCCCTGCCACCAGCTTCCCAAGTAGAGGAAAGAGAAAGAGGTGTTACATTAAGAAGTGAAATAATAAATCCAGATTCATCTGCTTCTTCTCAAGCTGGAATGATTTCAGATATTCCGTGACAGTTGCATGTAGAAGTTGTAAATGTATGGAGCATGTTAAAATTTCCTGGTTTGAATAGTATACACAGCTTGAACTGATGAGAGATGGTAGCTTGCTAAATAAAGAGGGACTAGGAAATGCTAACTGCTAAAATATCTCTAGTTACAAGGGAAGACTTTATTTTAATTTTCATTTACAAGAGCTTAGTGTGGTAGAATTGAGGTGAATGTACCTAGGAACCAGAAAGGCTCATCCTTGATGCAAAGGTTTCTTTTTTAAAATGTAATATTCCTACTCCAAGGTGTAGAAATGTTAGTGATGCTCAAAGAAAAGGTTGATAGAATTTGAGCTTTGCAAAACCAATCTACTTATGATGCCCTCTTACTTAGAAATAGCTAAGCTTTTTGTATTTCTTCCCCATCTTCCCTTTCTTCCCCCTCCAAATTTGGTTTAATCAAACACATGGCATGGAAAAACTTCAGCCTTGTTAGTCTTACAAAATTAGTAATTTATTTTCAATTCATTACAAAGAGAAGTCTCTGGATACAATTAAGGGTAGAACTATGTTCTCCACTGTTGTAAATATCTCTTCTGATCTTCCAAGCTAAGAAAATCACAGAACAAAATCTTGCATCCCAGTTTCCTGGTTTTGATTACTGATTGCATGGGTGGAGGGAGGGACATTTGTGTATGTACGTATACTTAGATTGACAATTTGCTCCCATGAGCTCTTAAAAGTAGTAATCTTCTAAGACAAAGTGTTTTGGTTTTGGTTTTTTTTTTTTTCACCTCCTAAAAATCGATTTGGGAATTCTAGTTTTATGCTTTTCAGAGTGCCTTCTGTTCTGAAAGTCACATTCAAGTTCCTTGACCCAGCGCCCTGCCCCCCAAAATGCTGAGCTCCATGACTCGTTGATCTCAGGTTGAGCCCCCAGCAAACTACTAGTGACTTTAAAGGTTATTCCTTTGGACAACTTCAAGATGAAAAAAGGTGGAGACTTCCTGACAGGTCACAAAAACTTTGTGATATCCATGCAATAGAATGTTGGGTTTTTCTTACTGCTGTGCAAGGTTTAAGCAGATAGTAAACATCAGTAAACAGCAACTGAAGTGTCAAAACTAGTCAGATTTTTCTTCCCCTGGCAGCCTGTGTTGTATGTAAGAAGTCATGAAAACTGTAAAGGGCTCTGCTGTTGAGAGATTTAATGGCACACAGTTCAAGTTCAGCATTAAGTTTTATTGTGAATGGCATGCTCAGAAATGAAACAAAATAGATTATATTTCATAATCTCTGTTTCAGGTTCTCTTTCTCATGCTACTTCCTTTGTTGCTGTTGATAAGTCTAGCCAAATTTCTAGAAAGCTCAGAATGTGTGTTCAGGAAACATGGGAGAAAATTTGGTAACAACAGTAACTTTACATGAGCATAAATAACAGCTAATTTACATATTCCTCCCTTAAACTGCCCTTCTTACACCTGGTAATTTGGAGATAGATTATAAGAATGGGTTGGTTGTCAGTCAATCATGACCCCTTCCCCTTATTTTGGAGCAACTAATAGGACAAGAAAACACATTATAGCTGCAGCCCTTGGGGACAAGAGGACAAGAGAAGACATTACACCTGAAACCTTTGGGGAGTACAAGGTTTTTGTGGCAGTGTCTGCTGTAATTGATCGCAGTTGAGAAATGCCATGTGTTAACCTCAGAATCCGTAGGTTTACACTGGTGACTGTGGGTTTGTTTCTTCTGTTATCCTAGATCTGAATTTTTTTCAGACATCCTAAGGTCTTGGCTGATGCTTTGCTAATCAGAGTGCAGTCCAGGAAACTGAGAAATGGTCTTGCTTCAAGTACAAATCCGAAAGGGAAAGGGACAATACGATCTCATGGAGCAGAGGGTAGAATGCTGGTGGCCCCCTGGAAAGAAACGTGTTGGTGGGGGACAGTCCTTATTGCTAGCGTTTGTACTGGTAAACACTGCTGCTGTTTTTTATCAGCGTGCTTTTTGACTTCCCACTTATTGAGATGTCATTCTGAAAACCACTACATTCAAATGGAATAAGTTACAAGAATATTTGTAATGGCTCCCTCTGAGCCTTTGCACAGCATGGGCAACAACAGCTATTTCTACTAATACAGGGGAGTTTCCCCAAGACAGCTATTCATACCTCTGCACAAATGCTTTTCCAAAGTCCTGCACAGCCCCATTTTTATATTGCAGTAAAAGTTTGTGGTTTAAACCTCTTGGAGGATGCTTATATATAACTAGACTGAAAATCCCCTTATGTGAATGCTGTGAGTGGCCAGACAGGTTCTTCATATTTTTATTGTAAGTTTGAAGAACTACAATGAGGTGCTATTTGGCAAAGATACTAGTTACGAAAAAGCTTTATAAAGTGTTATGTAGTCCATTCAGAAGCAATTTTTCCTTAAATACCTTCTCTAGATCTAGGAATAAGTCTGTTTAAACACAGTTTATGAAGCCTCATGCTACACAAGCACGATTGCTTAAGTTGAATTAATGAGCTGTTGAACCCAGGTACTACTCTGTTTCAGTAGACAATCTAGAAAAAAGACAAACCTGCTTGTTCTAGGTTAGTCCAATTGAGTTTTATCTCCAAGAGACCAAAAATAATCCTCAGGAATAAACTATAGAATGTTGTCTGTTATCTTGTGGAATGACTCATCAAGAGAAAAAAACTAATCTTAAACCTGGTTCTCCTAACACCTGCTACAAATTGATGTCCCTCTGATTTCACAAAACGTGATCCCGAATTTTTTCTTAGTGATGCAGGAGAATCATATTCCCTTGCAGATAGAAAAGGCTGTTCCAGTAGTAATGCAGAGAAAGTCAAAAAGGTTCACTTGGGACACAGTGTGTCCTAGAAATGTCACTGCAAATGCAGGACTGTGCAAACCTGAGTTTGAGTTGCGGCCTTGATACTGATTGTCTCTGATATTGGTGAAAAGTTTCAACACTTGCCCCTTTTCTGTGTTATAGCTGGCTTGTATATCTTGGCCTTGTCTTGGAGATTAAAATGTACCAAAGAGTGAAACAGTTTTAAACAAAACTTGTAAACTAAGTGGAAAAAAAAACCAAAACCAAACACCCTAAAGCTCTCTTAGTTTCTATCATCTGAGCTCCATTTGCTTAATTTTTTCTTTTTCTTTCCTTATCCCCTCTTACTTTTTTTCCACCGTATAGTTCAGCAAAAGAAGTTGGAAGCTGAGATGAAACCTAGGGACTGCCCCATGCATTGCTACAATTTTCCTCTGAAGAAGGAAAGTTGTCCTGAGGTTTCTATAGTTAATCTCCTGGGTATATCAGTCTGTCTTCTGAAGTATGCTGGGTGAATTTACAAAGATTAAAAAAAAAAAAAGATCAGGAGCAGGATCACTAGGTCTGTTATGGCCAGCAATAATAATCCGAGCCAAAAAACCAGTCCAGTTCTGTTGCATTACAGCCTTGATCTCCACTAAGCTTGCCTCTTTGGGCTGTATCTAGCTCCTTTGTGTCCTGCCTCCTCATTGCAGATGAATGGCAGACACAGTTTGGATAGCACCACCAGATCCTACTGTAAATCTGGATTATCTGAGTAACTTTGTAGAAATGTTGGTCTGAGAAACTAAAGGAACAGTAGAATTACATGTGCCAGTAGCAATTGTGTAAGCGTTCAGAGCGGATGTATCTGTACTCTGCTGTACTCTGGTCTGTGTGCATACCTAAGGAATAAGGCTGTCTGAGCTCTGACAGAGCTGCCCATTGACAAATGCCGGCTGGTTGAAAGTACCATTTTCACAGTATACTCAAGAAAATTTGTGGTGGTTTTTTTTTGTTTGTTTGGTTTTTTTTACTTCTGTGGGCATACTTACAACATATTTATCCAATGATTGTTACTGGGTTTTGAAATAACTTAATGTAACAACCAACTTGTTTTGCTGAAAAGGGCTTTTTCTTAAGTTCTTACTCCTGTTAATTTTAACTTTTCAAGGGGGCTTAATTGGCCTTCCATCACACTAGATTTTGCTCTGATTGCTCATTTGGCATTTGAGAGTTCATTTGGATTGTCAGTTGTAAAAATGAGAGACAAGTGAGGCCTTTGAGTCTATTCCAGTTTGAATTTTTGTATAAGCTCCTCAAAAGCCCATAGCAGCCAACTCTCTTCTCAGGTTTTTTACTCAACAAAATATTTCTAACGTTTCATGTACCCCAGTGTCAGCTGTATGTTGTGAAATCACGTACAGCTTTACCCTTTGCTAGGTAAGTAATTACCAGATCAGAATGTTAACTCTAAAACATTGTACAGTGATAGAAAGGGAGGTAAAAAATTGTATATAGATTTTAATTTAAAATGCCTCACTAGAGGTCTTGGCAGCTCTTGTTAGCCTCTCATAGCAACAGCAGTGAGAGAGAGCATTTGGCTCTAACAGCAATATGATCTCATTATGTACGACAGGAATATAGAGCGAAGAGACAAAACACTCTGTACTAATTTTAGGTTCCATTTGAATCTGTGACATGTCTTTAAACTTCTCTTTTATAGCATCCTAGTTTGGGTTGAATCTCTTCACTTACATCTGATTTGGACAGACGCTAGCAAACAGTCTAGCTTATTGCTGCTGCTTTGCTTCCTGTTTGGTAGTGGAAGGCTTTTACACTTATTTTGGTACTTTCCTCTTGCTGACTTTTTGCATTAACACCAGTCAGAGCAGAGTATCATCTAAAACTTGCATGTGGGGAGCCACATGTTCAAGCTGCCATAGTCCAGATGACATTTTGATTAGATCCATCTCTCGTGTTTTAATCCTATGAGTTTAAAAAAAAAGGTAGGAATCCACAGTCCATCCAAATTCAGTGCAGTTGTTACAATTCGTAGCATACTTTGTGTTAGCAGTGGGTGGAAATTCTGGGGCACCTCAACACCAGAGCTATACCCAGAGCTGATCTAGCACCTCTGTGCTGCCCTGATGGCTCAAAGAACCCGGAGTGGACTGATTTCCCTTGCTGGGGATTCCCCAGGCGCAGGGGAATCTGCAGCTGGTGCTCTCTCTGCATAGCTGTCTTTCTCCAGGAGCACCAAGCTGCAGCTGCCCACAGGGGAGCCTGTTGCGACCAGCCGTGAAGCCAGAGTAGCTTTGTGGCTGCTCTGACATTCACCTAGGAGTTGTGATTTTTGTGGACTGTCCAAAGCCTAAATATATTAGAAACTCTGTTTTAAAAAAAGAGGAAAAAAAACCCCACAAATTTTTGACTGCAGTGATCCCCAGGTGGTTTGGATTACTTGTGTATAATCTCAACTGTTTGAGTTATATAAGAAATATCTCCGGCTCATGCTCTACGGCATTATCCCAACATAAAAGCTTAAGATTTTCAGAAGGACTTAGGATGTTAGGCACATAAATCCCATCGAATTTCAATGGAATTTAGGGTATTATTTGGTCTCTCTTGAAAAATTAATTCTAAATCTCTGCAGGATTAGAGGAAACTCCCACTGTGAACAAAACTTTTTTTTTTTTCCCAATAATGCACACCTTTTCCTGAAGCTTCTAGTCACTGTTAGTGTTAAAAATATCACTTCATGCCGGAGGAGTCTGGCAGGAATCTTTTAAAGTTCCTCTCATTTCAATGGACTGCACATTGGTCTAATTTACAGCAGCAATTCCTATTGCCCCATGAAACTTTGGACTTGCCTTTCATTTAAGTTAATAGAATGAGAATTTATATAACTATATTAACAGTTGCTCTAGGCGAAGAATATATGATATAAAGGCTACAACACTGTTTTCCTCTTTTATTTAAAATGGTAAATTATGTGGTTTCTGGTATTTTAATTGTCATGCTGTTAAATGTATGCTTTTCTTAAAAAGTGAAAGTGTCTTCCCTGTTTGTGACAACATTTCAGGCTTTCAAAATCCTAGGCATTACAATGCTGCCTTAAGCAATATTGCCAATATTTCTTCATCCTAAGGCTCTGTTACCCCACTCAAGCAACTGTCAGATGTTCTGCCTTACAGACTGCCTTTGGGCCCCTGGAACTGTATATGCTCTCCCCTACCATTTCCTTTCAAGGCAGGGCAGTTCACAGGTAGTGTTAAGTATTGTAGAAGTTGGTTGCCAAGTGTCTCTCAGCTGCAGAAAACAGCTCTATTCCAGATACTTCTTCAGTTTTATGTTGCTGTTAGCTGTCGGCTATCAGCTTGCAGCTCTTTCCTTGTTCCTCTCGCTGAGCTAGCTGCATTCCCGTCTCAGAGAGGAGGAATCTCCTGGTGCTATTTGGCTTCCAAACTATTTACACTGAAACATCCTTGTAGAAATGGAAAGAAGCAAAGGTCACGTTAACAGCCCCATGTTAAAGGTCAGCAATACCATGGTAACAGTAGAAATCCATCCAGCTGCCTGCAGAAAATTTGAACCCCTTACGAAAAGGAAATAACCCAAATAAACAGCGAGGTAGATAAAAAGCAGTATCTTAGCCCTGAGCCACACGTCAAGTGGAAACGTAACATTTGAGAGCTTTGTGGGTATTTCCTATGCCTGACTTTGAACTACATGGCTCAAAATACAAAACTGTAGCAAATATTCAGAAAAATAACTGCCTTGTAAATGTTCTGACTCTCAACCTGAGACTTTTTTTTTTACTGCAAGCGTGTAATGCAGCCAAGTGTTGTTTAGTATCCTTCCTGTGCCTTAAAGTGTGACTTTTATGGGTGACGTTATGTTTATGGGTCTTTGTTCATCCTCGGCCTCATGTACCCCACTGCTGCTTCCTCTGAGGCTTTGCCGCCACACTGCAGGGTGTTAATTTCCTGTTTTGAGTCTGTCACAGACAAATTCAGAGCCCCGATTAAAACACAACACATAGATACATGCTGCTGACAAAGGCACTAATAAAACTCTAAAGTTTAAAGGTGGCCCTGGTGTTTCCTCACCGAGCAGCATGGGGACCTTTCACCTCTCGGAGACATGCTGTTTGCAGAGGTTTCTTTTCTTTTTAATTAGGGCTTGCCTGAATGAGTTTTAGCAAGCTGCTCTAGCATTTGATGTGTTTGGTTTATGGGTGCATTGACTATAAAACATCCACAGGTCACTTGAGCTTTTTTTTTTTTTTTTTGAAAAGGCAGTTGTATGAAACTTACAGGAACTGCAGAGAAAAAAGAAGGCTTAAACAGAAAATATGTTGGTTACAGTGATGGGTCTGGTATGTACAGTCTCTGCAAGACATATGCATGGGCATCTGAATTTCTTGACCTATTGTCTTGGTCGCTGAGCAGAAGCGGGGGGGGGAAAAGCCAGCTTTTATTAAAATCCTTCCTTTTGCACTTGCATCCAGCAGTGCAAGACTTGCAAAAGTCATCCTGTAGGCATGAATTTCTACATTTTTAACATTAAGGAGTATATTTTAAAATTTAAGTTTCTTACCTAGTCATTCTGATGTATGACTACTAGTTTGCATGTCTGCTACAGCTATTCAGGAAGCTAAATATCTCATCACAGAATCCCCTTGTAATCACAAGGGAAGCTCTTGAATTTCTAAACTGATCTGTCTTAGAGAGCGCTCTTCAATACACTTGAAGTTTAACTATGCTTAGGGTAATTATATCTGGAGAACAAATTTTGTAGCCTGATTTCTTGCAGATGCTGCTTGTGCCCCTTTCCCTCCTATCAAAGGAAATACCAGCCATGTGCTCTTCATAGCCTTCAGATAGAAAGGGTCTTTATAGTCTTGCAACATCTGCCTCTGACCATAAGCCTACCATGCCTTCTTTCCCTCTTGTCCTCCAGCGTCCAATGTTTGAGCCTAGCTGAATGACTTCGTTCTTGTGTCTCCTGTATACCCCCACCTCAGCAGTGCCCTGTGAGCCTTGTCCTTGCACCCAACTTTCCCTGCCCTCAAAACAAAGTCCCAGTGTGGTTGTGAGGATTGCTTCAGGAGTGATGCACGCAGAGGGCATCATGCTGGGCAGTGTGAGAGTTCGCATACTGTAGATGCTGCACATCACCTTGTGCACATTACTCTCTGGTACAGGGTGGAGGAAGTTAGCTTCAGACTGCACATTTTCTCTGCCTTTCTGCTGCAGTATTTCCTACAGCTTAGGTCTATAGCCTTACACTGTGCCTGATGGGTTCCTGGACCTTCTGTGTATGCTGCCTTGCAGTCGAAGGAAGAAAACACAGCTGTGACTTACTACCCCCTAATATCTGCCCAGTCACATTATAATACTTGACTGAGGGGAGTAGGAAAGGTGGTCTGTGTTACATCTCAGTGGCTGGTCAAGTGACAACAACCTCTAAAGACAGCCACCTCAGTGGGCCTGGTAGGACAATGCCAAATATATCTGTATTTTTTTTTTTTAAAGCAGTGCCCTTGGCCTAAGTAGGTTGCTGCAGGTTTTTCTCTGGGTCTGACTGAATCTTAATCTAATTCCTTTGAGCTGCTTTACTTGATGTTCCCCTTCTTTACTTTTCCATCAGCTGTGCATTGTCCTCAAGACTTTCTCTTAATGTCTGTCCAGTGGTTTTTTCACTTGGGTGGCTGTTTCCACCCTCCCCTATTAGATGGATCCTATTCCATCTAAATCCTCACCCAGGACGGGGTAAAAACCAACACACTACTCAGTTTTCTGCAGTTGTGTTTGTTGCTTCTGTAGACTGTTGCTGTGCCAGACTGTCTCTCTGTCTTGTCTATTTAGGTTGCAGTGTGGACAATCCATGGATAGGAAACAACTCTTCTTTCAAAAGTTGAGTATGCTAGACTTCTTCAGTACTAGTGGATTGTTTTGGACAACAAATGTGGCTATTAAATTTATGTAAGAAGTTGGTATGTTACTTAGTACAGATTATGCTCTGTACATTCAACAAGAAGGGAGCTAAGAACACCATGCTCCAGACTTAATTGTTGAAACACACTCTGAATTCAAATTCCAACAAAGAAAATATTGTTTTGCAAGTAAGCCTAATGCTTTGCTTAAGTGCAGACAAACCTTTGGTGCTGCTAGCTCTCTATAAAACTCTACAAAAGGTGACATAGTCAGATAAGTTCCTGTGTAGAGAGTATATCAAAGATGAAATGGGATGCAATGGCTCTGTATTCCTCTGGACCACTGGAAGGGATAGGAAGTGAAATGCTACTACAAAACTTTGGGCTAAGCTAGAGCATTCATAAGGCATCCTTAACTTCCTGAGGGTGAGCTCAGTGCGTTTTAAAACTCTCATGTCTCTACAGGAGCCCATTTTTGCTTTCAGAATGTGTTGCTGCTACTTGCTATGGCTGAGTTGACCTAAGGATTGGTAGAATTAAGCTGTAGGTCTTCTGAGGCAGCAACTCTTTGTTTGACTCTGAACTACATAAACATCAATATGGGTGGCAGCCCATAAATGAAATCTAGGCACGCCTGCTATACGTATGATACAAGAGCTAGATGAGTATTCTGCATTGTTCAGTCTTTTCTATTCTGAAACAGTACGTTCTTCATTGGTCATGCCTTCAAGGTTTCATCTATGGGGAACACTACTTTGATAAGTTTTTTGTTTTTATTAAAGCTGGATGTTAGCAATGTGATAGCCACTATGTAGCTGGGATGAGCGATGCACAAATGAGAGATGTGAATCCTTTTAAATGAGTTGAATGTGATGCATTCCATATGCAAGATGTATATGTTTCTCTCTGCATTACGGGTAAGACACACGTCTCATGCAAGTCATGGGTTCTATGTTTTTTGCAAAACATCTGTGACTTCTGACCTTTCCAGGCTTGTGCACATATGAGCGAGAATACTGGTGTGCTCACAAACTGTGGAACAAACTTCACTGAGAATAACAGAGTAAATCTTGGAATGCATGAGAAAAACTAATGGGAAGCTGGAGGCCTGTGGCAACACTGCGTGACACAAAAGACCAGACCAATTTCCCAAGGCACTGGGTTGTTTTAGCTAGACCAACTGAAATAGAGGTGTTGTCAGGGTTTCTTCATTTTTCAAGTTTTGCAGATGACGTTCCTGAAGTTACTCAAGTGCAAGAATGATAGGAAAGTGATGCACTGAGGCTGTTCCAAACTGTGATAAAAACATATCTAGCAGAAACAGACCTGTGAGTACTGGCTGTCTGTGTGAGGGACTCAGACTGAAGCAGCATCATTCAAATCCTCTAATTTCCACATTAACAAATTCCATAAGCATCAAAGGTGTTTCTCTGTTTTGAACTAATTCTAACTGCTCTCTGCTCTTGGATCCTTGCTGTGCTTGTCTTCTGGCTACTCAGAGCTGCACTTTTCCTCTTGCTGTCCAAGAGCACACATTCTTCCTCTTTGAGTACCTTCCCTGTCTTACTATTTTTACTTTGTTAAAGTGCTCTCTAAATTTGTTCACCTGTTTTTGCTCTCCTCTCACTTATTTGTAACCAAGCCCAACCACCTCTTTTACAGACAGCCTTCATGCTTCTATTTGTAGCACTTTACCTGTTCCTGTGTGGTGGTCATGCTTTCCTACTAAATTCTTTCCTGATGTCTGTCTTTTTTTATTTTTTTTTTTCCCCAGAAGCCTCCAGTATGGGCATGTTGAAGGGAAAACACTACCACTCTTCCAGTTTGGGAAAAAATGAATAGAGGAAAATCACACTAAACAAACTAATATCTTGAGACGGCATCTTCCTCAGATCACCTATGCAGAGAGCTCTGCACCAAACTCTCTGGAGAAACCATCTCCTGTGGTGTACAGACAAAAGCACTGATTGCTTTAATGCTTAAGACTTGAGCACAGCTCTATCACTATCTCATTAGGAAAGGCTCAGTCTTGACTTGCTGTATCTGCAACAGGTTAGATGACAGATTGAGATTTTTGTGTCATTCTGGGGAGAATGCCTTGCAGCATGTCTTCTTCAAAGTTTGGCTGATGTGCTGGAGATGTAGCACAGCTGCAGGATATTTCTGCTTGCGTGCTGCAAGAATGCTGTTGGATATCTTATGTTCTTTTAATCTATTTGTGACTTGCAAGCTGAATTTAACAAATCTAGTCATTATTATTTTGTAGCAGTCTAAGTGGGTGGTACAAGGTAACAGCCTAGTGCCAGGAAAATCATTGAACTTACAGTATAAACCTGTTGAGCTGTAGGTTTCCAAGAGTTATCAGCTTGATCATGAGCAGGCTGAAGAAGAGTTGTAACTGCTTTTCTAGAAGCCAAAGGCAAAGACAGACACTAAAATGATTTGGGTTTTTGTAATGAGTAGTCCTTATTATAGGCTGTGATATGGAAAAGGATTCAACCCTCAAACTTACTGTGGCCCCCAGATTGAAGAAAGCTGCCTAGCTGCTGAGGATATTTGATATTGCCCCACCAAAATCCTGCCAATATTGCTATGGCAGGAGTCACTAGATGGCAACATTACCTGTACTCTTACAAATCCATGTGTATGGGCATTGTCCAGCCTTTTGAAGAAGTGTGCCTTGTTCTTGGAGATCTTCTTTTGTAGGAGCTCAGGCCAGCAATAGGGGTGAAGCCATCTCTGCAACCCTTCTCTGAATGAGGAGATTACTTGAATGCTGATAACCGAGCAGAGTGTGAAATCAGTCACTCTAATGGTATACCCACCAAGTTCTGTTTATATTACTGTGCCAAAGTAAACAGTGATTTAGGACTGTGTGTGTACCCTACTCAGTTGTGCCTGCTGTCCGTTGAGACGTTGAAGTGTGGGGGCATGAATGGGGAACAGTAGTCAACTGGAGATGTTTCTGTAGCCCACTCACCTAAATCTGCCAGCAAATGTGAATTAAGACCCCTTTTAGTTGTTTGACTGAAGGCTGTACTGCCAGGGCTTCGCATCTGCTACCACTCAGAAGCTGAGTGTCCGGCTTCATTCTGGGCTCAGCAGGTTTTGCACGTGTCTCCGATTTTGTGTAGAGTTGATGTTAGGTATGTATGATACAGTTTATGCTAATCTACCACAAAAAAAAAAAAAATCTTCATAGGATTTCAATACCTTTGTGAGAAGTGTGGTTAAGAATAATGCTTAAGATTCAGCTCTTTATGGTTGATTGAGAAATTGGCTAGGTAAGGTATAGGATATTAATAAATGTGAGTGCTGGAATTAGCTAATTTTGCTGAAGTCTTTCTTGTTAGAACTCTGCAGCAATAATTTAACAAAATATATTTTTTTTTTAAATTCAAATTTTAATTGACAAAGTTATGACTGTTCACACAGGTTATCTGGAAATCACAGAGCTGCTGAAGTATGCAAAAAGTGCCTCCTTCTCTCTGCCCTTCTTGCTGCAGATGTTGTTTCTATTCTTAAGTGTTTTGACTGAAAAATCCCTTTGAAAAAATCTTAGGGGGACCCCAATTCAGAAAACTCCTGATGCAGTTAATAATTTCCTCTTAATTTACACTTGAATGCAAAATAAAAAATAATAGAGCTCTGAGAGTAAATGCAAAATTAACCAAAACTTCCCCTAACGAACTTTTAAAATATCACAAGTTGGGCATATTTGTTTTAAATAGTGAAACTATAAAGACTATTAGTCGGAATAGTTTAGTAGTTTTCCTCCTCTCTATATTGTTCAAAATTTCCCACTACAGTGAGCACATTGTACTTTTTGTTCTTGCAGCTACATATACTATAAGGAAAGCCTATCCCAGGCTCACATGCGGGACAGTGTTTTCTCAACTCCATAGTCAGCAGAATAAGTCTGAGAAACATTAGTCTTCCTTCACCTGCATCATGTTTTTTTACTTGTGAACTGATTCTTCTTGAAGAAAATTCAAAGGTCTATTGTAAGGAACCACTCTTGAAGTGGGAAATATTGTTAAGCACAGCTTCATCTTGTAAATAAACAATAGAAATACCGATTTATTTTCTTTTTTCCCACCAAGAAGGAAAAAAGTCCTCACAACCCCTTTAGAGGTCATTGCATTTTATCCTATTATCCTGAAACAAAAGAAACTGTTGTGCAATGTGAACTATAGAGTAATATAAACTGATAGCCACACAGCTGTGTTCCTCTCCCCCTTCAGTTCCATAACCTCCTCTGTTGGTGTTCATCTCCAGAGGTTCAATGCATAGTCATTTAGGAATAGCAACTTACAGGATTCAAAATAACTTTCTTCTAGTAAAGGTGCATCAAATGAGGGCAAAACCTGATGGAGATGCTATGTCTGTTACTGGCATGCTTCCTCTAGCAAGTGGTAACCAAACAAAAAACAAAATGGGGGGAACTGTTTTTCTGAAGTGTTGAACACTCACTTTTTTGGGGAGCAATCTCTCCATAAAGACAGCAGCTGATGTTATAATATTAAAAGTATATTCCTTAGCAACAGCACCTGTATTGGCTCCTCTCCATGTAATTGGCAAGCTGCTGGGTGCCAGGTCCAAGTGGTGTTACTGAAAGCCCATGCTGGGGATTGCCAAGCCAGCTTGCTTCGCAGAGCACCAGGATTTTTCCTGACTCTTGTTTGCACTTGGCGAGGGCCCCTGGTGAACACTAGTGCTGCTGCTCCTCATATTGAGTGAGGAAATTGAAATGTACTTGAATTAGAAACAGATGACTGGAATTTAGAGATGAGTTAAAACTGCTCTAAGCAAAGGGCAAGAGTGATATAATTAGTCTGGCTTGCAACTTGTTTGCTTATGGTATGCATTAGAACCCTTTTTTTATAGCTTTAGAAAGTAACAAAAGAAAAAAAAATTAGCATAGATACAAACATAACTCTTGGATTTGAGCTTTACAGTTCACCCTTAGATCTAAAACGTCCTAAAGCAAAATGTCAGAGCCTGATTCTCTGCTGGTCCAGGACTTGCACAGGTATGACTTCACTAGAACCAGTAAGATGGTTTCGAGCAGAGATGGGCATTAGAAGACCATGGTAGAAATTACGTCTCCTCTGCCTGCTGAAAATTTGGCTAGCTGCCTTGCTTTAATAATGAGAAAATTAAAATACATAATAGAATCTGTGTTCTTAATTTTGTAGAAGCTTGAGTCAGTATTTAAGCTACAGTGCTTGGATGCCTTTGTTTCAAAAGCCTGGATTTGATGACGGACTTTGTTTCTGCAGTGACCTTTTAGCTTTATTACCAGCACCCTTAAAAAATATTAAAATGAAAACCCAAGGGGGAGGAAAGTGGTTCCCAGTGCTTTGTCCGGTGCTGGCTGTGCTCCAGGAGCATGGTGATGCTGTCATCCCCTGAACTGATGTGTGGGTAGATATAACACTGCTGAACAACTTGGAGAGCCTTGGTTTTCAGAAGGCAGATAGCAACTGAAAACAAAGTGAAACAAATTCAGTAACAGATTAGTTCAGATACTAGAGAGAAAGAACTTTTTGTACATAATGCTTAGTTCTCACCTTGTCCTTCAGAGTCCTAAGCTGCTAGCTGTAACTGTGTTTTAAATACCATCAGTGTGAATGGGTGCACTAAAGTCCTGATCAAACAAACACAAACCTGCAGATAATTAATTCCTGTTACAGCTGCAGGACTTGGAGAATAATTTGTGCCAAAGTATAGCAGAAGGACAGAGCAGTTTTATTGCTGCAAACAGCAAAATGTTCAGCATGTTCAGGTTCCTTGTTTCAGAAAAACATAGGTGAAAGGGGTGATGGGAGCACAACCACCCACTTCAGTGCCACAGACTCATCTTGCTAGGCCAAGATCAGTTTCAGTTAATGGAGAGAACTCTGACCTCAGAAGTAACTATGATGGAAGAGATGCAGGTTACCGTTTATTTTGTATTGTTTATTTTAAGGCATGAATAATGTAGCTAGGAAAATGGTCCTGAAGTGGTCAAGTAGTTGTGTGTGTAAAATGTGAGATTATCAGAGGATTTTTGCAAAATTTAGGTGGAAAATTGAGAGTGTATTTTCAGGACCAGCACATTTTTTGTTGTACAGTGATCTCTGCAGAGGGCCTTCATCTGGAGCTCATAGATTTTACCATGTAATGGATTATTAGAACTAATAATGAAAAATTATTAATTTGAAATATTTCTTCAGAAAGTGTTGTTGAATCCGTGGTATTTCAGGGGAACATAATGTTTGTAAGCATTTGGGTTTTTTTCACTGGGGAAAACTTGTTCCTTTCCATCCTTTGAAATGTCTTAATGTAGACTTTAAAATGATAATATTTTCAATGCCTTGCTCTCTTAATACACAGTGCATATATTTAGTACTGTGATACAATTTTATGGCTATAAATGAGCTTTATTCAGATCTTTCTAGAAAGCTTAAAAACTTTAGCCTGTCACTGGCTATCTCTTTTGTTTCTCCCATTGCAAAACTAATTCTGACTTCTGAGCATCTTTCCATACAACAAAGGGGTGTAGGGCATCCAGTCTGCTGCTTCAAATGTTTCTCTGTGTGTGTCTACACGGCAGGGGGATGAGAATAGTTGCTTTTACCATTAAAGGTATATAGTGTTTTGGGTAATCTATGGCAAAGCATCTTTATGGGCTACTGCACAATGTGACTGACTGCGGCTACTCAGGAACATCTGGGCTACCTGCACAACTCTGAGGAGTAATGAGGAGTCAGTACTTCAGCTTCTCTGAGAGAAGAGGAAAACGTCTAACCAAGAGTGATGGGGAAGTGAAGACCCAGAATCTTGGTCTCAGTGTATGATTTGGTTTTCTGGCTATTCCTGAGCTCATTGACAGAAAATCTTCATTTGAATACCTGGAAGTCAAAGAGCCACATTATTTAAAAAAGATCTTAGTGCATTGCTGAGGCTTTCAACTACATCAGAGCTCTTAAGTTTGCTTTAAGAAGTGTCTTTCATCTGAATCCAGGTGGGATTTCCATAGTGTCCCCACCTGCACAAAATCAACAAATGCAGTGAGCCACTAAAAACATTTCTGCTTGTGCAGAAAGGGACAGAGGAGACAAGTTAAAGCTTGTTGCCACTAATGCAGAGTGCACAGTCTCAACAGTAGGCAGCCCTGAGATAGGCATTTAGCTGGGTGTCTTGCAGCAGTGCTCAGTGGGATTGGTTTTTTTCCCCTCTTTGCCTTTCTGCCTGTTTTCTGCCCCATTCAGTCACAGAAGCTGCCAGGTTATCCTGACCCTAGTACAGCTTACACTCCCAGTTGGTGAAGGAGGATTCACTGTATTTTGCCTTTATTTTGCTCCATGCCCATCTGGCGTGCCAGGCAGCTGGTGTGGCCTGACACAGCTGAACTTGCACTGCCCTCTGTTAAGGAAATGCTTGAGGCATTGTCAGCTTTAGGACAGATTTAAGTGTCTGTTGCGCTAATTAAGTTGTGCGAAGGAGCCTTAAAAATGCTGAATATCTGTGTGTCTGGCTATTATGACTTTTCTAAGTAATTACTAATGTTTGACATGCAGAAACTGCCAGTTTTTGAATTGCTATTTTGTTATTGTAAAATTATAGTAAGAAATTACTTTGTCTCGTAACATTCCCTAAAATTGAAAGTACAGTTAACAAAAAAATCAAATTTTCCAGTTTGATGCAATGAAGCATCTGCAAAATACTCTAGAGGACATGATGATAAGCACAATCTGCAGCTGTTGTGTTACTGAGAGCTGATCTCAGGTCTGTGGTCAATGCTGATTTTAATTTTGTACTTCATGTAAGGATTCAACTTTATTTATAAAAGTCTTATTCCAAAATGTTGCATTTGCTCTTTGAATATGGATGAATTTGAGAGTATAGAAATAAACTTGTTATAAGTTAGGTAACTTAGTAAAAACATTCTTATTTGGAAAGTTCATCACTGTGCGCTACTCTTTTGTACACAGGATGTCCAAAACAGAAGAGCAGTTAATTGTATTTTACCATGGTTTAAAATTAATTGAAAACTCAGGGGCAGGTTGTTTGAAGAGATATTTTTAGACACAAGGATGACTTGTTACCATTACTTATCAGACCGGAACGTGGCGGCGGGGTGCTTTCCACCCGAGAAATTACCCTCTTCAGAGTTTCATGAGTGTTTTTGTAATGATGGAGTTCAGACTTAAGGATCCTGAAACAAAGGCAGCTTTAACTCAAGTTTGTACAGTTAGGAGCCCTGGTTTGTAGTATTACTAATGGTGATTACAGTGTTACAGTTTATCATGGAAGGGCACCCAACAATCATTTGTCTCCTTTTGAGAATCTCAATCCTCATGCATAGCTTTCCACTAGGAAACACATGTTCCTGAGTGGTCTGACTTTGAACCTCAACTTCCTATTGCATCCAATGCAAAGATGTCTCCTGCTGGTGCTTATTAAAGAAGAAAAAAAAGAGAAAAGTATGCTTGGTTAATAATGCCATACTTTGGGGATTTCACTTTTCATCTATGGGGTCATGAAAGAAAAACTTCCCCACTGTAAGTTATAATTTGATGTGTGTTTTTTGGGTTCTCTGGTCTTTCTCTGAAACACAGGAGACTAACCACAGTAAAAGAAGGGATTTACGCAGGGTACATTCTTTGAGCAGCATTACATTTTCAGGGATCTGGTTTGTGTTTTATTGTAGACATGTTTGGGTCTAAGACTGCCAGTTTTTGGGTCAGATCCCTTTTGATTGTCAGTCTATTGGATTTTTTTCTGCTCTGTGTGTATGTACTGGACTACTAATTAATTCCTCAAATAGGTAGAAGGCTGCTCCAATTCAAACTGAGATGAATTAGGGTCTCTGCAATTCAAATTTGAAAACTTAATTTATAGCTTCTAGTCTGATGTTGCAAACTAATAAAACACTTTTCTACAATATATGTATACTGGAATCTCCCAAGCCTTGACAGGTTCTTACTCTTTCTGCAAAAATATCATGAGAACCTCCCTACCACTTCTAATCTGACTGGCAACTAAATGTGATGTCGATCCAAGCCTCTCCCTTAACGTGTGCTGAAAAGTCCAAGAGTTGCATGTAAAATTGTGATTAAAATCTTTCATTATGCTTGAAGAAAAACTTTTCCCGAAAGAAATGACATGATTTTATGGAAGAGTATTTTTCTGGTAGAGAAACAGAAGCATAAAATGCTTTCCTGCTGGAAGTCCAATGAACTTTATTACACTCTCTTAGGCTATAGCTATGTCAGACTAACAATATCTATTTGAATTTAGACCTCTGAGTTGGAAAGGTCTTCCATATAAAATCTAAAAGTGGTCTAGACTAGGTAAGCTTTGGTTAAATGGGAACTAAAATGAAGCTTGTACCTGAAGTTTGCTCACAGTCACTGTAGTGCATTAGTGGTTAAGTGCCCTAACTCATTTTATAACTGCTCTATTTGTGTGGGGATATTTGAAATGGATTTTGAAAGATGCAAGAGAAATAACTGCACAAAAGTACAATTAGATTTGGAGTATGGATCCTGATGCATAAATCTTGAACATTAGAAACAAAAATGGATTCTTTGAACCCTGTGCTTGGAAGAGGAGTCCTTGGCATTTTCTGTTTAATACAAGCAGTAAAGAACAGCTGCTGCTCCAATAAATCAGAGCTCCATCAAAAACTGGGAAGGTGAATGTACTGTGATCGAGTAGTGCAGGAAAAGAAAACTACAATAGGAATTTTGTCTTTTACTGAGAACCACCATGGTTGTGGGAATGGAATGGAGTAAGAGAGGGGTGGAGCAAAAGAGGCCCAAAGAAGAAAGACCCTGTAACTGGAGTGCAAAACCTTTATAACGTCCAGTGTGGATGGATTGCAGAAAAACACAACCTTGAAGTCTTTCTTTTATCTCTTTCTTGAGTGCTTGATGTTTTTAGTTTCTGTGCTGTCTTCATACCTCAGGCAGGGTATTTGTGCTCCTGGTACCTGCGAATGGAAGTAGCGGATAAGGGCTGTATGAGAATGTGCACGTAGCAATCAGCTGGGCCGCATCCCCGTGAACCACTGTATTCATTCAAATCTCAGGGTGTCAAAATTTCCCTCTGTGTAATTGTTACTGGATTTCCCTTTTTTTTTTTTTTTGGGGTGGGGGGTGTGGCATGAGAGCATGTGGGTGGAGAGGAGGGCATAAAACTGTTTACTACTCATACTGCCATCCTGTTCTCTGGCAATCTTTAACCTGGACAGCACTTCAGATATCCAAAATGAGCAGTTGACGAGGTTTGCTGTGCTGAATGCAATAGCTAGTACCTGGTTTCTTAACGTTTTGCTGGAGACAGAGATGAATGGCTAAACACAAACCTGCTCATGCTTGTATGACAATAAATGCTCTCTAAATTCTATATAGTATCCATTCTAGGAAGGCAGAGGGAATAAAAATCACTAATTCTTGAGTCAGCAATGCTATTTTTTAATTATTTCTTTATAGGCTCTATGATCAGTCTTTGAATTCTACTTTGTTACAGCTCATTCTAGATTTTCGGTGGCTGCTCATGTCTTTGCTACACTATACGCCCTGCAGAGGATTATATGAAGTGTTTATTGGAACAGAGATTTGCCCAGTAGTTTTAATGTCTAGGAGCTTTTCTGTAACTACTTACATGACAAATGGCACTGTCCCTTGTTTCTAAGCATCATAAATAAAGGAATGAATTGCCTCTTTTTTTTTTTTTTTTTTTTTCCTGGAGATGTGAAGAATCTGCAAGATTGATTCAAAATTTGTCTTCGATGTAGTTAGGGGTTTGGAGTTTGGTAGTTGTAGCATTAACTTGTTCTTTCTGAAGTCTGTGGAACATTTGCTGTGATTTGAAAACTGTCATTCACATTTCAAGTCCCTTCAGAAAGAATTTGGTTCTGCTATCAGTATTACGTCTTTATTACTGTAATATCTCATGGACTACTATTGATGCTTGAAGAGTTAGGTAGAAGTATGATAAATCTGTTGGAAAATGGCAGATTTTGAATTTGCCTGGAAACTTTTCATCTACCTCTGGATAAAAGTTCATTTTGAAAGTCACTGGTCTCATCCCTCTGACATCCAGGTTGGTGAGTAATGTGTACAATTGCTATAGAGGAAACATTACTGTAATATAGGAGATATAAGACATAGACTGAGCAATGGTGAACACCAGAGTTACTGGTTAATATATGTTTGACCTGTTTAAGTTGATTGTCAGTTATGTAGCATAGTAGGCTTAAAAGTGTTTTCCCCAGCATACAGTCTTAGACATATGTAAAATTTTTTCTTCTAGGGTAGTTCTCTGCTTTGCAATCAGACCTGTGCCATTCCAGTTTGCTTGGGACCTGATGGTGAAATAGCAAAAGGCAAAGATTGTGTTTAACTTCTATTCTTGTTGATTATGTTAGTCCTAAAAGACTAAACCTTTTTATCTTAGTCATGGAGGATCAAATCCTGGAGCAGCCCTCACTTGAGGAAGAAAAGTAAACTTAAGTCATTGAGCTGAACCCTGAATTTCATGAGACACGACTCCTGTTTTGGTTTGTATGACTGTGCTGGAATTGAAAAGACTCTTGGCACAATATAGGGCTGAATAACAGCTTTGAGATTTGGCCCCTAGGAATTTCCTGTTTAAAGAATCCTGGGCTTGGCCATGAACTTCGTATGTGCAGCGCACAACACCAGATGCATGTACTCTCTTTTACAAGGATGAGGGAGCTGAAGGCACTCCTGGATTTTAGCAGGATCTGCAGAGGCTCTGACAGCTGATAGGTACTTAATGTTGTATCCATAGCTCGTGAGTTGCCATAATAACATACACAGCACTGCATAGCAATCAGGTATAATCTGTAGCTTTACTTAGGGGTTATATTTAAACTCCAGCTATCCTAGTACAAACACATTTTCTGCTTTGTTGATTTATTTCCTGTGCATATAATTTTGAGGATGTGGAGCAGCAAAAGATTTAAAATGTTAATTGGGAAGTAAGCTTGTAAGCTTTCTGTGGCTCTTTGAAATAAAGTAAAAAAAAGTACCTGATTGCAGAATAATTTTTATCCCCCTGAAACTGATTGGTCCTGAGGTGTTGCAGGAGCTACTCAGGTAATGATCCTGAAGCATCTATTCTTAAAACTTAAAAATCAAATTCTTTGATCTAATTACATGTGGGTGCACCAGACGTTTAAAAGTTCATCTGGTATAGCCCTGAATCCAAGAAACATTTAAGTAGGGTTTACAAAAAACCCCAATAAAACCACCTAGGAGAAAGTGTCACCCACCTGGATGCTTCAGGCCCTGGGACAGAAGCAGTTAACAGCCAAAGGCTCAGCACAGAGGGATTTAGGCAGGACTTGAAGTGTTTTCTTTTGTGTAGAACCTCACCACCTTTCCACTCAACTTGGAGGTATCAGATGTATGATGTTCCTTCCAAATATATGGCAGATGCTGTTTTGTACCTGCTCAGTATATTCTAGCATAGGCCAACTTTTTGAGTTTAATTATTCCAGGCTGATTGGCAGCTTTTTTAGGGGTTGAGCTGAGCAGCCTCTCTAGCTCCATCTGGTTTGCCTTACTACTACTGGTGGCTTTTCTTCCTCCCAGCCAGCTTCATGTGTGTCTCATAATTATTTCCCTAATCTATTTATGAGAATATCAACGAGCTCAAATAGGAGCTCACAAAAACCATTGCTTGTGTGTGTACACATAACATACGTGCATACACCATTGTCGTCTTGTGGATATATCTTGTTATGCGGTCAACAGAAGAAATTAGATTCATGTTACTTTGTCTTTTCTTGGCAAATCTGTTCCAGCGTTTCTTACCCTGATGCACTTTAGGCTTGTGGTGCCTGCTGGTGTTTGGCACAACAGTTTCTGAGCAGTCCACCGCCGGCCTCCTGCCTGAGTAAGTGAAAATAAAACATTTGGAAATGGCCTAATGTGTACAATTCCATTGCTTTGAGGGTTTCTGGTGGTGTTTTCAGTACAAGATGTGGGAAATGACTGTTGTAAATCTGCTTACAAATTGCTTCATCTGTGATACACAGATACTAACAGGTCATACTCTGGTGTCATCTAATGCTGTTACTTTTCTCCTGGATCTTCTCCCACCTTTTCTCACCTTCAGGCTTTGTGCTCTTTTGAGCTGTTGGAGACATTTGGAATTGCTGAAGCTTTCTAAAGAAAACTCAGTCGGTCACTGCTGGCTAGAATTTACCTTGCCTAAATATTTTTAAGGAGATGTGGCTCTCCCCTTAAGTATCTTAACAGGTTTAAGTGTATTTTCACTGTTAACCCTTTGTGGTAGGAAGAGAAAAGCTCCATCTCTGGGCTGTGGTGATGGTGGGATCAGCTGTAGTTTGTGATAAAATGCAGGTGTAGTTTTATACTGGCTGGAGGTGTTTCAGGGCTGTGAGTCCCCTGATGATGATCATCTTGCACAGCAGCACCCCCTTTTCAGCATTTCCTCTTAGCTAACTTGAGTGTGTTCTTGCCTCACACTTTTTGTCTGAATTGCCATCTTTGTCACTCATTTGTTCTGATGTGCCCTGCAGAGTGTTGGGTCCTAATTGAGGATTTTGGATTTCACTAGAAACCAATCAATTTTTAAGTACAGGGCTGAGGATGAGCTCACTTCCTGTGTCTGGCAACCCTGAAAACTATCACCACTGGATAAAAGTTGTTTCCGCTATGTTTGAACTTGAACTGGGAATACCTCATGAGTACTCAAAAAATAAAAAACCAAAACACCAAACCAAATTAGTCTTACACAAATGCAGGATGATAAAGCACCTGTTTAACACATAATGTCTTTGGGATAATCTGCATTTGCTTATCCAGACAGAAGTAAAACTCCTCCAAGAGGTTTACTGAGGCCTTGTCCATGCTTGCAGGCTTTGTCGACACTGACTGGGAACTTAAAAAAATAACAAATACCAATAAAAATATCCAAGAACTGTGCTTGGTAAACTTAGATTAAGAGATGGTGGCTGAAAAGTCCTTTTGCTACTACTGTGTACTTTGTTCAAGCAGTGATATATGTACAGAAAGGAACCACTTAGTGGGTGTCAGCTTTACCTCCGCTTAAATGATTTGACAGCGGACAGATAGGAGCTCTGCTTAAATTGTCTGCCCATAAAGTATGGATTATACAAGGCTTCAAAATGGGTCTACTAACTTTGAAAAGGGACTCTTCCTTCCCTCCATGGGTGCATATTCAGGGTTTGATTATGAATAACAAAATGAGGGAGCTGCACTGGATGTAATTGAATGTTCACAGGTCATGCTCATATATTCCACAACCAAAACCAACAGAAAACAGGAGTGTAGTAAAAAGAAAAGGTGCAAAAGTCAATCCTTTCATTTTTCTTGTACCTTCAAGTGACTTTTTTGTAGGCGAATGGCAATATTTGCACCAGGCTTCTTTGTTGCTATAGTTGTCATCTAAGGCATAGAGAAGTACTGAAAACATAAGAAGTGAGAGGCTTTATAAACTGGGTCCATTTTCTCAGCCCTGTTGAAATGCAAGAATTAAGAGAAATAAAGGAGCTACAGAGAATTAAAGAAAGGAAATAAGGAACAAAAATGGTAGAGAACATGAAGGATAAATGACAATGAAAGTGGGATAATCCTAGAGGTGGATAGAATGAATGGCTGAGAAGGCTCACATCAGTATTTTATACATTCTTCACAGTGAATGAAGGGATTCATTGAGTACTGTACTCTCTTCCAAGAGCATATGCTAGTAAGTATTGGAATTCTCTCCTGGTTTTCTCCCCTTTTCCCTCATAGGAGAAAAACAGTGAAATACAGTTTTCTGGCAAAATCCTCAGTATGACTCAATAAAAATATTTCCTTTTGTTCTTTTTTCCTGTCCAAATTTTAGCGACGTGAGACCTCTCTGCTGTGAATGTCAGACACGGGTAGCTGAGTCATACTGAATAAAAGGGAAGTACAGTTGACCTGCCATTGTTAGAATGCCCTCATCACAGCTGTTTTTGTTACCCATATGAGGTCTTTTCTTCTTTGCACTGTTATTCCTGTCTAGGTCTGCCCAATAAATTGTGCTGCAAACTGGTCCTTTTCTGTAAACCATCTAAACATTCACAGTACAGAAAGATGCAAGTAGACTAAAAGCTTAGATACAGATCCTAAAATGTACTAAATGTCTGACCTCTACTTAAGTGAATCAGAACCTTGCTGTAGCCAGCTGTCGAGGAGTAGCAGCATTAGTGAGTGTTGAACTGGCATCATCCTACACCTCAACCTGAGAGTCTGAGGGCAGTGACAAGTGGGTTCTGCCTTTTTCCTGCCCCCTTGCACAGTCCCAGGTCTTGGGGACCCACGACTGTTGCAGTGGGATCCAAAGAGGAAGGAAGAGGATCTTTCTAGGTAGATAGGTAGATCCCTCCCTATGTTGCCCACATTTCCCACAAGTCCCAGAGTGAGTTCCTCTTGTCATTAATTCTGAAGGGACGCGTCCACGTATATAGGTGTCTGTCACTAAGAAATTAATGTTAAAGAGCACCTACTAGGGAGTTCTATCCAGATGTGCTGTACATACAGTGTATAAAGAAACAAACTCTTGCTTTTTCATGTGATGCCACTGTGTAATTTATGTACAGCTAGCTGGGAGGAGTTGAGGAAGACCACAGGTAGGCAATACAAACCCAAATTCTACTTTTCCTTGCATGCAGTTCACCAGGTAGCAGTGCCTCTAAAATATCGTGTAGACAGAAAACCTGTCCCCCCTCAAAGAAGCAAAGAGGATGATGGAGAAAGGTGTGTCATGTTGTTGCTAGACAATACCATTCAGTTTATATTTCCTCCGACTGTTGAGTGGAGGTTTGGTTCAAAATTCAAAATCCTGTGAGAGACTAAGACAAGATGTTACATAAGAAAGAATTACTAGAACAATATTGTTAAGCTAGGAATCTTATCTTTTGGGGTGCAACACTGCAGGTGCTTTGCAACAAAAGGGTAATGAATATAAACCGTTGACTCAATTTTTAGAACCTCTGTTTTGTTTGTGTTTTGTAAACCATTTAATTCCCTCCCACTTGCCTTTTCTAAAGACTTCATGGGTGCAATGGTGTAAAATTAGCTGCTGAATCTTTGGTAGGAAGCTCCAGGAAACAGATGATATGCTTTCAGGCTAGACTTTCAAAACACTTCCCCAGCAGATCAGATTTATTCTGTATTGGATATTCAAACGGGAAATAGTAAATTATGTTGCTGTATCCCTTGGCTGAGGAACAGACCAATTTGAATTGAATGTATTATGCTGGCGCAGGGAATGCAGTGTTTCTCTGGGGTGGGCTGTGACTGAAGTCTTTTGCTTTGTCCTAGATTCCGGAGTGAGCGTCCAGAGAGATGATTGCACATAGCTCTATAACGAATGACATTTGGAAGAAGCTCCTTCAGGAATGCTAAAAATATCTTGCTCTACTTAGCCTTTTTTTCCCCTTCTAAACAGGTCAGATGGCTTGATAAGGAAGAATTTTGGTGAAAAAAGAAATAAAATTGGTGGTGTGTATCCTTGCATCTATATTAGGGATATAGGAAAGTACTGCCAAAAAGAATTTCTAATCCTTCAGCTGTAATGGTATCTTCAGTTCTGTATTTACAGTAGGCTTTGTTCTTCCCTCAAGTAGGCATACTAAGGACAAGGTTTATCCTTATCTCATGTTTTTCCGTGTATTAGTAACATCCATACTCATTCGTGCTGTATTTTCCTTCCACGTAACATGACAGTGTGTGGATCTGAATCATTGCATCCTTATCAGGAAGCGGGGGGAGGGGGTTCAAGGCATGCTATTTCTGACCTTATGGCTCTCAACGCAAATGGCTGCTGTAACAATGTGTTCTGGTAAGATTTCAGAGATCATTTGGAAAGAAAGTATCTGTTCCTCCTTTGAAATAACAGATGGTGTGTGAACACTGGCATACCGATGACCACAGACCCTCTTAGTACCTGCACGAGAGGTGGGGCTGTAAATGAACATTAAGGTCACTGGAAGGGACATGTACAAGGGGTGGGTATGCTGGCATAAGGGAGTGGGTAGCCTGATTTAAAGTGAAAGTAACCAAAAGGATTATTCCAAGAAGTTGGAGGCCTATACCTCCGTCCTCTCAGCATGTGAACTTATCTCCACTTTGATTTTTTTTTTATTGAAATGTTCAATTGTTTATTTACCACTTCTCTACGTGTACTTTGACTTACAAATATGCAAACTAGTTTTTCTTTGATAAGAATCCTCAAGACAATTTTTATGTGACCTAGTTTCTTGATTTTATTGCTGTGTCTGAAAGCAGATTCATAGGTTTTGAAGACAGAGAGGACTGCTGGGATCACCGAATCAGATCTCTTATATAAGACTTCCTTGAATTATTTCTGTCTGGAACTAGAGGAAGTCTTTCAAAAACAATAAAGGCAAAAATCTTCCAGTCTTGATTTTAAGTAGAGATTTCCTTTATTAAAAATACAAACCAGTTACATTGATTTGTTAAGTTTTGGAGTCATTCAATACATAGAATTTTAAGGCGTTTCTGATTGTTCATCTTATTAAATGATAACCTTACCAGCAAATTTAGGATTTAAAAACCAAAAGGGTTAGGAGAGCCAGCATTTGTTATGATTATGTAACCTTTCCACATGGTTTGCTCTTCCCTCCTCCCAAGGTATTCCTAGATACCCAAGCTGAGCAAAGAACTAGTGAACCATGCTAGTTCAGAAGGGTGTTTGTGTTGACTGCCCAGATGTCAGACTTGTTGGTGATGGTTTCTGCCTGCTTTTCCTCAAGTGGAGAGCGTTAAATGAAATCTCTTAGCCATTTTTTCCCAAAACTTGATCTTTGAGATTTCTGTCCACTTTCTAAACTTGAAATTGCCGAACAAATTCAAAGCTGATTGCTTTGAGGGGAACAGCTGCATTGGTGATGGTCATGTCTAAGCCCCATTCCCTTCTATGGCTAACTGACACCTGGTAAACACCTGGTAAAATCTTAAAAGCTGGAACTGAGAGAGGTTTAATAGTTCTAATTATGGCTTTAAATTGAGCTCCAGATTCAGATGTTCCCTAACTTTATATTTCATGGGAGGTGTAAACTTTGCAACTGGCTCCAGTTCATGGAAGATGTGAGAATGATTGTCTTTGAGGAGTTTGACGTTGGACTATGTACATCGGGCTCTCTTTAATCACATTGTGCATGTCCTTTTCTGCCAATGCAGTATGATTTTTCTCTTTGGGCTTTTTCATGGCAAATGGAGTATTCCATCTTCCAAATTTGTTTCCAAAAGCCAAATGTGTTGTATCATTTCATTTAGGAAATCTAACATAAATTGAGAATTCAGTACCACACGGTCATGGTAGACATAGAATTTCACAGACATTAAGATGTTTTATGGCTCTTGGATTTGCTGAGAACTATAATTGTAAGAGGCACCAGACATTAATAAGCATGGAAACTAAACTGCTGCTATGCTGTGGAAGGAGAAATTATTCCTCCAGGTCATGGGTGAAGTGATGAAGCAACACACTGAAAGGAGTCGACAGCATACTGCCCACTGGCGACTACTTTTGGACTGTCGCTATAATGATTTTCCATGTGTTACTAAAAAGACCTTCCATCTTTATTATAGACAAAACCAGCAATAACAATAAGAATTCATCCCACTACTGAAGGTAGAGTCTATTTGGCCAGTTATCAACATTCATTTGAAATCCTCTGCTGGAGATTTAAACTGGCACAGGCACCTATTACTGAGGTTGTAAGAGTAAGCTGGATTTCCCTTGTCCTAAGATGGCTAACCAGCCTGTTGCACTGCATATGTACATGCTATTTTTACAGTACTGTCTATTGTTGCCAGTGTTGATGATCCAGAGCACTCCTGCCCAAAGGCAACAGGCTCTAGGAATGTAAGCTATTTCACGAGTCTTTGCCTTTTTCACACACAGAAATAAAAGTAATAATAGCCTTGTCTGGCTTATACAAGGGACCATTAAAATAATCAAATAGAGAACATTGAACTCACATGTTGGAACCCCAATTATGAATGGAAACTTCGTTTAAAAATAGTTGCTGTCATGTCCAAAATAGCAGAAGGCAAATGAATGTTTCTGTTACTGCTGTTAGATGCAAAAGCATATTTAAAGATCTACCAGTTAATCCAGTGACAGGGAGACAGCCACATTAACAAGAAGCAAGTAGTGCCATCCTCTTTCTGACATTGACTTTAAATCCAATTGTGTGAGTTGCTCCATGGCCTGAAAGGGAATATGCCTATGTTGAGTGTGTGTGAGGATGACATTCTGGATGGGGTCCTACATACCTGCAGGTAAGCCACGCTATATTGAGTAATAACATATGTGGAAGGATGTTTATGTTCAGAAGCATATATGGCAAACTTACTGACCTCACTTCATGGAGATCCAACATATGTTATCCTAAGGAGGGGGAGTTGGTGCTTTGTGAATATTTTTATTCCAACTTTCTTTTGAAATTGAAGTAAAATATAAAGCTGCTGTCTTGGTTTGAGATCAGGTTTGTGAGAATCATAGACTATAAACAGGTTGACCTTTTTCGATCTAGGATCTAGCTACGTTGGTTGACGACTGTCGTGGTTTACTCCAGCTAGCAAAATACCACGAAGCCGCTCTCACAAATCCTCCCTCCCCTTCTCCAGCAGAGGGGAAGAATTGGAGGAAAAAGAAATAAGGAAGCTCGTAAAACTGAGATAAGAACTATTTACTACTAATAATAAATAATTAAAATAATCGAAAATAAACCATGATACAATATAATACAATATGATACAATTTCTCACCATCCACTGACCAATGTACACCCTGATGCTGAATAGTGAGCATCAGACTCAGAGAGCCCGAGAGCTGCAGCCTGAGGGCCAGAGCCTGGGAGCTAACACAGCAGATTCCGAGTGAACCCTATCAGCGATAGTGTGGACATGAACTCTAAACAACCCACCAATTCCCTCAAAAACGAGCCAGCACAGGAGTTAGCAAAGCAGCTAATGCAGGAGGGTTAGCAAGTGCCAGGGAGTAGATGAGTAAGGGAGAGAGTAATGGGAAGAGTAATGGCTACCAGCCCCCCTTCCCACCCAAGACCCGCAACATGACATACTATGGAATGAAACACTTCCTTGGTCAGTTTGGGTCAGCTGTCTGAACTGTGTCCCCTATGCTGCTCGCGAGACAGTGAGAGCTGGGAATGCAGCTGCAATATCACTAATGGAGAAAGACCTTGAATTACAGGCCCTCCCCAGCACCAGTTGAGTGCTGCTCTTAGCAGCTTACTAACCACAGTAAAGGGAGGTAACACTTTCCTGACGGAACCCAGCACAAAGACACTAACACCCTTGATGCTTCAACATGGCCCATCAGTTGCAACCTGCAGTGTGCATGGTTCTTCACTGGTACATACAACTAAATTGTCTGAATTTGCTTGCAGCTGTGCTCCTGTGATTCTTAGGTCAGTAACTGCCAGGATGCGGATGGTGATGTGTACCACATTTTTATCTTGCCTAACTCTTGACAAAATTAATACTTTGGTACAGCTTAAGCAACTCTGCATTTCTCTGAAATCTATAACTGAATTAGATCACTAGAAATTAAGTCTCAGAAGTTTAGGTTTGACTTTCAGATTGGTATTAAAAGACTGGTGTAACTTAGGAAACTTTTCAGTAGCAGCAGTAACCATAATGTTGCCTCTTCCCTGTGCTTGTACAGGCATCTAGATGGTTTGGTTTTCAGATCCTGTTTGCCACGCACAAGCATGAGGTAGATGTTCAGTAGACAAGAGCCTGGTGTGTTATGCCTGAGCACCTGAATGAGAACCAAGGGTGTTGTGTGACTGCAAAGAGGGAAAAAACCAGGTGCTATAGAAGCGCATAAAAGGACACAGCTTGTCAAGCTGCATAAAATGAGCCTTCTGATCTCACATTACACTCCTGGCTTCCAGTTTTGGATGTAGGTATAGATCAGTTGGGGAGAAGAACTAAACCAGAGGTTTTAAGGGCTCAAATAAAGACCATGAAAAGACTGAAATTAGACTTTCTTAACCTACATGAGAGAAGAATGAGAGAGGAAATCATAGTTTTGAAATATGTACTAAGCAACTGCAAAGAGGAAGGGATCAATCTGATAACCATGTCCCTGGTAGTTAGGAGAGAAAGTTAATGGCAATAAACTAGGGCAAGAAAGGCTCAAATTAGTTTTTCTACTGGGATAGATAGATGGTAAAGCACCAGCAAAAAATGCCTGGAGAAGCTGTAAAGGACCTCCAGTGATAGAAATCCCAATAGGTTAGATAACAACCAGGCAGGAAAGACATGGGGAGAGTTCATCCTGCCCCAGGACAATGGAACAACCTCAATGACTTTTTCTTTTTGAAGACTTTTGCAGGCTATTTTTTTCTGTTATTCTATAACCCATTGCCTGTACTTTTTCAGTAGTAGTGTTATTGCACAACTAAACTACAGAAGAAATACTGCTTTATGTGCGGTTGAGTTCAGACATTTGCACAAGTTACAGCTGATGCCCCCCATGTATGCTGGCTCACTGGCTGTGTCCAGATGGTGTGCCCATCAGCACCATGTTTTCGGTTGAGAAAATCAATGACGTTACATAGAGGGAAACAGTGGAAAGACAAAGTGGATAAAAATTGAATTTTTTACTTTTTTAATTGCTTCTAAGAAAATTTCATTTATCTTTAGGAGTTAAACTGGGAAAAATATTTGTATCAACCAATACTTTGTCATTTATGTGTTGTCACTTTATAGAGTTAATAGCCTGTCAAGCTAACCGTAATCCTGTTCAAAACTGAGGCGAAGTGTGTTAAATCGACTAAGAATTGCCACAAATATTTGATTCTTGACCTGGGCCAAAGATTGTCTGACCACTGTGCTTTCTTTCGTATATACATGATGCCTTTGCTAAGCACATATTTGTGGCAGCCATCTAGGATAAACTCTGTGTGGTGGACTGATGCTGATCTGAATAAAAATGGGATGCAACCTGACATGCAATATTTATTATTGAACATGGAGCTTAATTGATGCCAAGGCTAGTGTTCCCTGCAATATTGTTTCCAGAAAAATGTCGGGGGATGATGAAAGAAAACAGTGTATATGTTCTGGTCTCGTCTTAAAAAGAAGAGGCAAAAAATATCAAGATAAAATGGACTAGAGAATGCTATATGATGAATTCAAATGGACTCCTAGTAAAGCATCTGAATCTGTTGCAAACCAAGCCATATCTTGAGCTTCTGCCATATTCCTCTCATTTTTTATCTATGCAGAACAAAGGTGCCTAGTTGTAGTGCCCGCAGCAAATTTCTGTCACTTATTTTAGATAAACTTTGTATTCAGGATAAAGGTAGATTTGCCATACCAAATCATGAATATGATATTTCAAGTCAGAAAGGCATCAAGTGCTGGAAAGAAAAGGATTTGGACTGAAAGCTGGTGTTTGTGGTTGTGTATGTGCTGTGAGAAGCAGCTTGCTGGAATACAGTTGCTCTTTCACAGACCCTCCCATACTGTTATTACGGACTGTGACATTGTCATCTCTTGATCTCTTTGAAATGTCTGCAAATTTATAGGAAGAATGAAAGAGAATTTCACTCCCTTCAGATACACTGTGTCTTTCCTTATGTCTCTACATTTAGAGGCAAGGCAAAACTGTATAGGCAGTAAAAGAATAGTTTGCACCTTCGTATATGTATTCTTAGCTTGCAAGCTGCACGTCACTGGATCCCGCTAGCCTTACGCTAGAAACCACAGTGACTTTTTTTCAGAATACAGGCAGGTTTGTGCAACCCCAATGTTGGGTTGTCATATTGTGGCTACCTAATAATTGTAGGTTTTTCTCTAAGGCTATGCTAACATTTAGCTAGTTTCATGAGTTTAGATGACCAAACAAATCCATCTTTTAGAGCTGGCAGAACAGGACTGCATAGGAAATTGTGCTAATGCTCTTGAAATAACAAAGATGCCTGATATGCTTGGTGCAAGAGCCCAGAAATGTTACATGAGAAAGCTGCTATCACTACACCTCAAAAGACTGACTTTATGAGGCAAGTCTATTCTAGCAATGACAGCTGCAGGAAGCCACGGTGAGGCTTTCCTCATCCCTTCAGATAGTCTCCTGACCCCTAAGTTGGAGTCTATTTGCTTCCATCTGTTGCAAGCTGGGGAAAACAATATTTTGTAGCAGGAAACTCTATGGTTTAGACTGTGCTGGTGGTGTAGAAAGTGCTACAAAACAGGCTGTACACTCAATGCAGTCTGAAGTCACACGCTGTCTCCTGCCTTGCACTGAGCAAAAGCACACGACGTGTAATACTGGCGATGAGAAATGACACTTGCAAATAGTCACAAACTAGCACTGCACCTTCCTCTCCACCAAAGCCGTCAGAGCTGGTGGCTTTTTTCTAGAGGTCAGACAAATCTGTTCAAGGACCAGACCCTTAGCTGTTATGAGCTAAGCTCTAAGCAGCAGCAGCAGCAGAATCTGGCCTTGCAATAAGGCTTTTCTAGTGTAGCTATCATACAATTTGCTACTGAACAAAATTGCCACATGATACCGTACAAGGCTCTGCCTCAGGGGTGACCCATCCGTCTGACCTTCTGAGCAGTGTATTTCTTATATGATGAAAAGCACAAGACCCATATTATCATTAGGGAACCAGGAACATTTGAAAAATGGGAGACAGCAGAGGCCAAAGCTTCTGCAGAGGGCACTCAGGTGTACTTGAGTCCTAGCATGGCTGAGTGAGTGGTGGCTTTGGGTCTCCTAAAGCTGGAGATTGGGCTGTACTGCAGCTTCTGCATTAGGAAGGTGTTGCCCCTACACAGACTTTCTGCTTGAACTGCTTGGAAATCACAGGAAGTGGCTGCCTCTGTCATTTGCTGAAGTTTTAGTGAACGGCCTTTTCTGCTGACCTTAGATCCACAGACCTCTCAACCCTTTCTGTTCTGTTAGGTCAGGGTAATCTCCATTATCAATATAGGCTGAGGGATGAGGGAATTGAGAGCCTCCCTGAGGAGGGCAACTTTGGGGTGCTGATGGATGAAAAGCTGAACATGATCCAGCAATGTGTGCTCGCAGCCCAGAAAGCCAACCGTATCCTGGATGGCAACAAAAGAAGTGTGGACAGCAGGTCGAGGGAGGTGATTCTGCCCCTCTGCTCTGGCCTAGTAAGACCCCACCTGGAGTACTGTGTTCACCTCTGGGGACCTCAGCATAGGAAACACATGGACCAGTTGGAGTGGGTCCACAGGAGGGCCACAAAAATGATCAGGGGAATGGAACACCTCTCCTGTGAGAAAAGGCTGAGAGAGTCATGATTATTCAGCCGGGAGAAGAGAGGGTTCCAGGGAGACCTTATTGCAGCCTTCCAGTACTTAAATGGGGCTTTTAAGAAAGATGAGGACAGACTTTTTACCAGGGCCTCTTCAGACAGGACAGGAGGTAATGGTTTTAAACTAATAGGGTAGATTTAGAATAGATATAAGGAAGAAATTCTCCATAGAGAGGGTGGTGAGGCACTGGAACAAGTTACCCAGAGAGGTGGTAGATGCCCATCCCTGGAAGTGTTCAAGGCCAGGTTGGATGAGGCTTTGAGCAACCTGGTCTGGTGGAGGGTGTCCCTGCCCATGGCAGGGGGGTTGGAACTAGATGGTCTTTAAGGTCCCTTCCAACCCTAACCTTTCTATGATTCTTTCTCTACTTATTTCCTTCATCATGTAAGAAATCTTACTTCTTCTTTTCAAGCATGTGGATGAAATCTCTGCAGGTGAGACTTGGACACCTCTCATCATCAAAACACACTGCTCTGTTTGGGGGTTTTTAGATAGTCTTGAAATGAGTGGAAGAGGTTATGTGTGTTAAACCTGAGAGAGGTTTTGAAAGTCTGCTCTGCAGAGGTCTGTGATCCAGTTTATTTTCATCTTCAGTCCTGGTGCAGTTGCCAAGAGGGCTTGAAACTCAGGGGGAAGTTCCCTGTGGTTCTTACACTATTGTTATTCTCTAATATCAGCCTTTATTGCCTTCCTCTGAATTTTGCTTACTTGATGGACTGCGTGATTAGACTTATGTGGGCATCTTATATTTCATAATGAAACGCACAAAGGGGGTGGAATCTAGCAATAATAAATACAGCCGAGCAAGATTTAAAATGCACAATACATGTTTTTTCTTTAGAGGTTTGTGTCATTCTGAGCCTTTGGCAGATGCACCAGAAGGTATTGCAAGTTTCTGTACACCGCTGTGGTATGGGGAAATAAACTGGGAACATATTTCTAATGATACCAGTGCAGTAGTCAATAGCTGATATGTACATGAAATATTGAACTGGAAAAGAGAAAAACAGTTTTGTAACTTGTTCAGTAGGTACTTGATGCAAAACACTCTTGAAATCTAAATGGAGATCAGCAGATTTTGAGATGTAGCTGACCATATCACAAATGGCTTACGCAAAATGTGGTTTTTAAAAACTGTTACAAAGATGAAGATTAGAGTTCGTGAGTCTTGTTTATACTGTATGTGGCTTTTCTGGCAAAGTGAGGAATTGGACTTTAGATACAAGTCTTGTTAATAAAGCAGAGTTACATTATTATTTTATTATATTTATTATTTAATTATCTTTATATGCCAATAGTCATGAACAGCTAATAAGTATTTGTATAAAACAAATCTAAGACATAGATACATTTTAAGCTTCAATTGAGAACCCTGTATGTTCAGTGGAACAAACCAAAAAGCATCCCCTTGCATACACACTATCGCTCTTCCTTTTGTCCTCCTCCCACATCTCCCTTCACCCCAGAAAAGGAAAGAATTAGGGATATTTTCTGTGAAAATGAAACCTTTCCTTCAAGACCTTGTGAGACTTCTAGTTGATCAAAGTGAAGACAGATGAACATTCATATGGCATCATTCTTGCTAAACTTGATGCATTTGGGTAGTTCCATTGATCTCTGTGGGCCTGTTTTTGTGCTGTATTTTTGGTCCAGTACTTACCAGTTTGTTCACTTGTAGTTTGGAATGCTTGTAATTGCTACAGGAGAATCAGGAGGGCAGAGGCTATTTGAAGCTAAGAAATAGGCCAACATAAATTCTTAAAAAGAATTTTCAAAATAAATGTAACCTATGACTGCATCTGCAGTGGTGAGGGATTCAGCTGATGCTTTTTAAGCTGTTTATGTTGCAATGATAGCAATACTTGTGAATTAATGTTGCTGTGCTGTGCCGCAGGACACAGCCAGTACTAAAGCTATCCCTGCTCTCACTGTAGTGTAGGGCGGCACAGCTTTCTCACTTTAGTGTAGGGCGGCATAGCTTCAGTGCACCAGTGTTGCAACTTGCACCCCAGAATTCGTCAAGCTGGAACGCTTCTGGGGCTGCACAGTTCACACACTGTAAGTTCAGAGCATGGAAAATGATATTTCAATATATATAAAGATAATTCAAAGCAGTCTGTCATCTAGGCTCTTCTGTTTATTAAAGGGAGAGTGAAAAAAATAAAGCCTTCTCTTGCTGGGAATAATTATCTCCAAATTTGGAGAAGCATAATGAAAAGACTGAGGAAGATCTTCACTTTATTTAAACTTAAGTTACTTTTCTCTGCACCACTGGTGGTTTATCTAAAATGCATCACCACTTACTGGATTCTTGTGGCTGAGGATAAAGTTGATAAACTTGTAGATTAGTGATTTTATATCTATAGTGATGTATGCACGTGCATGCACATAAGACATCGAGACAAATTTTGTGCAGCCAGTTCTGCAAATAATCTTCACGGAGATTTCATTTCTTATTTTGCCATAGTTACGAGACAGACTAGTCTGTCAGATTTGTCAGGCTGCAGTTTACTGATGAACAATTTGTTGTGACATCCTGAGTTATAGTTCTGATCTCTTCATTTTCAAATGTTTCCCGCAGCCAAACTAAAGACTAAGAAACTACACAGCTGCTTACATGCAAATGTTTTGCTGGAGTGGAAAGCCTACCTTTCCTACCTCGTCTTAGAAAGATCTTGAAGCGTCATAATGGTGGCACTCAGCCACTTTCATGTTGCAAAAGATATACCATGCCCTTTTGTGTGTTGGTAACGCTGCAGTATTAAAACCATCCTGGTAAATCTCTGCCTCCTCTGTAATTACGTCTCTGTGAAGGTGTGGGTTTAGTGGTTTTCTGTCAGCTGCTTGTGTTACAGCTGGAGATGGCGGTGTGCGCCTCTGCCATATGGTGTGATTGCAGCTACCTGGCTGCTCCAGCCAAACATGGACTGCATTGGCTCTTCCATAATGTAAAATCTAGTAATGTTGGGTTTGTGCATCTCTCTTGAATCTCAACTCTTTCACAGTAATTGAAAAGAAGTCCTGGATCTGATTTCCTTTTCCCCAGTACCTGTACACTGAGGGTTCAGTGGACAGTTAGAAGCAGGAGCATTTGCGATGGTGAGGGCGGGGCTGTGAATATTGGAGACCAAAAGAAGGGGAGTTTGGGGATAAATTTCCCCTCTGTGCCTCTGGCAAACATGAAAAATGTTGTGCCCTTGCAGAAATGTGGTTTACTTTTTACCCATAAGCAGTGGGTTATCTATGTGAAAACTGTGGAGTATTTCTAAATTTCATGTGCTTAGGAAAGCTGCAGTAGACCAAGGTAGTAACAATGCTTGTGTGGAACTTGTTTCTTGAACCTGATGTCATCAATATGACTTCAGGACCTCATTAATGACAGGTGGCTGAATGACTCTGACTTCTGTGGATACCATGGACTCAGGCCAGTTCTTGCGTTTTCTGCTGGGAGTCTTGACAATAGGGATTACAGCCAGGGCAGGTTATGAGGCTTTCTATAATACAGGCCCTTGTCCTGTTAGGGCAGCGTGGAGAGGACTTGCTTTGGTAAGACCCTTCTTGTACTTTTCCTTCAATTCAGTTCTTGAATGTGAGGTCACAGTCTGTCCCTCTGCATTTTATTCATGGATGTGATCAATGCAATACTGAAAATTTTTCTTTCAATGGTGTTGCCTGTGTGATTCTTTACAAGATCAGAGCTCCAAAGTTTTGGTTGCCTGTTCTCCAAAAATGGATTTTTTTTTTGTTTCAAAGCCAGATAAATGAGTAGGGCCACAGATGCAGACCTGAATGATGATGGAGAGACATTTACAACAAAAAAGACTTGCAGGATCAAAACAACAAAAGGCTAAATTTAAATCTGCATTACCTTATTCAAGTGGGTTTTGAAACATTTACCAGCAGCTTTGAAATGTTGCCAGTGGGCTGTTCAAAATAATAACAGACAACAATTTCTCACTTAAATTCAGATAAATAATAACACAAAGAAGCCCCTCAACTTTCCACCATTTATTTTGTTCCCTCTTGGCAGCAGCAAGCCTGCTATCTGCTTTCTCACCAATAACTGCATTTTCCCCATTTTATTCATTGTGCTGTTTCTCATTAATGATCTCTTGCTGGCTGCAGTCTTCTGTTTTGAGAAAACAAAGAGCCTTGAAGATAATTGTTTTATTAAATGTATGTTAAATCGTGGTAGGTCAGCTCTGTGGTACACCACCCTTGACAGTCTCTCTTGACACTTCCCTTTGTGTTAAAAATAGAATTACTTGGTATTGTGGTAAGGAATGAGTGAGAGGGTGAAGAGACGACCTTTTGTGAGGTGAAGTCAGGGACATGCCTGCTCAACATGGCAGAAAAGAGATGCTGATTGTAGATGCTTTGTGTTAGGGAAACAGTGGTCAGGGCTGCAAAGTGACTTAGCTATGGCAGAGAGGTGACTTAGAGCCATTTCTGAGCTACCTTGAAGGCATTCCTTAAAAAAAAAAAAAAAAGATAATGATGGATCTTGATGTGTGTTTTTTTTTCTTACCTGTTTGCTGTCAGAAGAGTTGTGTAGATCTTGGCTATTGGCCTGTAGCTCAGCGAAACTAAGAACACATATTATGAAGATCGCACCAAGTGCATAGTTTAAGCTTGCATATTCATCTGTTGGGTTTTTCTTTTGGGTTTTTTTTTTTTTTTATGTCACGCATCCTGTGCTTCTGGAGTCTATCAACTGCAATTACAATAATGCAAAATGGCCCTCTGTGTTTTGTTTCTTAAGATCATTTATGTACATAAAACATATGTGACTTTGGTTGGCCAAGAGTGCTTGTGATTTACTTATTCCCTACAAAAAGGAAAAAACGATGGCCAGGCTTCCTCAAGAAGAATTTACTAAAGCTTTTTGAAATGTTTGGTCAGTGGGGAGTGGAGTCTGGGTTTATTGGGTGAAGGCTGTATCTCCAGGATTTGCAGATTGAACTAGTTCATTAAAATTTGGATGCACGCTCTGTGTCAGGGCTTTGGTTTCCTTTGGATGCTTTACATTTGTCTCTATCTTGTGACTCTCTAACAGTCTGCTCAGCCCGTCTGTTCTTGAACTTGCCTTCAGAAACTCTAGGTGGCATTGCCAAGTGTCCATCATCTCAAGGAAGAGTTATTTATTGTTGATTGTCTCTGACATTCTGTGACTGTAAAAAAAAAAAAAAAGGGAGTTTGGAGATACATAGAAGTTTAAGGAAACACTCTGCGGATTTATTAAAACAGTTTACAAAAAGATCGGCTGCTGACAGTGCCCCTGTACTTGGTACCACAATTGACAAATTCACGTGCCTTTAATTCAGGGTGTGATCTAAATGGGATTACTGTAGGTCACGCTGAGCCTTTTATTTAATTTCAGAATCAAGATCTCTGTTCTATGGGTATTAACAATGTCCTGGTCATTCAGACGGTATCTGTGAGACTCACCTAACATCCTACATAGAATAAAGAAGAGGGACAGATTAGAGCATTTCCTCATACAAGGAAAGAAAGTTATCCACTAGGTGCCAAGAGACGAGCCGTTCAGAGCACATCTACCAGCTGTTGTTGGGCTGATACAATAGAGAAGGGAATCAGGACAGGCGGTGGCCCTGACTTGGGTTTTAAATGGAATTTAGGCATCGTTTAAAGTTGCGAAGCCCAAGTGACTCTGGGGTCTGTCTGGTTTTGGAGCTGATTTATACATCTGAGTGCAAAGCACATGTCTACACCGTGCAAAATGGGGTGGCGAAAAGATGCCCCAGTTAGCAGAGATGGTGCTGAAAATGGAAAACATAGCTGGATTAGTGTGGTGCTATAGTGGATCATGCAGGACCTGTTAAATCATTGTATGGGTGCAGCTAGGCTGGTTCTTGGGTGTAAGTCTCTGTGGAGGTGGGCTGTGTGGAGATCGTGGTTTGAGCTGGTGCTACCTTGGACATTCTGAACTGCAATGTTGCTCTTGCTCTGCTTTTCCAAAATGCTTCTGAAAAATAATATTCCTATTCCTAAGTGTGTTAGAACTTGCAATACCACTAGAAGCAACTCTTGTGTATTTTATAATTTGGGCCAAGTGATCTTTCCATTTGGGGAACTCAACCTTTTAACATGTTTTTAACTTGGGGACCAAAATGAGTCAGAAAATATTTCTTAACTGTGTAATTTGCTAAATAGTCCTTGTTGCTGGGATTTTCTAATGTTGTTCACTTTTGAATGTAATCATGCTGGCAGAGGCTATTCTATTCCAGGAATAAATTACTCTCAAAGGATGGTGACTGTTAATGTTTCCACCATTACCTTCATATGGTGGAGGGTAGAAGGTATGTTAACATAAAATGGGGATTTTTTTTTTCTCACATAAGAATATTGATCTTGAGATAACTAGCCAACTACAAAACCAAAGCAACCCAGAAAACCACTCTTTTTCCTCTGCCAAAAAAAAAAAAAGAAAAAAAAAATCCCCTTCTACTCTTCCCTTCCTCCCCAGCAGTGTGATGACAGTTTATATGTCTGACTGTAATTATGCACACTGAGATAAAACTAAGCCATGCTGCTTCTCCGTTACTTATCTCAATGTAAAATCCTATTTTGACATAACAAAAGATGTATTTTACTGTTATTATCCTCTTCAATTAAGGGAGACCCTCTGGTCATGCTGGGTGTGGGAGGGTGTTTTAGTGACTCTCTATAGAGACCATACAATTTTGGGCAGCTATGGGATTGCCAACTGTTTTGTAAGCCCATTAGTGTTTCCATCACTGAAGATCCCTGGCAGGCTGAATTCAACTGCAGTGAAGTGAAAGCCCAATATGACTCAACAAGGCAAAAGCAGGACGTGGATGCAAACTGCTTTAGAAAGTACTGCATGAAAATAGACGTCACTGGATGTTGATAGGAAGATGTAAGGAAGTCCAAATGGGCAACTGCATGTGTGCACCTGAATTAAATGCTCAGAGTATGTGCAAAGTGATACTGGTGAGACTCTGTTTGGCTTGTGGTTAATAGACTGCGTGAAGCAGGCATGTGTGTGCGATTAGCTTTGCATGCAGAAGTAAATCTGAGTGAGAGGAAGGATGTCTAGATGGGAAATTGAGTTCACAGTCAAGCTTTATTGCTCACGTGTAACCATTCTGCCTCAGTTTCCCACCTACAACATGGAACTAAGAGTGCCCCCCCATCCCTCAGGTGCATTATGAGGGTGAGACCAGATTTTACTCTGACTGGGCTTGTTAGAAGAAGATTAAACCTTTTTAAAAATTATTATTTTACAGAACGTATTATCCTAGCCTTCACTTGTGCTCGTGCAATCTGCATTGTTACTGCTTTTGTCTCCTAAAGTTTCATTCTAAATGTCTTCACAATTCAAAATGAAACTTAATTTTTTCTGCATTTCACCTAGTTTTGATGTGAAACTGCACATTTCTCATGGCTCTTTAGATCACAAAACTCTGCCTGAGGCTGGGCCCCAGTTGACTGAATAGTTATGCAAACATTAGCAAGTTTTCCCTTAAGCTAAGTTTCGTGTTTGCGATGAAACCTGAACTCAGGCAAATTTTGTGTGGTTTTCATTGCAAACGTGTAGGCAATGCGAGAAACCTGTGCGTTTTCCTGTCTGCCCTCTGGAATGATCTAATTTTTCATTTTTCTCAGGTCTCCTACGTTAATGTAATAGCAGAGCCATTGTGGATTTGCAGTTTAATATCTCCATCAGGCAGAGTGTTTGCTGTAATTTTGCAAGGCAGTTTTAGTAATTTAGGCAATTAGGCTTCAACTGATGTTTTGCATATTAAGATTTTAGCCAATGCATGAAAAAGTCTCCTTTTTTTTCTTGGCATACTCAGAAAACTCAAATGTACTTTTGTTTGTTTGTTTACAAGCATGTGTTACTTGAAACAGAAGGCCAGACGATTAGTGTGAATGTCTAGTCCCCTTCTGCCAGATTTTATATTTGGGCTGGAGTGGCTGATGGCTGTTGTTTTTGTAGATTGGCAAGAAGTGTAATTACACAGAGCCCTTCCACCCCCTTACAGCACACTTGGAGTGTTTAGTGCCATGCTTTTCAGTCCATGGAAATCTGCCCTCGGTGCAGGAACCCTGCCAGCTCTGAGCAGTGCTAATCAAACTTCTGCCACCAGCAATAATTATCAAGATTTCCACCTAAAACTGTCCAGTTATACGACATACATAAGATGGAAGGTCTGCATTGTTCTTCATGTGGGTTTTTTTTTTTAATAGGGAAATTATTTTTGTTTTCTGCTCCATTTCAGTTCCTTTTTCAGCCAATTAAGAAAAATTAATTGCTTATGCATATTTACAGCCTACGGGAAATCTTCCACCTTCCCCCTGGCCTTCCCTCCCTCCAATAAGCAGAAAAAAGAGTACTTGTAATCTAGTGCATGAGTCAGTAACCTTGATTTATTGAGCTGAGATACCTTTGCCTGTATGTGATTAGAGGCAAATTAGGAATTCTTGTTGGTGCTAGTCTGCAACCCCAGATGACACAGCTTTGAACAGAGAACAGAGCAGAAAAGTTTGCTGCAGTCCTGAAGTTGCAGAAGGTGCGGCTGTTCTTGCCCCATGCTCTGTCAAAGGCTCTCCCGGTGCATTTACACTGAAACACAGGAGTTTGCAATGAAATGGGAGAGGTGCACAGAGTTCTCTTTTGCAGGGCCTGCCTGCGGTAAGGGAGTAAACTTGTGCAGAGGGATGTGCTGGGAGGCTGAGGTTTCTCTCTGGCCCTTGTAAAACACTTGAGTGAAATTACTGGTGAAGTACTAGTTATCTAGCAGGACAGTTAATAGTGCATTAGTCTCTGAATCATTTTATCACTTGCTAGCTAAGGATATATCATAGAAACACAGGAGCTGTGATTCTCCAAATTTGGCTGCTTGCATGGTAGTACCCAGTGGGTAATGAATATACAGCAAGAAAAATCCTTTATGAGCAACTGTTTATTACACAATGTAGTGTAGAGGGTGTAAATTAGACTGATTGTTGAAGGGAATAAATGTGTGTCCTGAAGCGTGGTATTTAGAGACTTCTTTAGATACAAAATTGTCCTTTTCTTTTTCTGATTTTGTACACTAGCTTCTGCCCAAACATTTTATGCTGTACACTGCTTCATCAAACAGCAACAGCCCCTCCCACCTCCCCATATGTTTATGCAAGTGTTTAGGTGAATTAAGCAGCATGGAATGTTAAGATAAGGGGTAGATGTAAAGAAATTCTGTAAAACATTAATGGAAAAGCTTGTTTATTGGTAGTCATGGAGAAAAGCACAGCAGGCCACAGTGTGCTAGCTAAATACATGTAGAGCATGTATGTACTTGGGCTGTAGCTCTTTAATGAGAACCTGATTATGCCTTTTTATTCATCTGCCCTCCAGCTTGGCCCTGGAGACATGGGAGGAACTGTAACATGTAGCGGATGTCACTGCAAACACATCATGTCTTAAACTTTCCTCCAAGTACGGAGCCTTGGTCTGTTTTACAGGCTGCAGTTAGCGACAGCTAGTAGTGCTGGGGAAACAAGGCTCTGGCATTTTCCAGCTTTGCTTGGTCTGTTTGCTGTTCAGCAAATATTGGCATTTTTTGAGTGGTGTGGGTTTGTTTTTTTTTTTTTTTTTTAGCAGATCTTGCCCCCCCCTTCTCTTTCTTTCTCTTAGAATTCTGAGCCCTGTTGCTGCCTCCTCACCTTCAAAGCTCACACTAAAACCTTCATTATTTTTGTTGCGATGGAAAAATGACAACTGACATACAACAAGCCTGTGTATGATTGTTGTACCACACCTGGAGTGTCTGCATACCACGGCACTATTCACTACTCTGCAACAGAGCAAGAAGTGGCCATGTTTCCATAGAACCTGTTAGGACACATAGTGCTTTTATTCATACTAGTTTTGCAATTTGCTGTGAATTTTTAAAAATACTTGAAATTTTGAAATTTTTATGTAGTCCCAGACTTGCATACACAGACTTGATCTGAATGTCATACACATCCACTGAATGACACAGGCTGGACACAGTTGCTGTCTGCAATTTTTCTCCTGTAGGTTCATTCTCTAGCTGCTGAAATACCAGGGGAACGTCAGCTCTGAATAGTTTGTTAATGTTTAATAGACTTCAAAGGTCTCTGGTGCAAAGATGTTTGTTTGCAGTGTGCAGTTTTGTTTCTATTACAATTACAGATGAAAGAGGTTCTAATGCTTGCAGGATATTTAATGTTTCGTATTAGCATTACTAGCTCAGTTTACTCCAGACTTGTCAGATCACTTGCTTTCTATGAATCTTTTTTCCTGCTTCCCTACACTCACCTGTTGGTTCCTATGTATTTTATCTATTTTTTTTCTTTTTATCTACGTGTATTTTTGCTATGTCTTTGCTGCTTAAATCAGAATTTCCCCCTGATTTAACATAGTAAACAAAACCAAGGACAACATGGAAAACATCTGAAAAGATTAATGCCAGCTGCAATCATGTCAGCAGTGCAGTTTATATTTAGAGGGGAAGCGTGCTGGAGAAGAGGTGAAGAGTTCAGAGTGGGATTCAACCTGAGTGCTTGGGTCTGAGTGAGGAAGGACTGACTGCTTCTGGGATTGAACTGGCCTGCCCAGCTCATGTATGTGGTCCTGCTTTCAGTCTGTGAACTGGGCTTTTCCCTCTGCAGCCTTAGAAAAGCTGTTTGGAAAGAGGAAGATGCACCAACACCCACCCTTTTGCTAAGAAGCCACAAGTTTAGACAAAAGGAGTTTTTGATGCTCTCTATTCTTGAAAGTTATCTGGCATAAACCTGACTCTTAATTCTGTATCTTACTCAGTGGACCACAAGCCTCTGTACTTACTGTGCATTTTACTGTCTTGATACTTACATATCCCCTTCTAATGCATGGTGATCACTTACCCCAAAATTCATGGCTTTGTTCCTTCAGTGCTCTCGTCATGGAGGGAACTATTTATGGATCCCCATGTTACAGATGAGACATTGACGCTGACAGAGTGATCACAAAACAAAATTCCAGCACAGCAAAAGCAAAGCAAGCTGTTCTAATCTGAGTTTTGATAGAAACATAGCTGAAATTTTACCCTTTCATAGGTTTTGAACTCAACTATCATATCTGAAGACTTTGTTGCAGTATTTCCTCTACTTCTTGCTGACCATTTCAGGATAAAAAAGAAAAAAAGGCTTTTTTCAAACGTTACACTATGTCTGCTTCTTGCACAAGTACAAAAAGAAAGTTTTTTAAAGTTAAATGCACACAGTCAATCATTTTTTAAAAGGTCTAATTTAATATCTTTTTAAAATCAGAAATTTGATGGGATGTGTTGGTGGGAGAATGTTCTTTCCTTAATATTGTTTGTCATTTGTAATATATTGTTAGAAGGGAAGATCAGAGGTTCCTGTTAGTGTAAAACTGGAAGCCCTGAGCTAATAGTTTTATAACATTATGATTCAGAAAGAATATCATAGCTGCCTGTCTGTTTGCACTGCAGCTTGTCTGGCATATGGAAACTGGAAAAGAAAGCCATTTTCTCAAACGATACCATCTATTAGCTGAAGGAAGTGAAAACTTCCAAAAAATGACCTGGAAATAGTATAACTAAGCATTTTTTAATTATTATTTTAATTTTGTATTTGGGGAGATAGGGATGAGCAGGTCTTATGCCTTAACATATGAGGAAAATAGCTGTCTTAATCACATGAGTATGTTTTAATGGCCATTACCTCTCAAAGAAGACTTTTTAAATTCTGAAAAGATTAAATCTGAGTGGTAACATATATATCGCTGTCAGCCAGAAGAAATAGCTCTCCCTGAGGTTGTGTAGCATTGCCTCTCTGCAACCACTGCACTGTCCCGTATGAAGGCATCCTGTAGTGAAGGGGTTAAGAATGCATAAGGGTGAGTCTCGTAGCTGAATTTATCTTGGTAACCCAAGATCTTCATGAATGTGGAACACAGTTACTACCGCAGCTATTCTTGTATTGGCTTCCCCACCAAGTCCTGACATGCTTTCGTCCGTGCATGCTTCTTGAGTTTCACTCCAGGGGGAAGTTTGGGGGAGATCTGGTGACAAACAGGCCTCAATCCCTTGCATGCTTACTGAATCAAGTTGTTTATATTTTCCACACATCCTGCTTTTGTTATGCTGGAACTTTTATTTCCTTGTGCTTTACTGTACTCTTGTGTGCTAATTAAGATTGCAAATTATTTAAGAGTTTATATTAGAAAGCTGAAAACAAGTGTGAACCTTGATTTTTTTTTTTAAATATTTTTATAATCTAGCATTTAAACAAGCAGGTAGACAAAGGAAAACTGTTGCTCATGCTCACAAGAGTACAGTGAGTCTATACATTTAGACATTGGCCTCTTGCAGATGGTAAGCATAGAGCTACATTATCATAAGATCGTGATGGAAGGCTGAACTTTTTCCCTAGATTTGACAGTTCCTGGCCATCTCGGTGGTCTTCCAAGGGGCAATGAGTGCTTCTATGAAGACAGCTATCTATGATCTTTATCATGTTGAAAAAAAATTTATTCTATTTACTGTAGATACTGACTCATACTAAGACTGGATTCAGAGTATGCTGTGGACTTGGGAGAAATTTAAATTGCATTTCTTTCTGCAGACAATATCCCCTATCATGTTAATTTTCCTCCTAAAATCTTTGTTTACATTGGGCTAAATCCTAGATCCAAATATCTTGACCAATACAGTGTTAAACTTCTGTATCCAGCCAATCTGGCATGGGATATAGCTCTGTGCCTTCTCCTTGTGCTAGGAGATAGGTGTTTTAATACCACTCTCAGAGTCAATAATATATATATGGGAATTTTGCATCACATTAGCTTAGCAGAGTATTGTATTTGAATGCAACTCAGCTAATTCCTGGAAGCACAGTGTTTGTGAGGCAAGTGAAGTACACTGCATATGCTTGGGGTGTTCTTTAGCTCTTTCCTTCTTCCAAGCCCTGAAGTTCAGGAAGCAGCCAAACTGGAACACTCTATATGGGAACAGTAAGATGAAATGTTGGGTGTATACATTGAGTTGATATTTACCATTTGTGGGATTGGGATTGTAACAGTGCTGTTGCTACTATGATACCTGAAGCAGAATTTTGATAAATAATCTGAAATTTCCTCCTATAAGGGAGATTTAAGATAGACTTTTTATCCAGAATAAGAACATCTCCAGAATGAGATTGTTATGCTATATTTTCTCTTAAGTATCAGAAATTTATTAACTTTAGAAAAGGGCTTTGTTAGGGAGAACAATCTTTGGGATTGGCTGGATGGGTGGAGCAATGGAAATACCATTGCCCTTGGTGTCTTTCCTAAAAAATGTGTGCATGCATGTGTGTATCTGTGGATCATCTTGCTTCTTTTGGGGGATCTTTCTTTTTATACTTCAATTGTACAGTGATAATTGCTCTCAATCTTATCTGTGCAAAGCACTACATGTGTGTCTGTAGACTTGAATAAATACTTAGGAGAAACATTTTTGTTTAGGGCTAAATAAAGAACTTGTAGCTAAATTAATTTTAATTCAGCTGGAGAATTTAGAGTTAATCTGAAAAGATATGAGTGTTGATATTTTCAAACTAAACTTTATATAAAGTGAAGTGCTGAAATTCAGAAGTGTTGAAGATCCATTTTTGAAAATGGATAATGGAAGTTTTCTGTCTCTGGAAAAGAAAACTGTAAGCTTAGAAGCCTGATTCTAGGCTTCCAATTTTGAAAATAAAGGCATCTCTAAAGCTGGTTATCTATTCAGAAGGAAAGTTGCAAACTTGAATATGCTCTCATTCTCAGAAGTGCTTTGAGGTTGGTGGGTATGAAGTGCTGGAGAGCTGTAGCATAGAATTGTTCCAAATTAGCAGAGCACTTTCTTGAGCAGGAGACAATATTTTTAACCCTCTCCCTCAAAGCTGGAATTCTGTTTGCTCAACTGCTAACATGATGGTGGTGAAAAATACAAATAACATAAAAAGGAAAAGCAAGTGCCTTGATGAGCTTGGTATTAATATATCCAACAATGTTACTTTTATGAGGAGACTTCCTTTTTCTGGGGGAAAAAAATCTACTCAGCACAACATCAGCAGAAGTTCCTTTCCTTCCCAGTTCTGTGCATGAAGGAACTTCACAGTTTACAAGACTGTGGTCTTTTCAGTAAGCTGATACAAGCAACACTGACTGCATGCCTTGGCCAGCAGTATGTGGTCAAGTATGTATTAATAAAGAAGAAAACCCTTAGTGGTTTAGCCCAAATTGTTTTGGCTCTATAGGCACTCCTGTGCTGCATGTGGGAACAGGAATTGAAATACTCTGAAATCTTGTGACGGCTGAGTGCAGTTTTAGACTACTATGAAAGGGGTGAGAAAGCAAGCGCTCACTCTGCAGGCAGACATCTGTACTGATTTCTCAGCAACTTGATGTTGCTTTAGTTCTCCTGTCAATAACAGTGTCCTTCTCAGAGTAAAATTTGACAGATTGATTTGAAAAAAGTCCAGCAAAGGACAGCAGGGGAGGGGGAATGACCGAACTCCAGTGCATTTTGCAAGGGCAGCCTGGGAGAGTGTCATTGATTTCCCTCTTCTGCATCTCTGAGTTTCTCCCATCTGAGAGCTCTTGGCTGGGATACTTCTGAGACGAGTCTCAGCTCTGGTTTGACCACTTGCTCAGCTGGGAGGGGTACTTGAGGAGCCAAGTTCATGGGTGATAATATGGATCTCAGTAGTATAAATGCCAACTAATAATATCAATGAGTGAAAATTGATTAAAAATTATTCCCATATCTGTTCCTTAGGAGCAGAAGACTAGGGTAAAGAATATGTCACACCTGAAGTTTGTTCCTTTTCTTATAATGTAAAAATTAAGTATAATGAAATCAAGCATCCTTTTTCAGTATGATTTTTGTAGTTAATGAATGGAAGTGAAAGCTCCTCAAAGGGCCTTCAGGTTTTTACCTTTACTGAATCTGTTGGCCATGAAGGTCACAAGAAGGGGTTGCTCACACTTCAGTGTCCCCGTTTGTCTAGATGGGCTTAAGTCCTGCTAAGGTGGTAAAGTCTGAGTGCAAAATCGTGGTAAGTTGCTGTGGAACCTTTGAAAGGTGTGCCCACGAAGGGACACCACTGAGGGGCTGGGCTCACCTCAGCAGGTGTGGGGGCTTCCCTGCCTCATCCCCTTTGAAATGAAAAATGGTCTTGAGGGTCCTGCTCTGTGGCCTGTTTTGCTTAGGTTGCAGGCACCTGACAGCTGACATTGTGGAGTTGTAGAAGTTTGCTTTAAATTTGTGCCTTCGCTGCTCTGGAACAACATTTTCCTGCCTTGCCTGGGAAAGGACAGTGGCTTCTGGCTTCTGGAAACCTCCAACAACTTTATCCTCCATTATCATGTTCCTCTAAGTACTGGAGTGAATATGGAACACAGGATGTTAGGAACAGCAAATCAAAGGGCACACTGAAGTGGTGGGTGGGAATGAAGCGTGGGGAAGAACGGTACACCGGCTGTTAAACTCACTGTTGTGAACTTAGGCAGGGCTAAGGCTTCGATGTGTATAAGTCACTGGGATAACTAGCACACATTTAGTACATTGGGTTGGGTTGTTCAATTGTGGAATCCTAGCCGCTGCATGGTATTTTCCAAGCTCTTTGTAATGTAAAGGGAGAAAAATGAACCCGTGTATGAAGTAAATTTGAGAATACATACAATAGTACCACCTACTTTCTTCAGAGACTGCATTTACAGGGGATGCTTTTCAGTAAGCTCATACCATCCACCCTCCAAGTACCTTTCCTTTAGAAAATTTACTGTATTAAAAAACCAAACCAAAACCCAACAGCCCCTCCTCCCAAACAGAGAACTCTTTAAAACATGAAAGCAGTTTTAAAAATGCTGACTACTGACCAGTTGTCAGAAAAGCTCAATATTTATAAAGAGTATATCCAATTCGTCTCAGTGCTACTGACACAGGTCCCACAGAGCCAGATCTTGGACCAGATCTTCAGGTACTGTGAATCAGAGCAGCTTCCCTACACGAATAGTGAATAATGCCAACCCATGCCACCTTAGGATTTGTGTGTGAAAAACCAGGTTCCTTTAACAGAAATCCCAAATCTTGTTGTAATGCAATAACTTCCTATTAAACCTCAGCTGATTTTTGTTATTTTTCCGCTTTGTTAGCTTTTTTGACCTCTTATATGATCTTGGGAGGGGTTGGTGGGAAATCTTTGAAAAGAGGAAAGTAAACTAAACCCAACTATTTTGAAATTATATGAAACAGCTGACTTAGTATTGCCAAATTCTTGGTTTAGGGCTGATGAACAATCTGTCTGTCCCTAATTCTGTCTTTTCTTTCTTTTAAAATATTCTTTCATTATTGCAGCGTGCAAGATCCTGTAAATTTCTATAAGCCTGTCCTGGGCTGAGCTGGTACAGTATGCTGTTCCTTCAAGGGATGCTGCTTAGACCCTGATGCAGGAATGCTCTGCTTATGTACCCCTCTGCTCTTCTCTCCCAGCAGGTTCTTTTCACTGTCTTCTGACCCATATGCTATTGTGAAGGAGCAGAATCTGGTCCCAGTTGGCCAGTTAAGACCACCTCAGGTGTAAAGTGGTGGAGTAACCACTACAAACTCTCTCTCTCTCTCTTTTCATAGAAAAGGAAACAAGGAAGGTCTGGGTTAGGAATGTTTCAGAGCCAACAGCAGTTATACAGTGCTCTGCTGATTTTCAGCTGATGTACAGTTCTGGAGTGAGTGTGGCTGGATGACATTTGTTAAAATAGCCCCCATGGCTGAAGATGCACAAGTCCTTTCATGGCAGTAGCTGAAACAGCTGAAGAGATTTAACATCTCCGCACCATTTGCAGTGACTAACCTCTACTGAAGGCTGCAGACTTCTCTGTGCTGCCAGTTGTGCTTCTCTTGATACAATTCCCAATTACCAAGTTCAGGCAGAATGAGCTGGGCTGGCACAGATCAACATTTAAATTGCTTCAATTATCTGGGCTTTTGAATGAAACAGTCTAGGGATGACCAGCGAAGCAGCTCATCCAGCAATCTGAGGAGGCAATAACCCTTGGCAGAAGAGCAGTGATAAGTAACTGGTGGTGGGTTAGAGTCTGTAGCTTCTGCAGCTGGCACTGCTGCAACTGGAAGAGGGTGGCTATGGACAGCCCAGGCTGTCCAGCTTCTGCCAGTGAGCTGGGGGCCTGTGTTCACTGCTGGCTTTGCCCCCTGGGTAAGTCAAGAGAGGGGATGCTGGATAATCATCTCGCTGCTCAGTATCTTTACTAGTCTACACAAAATGCAGCAGCCCCTCATAATAAAGAAATCTTGTGGCACGCCCTTAACGCACTGTTTGCAACACCAGAACAGTGTGCGACAGCTTCTGTCACATTGCTTTGTGGGGCACGGTAAAGATACAGACAGCCTAGACCAAATGTCCTCTTTTATGCTGTTCATCGGATCTTGGCTCTTTGCATTGGTGCTTGGCTTCCCAGAGAGAAGAGAAAATAATTTTTCTTTTCTTCCTCCTCCTCACCACCCATTTTAGAAGGTGCAATAAAAGCCTTCTCCTTCACCTGCCTCCATTCCCTCTCAAGAATGGAAGTGCACTTAAAGCTTCCTCTCTTGAACAGTCTTAAAATCTCTTTCTTTCATTTTTCAGTTGATAGTTAACCCTTCTCACTAGTGAGTGATTACTTCAGCAGTGTCCTCTTAAAAACCTAAGGGACTGTGTCTGTAACTCTTCTCTGGCAGTACCAAAAGAATTGACAGTCTGAGCCTCTTAAAATGCTTACATCACTTGTTTTTGTGTTTTGCAGAGAACTATTGAAATGATAAAAATAATCTAGGAGCTCTAATTTACCATTCACTGTTTGACATTTGCATTTCGGTTTCTGTCACAAACGAAGGCCAGCCAGGCTTAATCACGTTAACGTTCGATTGCTACATCTCACAGATCCAGTAGCTGTCAAACAAATGTTAATGGGACGCTATCTGCAGCAGGCCTTAGCACAGGTAAAGGAAGATCTTCAGAATTTGGCCTGTTGATTCCTTCTGCTGGTAACAGCTTCCTGGGTTTCTTTTCAAAACTTCTGGTGTTTTCCATGTACTTAAATGAGAATTGAATTGCTAAGCTTTGCAAACATTTTGACTAAAGCTGGTTACACTGATGGTTTTCCTGGCATGAGTTTTGTATAGACTAATGTGTTCTCACTTGCTTGGGCTAGCATGATCCCGGGGAGTGTTTTACAGGTTGGGATCAGTGGATGTGCGTTGTACTTGCCCAACTCGGCTCTCCTGCCCTGGAATGCCTTTCTTCTGCAGCCAGTCTGAACAAGACCCCAGCGGCTGTGGGGAACAGAGGTGTGAGCTCAGCTACTGCTGCGAGGTACCCTTCACAGGAGGAGTCCTCTTCACCCATGCTTGGTCCCTCTGCAGTCCATGGAGAGCAGAGCACATGGGACTGAGCAAAAGTCTTTGATCTTGCTTGTTTCTTAACCAAAAATAACAAGCGAACGGTGGTTGGACTGTCAGAATTTTGGTTTCAGACTTGTTGCTTGAAATGTCAAGTAAAACACCCTCACTTCAAGTGAATTCATTGCACCCATGGCATTGACATCTTTTGAGTAGCGAGGCAGAATTGGTCTTCAAAAATAATTGGAAGGGTCTCTCTACCCCATATGCTGAAAGGAATCACAGGATTCTCTCCAGGCCAGCATGAACCCTGAACTTACCCATGTAGTATGTGGGACAAACAATAGCTAGGCATAGCCCCCGAATTAGGGCATGTTGCAGAATGTGCTTAGAAGTAGATAGCAATATTTTGAGAGTCTTTCAGGCTTTCTCAGCAAATGCATCTTACTAATTAGACTATCTTTTAAGTAAATTTTACTGGTATCGGTAGTACACATAACTATGCATTCAGGAATCAGAGTGAAAACCAGGATGCAAAAGAAAGCGAGTGCACTGGTGGTATCCCTTAGCTAAAATAGCAGATGCATTATGCAGCTCAGCGCCAAGAAGGGTAAACATGTGTCCAAGGTCACTGCTTCACCCTTGGCTGACTGAGGTCCTTAGGGGAATTTTGGTTTTGCCAGAATGTATTTAGAGTCTCTGTGAGTTGCACATCATTTCCCAGGTGCCTCTTGTTTTCTAAAGTCCAGCTTGAGGCTTTGCGTTCCAAATTGCCTCTTTCATAATCAGCTTTGGCAGACTGTGCTGCAGAAGTATTCTGTGTTCTCGTGGACCCTCCACACAGGAAAAAAAAAACCACCCCATGCGTTCCTGAAAAGAGACAATAAATGAGGAGGGTACTGCTGCAAGTATGGACATGCATTATCAACTATGGATAAATTTCTCCTGATTTCTGTTTAGATGATAAATACCTCTCTAGAAGGTCAATAAAAGGAATAAATATCACATTTTAGAAGGGAATCAGCTGTTGCGCAATTTCAGCTTGTCTTGACTTTGAGAGAGAATTCACTATCAGTTTCAGAAGCTTTCTTGAAGCATTGCAGTATATTTTCCCTCCACCTCTTCCTATCTTTCTGAATAAGCTGCTTCCTGCCACCCCAGAACAGTTAGTGCCACCCCTTAATTTACAGTTAGGAATGTAGACATGAGAGAAGGCGAGGGGATGAAATATGGTGTCAAGTTTGTATCTGCTCACATTTCACACACTAAGGAGACAAGCCCCTTTGGCCAGTTGCCATGGGGAATTTTCTTGCTGAAGTAAATAACTCAGAACAGAAAGAACTCAGATTCATACTACCCCAGCTGCAGAATGTCATTAAGTCTCAAAGGACGCTATGTGCATTGTGTGAAAGGCTTTTGTAATCTGGCTATAACTGCAGTTGCAAAATTATGTTTGAGTTTAAACCTTTATTTTGAACTTTTAATTATTGGTTTGTTTCTTGTGTGCTGATTAAAGCACACACTGTCTTATAAAGAGTTTCTATTTTTAAACCTTACCAAGGTTTAGATTAGATGTTTCAATACTGGATGAGTGGTTGATTTTGTTTTGTTTTCTTGTTTCTTCCTATGCCAAATGTACTCTAATCTCCATTTCCTAATTTACTTTATAAAGATGGTTGAAAAGGGAATTAAATCTACCAAGGCATTCCAAATATCAGGTGGATGGCTTTTTCTTTTAAAGTATCATTCATTACATGACTTTCTGACCCTAATAATCTTCACAAACTTGGTGCAGGAAGGGTTCTTTTTCAATTTTTTTTTCCTTAGAATGTCTGAGAAGAGAAAGCACAGCGCACCTCCCGTTCAGTAGTGTTTAGCCAGTTCTTTTTCAGTCTGAGTTACATGATTGTGGCATCCAAGAAGTTTGTCCTGGCATACATGGGAGGAGACTCCCACTGTGGCTTCATAGTACCAGAGGACAAAATAACAGTTCTTTGGTTTTGCTGGGGTTTCTTGTAGTGTTAGTATCTCAGCTCAGGTTTGGGGAAGAAATGGGGAAGTGTTTTTTAGCACTGACTACAAATCAGCATTTGAAATAAAACCTGTTGGCTAGATAAAGCAAATACCTTTTAGAAAACGAGAATTTTAAAGTTGCCATTCATTTGGTTTTTACATCTCTGGAATAGCAGACAATGGCACAACTTATATTACAGTTTTTCTTGAAGTCATTTGGTGATTGCCTCTGTGGCAGCAGGTGCCACGAATTGCTTGGAGCAAGCTTGATGCTATGTCATTAAACCTTGCGTTCATACAGTGCTTTCCATAAGTGCATTGAGCAGCTCCTGCAAGGGTGTTTGAACTGAGGTGATCTTTGAACCAACTGATCGCAAAGACTGCAGTGATGACAGGGTGCCTGGATAGCAGCAGGGCAGGGGATGTGTCTGTCAGCCAAAGCCCAGAGACCTGTGCCCCCATGGCTCCCACAGACCTTCCTCTTGTCTTGCAGAGTGATAAGGGCTTGCTGCCAGGTCAACCCCAGATGTGTCATGTTGGAGGAACCAAGGCTTGGCTGCATTACATGCTCCTTATCTCATGTCCCCCACCTGTATTTACCTCTTGTTAACAAAAATGTCATGCCAAGCTTTGAGCTGTTTTGTGGTCAGAGGGTGGTAAAATTCAGGCCACAGCCTGCCAGCTCCCAAGCACCCCGTATAATGCTCAGTGGCTCTGTCAAACTTCCCTGCAACCCAGAGAAAAGAGGGTTAGAAATAAAAATACTCCCTGGGTGGCAGGGAGAGCACGCGTGTGTGCCTGTGTCATCACCCATTAGCTCCCCGAGCTGCACTTTGGTGGGATGTGTAGCAAGGTGTATGGCAGGAGACAGTACATCCTGCTCCCAGCTCCTTCCCCTGACTATTTTTGTGCTCTTCACAACTGTTATTAAGCAAGACCACAGAGTATTTTTACAGTGTAAGCAGAAGAGGTCTATCCTGCATTTTAGGGCTGTGATCTGTCAATAAGCCGTGCCGAAATATAGGTATATATAATGTCTTTGTGTCATCTGAAGAATGTGCCCTGGGATAAAAAAGAATTTGGATGCTGTTAATGTTTTGTTCAACATTTGATCAAACAGATTAACTCATCATTGGATTCCATCTCCTCTCCCTGTTTCCTTTAAAATGCTTCCTATAAATTTTTTGAAAAGATGCACTTCTGATAATAGAAGGACTAAGTATATTTTACTTTGTTTTTGGTGTGGTGTGTGTTACGTGGGACGTCCTAGGCTGGGTACAAAGCAATGCTGTTCCAGGTTGTTCTGCCTAGGCTGATAAAGACAAGCAAATGGAAAACTTCTGACCTCAGTGTGGTGCATCTGAGTCTCTACAATGTCATCTTTATTAAAGCTGACAAGCCAAAATATTTCTTCTGCATCTCATTGCTATTACTATAATACTGGACAAGAATATACTTGTAAAAATGATAATTTTTTTAATGACGCCTTTGCCCAAAATTTAAACCAATGTTACCTTTAAGCCACTATCTTCTTGTTTTGCTTTCTATGGAGCTTGATTCTGTATGCTTAAATTGCATGACTGTGTATATCGCTGATTTCAGCAAGATTTGTTGAACTTTAAAGCTAGCAATTTCTATCCTGAGCTATTTCCTATGCACAATTAAATGTTATAGCTGAATGAGAAGCCTCGTATTCATTTTTGTATTCCATTTAAGCAACATTTTTGGGTTTTAATGCTCAGTTTAGACCCTCTTGAAAACATTGACTAACTTAATTTCCTAGAGTCAAAAATTTTAAGGATTATATTTCAAGAGGGAGATTAGGACCAGATGGTATAGGTGGGACAGTGCAGTTTGTAACTTGGGAAGGAGACAGCTGAAAACAAGGGAGGTTACATAGAGTGTGTGCTCAGTAGAGAGCTTCAGAGGATGGACTTGGGGACAGTAACCATGTCTGCTCTGGAGTATTTCCATGCCTGCATTTCATGCTGTGGGAGTTCCTCTATGGAAATTTCTTCAGCTGTTTAGATCTGTGTGGCAGACCTCCTGAAGATAGGCTGCTAACTCATTTTGAGAATGTAATGATCCAATTTCTCAATTTTTTTCATTGTCGTTCCAAGGTGATAATCAGAGTAAGTGACAGGAAAATTTGGCCTTTATTTTATTCCTCAAGTTTTTCCTTGATCTTGGGCTCTTTTGAGTTGTACTCTTATTTTGTATTGGAGATTACTGTCAATTGAAGCCCAAGCTTTTGAGGAAGAGGGGTAAAAAACAAGGAACTAAATTGTCCTGGAGTTATTTGAGTATACTTTGAAAACACGGAGTAAGCATTAAGGAAAAGGAAGTTAATGACCTATTTCAGTGAGATGAGGCATACCATAGAATTTGAGGAGCGGAGCTGCAGTGCCCTGTTACAGACAAAGTTGTTGCTGAAGAGCCCTGCTTCCCTTTTTGATAGTCACTCATCCCTTTTTCAGCTTTTTGTGGACTCTCCGTCTGGCAGCTGACACAGAGTTAACAAAACAGAATTCAGATTTCCCCTTGTGTTTATGTAGGATGAAATTTTAAAGTGTCAGAGCTATGGGGGATGATAAGGCCCTTGGGATAGCCACCTGTGGCCGGGGACAGCGGAGGCGGCCACCATGCCTGCAGCACCACTGGCCCTGTGGGGCTGGGCTGGGCTGGGCTGGGCTGAGCTGAGCTGGGGCATTTCACTCATGGCATTCAAAGTGAGTCACACTGCTGTTGTGGTTATTTGGGTGATCTGCTCCAGCTGCTGGGATGAGTATGTAGGCACAGATGAATGTGTGTAAGTGGAGTGAGTTCAGGAGCAATTGCAGAGTGGGTCAGCTGGTGCAGGGTGACCAGCTGAGCAGCAGGTAGGGCTGGGGGCAGGCTGAGCAGCAAGTAGAACCAGGTGCAGGGCAAGCAGCAGGGTGTCTGTTTGGCCTCCCAGGTTTACACAAGTGCATGTGGATGGGGAAGTTGTGTTCAAAACTTTCAGGTTCCTCTTTGACTCTTTAATATGGGACAAATCCTGCTTCTTGTTATGCCTTGGTTTTCTTCTCTAAGGGAGAAATGCTCTTTGAGATCTATGAATGAAAGATATGATCTGTATCCCACTCCCTCCCCATTCAGGGGTGCAGCTGGGGGCAAGCTCCTTCATCCTCAGGAGTCAGACAGCTCTGCTCTGTGCCCTCTCCACCCCTCACACAGCAGTAGAAACAGCAATCCCCACTCTCTGCTGCTTTCCTTTCTAGGCCTACACTTTTCCTTTCCTTGCAGCAGCAGCGAGCCTCAGCCCCTCAGCAGAAACCTGACCCTACAGCCTTGCCAGCCTACCTCTTCTTCCCTCCATCACCTGCCGGATGCTGCTGCCAGGCTCCTGTCATCCTTACAGGGAAAATGAGTAATTTTGTCTTCCGTGAAGCAGCAGATTTAGGTTTTGCCTATGCATCCGTGATGGTTTTTCTGGTCCTACTCCTGCCCCGGGTGTGCTGCTGGACTCCTGTAACAGCCAGAATGAGGGTCCCCATGCAGTGCCAGCACCTGTGGGTGTGGTGGAGCAGAAGGGTCAGGGTGGGAATGAGCAGGGCTGCGTGTGCACTGCTAGGAAAATCCTGACCATGGTGGGGTGCAGTGCCTGAGCAGCCTGTGGGGAAAGTGCCCTCTGCTAGAAGATCCCCTGTGTGGTCTTGGGCTTATGGCCATGTAGTGGAGTCCAAAGTGCCAGGATGGGGTTTAATGCTGACTTTTGCTGTTGGACTGTCTGTCCTTCACTCCTTGCAGTCTCCACTGCCAGATGTGGGTGGGATGTCTCGAAACAGGTGATGTCTTTCTTGTCAATAGAAAGGATATGCCTAATGCTGTTGCTGCACTGTTAAATACACTGAGTGACAGCAGAGATTTTCCTTCAGTTGAGAAAAGTCAGCACTAATTTAGATAATTCTTTTACTTAGGCATTAGCATTACTTAGGGTGTTTAACTGAATGTCATGATGCTGATTTTTTTTTTCCCTCCACTAGGTTTTCTGTTTCACAGATGTGGAACCCTTCATTGTCCCTTTTGAGAAGTGCCACAGGGTTATTCAGAGTTGTTAGATTACTGTTGTAAACAAGGATTTTTGATGTGATGCCTCAACATGGATTTAACTACATCCAACGACTTCAGATTGTGTGTAAGACTTATCACAGGTGGCTCATTATGTTGGTTGGGAAAGAAAGTGTGGTGGTGTTGTCTTGTTTTTCCTTCACCCCAGGAATTAAAGGAACTGGAAATGGGCTGTATGGATTTTGTATAATAAGTTAATGTTTTAAACATTTCTGTGTTTGTCTGGAATATGAGTACTTTTGTTGTTGTTGCTGTTGCTAAGTTACACACAACTGTTTCTTTATGAAGTCACACCCTTAAAAAAACCTCTGCTGGCTCGGAAGATTTTGCTGAATCTTATTTTCTCCTTTCCTGTCCCCCCCTGCACTTCCTCTCCAGGGCAAAAGGAGATTATAGAAAATTATTCTTTGATATAAGGTCGAGAAATGGCAAATAATAATAATAATAATAAAAGAATACAAATGGGATCTTTGATTAGGATTGCTCCAATGGCTAGTAATTTTTCTGCACTCATATTTACACAGAAGCATTGTCCAGTAGGGTGTGATTTTAATCATGCACGCTGGTCTATTCAGAGCATGCCAGACCCCTCAAACCTGCCCTGGTTTTCACTCCATAACATCCTGCAAGTTCTAAGGAGATCAACTTCTAAGGAATGTTTGCATTCTTTTTGACTGTGGAGAAATTAGTGTATTGTGTAGGTGCTTTCAACTCTCTGCCCTGGACATGTGTCCCATGAGCATCCTGGGCAGCCTAGCCTCCTCTGCAGCCTTGCCTCCATGATGGGCAGGCATAGGCAAGGAGAGGAAGCTGGACCCCTTACTAGGATCTTATTATGACTTTCACCTTTTACATTTCTGCTGGTGCCAGCAGAAGGGTTTTAAGTGAGGGTGCTGGCCTTTCTCAAGGTGTTTATGTAATTTCTTCCTGTAAAATATAAAAACTTGCAAACTAGTCTGTCCTTGTCATTACTGTCATAAGGGCTACCTGTCAAAATAAGGAGAGTGTTGGTTAGGGTAGCTAAAAGATCTGTCTTCTGAAAGTATGAAGCTGGGGAGCCAAACTTTGTCCTGGGCTACACCCACGTAACCTGATTCAACTACAGCATTGGTGCTGCAGGAGTGTGGAGTCTGTGAGCAGCAGGTCTGTGTCAGTGGGGGATGGCAGAGGAGGCAGAGAGCCCAAGCCACCCACTTTCCTAATGGGGCCCGGAGCTTTTTCCACCTTGTCTTCCAAAAAGTCTGGTGGTAAATGGCACGATATTCCCGACTATGCGCATGCCTGCTAAAAATATTGTGAAACGCATACGAGGTGGCCAGGTGATCTGGGCAGCATCACCGACACGCTTTGGAGAATGAGCTTGCAGGGAGCGAAAGCAGGGTGCTGGCTCTCTTAGAAAGACTGAGTTTATTTTTCTGTAGCCATTTGAAATCCTTCTGGGCAGAGGCTTTTGACTGTGATGTGCTTAGGAGGAAATTTAAAGCAACTTATGGTTAGGCTACATTATAGGTTCAAACAGGAGACATCAAATACCTGGAAGGAAAGTATGACTGTTTTGGTTTGCATGGCAGCCTAGATTTTGCAGAGAAACGCTATTTCAAAGCTCTAATGCAGACACAACAGTTTTCCTGAAATAATACCAGCAGTAATCCCTTCAAACATCCCCAAGTGTATTGGCTCACACATGTTTTAAAATTCTTTCTCTGTTTTGTTATAAAAACTTGCATATTTCTCTCCCCTTCACCATATGAAAATCTTCTAAGAATTTTTTATGAGCTTTCGTAGACTTCAGAATAAGCTCTCCTTCCCCTCCCCTTCCTTACTTTCTAATCCAATTTAGTCAGATAGTTACTTCAAATCCCTCGGAGGCCTGTAGTTTGTTCATTCTCCCACAGTGCTGAGATTTCCCTCCAGCCCAGCTGGCAGGAGTTTTTAGAAATAACAATATCTCAGGGGGAAGGAGCTGAAGATTGAATGGAGTCTTTTGTCCAGGTCTCTATGAAGCCAGATTAATTATGCATTGCAGAACACAGTTTAAAGCTCTGAATTAGGTCCTCATTGCAATGAAAGGAGAACACAGGCTTGAAAACTGAAAGAATTCCCATTTCCATCAGAGGGACGGACATATAATGACTAAAAGCAGGAAGAATTTTTGAAAATTGCAATTAAACAGTATTTTGTATTTACCACTCAGTAGCAGTTGTCTTAAACGTTTAAAAAAGTGATTCTTTGACATTTTTTCACATGTTCACTCCATAGGTGGCTGGACTTTGAGGATTTTCAGGTCTTTTCTGTGTTACTAGGCTACTCTTGAAAGTACTTGTGCTTTGATGAATGAGAGCAGGTTTTTTTGGCCAGCACTTACCTGAATAGAGGTCTTTAAAACCTCAGCAGTACAATTAGCAGTCAGTCAGATGATACTGATGGTACAGGAAAAAGCGAATGATTTTCTCCTTTACTTCTGGGGATTTTCTAAAGCTGTCTGACCCAGTGTGATGTGCAATAACAACATTTTTCTTGGTTTCCTAATGCACTTTAATTCCAGTTTGAGGAAAGTAGAACTCTTTCACGGATAATAAGTCTATAATGTTATACAGCTGCCAAATAAAAAAAGTTGTCCACAGGCATTTGTATTCACAAGGGCACTTTCTGTCAGGGTGGGGGATTGTGTTTTGGGTAGAGGTCTGGGGCCAAAAGAGGGATAAGGATAAGGAAAAGGTTAGCTATGAAATCTCTTACATTAGAAATCTGTAGTACTCTCAGATATGACCAAACTGGGATAGATGGAGTGTGAGCAAAATAAACTGATTATTTTCCTTTTTATCATCTTGAAATTCCATATATGGAATAACACTGTGTAAAATAACTATAGCGTATTGCACTCTGCAGTTCAATTAATTTTAATTAAAGATTATAAACTGTAAACATCCAAAGTGATAGCCAAATCTATGCTTGGAAGGATAGCAGTGTTTGGGGGCTAAGTAAATCATTTACTGAATCGTGCTAGAAAATCTACAAGTAGGAACTTAACGTAGAAGTCATTTGATAGGACTATTATGCAGGAGAAGCATTTTCTACAGAGCAAATACATATACTAAGTCTTTAGCACTCTTTAATGTTCAGCATTATGTGATGTTAACTGCAAGCTCTCCAGCTGTCTGTTGTACTGTTAAAAATAGCAAGTTCCTTGTTATTGACCTGAGTACAGTGGGAACCTCCCTGGTAACGCATGCAAGGCTAGCACATCTCTGTGGGCAAAAGTCCTTCAGTCATCCTGCTCCCAGGCATGCCAGTTCTGAGGGGTCTCTGAGCTAACTGGAGATCAATAATGTTTGGCCAACATCAGAGGAACAAGATTTGGCCTAGATTGTCTCCATGTTGCTCCTCTGGAAGCACAAAAAATTAATTGAGCACGATGCTGACCAAAACCAATTGGTCTAGCAGGCAGTGGAGGAACGTTCCTTTGGGAACGATCTCCTACAGTTTGCCTTGAAGAGGGCACAGCATCAGAGAGAACGTGGCTGTGCAACATCAATTCCCAACTAGTCTGCAGTTATAGAGAAGCTACCTCCCACTGTCCTAATTTGGAGTTGCTCTAGTTTATGTTGTCAGAATGGGACTGGTTCGAGGGAGCGAGAAGTGCACAGTAACCTCTCGCTAAGGGATAGCCAAGGCTGGTTTACCATGTACCTCTGCTTCTCTTTGCTTCTGCTTTGCTCCTTTGCAACAATAGGCGAAGAGCCTTGTTTTTCTTCTCTCTGTGCTTGTCCTGGAATGAACCAGCTGGAGTAATTAGTACTTTCCAAGTCTTTTCCAAAACTCAAATTGATATAAGGTTTCTGAGATTTGAAAGAAATGCGAGTGCTTCCTATCGTCATTTCACTTGCAAGCATCTATGCCAGGGAAGAGTGGAAATCGCTGCCATTGACTTGAAGTGCCTGGTGAATAAAGGCTCCAGAGAAGTTAGTGCCAGGGATGGAAATACCCAGGTCACCAGGTCCACAGCAGTGGTCTAGCTCTTAATATCTGCCACCTGAACCTTCTCATTGGTAGGTTTTGGACCACACACTGACTGTCCAGGCGGTCTCTAGGAAATATGTACAGAACTCAGGTTTGTCTGGTAACTTGCAAAGTAACCGTAGAGCTCACCCTGCTAGTTACAATGCGGTTCACAACTGATTTTTTTCCGTGTCACTGATCTTGAAATAAAAACAAAAAGTTGTTTTCAAGGTAAGAATACATTGACAGGTAGAGCTGTCCAGAGTGTTTCCCCGCAAAACATCTTCTGTCAGAAAGCTGAACAGGATGCATACTACAGTGTCAGCTTTGATCTGTGAATAGCGGCAAAAAAAGCTTGCTGGGGAATTGTACCCCTTCTTAAGGAAACCCTTTTAATTGTCAGGAACACTGCCTTGCGCTAGACTGCTTGGGAGCTGCCAAATTTAAGGACTTGAGAGCCTCACTTGGAGCCAGGAGGTCTCTGGGCTTCCAGGTCTGTGTTGGTGAGTCTGCAGGCTTGGGCTCAGCTTTCTGGGGCCATGGGATAGCTGGGCTCCCAGTCGCTGGGCTGAGCATGAAAGAAAGGATTGCAGTCTTCCAGAAGCTTGTGCTACTTGGTGAATCTCAGTTTGAAGGTCTGTGCACAAAGGAAGCATTTCCATTAAAATCAAATAGAAATAAATAAATGAATCCTCCTGCATTGAATATGTAGTTAATAAAGACTGCAAAGGTACTGAAGTTAATGCCAGGACTGCGAGTATCGCATCAGCTTTTCACCTCTAGATATACATTATCTGAACATTTTGGACAATCCTGTCAAAAACATTCTGTTTAACACATTTCCTCCTCAAAGCACAAGCTCTTCCATTTGGAGAGGTTTTGAGTGTCTCCAGCAGGAGATCAGACACTTTTTAGGGTTCATTAAAAAGTTTCTTAAAAAAAAATTAGCTCTTCACTTTTGAAAATCCTGTCCATCTAGTTTGAATTCCTGTTGAAATATATTTGTCATTTTTCTCATTGTCTAATTAAAAAAAGAGAAAAACTAAGCAGAAAACATCTTCTAAATGTCTGAAAGTGATGAATGCAAATACTTAATATCAGTAATGTTAATATGAAGCTGAAGACAAGAATTCTGTATGTTAAAATTACATTAATTTCAGTAAACCATCATTGTCTTGGTTGTCCCTGTTAGTGAGAGATAAATTTTTAATGTGTGGGGGTTTTGTTGTTGTTTTTTGAGTATTTGTTTTGTGGGTGGTGTCTTTTTTGGTTTTTTGTTTTGGATTTTTTTCCTTCTAAGGAGGTTTTGAAGTTATTTTCCTGAGCCCTGTAAGGGACAGTTTCATGTGACCTAAAAATGCATCTCTTTTTCTAGTTTCACTATAAAATCCTGGACCTTCAACACCTGAAAAACTGACATTTCCCTGTGTGTGAATTTAGGGCATCAGCTGCAGTGTTCAGCAGTTTTGGCCCCAATAACCCTTGTCTCTTAGCGGGAGTATTTGCTTTGATGTCAAGAACTGTGCTGGTGCCACTCAAACCTTTTTGTTTTTTTTCTCCGCTGTGAGATTTTTATGCATATTGCTCTTACTGGACTAGATTAGTTTCTGGGTTCTGCATATGTGTAGTTGTAAAGAAATCAAATATTACAGCTGGAAACTGTGGAAACTGTGAGATCAGCCTTGTCGCTGCCTCAGCCTCCCATTTACCGTGAAAACAAACACAGCTCTCTTCTCATGTCTGCCAGCAGGAAGGGGGTGGGGAGACAGGCAGAGAGGCAGGGGAAAGTTTTTTCCTTCAAAAAGGAAGAAGGTCAACTATTTTGGGAAACTAAAACCACTCAGCAATTAGAAGAATTCTTTTCTTTCTGGTTGGTGATTAGAGAAGTCTGCAGGCAAGCAGTAATTGCTGCAAACAGTAGAGCTGTGCAGATGGACGAGAGGTAAATGCATCTCCCTTTGCAGAAACATGTCTTAGCAGAAGACGAAGTGGATAATGCAATGTGTTTTGCTGTGCCAACAGTTAAACTAAAACACCGAGTCTGTAAATCTCTGCACTGGATAAGTTGGTTCTTCAGGTACAGTTAGTCAGCTGATGTGCTGAAGGCAGGGACTGCGTGACTGATTTCCACCCGCTGCTTCTGACGTCTCTGTGGGACTTACTGTGTTTCTTAAGGCTGAATCCACCCAGGACATGGAAAGAAATAGATCTTGGAGAAATTCTTACTCGCAAGATGCCAAACAATGAAAAATTGGAATTCAAACCATTAAAAAAAAAAAAAATTCCAAAGCTGGGACGTTCCTTATATGCCTGAAAAAACTGCAGAATATATGGTTAATGCAGCTTTGTTGTGAAGTCCTCAGGTTAGCCCTGCGCCTCCTGCCATGAGTTCAGGTGTCTGCACATTTTGGCAAGCAGAGCCTCAAAGTAGTCCATACAGTCACATATTGACTCTTGTGTGTTTGTGAGTGCCCCTAATTTCTTTAGGTTTCACCTCATGCTAATGAATAGGTAGAAAATTTTAGTATAGGGTAGGATCTGAAAAGTGTATTTTTGAAGTGACCTATTAAAGTAATCTGATCTTCTATTCTGCTAATGGGTTTTCATGCAGTGAAAATTCCCTTGTATTTTTTAAGACATTACTCCAAAGCCTGATACTTTCTGTTATGTTTTTTTTTTCCTCAATAAATGCATTACTTTTCTGCATCTATAATTGTAATTTGTTCCCTCCATGCATGGACTTTACATTGCAAACAGTACTGGACTGCTATTTACAGTCCTTTGTCTGAGAGCTTTTAGATGTGCTATAAATGTGTTCATATAGAAAATTGAATAATAATCTATTACAAAGCATTGCTCAGCTGTGAAACTTCCCTGGTATTCATCATATGGTTCTGGTAATCTGATGCTCAACTGACTGTAGTATTCCATGTAGAATCATATGGGAACTGTATAAAATTGGACCCTTAAAATGTCCAGTCTGCACTATCTCAACATGCGTATGTGCGTGCAACACAAAGTTGTATTGATCTTTGCAGCTGTGTTGCAAGCTGTTATATAATTGGCTGTCTGTAATCACTCCTAGGTGTCCTTTGTTCTTCATTCCTTGAGCTTTTTCATCTGATTGTGGACATACGTAAGGATGTCTTCTTCCAGATGGGTTCAACTGGTTGTGTAGTATTCTAGTGGACATGCGTCTTTTTTGTTCAGTGCTATCTGTGGAAAACATGTTTCCACTTCTCCCACATCCTTTAGAAGAGCTGTTGTACTGTAGCACAGAACTAATTTGGCTCTCTTTCTGTCTGTGCTTTCAGTGAGGGTTTAGCCATCATAGCTAGTAAAGAGACTCGAATCATGCTGTTCAGTGTGGTTCAGCTACTTTGTGATTGCCAGAACTGAGTGCCTCAATGTAGACGTGTCCTGGAAGACACCATGAGTCCACAACACTAGTGGGGAATCTGTAGCCTTTTCTTTGTCTTAACTGGAACTCCTCCTGAAACATTCATGATTTTTCTCAGCTACTAGAGCAACTGTTTCCTCTCCATCTTGAAGATAAAATAATCGTTACTCAGAATGTACTTTAATTAAGATTTGTGCTGCCCTCTCCACTTGTCTGCAATACTGTATGTTCACTGGCTTTACAGGCAGGGAATACTGTATTTGGAAAGAAAAATAGTGAGGAATATCCAGCAAGAGTCCTGAGAGTAGGATCCTTCCCTGGTATTGAATGTGCACAGCCTTCTCAGGCTATGTCTGCCACAGCCTTTTCTTCCCAAAATTCCTATTGTGATTGCCACCATTTCTGCTTCAGGCATGGTGTTAAGGGGAAAAGTTCTTTGGCTACTGACGGTTTTATTACAGCATTCCCAATCTTTCCAGAGCAAGTTGTGACAATATTTGCAGCATCATTGTGTTAAAAGTTATTTTTATGGTGTATGATTTTCATTAAGTATTTTAAATATAAACCGTATTAGATAGTATAAAATGATAATCTAATGTTTTTAATAAAAAAGTTACATGTCTTCTGTAGCATTTTGCTGTCAATAGCACGGAATGAAAGGGAAAAAAGGGTATTTGGGAGATCTGGTGTGTCCATCATCCGAGATAGTTGTTTCATTTCTGTCAGGTCTTTCTGAGATCACATACTCTTGTTACAGAGTTAAAATACTTTGAATGCTGAAGGGGGGAAGGAGGAGGGGTAGATTTTGGCCAACAGTCAGATAGTTGTCTCAAGTCTTTCATCTGACAATGCTTGTGCCTCTCCTGCGCTGATCACAAGATCATTAGATTATCTAGGAAGACAATTAGGGAGGCTGATACTAGCCATAAAATTCTCTGTCACATGTTGAGATTACTATGTGTTTGTTAGCTCCTACATCGTTAGCTTAAATTACCAGTTCACTGGGATGCATAATTATTTCGCTTTGAGTTCATTCTGTTATTTTCCCGATGGCTCTGTGATGGGACTGCCACTAGGCAGGAGTGCTACTGGAAGGTCTTGGAACAGATACAGCTGAAGGTTAAAAAAGGGCCATTACTATAATCCAAAGCATTTATTCTTTCGTTACTCATCTTCTCTTCTCAGATGCCATCCTATGAATGCACTATGACACATCAAAAAACCCTAATGAACCCCTCCAACAAATATTTGATCACAGTAGGTGCATGACTCATGAGGTGTTGTTCTGCCAGCATATGGACATGTTGGTTTTGTCCTGTTTATTGTTAACTACTTGGAATCTTATAAACTTCTCCAATATTGCACTTCTTCAGTGTTTATTTTGTAGACTACAGATTTTCCTTTATTTGAGATGCTATAAACTATGTAATTTAATGAACCACTATGCTGTAGGGGCTGGTATAGTTAATGTTTTGGATACAAGTCATTGACATCCTTAAGTTGTTTCTCAAAAATGGGCGGAGATTTAGTCTGGCTTTTCTCCCCATAACCTCGGAAAGTCCATGGTGTAAGTCCAAGATAGCCTAAACCAAAGTGGATGCCAATCAGTAAAGGTAAAGTACTTTTCACCTACACTTAATGGTCTACATATGGCTTTATAGTACATGAGCAATTTACTTTTTCTTTTTCTTTATTTTATTTTTTTTACCGTTAGTAGAAAAAGGCCTGTGTCCAGGAGGTCATTCATCTGAACTATGTAAACCACCTAAAATTCGGATGAGATGATTGCTCTCTGGTAGTCCCTAAGTTTCTGTCGATTATTGCACAGGAATCGTAGATGAGGTTTAGATGAAGGGCACGACCTTTGCACAGCTAAAATCAGATAGACTCTGTTTCTTCAAGCACCTTCTCACACTCTAAAATGGAGTGAGATTCAAAGAGGAAGGAACTGACGTACACCATGGAAATGCTTTTTGGCACACATTTCTGAGAAATATAGAAGGATTTAAAGAAAGTATGGTCCTGAAGGAAAAACGGGTCTTCTTTGTTCAATATAAGTACAAACACAACTGTACATTATAATTCATTGACTAGTTGCACAAAATTAATGTGATTAACTTGGAATGTAAAATGGGTCACAAAACTTGTGACAGTTCTGTATTGCTACTTTGAGTGTGCAGAAGCGTCAGTTTAGAAGAATATATTCTCGTGAAAATCTTGTTTCAGAAAGCAGGACTGAAACTTTGCCAGGGAATAAGAGTTTGTCTTGCCCTGTTCTAACGAAAGCCCTTGTAGTGAGCTTTAACATGGTAGTGGTGAGAAATTCAGTGGAAGAAACTGGTGAAAATGGCTGTTTTCAGTGAAGTGCTTGGCGTCAGTCATCCAGCTTTCCTAAATCCATTGTGTATTTTGCCTGTAAGACAAGTAGCCTGTGTTTTCTGAAATTGAGGTTGGACCTTATTGAACATGTTGTAATCATGTTTTGAAGACTAGATGTTAAAATAAATTCTCTTTCTTCAGTAATGATTTTGAAAAGTGTCCAGGTTCCTATACCTTTTTAACTGCTGCTGAATGGCACCAGTCAGAAAGTGGTTTATTGTGAAGGGTTAATTTCAGGGCTGGGTTTTTCCCTCTGGTTTATATGATCATAACTTGCTTTCTTACTTATGTCAGCATCTAAGTTTGTTAATTTCTGTTTTCCATAGCGATGTATTAAAAGCATGGGTGGTCTCATTCTCTTCTTGCTCCAGATCAATACTGAAGTGACTTCTGATTGGCAGTAGTGTCAACACCACTAGGCCCAGGTACATTATTATATAGCTTGTTTAAATTCAGGCTAATTCAAGCATACCAGGCAAGTTTTCAAGTATTAGCTAACATCGTATTATAAATCTTGCAGCGAGTCAACAATTTGTCCAAAATGTACTCCCAAACTGGTATTTAGGACTTGAAGAATTTGTTTGTGCTTTCCAGCATATACATTAACTGTGTTTGTGTGTTTTCTTGTGTCTTGCAAAGCCAACAAAATCTTTAGGAAATTGCTGTTTTGTGTAGATTCGTAGGCAATTGGCATTATTTTACAAAGCATGTGCAACATAAATGAGTCATTAAGATTTCAAAGTTTAATGTGCTGGAGAGAGAAAAAAAAACAAATTATATAAACCCTTGTAGCAATAAATATTTTATTTTGCTTGTGTTGTGATACTCAGTGACTATAAGCCGTACAAACCAGAATGTCTGTTCTTTGCTTATGCAGCTGCTACTTTTACATTTTTCATTCACAATGCATGAAGCAGCAAGCTGACACTTGCTGTGTTTTCTCTTCATTTTTCTCAGAGCTGTAGATTGGGATGACATAGTATATGAACCATGTTTGAATATGTGAGCTATGTTTCATTTCTCTAGGCGTAGGTCCAACATCAGTATGTCTCCCTGGTGTTTTGATCTGAAAAAATTCAAAGCATTTAAAAAAGAGGTTGGTACCATTAGCCCTATTTTATAGTTATAAAACCTGAAGCAGGTCTTGTATAGCCTTGTGCCCTATGGCCAGTTAAGCAGCATTGCCTGGATTTCACCAGCAACTGTTGAAAGTAGGATGTATGAGGTTTTGAAGTGGTCGTAGGATTTGAGGACTGTGACAGTTCTGGCTGTGTGTCTTTTGTTGCTGTTGTGGGTTTTTGGGTTTGAATTTGTTTTTTTTTTTAAGGTATTTCTTACAACCAGGAGCTTGAACCTGCAGCACTTGGGTTCTGTTGTTGATTCTCTCACTGATTTGGGAAGATGGTCAACATTGCTGTGCATCAGAGAAGTATAAATTAATCTCTGTGAGCTTCACTGTAAGAATTAACTAATGCTTGGAGTTGCTAAAATAAAGTTAAAAGAATCTTGATTGAGGCTTATCCTTTTGTGTTTAATAGTAGTAATTTAAAGTGTTTCTTTTATTGAAACAAAGGGTGGTTTTCCTCCATGGGAAAGGTGGCTTGGTGGATCACAAATTAATGGAACAAAAGTCCTTGTGAGCTTTTTCTGAGAACTGAAGATTGACTTAAAGATAAATGGTGCTTGACAACTTTTTATTCCCTTCTTTCTAGAAATGATCACTTTTCACTCTAAAGGAAACTAATGGCTACAAATAAACAAAATGTCTGAAATTTAAGATCAAATCCTTGATGAAAAAATTCCTCATAAAGTTAAGATAATTAAGTTATTTAAAATTGAACTGAGTCTGAAAGAATATTACAACTTTGTGTTGCTGTTTTAGAAGTAACTTTTATATTATTCTTTCACCTCCCTTATTTCAACACACATGGTGAAATACATTGAGATTTACATACGGATATTTTATCTGTCAATCTATCTAATTGTGCTTTGAAGGTTTCTATCAATACACTTTTCTGGTATCTTGTAAATCATTACTTTAACATTAAACACATCTTTCCTTGATATCCTTACTCCAAGCATCTGTGTTGAAGTCTGCTGAAAGTAATGGGAATCCTTTGACTGACTGTTATGGAGCAAACCTCCCAAAGATACTTTGGCATAAATTTCATATTTACTTAGACACAATGATCAAATTTCACTCTTCTTTAGAGAATGAGACATTTGTTAACTATATTCACAGCTGCACTGGAAAGAAAATTATAAGGAAGCGTGTTTTAATAGTGTTATAGTTTAAGCCTTTATTTTGATGGGATATTTGATAAAGGCGTGTTATACTAATTCTGACTCTTACTGCAATTGTATTTTTTGACTTAGATTTCTTCTATTTAAATTTTACCAAGGAAGCAGATTGCTGTTATTTACACGCTGAAATATACTGAGTAATATTTACACATTCATGTACTGGCATAAAAACATTGAATACAGATTGAAAGAGAGAGCTGTCCTGCATAATTTCTGCTTTATGCACTCTAATTTAGATACCTTAAATAATTACATGCTCTTTTCTATGTGCCTGATTGATTTTAATGATATCAAAGTGGCAAAGTGAATGCAAATGAAATTCCTCATTCAACAAGTCATCCAATAATTATTTCTGTGAAAAGTTGCAGAATTTTCCTGAAAAGTGCCTCAAATGATTCCATCAGGAGTAAGAACATTTCTGGAAGGCAGATTGCTCTGAAATTTAGGTCGTGACTCTCAGAATTTGCTCAGAAAACCTATTCTGTCAATGCTACAATGTGATGAATATACTTCTGATTGTAAATCCAGTGTTTCTTTTGCACTTAACAAAAAAATGAGGGTTTTTCAAATGATAAGCAAGGAAAAACAGCCTGTTTCAGAGATACAGGAGGGGCAAAGCCACATGTGTACTCCTTTTTTTTTTTTTTTTCCTCTGGCAAAAGCCAGTGAAGGGGTTTAGGAAAGAGAATAGTCTCCTTAAGAAATGAGCGGAGATCGTTGTGAGGGAGGGTGGGAAGAAGAAGAGATTGAGAGAAAACACAAAATGCTGCCATTGGAGAGGGCTGAGACAGCTGAATCAGGGTGATACAGACTTTTCATTATCAGAAACAATTACTCTGGCAAGAACAGCATGGGACTTCATGCAATGTTTTTGAACTCTGATTCCTGATAGGGGCGCATTACATAACTTGTGCTTTGTGAATGCTGGCAACCAGCAACCTACAGAAAGACACAGCCAGAAGCAATGTGCTCAGCTGCTTACTTTATAAAAAAAAAATATATTTGTGCCAAGCATTAACCAGACAAGCCGATCTTTACCCTTCCCCCTGCCCCCTCCATCAACAGAAGCCTGGTTTTCATCACAGATTAATAAACGAAACCTTCTATCATTTTGCTGTGCTTCCCACAGCCTTTTGGTAGGAGTTAACAATGCTGCGAGTCAACATTGCCGTGGTGCTTGAAATGTCTCTGCATGTTTGTTCACTTGAAAGAGTCGCGGCGATGGGGTTAGAGAGTGGGTTTTAAACCACCAGTGTGTACATCCTCAGAAACTTCGGGATGGTTTCGATGGCGTTTGGGTTGACAGAAATCTGTTGAGGGAGGAGTCGTTATTGCTTTTATCTTTCAGTTTTATAATATTTTTTTAAAAGAGCCCATATTATATATTCCCCTGTCTCCTGAAGTGATTATTTGTATCATTTGCTGTTAAGGAAATATGTCTAAGTGCTGAGGAATTCTAATTAAGCAGGCTCAGCTGGAGCGAATAGCTGGAGGATTTCACAATACTGTTCTGAAATTATCAGCAGGCCCAGAATCCAGGGAAATTCTCAGATTTTGGGGGTTTACCACAGTGGACATAGCCACTAAATCTTGCTGCTTTGTTTTCAAATCAATGGGTTTGTAGACCATGTTATTTCACAATCCCTGTCGGTGGCTGTTCCTCTTTTATACTTTCTCTTCCATCTGCCCTAAAAATATGCAATCTTAACCAAACAAGCAGAACCTCTTCCACATTTCTAAGAGAAGTTTTTATAGGATTAAACACCATAGAATTTTGCTGGGTTTGGATGGTTTATTTGAGGGGACAAAATTGTTTCATTGTCCGTGGAGGTAAAGACAATCCTGCCGAACCCTTGAAGGGAACTGCATTGTAGGTAATTACTGAATATGTGAAAATTTAACAGTAAAAGCATATATTGAATTCTGCTGTAATATATCCTTTTATGTGTAGTGTGCTCATGAAAAAAACAAGTTAAAACTTTTCTGTGTTGTGTAACTCTCTAATTCTCTGTTTATATGGTAAACACTTCTCTGTTTTGCTTTCCAAGGGCCATCATTCTCTGCCTGCCTAATCTACTGCTGCTAACATAAATGACAGTAACGAACCAGGGAGGATCAGCCTTCTCTGGCCCTTTGTTTTCACTCCGCTGTGTGAACATATGTGTTTTTCCCTTTGGCTTTTCTTTTTTCTCCTTTTCTCTTTGGGGAAAGGAAACCATTTGTATGCTGCGCTAAGGAAAAGTGATTGAAAAGTGGAAGCCCGTACTTTTCTCCTCAGCAAGCAGAGATCTGTTTTCAGTCTGATGTTTGCTGAAAGGAAGCTTCAGAGCTGTGGGACAGCTGCCAGGAATGTCTGATTTCCTTTCCACCCACTCCTATGATCCTCCCTTTTGGCAGTGATTACTGATGACCACAGCTGTCATGCTAGGTCATGGTAAGCTGTCAAGCGAGGTAGTACATGAGATGTACAAGGCCCAGTCCTTGATCTGTGCTGAAGTACAGGATCTTAAATTGAATCTGGTATCAGGCAGTGCATGAGCATACCACAGCAAGCAGTGTCATGCTGATATCAGCTTGTGTTCTGGTTTCTTGAGAAGGTGGGCAAACAGAACGTGCATCTCTAGCCAACAGAAAGCTTCTTCACAAATTTTCCATAGCTATTGATATCCTGAAGCATGAGGAGGGGTTGTCATTTAGTTAAAACAGGTTGTTGTCTAGAATGGGTAAGGCCTTCCAGCTGGTTGAAACCAGAAATAGCACTCTGGCTTGCTCTCACCCAGTAAGTCTGTAATAATCCAGGAGAACTCCATAATCAATGATCAGCACAATAGTGCTCGGGTGGTTGTGTTGCTTACAGCACTCTGTATGGGTGACCGACTGTCGACATTATGGATGTGCCTGAGAATCACCACAGAACTGCAGACTTCAGAAAATGATGGATACTGTTGTCAGGGACATAACTTCTATAAATAGGAATCACACTCCACTAAAGGCAGTATTTTGTAAAGCTTCACATGTTCAGTGCCAAGTTCAAAAATGTCTTCTGAAGTATTTTACTATGTATTGTATTATGCTGGCTTCATAATGCACTTTTTTTGCTGTAGCATCTGTTCTTCTAAGTGTATTAAATAACGTGACTGTAATCCGTTAGGTGTTTCTTCTGTATGCCTTCCTCCAAAGGGGAAGGGATTTGCAATGGAGTGTTCGTTTTAAGAATATGTAAGAACAGGTTGCTCTCTGTTTCCCAGACAGAAAAAGGTCAACACTTGAGGGACAAAAGGTCGTAAATGCTGTGATTGTCCATTGTTTTTGTGGGAGTTTATTGCAGCTTTAGGCTGGCACAGCCAAGGAACTTGCCTTCAAAATAGCCTCAGGGTATGTGGATGTAGGTGATGCTGATTTCCTTGGTCCTTATTTAAGATGATAGGATCTGATCCTTGTGGTCTTGCTCCAGTTGGAGGTATGATCACCTGAGCAAGTTCCATCTGACCTTCATTTGGTATGGTTTACTTCAGAACAGCAAACATACTTTCAGTTCTTTTGGTCTTTGTCCTCACAAAGCACCTACAGCCTTGTAACAAATCTTACATAAAATTAAATTTGATTTTATTAGGCTCTTACACAAGGTGGGAGAAAATTCCAGTAACACTCCGGACAAGAGCTGGTTTCTTTACAGACTTTTCCTGGCCAAACAAGGCAACTAATGACTACTTTCACAAGGCTGGGGAATCCACAGCTACAGCTAAGAGGGGCAAAAAAAATGTAATAAATAAACAAGTCTTTCCACAAACCCTTCCTCAGGAAACCAGCATAGGAAGCACAGGCATTTAGAATGACAATCCAGCATGTTCTGCCAGAGAGACTTTCCAAAACAGCTGTAGAAATGGCTACAGTTTCCTTGAACGTCCATTTTAATAGCATTATAGCCTCAAATGTTTATATGTTAACCTAATAGTCTTCATGCTGTCAGCTGTATCAATTGCAGTTGTATAAAGTTGTAAACCCATGTAAGCAACCCTCAAGAGGGAGTGACAGACTTCAACAAACGCCACTGTCCATGAACCCAGCCACCTTCCACCCTCCATTCGTTCAGTTGGTGTTGAGGCTGTGACAGAAGCTGTTGTTTAGTCTCCCTGTGGGGTACCACATTTGCTTCGTTTGTGCAGAAAGCTTTTCATAACTCTCCTATGCCTGGAGCACTCAGAAATGAATATGCTTCCTCTCTTTGAATAATGGCTGAACTCCCCGTGGAAGAGGAGGTATTTAAATAACAACATTGCCATGTAGAGTATCGCATGATTTCAATTCTCTGAGTCCCTGAGCTATCTGAGCACATATTTATAATCAGCCTGGTGAATGCTTTCTCTGGCTATTTATCAGCTGTGAGTCTGTGTTTCCATTTTACAAGTGCAACTCTATAACATGAGAATATGGTATGCCTTGTTGTTAGCAGATTTTCTTTTTTTTTTAATCTCCAAGAACATAAGGTTGCCAACATAGGTCAAAATGTCTTTGTGTATTCTTATATACTTCTCTTTGCTTTGCTGTCTTGAACTGTGGAACATAGTAATTGCTGATACACGAAAGGATTTCTGTGTCTGGCCCTCACTGCCATGTTAGTGAGTTTAGCTCTAAATGTATTTCCAACTGGAAGGACCTGTGTCCATACTATTGAATTCTCCTACTCAAAAAAAAAAAGAACCAAACTGACCTTTGGAATCAGTCTCTGGCCTATACTAACTCCTGAGCTGTGGTTAGTTGTAACCTGGCACTCTCCCAAATGCTAGCTGACCCAGATGAAAACCATGTCAGGGCTGCTCTACCACTTCAACAGGAAAGGCATTTGACGTTGCTTAATCTACCAGAGAAGCTCTTAGCCATAGACAAACCCATCCATACTGATCAAAGGGAGGACTTAAGCCCTTTAAGTGAGACTCAGATGCCTAAATTTCAGTTCAGATTGAGAGTTCACAAGGCCATCTGCAGTCATCGTGGTTTCTGAAAGCCCAGAGGCACAATTTTGCAAATAAATTCCTTAAGCAGCACTGCCTTTATTCAGGAGTAATACCATTTGGCAAGACTGAACGTTCTAGTATGGTGAAAGCACCATCTAAAGTCACAAATCAGCCTTCCTTGATTTGACACCTCCTGAAGGGCTGGGTTTGTTAGGTCTGCTCGTGGTGGCAGCGGTGAGTTAAGCACTAAGGTGAGCAGCTGTGGCTGCTTCTATTCAGGAGCATGGATAGTGCTGGTGGTGAAACACTGAGCCATGTGTCAGGGCTTCCACCCTAACGTTCAAAGCTGTATCCTTCACCCCAGGTAAGAACAACCAAGTCTAATGTGGAAGTACTCTGGGGCTTTCTGTTGGGTGGGGGATCCAGGGATTTAGGATCCTAAGGGTGTTGTGGATGTAAAGTCCTGTTTGCCTGTTTCCTGCAGAAGTCTTCTGTCCTGTGTGCTGTGGTTTAAGGTGAATGGTGATATTAACCCTGTCTGCTTACAACAAAAGTGTGGTCTTGATGTAGTCCTTCATGCCCAAATGGGTGTGTGAGGTCCCTGAATATTGGTGGGTTTAATAAGTAATTTGTATGATCAGCAGTGAGTTTAAAGCTCAGTGGCGTAGAGAGGGATTCCAGGCACAGTTCTCCATTTGGCATTTCCTTCAGCAGCTAGGCTGGCTGAGGCCTCTGGCTGATGGGAATACCATCACCGTGCATGTACCTGCTTTGTGAATGCACCAGAGTTGCTAGCTGGGCTGGCACTGCACAGTCTGCTCTGGGAAATGGGCACCTGAAGCAGAAGTGATCATAACATCATCATATGACAGTCCTACCGAAGATGCAAGCAATGCTGACCCCAGGAAATTGAAGGCAGGTGTCTTGTGTCCTCAGGTAATGCCTTGACCATGCAGCTATGTGTCTGCTCCAGGATAGATCATGTTGCTGTAAGTAAAATGGTGCTTTGAAGGGAAGATGTTCTTGTCTGTCTCAGCAGAACTTGTGCTAGAAAACAAGGAAATTCCTGAAAAAATATGGCAGACACCTTCTCCATCTATTGACTCTGCAGGAGAATTAGGTACCCCTTGCAGCACTTCTCTGCATTTTACTTGTCTTGTCAGTCCGTCTTGCCCTTATATTTGAGAAATACTTGCATCTCATGTTTTCTACCTGGGTGTCCATCTAGCAACTGCTGCAAGATAGACTTTGGACTAAGAATTCTGTTGGTCAAAGCTTATAACTCTTGATAAGTTGTAAGTCAATAGGATATCAGAGAATATTGAATGCTCGTTTTTTTGAAGGCTGTAAACCACCTCATGTTTGATAATCAGAAATGTGAATCGACACTCCATTTTGAAAGTTGAGATTTACAGTTGTAAAATAAATCTTCCCACTTCCAACCCAATATTTTATATGCATGTTAAGGAGAGAGCATTAATTAAAAAACTGTGTATAAGAATGACATATTTGATAACAGGAACTATTGTGAAATGTGGATTGACTCAGAAGTTTTAAGGATGTGCTAAAACATTAAAGAAGAAACTTATTAACAGTACATAAAATTCTACTCACTTGCTATATAGACATTCAACTGAAGTTAAGTGGATGTGAATTTCTACTTAGGCCTGCTTCAGTAGTTTGACAGACACCTGGGGTAGGATGTGAACCAGATTTAACAGAAAACTGCTTAACACTTTGTGAAGAAGAGCCTTCCACTAGGGTTAAGGACTGGATTAGAAATGACTGGATTTCTCACGACGGAGACATCGGTCATAAAATTTTATTCCTCTGAGTGCCCTCAAGAGACCAGACAGACCTGATCTGCGAGAAGGGCTGCTGACTCAGGCTGCTGCGGGAAGGCGCTGAAGGCCAGGCAAGGAAATCTCTGACCTTCACTTCGATGCTGGCCGTCACTTGGTTTTTCCTGCCTGGAAGAGAAGCGGTGGGCTGGGGTAGCTGTGAAGGAAACAGAGACCAGAACCATTGACCTCAATCTAAACACAATACAGAAAAAGACAATAAACTGCAGGAGGAAAAACACAGGAGCGATTTACCTAGGAGGAAGTGAGAATATTAAATTCTTTCAAGTAACTTCAGGAGGTGTAATAGAGGAAATCTATTGAAAACACACAGAGAAGACAGCTGTCTCTAGCCAGCACGTCCTGGGATACACAGAAGTGTTGGATATCTACTATATTGCTCATATTTTACAAATGATTAAATCTGTGTGTGCTGTGGTATTATGGCAGTTGTGCATTCATATTGCTTTTCTGTGTCTGGAAAAGTAGAAAGGTTGTAAACTGTAATAAAATCATCCTAATTTATCTGTTCATCTGAATATACGTTCAGTGTAACAAAATTGTAAGCCCATTTGTCCATTGTTGACAAAATTTTTTAATATGGATCACAGTGACTTGTGAAGAAGTTCCTCTCCTGGAAGGTCTGCGTTACTCATTTTACCTGATACTGCTATTACGACTTCTTCCTCTCCCTCTTGTCTCCTTTCCTCTCTTCCATATACCAAAAATACGTAGTGTTTAATACAGAGTGGAACTGTAGCTATACGAACTGTCAAAAACATGGTAAGACTTTGTTTTTTCCTTTTCTGCAGAGTTTGCAAAAGTGTGTCACCTTGGCTTTAGGTATTCACAGGACTTCTGCTCTCGACGATTAGTCTTACCAGAGAGTGAGAAGACCTTTGTCCAGTCAAGCCTCCTTTTAACAAACATGGGTAAGTGGCTGGAAAGCCAGTTTGTAACAGTGGATAAGTTACAAACAGTAACTTACAGAATCATACCCTGAACAGGAATTCTTCTATTTTAATCATTACAATATTATATTGCATTAACTTTGGTTTTCATGTACCAGAAGTGTATATCATACCCTTATCATACCCTTAGGTTCTTAGACACAGAGATAAACTATGTCCAGGGTAATTCTTATACTCTAACTGTGCCTGCCTGCCTGACAGAACCTATACATGTGGAGGGGACAGAGCACCAGAATTTAGGTCTCTTGAAGGAATTTTGTCCTGTCAGATGATGAAGATTAAATAATGGAAAGTGCTCTCTCCCCAGTCTATTGAATTTGATATTTTTATAACTCTTAACCCAGACTAAATTTTCACACATTTTGAACATGTAAAACTGTAGAATTTCTGTCTTTTATAAAGTACACATTTGTTAAAAAGGAACCATCTTTGGAGTAATCCCTTCTATAAGAAAAAAGACAAAAAGGACCAAGTTATCCTCCCTCCCCCCCCCCCCGCCCCCATCCCTCCCCATCCCTGCAAGCTAAACTTTAACAGCACAATTCTATAATGAAAGTGAAAATAAACTTTAGTCCTTTCTCATAATTAATGCCATATTGCCAGGTAATTGCAATCCTTTTTGTATGTGTGCCTAGGACATTGTGCTCATGTTCAGTGCTGTGAAAGAAAATGCAGTAAAATTCTGTTTTGCAATTTGAAAGCAGTTCTTCTTATTTCAAGAAAAATAATAAATTTTGTTGAGTCGACAGTTATGACTAAGTGTGTCCAAGTACAAGACACTCTGAGTAAACTGGTATGGTTGTAAGCCTCTTCATTTTCTGCCCAAAGCAGTCTGAGAAAAAGTGTCTCCAGAATCTACCATGTAGCATATGGGTAAAGGAAGAACATACTGACTTCTTACTGTTGGTGTGTCTCATTGTTCCATATTTTAGCCCATCTTTTCTTTGTTCCCTGTACTAACATTGTAAGTGACTGAACATATGGAAATATATCTCACCATATCAACATTTCCTTGATGTTAACAACGTGGAGCAATGACATTGTAAAATAGGGAACCAGGAACAGCTTTCAAAAAGAATCATTAACTCTCTGTTGACTGGCCAAGAATGAAAGAGGGGTTTCACATTTTGTTTACAGCTTGTTCATTGTGTATTGTTAAGGCTATATGATGTGTTTGGGTGGCCTAGCTCTCATTCCCATAATTCCTGAGTGCAGGTGTACTTCTGGGAAAGCAATAGACTTAGATCAGTAGAAGAGGTTTGATTTATGTGAAGTATTGTTTTTTTATATATTTTGACTCCAGTCCTCTTAATTTAGGAAGATTTAGATATCAGATCCATCACAGTTTTGTGACAAGTGTTTTAAATTCAGGCCTACTATGGATTTAATTTCACTAAGCAGTTCACTGCCCTCCGAATGTCTTTAGAGGTGAGGTAGTCTGTTGGTGTTCAGCAGGTTTATAGACTAGTGAGTAGTTAAACCTAACTTTCTAAAATTGATCATGTCAAATGTGATGGTATGAGCAATTTAAAGGTCTTTGGAAAGTTCTATATTTCTTCTTTAGAGAATATAAAGTTATTTTTCACCTCTGTGAGTTATCTTGACTTTGAGCCCTGACGCAAATGAACACCAGCTAGTAGGAATACTTCTGTAATTGCAGGGGGGTATAAGAAGTAGGGGTGAGAAATTTCTAAAGCTGCTTGCATTCTGGTTCACAGGTCTGAAGTGTTACATTTTGCTTGTGCACTCTGGTAGCATTTGCAATCTAAGGAAGTCTGCATCAGCCAATGGCAGAATGAGCTGTAGCAGTGTGGCAGACCTGTGATTATATACTGTAGCTGGAGAATCACCATGGATACAACCCTGGATCCATACCTAACGGCAGATCCAACATCTATGGCATCTTAGTGATATCTGCTTAAGCAGGAGGAAAGTGTGCCATGGATCTTTGGAAAGGTCCTGTGCAGGCCATGTGCTCTATAGTAGAATCTGGGTGGATATGGGAGAACATTCAGTTGGAAGTCTGTCTTAAAAAAAGCACAGTTCAATATACCAAAGGAAATTTTGTATGCTATCAGTTGGCATCTACTCCCAGTAAGAAAGGAGAAGGTAGATTTACACGCCGAGTCTCCTGGTCATCTTCTGTGTTTGCCTTTCACACTGTTCTGGTAGACACAGATAACCTTAACATGTAGTTTGTGTAGTCTCAACCTGCTCTGTATTTCACATGGTGAGGGAAGGCCTGTGTTACAAGCAAATTCTGGAGAAGATAAAAACAAACCAGCCAAAAATCTAGAGGAAAATCAGGCAGAGGATTTTCTGTTACAGGGCTGAGAAGCTAACACAGACATGCAGCTGGAGTGCTGGGCTGGGTGCTGTGTGCATGACCAGTGCTTCCAATGTTTCATCCTTCTTAAAACCACTGGCACTGCTGAACAAATGGGGTAGCATCCATTCAGCTTTATTTTTGATTGTTATAACTTTCTTCCTTTGGACAATCTGAAATTAAATACTCTGTGGATTCAGCTACAAAAGCTCAAATTGTAAATCAGTCCTAGCTGTGCATGTAAAAGAAACCTCCTTGTAAAGCGAACGTCCCACTGCCGCAGAGCAGCACTAATGCCCTGGCACTTGCTGCGGGATGTTTGGTCTGCTAACAGGCTGGAGCAGGACAAGGGAGTACGTGGGGACTTATTGGAAAACATCTGAAGAGAAATGGGTTATAAAGACTTGCAATAAATGATAAATGTCCAAGGTGATATTCTTTCTAATGAACATTTTAATGGTTTTTTTTCCCCAGTAGGGGACTCTCAGACTTCTTAATAGAGGCACAGAATGAACTCTTTGTGCTGCGGCTGCCTCTCTCCATCATTTCTTGTTTTCTTCTCGCCTGTCCCTTATTGCTGGCTGCCACTGCTTCACTCTGCCTCCAGCTGTGAGGCCAAAGTTTACAGTGTCTTCAAAACCTGCTGTTTGTTTTCTTTGGTTGGGGTAAAGCTCCATGAGGCACAAAGTAAAGTGCCTCCCCTGCCCACTGCAATGCCCCGAGCAGCGGTGAGAGCATTTCTGTGACTCAACCCTGCTCCCTACACCAAGCAGAAACTGGGAACAGAAGAGCCCGGCTGCTTCTGCAGAAAGACTCTGTTACAGGCTGTCCTGGTGGTGTGATGAAGATTAGCTGACAAAGTTTTAAAATGACCATCCAAGGCAAACTTTAGGCATTCTTACATGGAAGCACTGTATCCCCTGGGCATTCGTGCTCTATACATAGCTCCTCTTTGTCCATAGATTCTTTGCTAGATGCAGGTTTCTTTCTTTTTTCACATTTTTTCCTAAAATTTCCAGAGGCAGCCTGTATGATGGAAAACAACTTGATGTTCTGCCTTGCTGATCTACCAAATTCAGCAATATCAGAAAATCTGAATAGTAGTTCTCTATCAAAGTGCTTTGTGTTAAAATTCAGTCCTGATGGGAGATTATGCCTAGCCATCTTTAAGTAGTTAAGAACTGTATTTTCAACTGGAGTTAGAATATTTCCTAAAGGAACCTACAGTCTGGGATGGAGTCCAGATGTACATTTGAGATGGCTAAAATGGAAAGTCCTGATTTTTTATTAGGCATGCCATTCAGAGTACAAAATGAAGTGTGAGCAAAGAAAGCATGTTGGCATGGCAACAGCAAGTATAATTTAATGCAACAGGTTTTGATTCTGACCTGAGAAAGGAACTATTTGTCCTGAGAGTCAGCTTGTAGCCCATAAAAGTTTTAAAAGACAGCAACTCATCTTCACTAAAGGCCAGAAACTGGAGAGGTGGATACCTCAGAGCTCTTTGGCCAACAAAAGAATATAATTATTCTAATGGTTGTTGTTCTGGCATAGACGTGCAAAAAGGAATTGCTTCAATAATGCATCTATTGCTCACATGATAACCACCTGCAGGCAACCTCTTAGGCACAGGGCCTCTCTGTTATTTTTAATAAGGTATGTGATGTTTGTAGAACTGTAAGACATAATGAGGCTAAGTACTTGCAGAAAAATACACACAGTGTCAATTACCAAGATTAAAATTTAGGGTTTAGAAATTCCTGTCTCACAAATCTATAATGAATCCACAATTATGTCCTGACTACTTGTTACAACTATTCAACTGAAAAGACTAAGAGAAGAAATGAGTATGGAAAAGCAAGCTGTCTTCTAGATTAGTTTATTAAGGCTGGAACTAATGGCCGATAACACCAGGTGTTTGGTTTAGAAGGATGTGCTCATTTTCCTTTCAAGATTAGCTGTTCTGGATTCCTGAGAGTGGAGCTGGCTGCATAAGCCACATTCAAAACATTTGACTCTCTAATTCCATCTGCTGCCACCTCATCTGTCTCGATGGGAAGAAAAAAATTTACAGGTGCAAAAGGAGGAATGAACCACTTTTTTTTTTTTTTTTTTTTTTTTTTACTTACAGGAAGAAGCAGCACCACAAATTTTAAGAGTAACTTTGATCTTCCAGGATTTGCAATTCACCCTCTGGATTAAGGATGCTTGAAGACCTTTGGCTAAGGGGAAGGTATAATCATGCAGAATGAGAGAGAGAGATTCTAGATGTGACTCAGAGACTTATAACACAGAGGACTTGGGTCACCTCGCTGGAAAGCAGGCAGAGCGTAGGCATCCATGTGCACTTTGTGGCCTAAGGATACCTCATATTGTTTTCACCTCATTGTTTGCCCATCTCTTCACAGAACAGTGGGCAAAAGGATTTGTGCTTACGACCTGCATACACACTGAAAGCAATAAAATCTTCCACTGTGTAGATGCCTGCGAAGTAAAGCTTTTGTAGTCTTCTGATACACCATACTATGCTCTCACCATAGCCAAATTTGAGTAGTTCAGGGTGTATGCAGAAATCAAAGTGTAGCCTCCTTGTTGCACCATGATTTGTTCAAGACTTATATGATCCATTTACAGCTTTTTCTATAGTAGAAAAAAATCATTACACAACACACGAGACCTGAGTTTGGTGCACTTCTGACACTATGATTGCTGGCTGCATTTGGAATATGCATCCTAGTCAGTATGGCCCTATTGTGGTCTATATTCATGGCCCCTTTGTCTATATATTTAATGTTTTCTTTAATTTAACAAGAAATGTGCTTACAATGTTCCAGCATGGCTGAAAGTTCTTAAAAGAGGTAGTTAGTTCCTGTTAAGGGAAGGAAGAATGTGAGATGGGGCTGCAAGCAGTGAATTTCAATGTCTTCTGATGCAGCATGGGTCAGGAGCATGTCATGACCTGACATCCATTGTAGCCCTCTTTTATGTGGTTCTTCCTTTTCTGCTTTTGGTGAACCCTTTGAAATTTTCTCCTGCTAATAACATTTTTTTTCAGAAGCATGCATATGTGAAATTTAGCTGTTTATTAATGTCACGGAGATCCTCTCCCATTGCCTCCTAAAATCAACGGAAAGAGCCCCATTTCATCTGTCTCCTAGAAAGTTCTTTGCAGTTCTGATATTTTTCTGATTGCTCCATTATTTCTTCTTACAAGTATCTGGAATATAGCAGGAACCGGTGGTACCTTTAATGGGATAAATTCCATCAATCACTTGCACTGTAATTTCCTGCCCACTTAAAATACAACAGGTACACACTACTCTTGGCTTCATCATAGTGGGATGCAGCACAGGAATGCAGTGGCTTATCCGTGCATGACGAAAATAGTAAAAAGATAATATTCATCCCTTCTGTTTAAAGTATACCATGTAGCACTTCCTTTGGAGGAACTGAGAAGTAATTGTCCTCCTACCACCATTTCCTCAGAGTGACCAGATTAACAACAGATTATGGGGGTCCAGAGTGGGGAATGTAAGCCTTGTTACCATTTATAGTTTCTCTTTGTGTCCTGTAATATGCTTTCCCATTATCTAAAACTGACATTTCAGGAAATTGCCTTCAAGGGTTGGTTTGGTGTATGGTGGGGGAAGAAAACAGTTGCCCTATTCCACTATAGCTTCAGACAGTTACCTAGTAAGGATCAGGTATATGAACTTTTTATCTGTTAATTTTTTTTTTTTCCATTTATTGTTGAGTAGGATAGCATCTTCAGGAAGTTCACGCAGGCCACTACATCTTATCCTTTTATAGGTAGTCAGTAGTAGGGTAAAAAATAGTGAAGCAATAGTAATAAATCAGCTAATTACAATTTTCTAGTTCAGTTAGTTGCTAAATTTTGTTAGACACTGGAATATTAACCTTATTAATATTGATTAATCATAGCTAAATGGAAAGGCCTTATGCTTTGATCTATATTTGCCTCTTATCCTCAAGACTGTTAATTGTCCTGAGATTATTTTTCTTTTGTACCATTACAGTTTCTGACAGGGCAGATCCTCCTGCTCTGAAATGGAACAGTTGACAGTACTGAAGGCCACGTGTAACTTCAATATTTCCTAAAGACCTCAGTAGTTTTGATTTGTGACTTGAGAGATTGTGTCCTGTTTATTGAATTTAGAAATTCATACATATGCTATAAAACAGACCTACGGGTGGATGCATTTGGTCTCAGACTCCAGCCTCAAGTATATTTTCTCTTACCTTGTTTTGTGTTGTTTTGTTTGTTGTTTTTTTTTTTTTTTTTTTTTTTTTTAATGTTTTCCTGCTCCTGCAAACTCAGGAAGAAAAGGTTGTATCTTTTACAGAAAGTACTTTTAATCCTGAATGAATGAGATTATTGGGGAAAAGAAGTCTGAATGAGTTTGCAAAGAGAGAAGCCCATAAATATCTGTTTCTTGCAGAGACATCATAAAGTAGCAACAAGAAGTGAAAGGCCAGCAAAGAACTCGCGTACTATCTATGAAAGCCAAGATTATTTTTTTCATTTGAACTATTTGATGTAAATCTGGAATAACTCAATTTAAAACGAGATTACCTGGGAGAAAATTTGTCCTTAAAGAACTTGTGAAATTCTACTTTCCATATTTTTTAGCATGCCTTCAAAAGCGAAGATGCTCTTCCAGCAGTAAGTTTAGCACAGTATTCCGTGAACAGGAAATGTCAGTAATGTTATTGGTCAAATAGAATTGATTCCTGGAAAAACTGATCTACAAATTGATTTTTATTCTCACGTGACTTATTATGAACAGTTCATTGTTACAGGACTTTTTCCCCCATCAACACAGACAAACCCCACACCTAGACATAGAGTCACTATGGTGACTGTTGTTAGGATCAGTGGGGTTTTTGGTTTAGCTGTTATGTACAGAGTTGAAACAAGAGTTGTTTGTTTTCGTGTAATGTGCATTTGCATTTATTTTGTATAAAGTCTAATAATTCAACATCTTTAATTTCAAGGGTAATTCTGTTGGATTCTTACATCTGAATGCCTCCTAGTCTCCACAAGACTTGACGTCAGATAAAGAGTAGATCATCTATTTTAGTAATAAATCTGGTCAGGAATGTTGTGCCACTTCATTTTTAACTGGATTTTAATTTGACAGATGTGTATTTAGATAGCCTCTATCATCTGACTGATTCACAAAACTTGTATTCTCCCAAAGATACCATGTATCTTCTGCACCATCTCATTTATGCACATGTACAGATTTTGCTGGCTATTTAAAAGATATTGATATGAAAATGACAATTTTTTACAATCAGAACAAGGCATGACTGGAGCCAATCAAGAATGCTTCAAAGACCCTGCGCCAGACCTCCTTGACAAGAGCAGGTGGTTGAAGAGACAACAATATGACATAAGTGCTTTGAGTGTGATCTGAATGAGCATCATTCATGGGATCTGTATACTTTGTGGGGGCCTCTATTCTAGTGAACGCTGTATTGAGGCATAAATCAGAATAAGGGGATGTTTCTACTGGTGCTGATCAATGAGATACATCATTTATATGAGAGATCCATGGTTCTATACTTACTCAAGACATCTTACAGATTGCTGCCCTCTTTCACAATGAATATTGGAAGAATATATTTTGACGAAAAAGAATTCAAAAGTTCTTTTGATTTTTGCATAAAATAAATTTGCATGGTACTGCATGCCGGTATTTGATCATCAGTTACGTACACAGTGACAAAATCAGCAAAATATCTGAAAAAATTGTGCAATGAATGTTGTAAATATCAATAAGCAGCTGGAACACAGGATGTTATGAGGGAATAGCTAATCATTTGTCAAGAGCAAATTACAACAAAGTAAACTAATTTCCTGCTGTGATGAGGTAACAGGTCCATAGATGCAGGGGACAGACTAAGTCTCCTGCTGCTATGTTACTTAAGATTTGGCACTCTCTGGAATGACATTCTCATTGGAAAGCTAAGGAGGTGTAGTCTTGAGAGTAAATGCAAAGCTGAATGAAAAGTGAAACTTGGACAATAATTATCTAATTTTATTGTTTAATTGAAATACAGTAAGAAGTTTCTACAGGGCGTTGTTCTTGATTAACTGTTGTTAAATATTCTCATGGATGACCTGAATGAGGGAATAACATCACATGCAGTATATTCACATATGACAGGAGATGGGAGGATTCTGAACATAAGGAAAGTATAATTAGAATCCCAAATGATCTTGACAAATTGGAGAGATCATCTGAAAAAACCTCGATTAAGTTCAATGGGGACAAATGCAAAGTGTTCGGCAGAAATAATCAATTGCACAAATACAGGATGGAGGCACATAATAAACTGTAGTTCTTTGGCAAAGATCTGGGAATGAAAGTGAATCAAATTAAATGTGAGTTGATGAATTATTAAAAAGCTAAGTGACCAGCTAGTATGTATATGAAAATCAGAATGCAGCCTGCAGAAGCGATTGTATTTTATATAGGTAAGGACTCAGTTTGAAGCACTGTAGTCAAGAGGAAGTTGAAAAATTGGAGTTATTAAGTACTCAAAAAACCCATGGAAGGGTCAGGACAATAATTAAGATGTAAAAAAAAAAAAAAAAAGAAAAACCACTGTTGTAAAGAGGAAGGGAGCAATATGTCCTTTTTGTTCATTGCAGACATAATAAGAAATAACCAGCTAAATTACACCAGGGGAGAGTCAGAATAGTTATTAGGAAAATCTTTCTAAACATAAACATAGCAAAGCCTGGGGAGGTGGTGAAGTCACCATCGTTAAGAACATACATCTGTCACAAGTGACACGAATATTGATTCTGCCTTTAGGACAAACCAGATGACCTTTTAAAGTCCTTTCCAGCTCTACTTCCCATAATTTTATATCAAGACAGGAATAGTTTTTGCAACTCTGCTTATCTCAGATAGCACCTAATTACATGAGGAGATTTATTGAGTCACATGAAAAATTTTTAGTCAACAGGAGCAATACTTAACTGCGTACAAGAACTAAATCTGGTGCAGTTATTGTTTAGTATTCTTGCTGTGTGAATTGTTTTGTTAAACTTATATTGACTTATACCTGTAAGTATATAAAGATCAGTGTTTCAGGTTAGTACAAGTATACTACAATAAATTGTAACTTCTGAAGTGATTTGATCGACTTAGGGAATAAGGGTGACTATTCATTTAAATTAATTCTTACTCAGTGGCCCATGGAAAGTTTTGGGAAAAGAAAGGTGACTGACTCGGGCACCTTTATGTATACTCCTGCTGGTTTGTGCTGCAGCTGTCTCAGAAGCTCGCAGCAGTAATATCCACACAGGGCACTGCGTACATTTTGCACTGTGTCCATGACCCGAGCCTCAACATCTCTCCCAGCAGAGTGGGAGAAATGAGTTGCAGAAAGCCAGTGCACTGGCTTTTTATCACCTGGACTTTGTCTTCAGTTATTCCTCCGGGCCATCTTTTGTGCAATGCAAATGAGGAACCAAGGAATGAACTCTATCAGTTTCATTCCTGTGCCTATCTGAAGCGCTCTCTTTTCATAGGAACCTGATGTTTTGAAGTGTTATTTGAGCACTGCTCTCAATCTGTTGTTTGTTTAGGCTGGCAATGAAATGCTTAAAAGATGTAGTGACACGGAAATATTTGCCCTATCCAAAAAATATCTATACTTCTAAATATTTAGGAGAGTTTATGTAACTCTTCATACCTTTCTGTTCCTTGAAGACTCTTTTGTATGCTGCTTCCCTCCAGCCTTATGTACCACATGGTACCAAATTACTGTAGCAGAGATTGGGAAACCTCTGTATAGCAGGTCTGGTTTATGGTTATACTAAAAATAGAGGTGAAATGTGTAACTCATTTCAAGAACAATTTCTTCACTGAGATCACAGGATCATTTAAAGCTGTCCAAACACTTAGGGTGAGTGTCCAGATAGTCTGGATTTATTATTATTTTTTGCAGGAAATTTGGATAGGGGACAGCTTACTCACTGTAGATGATTCATATCTTTATGTCCTAGTTTGAAGTGGTCCACCACACCATGGTCACAACTCCAGAGGTGTCAGATGATCCTCAGACATCACTCCTGCCTGTAAGACTGGTTGATTTTTTCCAGCTTTCTAGAGTTTTCATAACTTACTAACCTCTCCCCCCAAACCTAAACAATTTAGGTTCAAGAACAAGCATTAGGAAACTGTTTATGAAGTAATTAATATACTAAATTCCCCAATAGACAAAGCTCTTAAAGCAGAGCTCTGAGGACTCACATGCAGAGATACTGCCCTTCTCGTGGACTCTTAAAGCACTTTTCCATGTTCCCTTGCAAAGGTTTTATCTTTTCCAGTTTTAAATCTTTTTGTCTAGACAGCAGTAAGTAACTGGCATACCTTTCTGTCAAGAATGGTATGGTTAAGTCTTTCAGATAAATATAGCTGGATATTTAAACATAAAAATAAATGTCTAAAGCTCTACTTATTAGTAGCATCTGTCTCGTGCTTGATGTGTACTTCTCAGAAATATTCTAATACCTACAGAGGCTATATTTAAGCAACCTTGCTCCTGCTTTGGTGATCACATGTCATGCGCTGCCTATATTGTTGATTTTGTTGCTAAGCCCCGCTGTGAGTTCTAGTTTCCAATGTTTCAGGTTACATGTTTAAACCTGGCCTTCCAACTGTTTCACACTATCCTGCGTGTCCCCATCTACTAAAGCTGATACTCTGGAGGCCCTCTCTTTCCACACTGGTCCACATTGGCATGAAAAATTAAGTGGAAGGAGGAGTTAGGATTACAGATTTTTTTGTTTATGATAGTTGTTAACTTTCCACTTCTGCAATGTCACTAAGAAATCGCCTTAGGAAGCACATATTGGGTGTCTGTGGTCAGCAGATCGGCCTCTGCCACCTTCTCCCTTTCCTGGAGAATTGCAGCCATTAAGGAACAAAACCCAGAAAATCTGATGAATCTGGTAGACAACAAAGCTGAGAAACTGAACAGAATTAGAGAGAAAAAAATTCTACTTTAAAACTCTTTCCTGTGAGCCTGAAGGCTCATTCAATGTTTTTCTTGAGGACAGATAAGGAAAAATTTGGTCTTATGGATACTTTTTTTGAGGATTATATTTAGGCCTATTTGTGTTACTGGAAGAGAGCTCCCCGTACACCTGCGAGGTTTCAAGTAACTTAAAATACAAAAAGCGCCAGTGACTTCCAGTGGGGCTTGGGCTATCCCAGTTAAATCGTGTGCATGATGACATATCCGTCAGCATGATAGGGCTTCATTTCTGCAAGTAGAAACCCCTCATGCACTCTGTTATGGAAATTATTGCGCCGTGCCAAGAAACTTTATGTTACTCCATCAGGTGCAACTCCATTCCTCTGACCCTCTGAGTATTTTCTGTACGAGGCTATGGGTAGTTTGCGTTTCTTCAGGGAAATAACTCTAGAGTCTGTATCAGTGTTTTGATGCATTGTAAATTTCTTTGGCAACATGTTGTTAGTCCTTTGATTACAGCACCCACTGTTGTTTGTTAGTATATTTGGAGCAAAGAAATGCAAACTTCCTTTCCATCAAGAAGGTGAGGCAGGGTAGTACTGAAGGTAGGTTGATTTTGATCTCTGTACTGCCTGTACTCTAAGATTATGTTTGTGTGTGTCTCTATGTCCCTCTGGTCCAGCAGAAACTGCTGTTTCTCAGGGTGCCGTCAAAACTGTTTTCTGAAGACTTGCTTTTGGGGGGTGGAGGTCAGAGGAGAGGAAAAAACCAAGCTGAACAAATCCATACACTGGGGTTGACTTTACCTTAGAAAAGTCTCTTGGATTTCCATACCCCTAACACTGGTTCATTGATCTACTTGCCAAAAAGAGCTGGTTGGTTTTGATTTACAGATTCTACATTGTTTAGGAGATTATAGTCTAATTCTCCTTCTGCTGTGGCTAGTCAGGGCATGAACCGCAGTCATAATGATAGGCGCTCTGTTTCTGGATTTTAACATGCCAGGCAAGGAAGTCACTTCAAAGGAAAGCTGAAACACGTGGAAGAAGAAATTGTGGGGGGAGAACACTAGGAGGAGGAAATTAAATTGACCTTGGCTTATTAAAGAGTAGTGTACACTGATGAATCAGTGAATTTAGGCACCACTAAAAAGGATAGTACAGGGTGAAAATGAGATCTCACTTTTATTAATAGAGTTGGTGTGAAATAACAAATGTAAGAAAAAGGTAAGTTGGAAAAGGGATCCATTGTAATGGAAAAATGCTTTGTTGTCAATGGTTGCTGGTAGTATTCGCGTTAGAGTTGTGTCAGGGTCTGCACTGAGATCAGAGCCCAGGGAGGAGCACACTGCACTTTTCACTCTGCATGTCTAATGAAAGATTCCCTGTCTTCAGTGGTTCGCAGCTTCCATGGGGGTGGGATAAAGGGAGTTCCCACATACAGACAGCATCGAGGGCAGGAGCTTAACTGCAAGACTTTGAAAATGTCCTTGAAATTACTTGATAAAATGAAGTTTATGAGTTTATGAATTTATAAAGCTGCTCTAGTCATTTTGGTTTCATTCAGATTTTTCTGTTGTGAGTTGGTTTTTTTTTTTTCTTTTTTCTTCCCCCACTTCTCAAGGCTGGCCTAAGATTTAAAAGGCACTATAGTTTAGACCTTTTTATTTTAATAACATTTGGCTCTTTCTAATCTCTTACCTTGAGCCCACTTCATGTGCTATTACAGCACAAATGAAGTAAAAGAAGCCCTTGGTTGGGACTCTGGATATTTCTTTATAATAGACAACTTATTTGCTGTATTTTGATTCTTTGTAGCCAAACATGATCCTCTTGCCTTTGATATTTTAAACAATTTCCTTAATTACTTCTGGGACTAATTTTGGGGTTGTTGCTTGCTCAAGAGTAGTCTATTGTGTGGTCTAATGACAAAATTTGAGCAGATTAGGCTTGCTAGTACTTGCTTCTATCTAAAATAGAGGAGTGTCATTGTGAGGACTGAGTTCCTGACACAATATTTACAATTATAACCTCAAAAGTTGCTTTCTGTGCATTTTCTTCAATAGTCAATTAAGATTCTTTGTCCTGGCTTCAGTCAGTAAATTTGCTCATTAGGGCGTTTTTATGTAACCACTTTTTGATTGAGACATCTGTGGAAAAGTGATGGTGAAAAAGTGATAACTAAGGGAAAGGTTAACAAGTAAAACCAAGTGTTAAACTTTAAAAGATTTCAATTAGTGAAACATTAAAGCTCTCCTAGGTATGAAATAATTTAAATCTTGATTCACCAGTTCATCTTAACTCTGGATACACTTCAGTTTGGGGACTACACGGAGATTTTAATTTAGGTGTGTGTCTCTGTTGAATCAGCCCAGCATGATTTTGCTCACCTGGGGATCTACTTCCACTAAGAGATGCAGGCCAAGTTTGTTTTATAACGTGAATATTTATGTATATCAAGAAAGCCAGATTTCTTAAGGGAAGTTTGATTTAATCTGAAGCCAAAACACTTCCAACTGGATACACTCGCATCCCGTCTGCACACACACACATTCTGTATTCCCTGGCAGTGAAGAATACCCGATGAAGCAAAGGTTTCTCTGACGTCGGCATTGTAGAGCCCCATTCTTCTTCCTCTCCTTCTCTCCCCTACGGTTCAGTTTTAGATTCAGGCGTCAGAGAGGTTCAGTTTGGGCATAGAATTTCAATGTCACTATTTTGGAAAGTAAAATGCCGTCTGAAAGCGCGATACTTTTTCTCCCATTTTCACAGTAAATATCCCCAACAAGTAAAAATATATGGGTGCAACTGCAGTGCCAAATTAAATGCTACCAAAAGCATGGTAGATTTCAAATTGTAGAGGTATGTGAAACACTGTTTAATCTTTTATCTGATGTATGTGGTATAATAACATTGATATATGTTCAGCAGCCATTTGGGATTTTATATATCAAACAGAGTGTGTGTATTTTGAAATTTAATCCTCATGAAATATTTGACATCCTGAATGGGATAATTGACACGTGGACACTAATTAGGGAGTTGTAATTCAGAAGGTTCTGATCATGTACTTTATACTGACACATATATTGTCCCCCTGGTAACAGTGTTAATGGTGCTTAGACATGTGCATCAGGAAAAGAGAGTGTGCCCCTGGGAGCTCTGGAAATCAATCTCCGATGTAATGCTGCTTTATAATGCTCTAGAAGGAGCGGATTTACACATTTTTCCATTTATTGAGCTGATCATACATAAAATATTCTGGCTTTGGAATAGTTTGACTCAGCTGGTATTTTCATTCTTAAAAATCAGCAGCGAATAATATCTTCCCCTGAAACTGAGCTTTTCACCTAAAGTGCTTTGCAGTTCTCAGTGTTCACTTGAAATCTTGGGTAAATCTATTGTATTCGACTGAACTGAGTCTTGTTTACCTTATGCAGGGATTATTTCATCAACTCCTGAAATGCAAAACCTTCTGTGTCAAGAGAGAAAAGGCAGTCTCGTGACTGAGGCTCTGACCGAAGGACATGCTCTCTCCAAGTGTGATTTCATTCAGGTAGTGAGAGTAAGAGCTGCATTAAAAAATTAACAAGATTGGCCTTAGGCAGACAGGTGAGCTCAGTTTTCTTCTCTCTTTTCCTCCTGGCTTTGTGATCATACTATGCACATAATCAGATCATCTGCCTGCCCCAAACAGAGCATTCCTTTATGGCATTTCGACAAATCCACAAGCTCTTGAACTCTGTTTCCTTGTCTTTACCAGACTTCTCAAACTTTCTGCATGATCGTAAAGCTTAAATCAGGAAATACTCTTAAAGCACTCATTTGGTCTATGGTAAGTGAATACAGATAATTATTTTTTAATAGTGTTTAAGATGCAGTATTCTACCACTGTAGAGGACAGAAAAGCACAGAACAGGCTAAAATCCAGTTAAAATTGCTGGAGTCTGGAAAAATGTAGTTACCAAATTTAAAACCACCTGGGGGATATTGACCTCATTCTTGAAAAATGTGTAGAGGGATTTTTAGCTTTTTCAAAATTAAACATTCTTTAGGGCTCCTTGTGTGCAACTTCTCCAGAAGCTGGCTCTTTCTGCAGTACAGTGTGTCCTCTGATGTTCATGTTTGGATGTTGCTTCAGCAATGACTCAGAGTTCCAGCTATTGTTTCACTAACACCAGTTCCTGCCATGCTGGGGGTTTCCCCTGTCATCTCTTTCCCAAATTATCAGCCAGACCCAACCATCTTCTATTCATAAAATCTGACAGAAGGACCCAGATTGGGCTAGAATGGCTACAATATACTATTTATGCAATTCTAGCATTGCAGCATCCCCGAAGAAGAAATAACGATTATTCATGTTCATATCTGACGTGGGAACCCAAATGCTTTGAGGCATCAATGGGAGGAACAGTCATTGCGATAGAGCGCGGGAGGCAGCACTGTGTCAGAGACTGCGCTTTGGTAGAAGTGCCTCCTGTAATCGGCGTGTGTCGCAGCTCTGTGTGGCTTCTCTGCAGAACAGTCACACTGTCATTTCTGTAGTTCACTTGGCGGGGAGGTGGGAGTGGGAGCAAGAGGCAGATAGGCTTAAAAACGTTAAGAATTACCAATGTACAAAGATCCAGGCAAAGCATGGAGATGACTTTTTGCTATTTGAAGAGGAATATGGTCAGATAGAGACAGTGTGGCTTTGAAGCAAGCCATCAAGTGGATTGCTCCACTGCAGCTGTAAATTTGTATTGGATGGGACTGGAAAGAGCTAAAGGCATCAATCTTGCATGTCTGGTAGCACAAGGTCACGGAAAAATGAACACATGACGTTCTGGCTTAGCCCAAGTTTTAAATGTGTGCATGCCACCACAGCCAGCCACCTGGGCTGGAACCAGTTATCATTTGGCAGACCAAACGTTAAGAGGGTTTACAAACCATGCCTTTCACAAAACTGACTTATTCTGACAGCCCTCATCTGTGCAGCACACGTGCCCCTGTGTTAGGAATGGCTAATGAGAACAGCCATTACATGTGTTCAGGAGCGTCTTTGACTTATGGCAATGCCCACATCTCATACAGGCGCAATCTTTCTTGCATGTGGATATTTCCAGAAGATTTTTTTTTTTAACTTTTCGTTTATGTTTCTTATGGAAATACAGAAAAAACAAATATGTTTAACTTGCCCTGTGTATGGGTTCTCCTCTTAATTAACAATTTTCCATAATCTTAGAATGGGCCCCTCTTCCCTCCAGGGCTTCATCCCATGAACCTCTGCCAATCAGTTCCCTGAAGAGGCCACAGTCTGCTCTTCTGAAGTCCAAGGCAGCGAGCTTGCTGCACAGCGTTCTTGCCTCCTTAAGGATCTCAAACTCCAGCATGTCATGGTCACTGCAGCCAAGGCTGCCCATCTCAGCTAAGCTGATAGGTATTCCGTGAGCTGCGTTGACACTTCCTTCCTTGGTTGATAGTTGCCACACTGGAAGAGATACAGAGCGGGATAACAGGCACAACTTGGTGACTAGAGCTGGAGAGCTTCCACTGCCGCCTCAGTGCCAGCAGACTGCATGTACCCTCTCCTTCATGCAAGCACCTTAAAAATGTGTGAAATGAGTTCCTGAGCTCTACACCCAAGATTTCCTAGGAACAAACCATAGCAGTGCGGTTGTCAGAGGAACTCTCTCAGTATACTTATGCTCATAACTGAGACTGGTAGGTTGCAAGCCCAGGTAGCTTTCTCTAGGATTTCCTGATGGTGATCCTTCTCACAGAACACTTCTCTCCCCGAGCTCCAGTGGGGAATAGGACATGGTTGGGAAGCAGAATCTCAGTTTGCTCTTCTGAGTATCTGCACAGTAGGAACATTCCCCAAAAAATGGGATGTTTTGAATGTTCTGAAAACAAGCAAGACAGCTCTGCAACAGTGCTAAACCCACTCTGCTGGTTTAACCTATCGTTTTTTCTTCACCTCCATTTACAGTTAAGTTATTTAATCATCTGCAAATATGGATTATAACCCCTTGTGAGAGGAAGCTACATGCCCTTTACCACTCTGAATAGCATAGGGCACTCTGAAGTGTCATAAAATGCTGGTACTCATTTTAAATTGCACCTTTTTCATATGTCCTTAACCTTGCACCTCAGCAGCAGCCTAAATTCAATTTATTCACTAATTAGTGTTATTCTCAGAGACGGGCTAGGAGATGGAATGAGAAGGTCTCCTAGTCATCCTGAAAAGTTGCTTGGTATTTTGATTCATTTGTGAAGCTTTAGCCTGAAACATGCAGATTTTCATTCTAAGTGCCTTTGTGGGCGCCGCTGGTAAATTCTGACAGTAGTGAATATGATTCTTCTGCTTGATTCTTAAACTTTCCATAGGCTTTTTTTTATTTTTGTGCTGCGTATAGTACTTGGAGCCTCAATATAACAGAGAACAATGCTTTATTAAAACAAGCTGCTGTACAAAATGTGTGCTTACTCAGCTGGAAGCTACTTGGCCATTTCTGCTGCTACTCTCAAGTTCCAGAGCTGCAGATGGGGTTGGGTTAATGTAACAGAACTTTCCCAAGAGCCTGCACTAGGACTTGACGTGTTTTCTGCTACATATCCTCATCTGCCAAATTAACATGAAGACAAATGGGATCAGTTAATTTGCTACTTCTCTGAGACAATGTATTTGGCTGTCATAGTAGTGTCTGCCTTATATTTTATGTAAACCTGAGTCCCTAAGGAGCTGGTTAGCTAACACCAGAGCATACCCTATGTGCAAAAGAAGTCAATGACACACTTCAGTATGCAACATAACAGAGAAAAAACCCACAGAAAAAAATTGAAAAGTCTTGTGAGAGATGGCATGTGTGCCTGATCTTTGGTTCAGTGTCTTCCCCTTCTTCTCTGGGCATGTGACTTTCAGTTGTGCATATACAGAATCACAGAAAACCTGAACAACAATAGCAGCGGCGTGGAAATCAACCCATGTACCCACACTTACTGAGTGGTTCTAGAAGATGTGGGAAATTCTCTTGATGGAAAAGCTGATTCATACAATTCTCCCTATCCCAGAAGTACAACAAACAAAACCACTCGTGTACACAAATATATTTGGAATCTGTCCACTGAATATGCCAGGTGCTAGCAAACAATACTCTTGAGCATATCGTTATCAGGAAAACTAAATGCACTATTTGAGAATAAAACATAAAACACAAAGCCCATTACACTGTGTGCTGCTAGTAAATCATTCTTCAACAGAGACGACTGACAGTTGTTACCTTCTCTCTTCATTACTCCTTGAAGACAGACTGAAGCAGTGATGGATATGGAGCTTGTCGAACTGCTAGATCTGTAGATCCCTTCCCAAAGACAACGTTAATTTTTCATTTCTGCCTTTCCCTGTCGTTTTAATCTCATGTGAGTTTGAAAGGGAGTAAGAGAAAGCCTTGATTGATAGGTAGCAGTACCACTTAGGACAAGCTGATATACAGAACGTACAAGATATTCACAACTTACAGATGAAAATATACACATAGTGTAGAAACTTCAGCTCCGTATAGCTTCATTCAACACTCCAAAGTAAATTTTTACATTATGGCTAAAACTATCAATAAGTGGGTCCCTAATTCCCCATGGCTGGCTGTATATCTGCCTAGTGTCCTATATGGTAGCTGCTGTAAGACCAATCAAGCAGTTATTCCTTAGGCAGACCATAGCCCCCTCCCACCTGCTGTTGAGTTCCCCAACCCTTTGGCTGCAGGGCTAGGCAAGGGAAAGAAATGGTCCTGCGCTATATATGCGGAGGTGACAGAGTGTAGTATGTTAGAAATAAGTGAATAGGTTTGCTGAGGGTTGAAGTTAATTAGGAGTCTTTGGTTAACACTGACAGAAGCCGCACTTGGGCTTTCAGCTGCATGTTCTCCATGGGTGAAGGCAGCAGGGGACAGGACCAGCTCAAAGTAGCAGTCCCTCTCCCAGTCCGAATTGCATTAAAGCAAATGAATATGAGAGAAATAATTTAAAAAGCAGAAACTGTAAGAAAATGTCACAAAGGTGACATTGTGTCCATGGAAATATTAGGACAAGTTTGCTCTTCTCTGTGCAGGAACAATGATCAAGAAGTTGCTTTCTTTAATCAGTGACAGTGATGAGGTGATGGTCTTTTTTTTTTTTTTTTACTGCACTTTAATGAGATAAACCCTTAGCACTATTACAGGTGTTGAAAGGTGTCAGAGCAACATCAAGAGTGATGGAAACCAGCACCATTATACATTTTTGGTAGTGTGGGAAACAGATGTAACTTTCCACTTATTCGAGATTATTTTAGACACCATATTAATAATAATAATAAAAATAATAATAATAATAATAATAATAAAAAAAACAAACAGTGAAAGCCTTAGTGTTCAGTGAGATAAAAAACCAGCTCTGGGTGACATGGTTTGGTCTGGATTACAGAAGAAAGTTGAAGAATGCAGCTTCAACTCCAGGGTCTAATAGGCTGTGAAAGAACAAGATGTGAAAGATATGCAAAAACAACACATGTGACAAATTCCTTTGAGAAAGTTATTACTCCTCCTCTTTTCCATTTCATTTGGAATGAAAAGAGAGTCAAACAGCCTATTCTGTTGTGTTCACATTTGCTAACTGCTTAGACTTCCTAGTTAGTTACTTTCTATTGTTTAATGGAAAGAAAACCTCAAATACCTTGCTTTAAAACTTATATTTCCCATACCAAAGAACTCCCAAAGTTCATGCTCAATCGTACCTTTCAGTCCAAAATAAGACCTTTCAGAGATTTGAAGTAGAAAGAGCAAACACTGAAATAGACTCCAAAGTGCTGCTCAAACTCAGACAGCATCAGATATGAAATGAAGGTTTAACAGCCCAAATAGGCAATATGTTCCCAGCTTCTGGGGAAGTCAGGGTTGCTCAGGAAGTGTGGCATTTTGCCAGAGTGGGGAGCCTCCAGGAACTGAAACAGTGCGGGTGACCCTTCCCTGCCTTAGACCCGCTGTTGGAGAGAAGGCAAGCACTGCTGTGTGCACTGCTACGTGAAAAAGGAGAAACAAGGGTACATGGAAATTGTCACATCAGCATTAGGCTGGGAATGTGTATCTTTGCTGGTGGGAATGTAATGTTTTCAGGTTTGGTTTTTTTTTTTTTTCTGTAATGTTCTTTTATAGACTAGATCTACTACGGTACTTCCCCTGTCCCGAATTCTGCACGTATTTGTGCATTTTCCTGCAAAATACTGTGTTGTTCTGTGGTCAGAGAGAGTGAATATTGTGGTTGATGGGATCTGTCATTTAAAATTACTTAAGAAGTTTCAAGGCATGCTCTGGGGAGTTGGTTTCTTCCTGTCCACTCTAACGCAGAACTTTTACACTAAGGAAGGATCACAAATCATAGTGGCAGTGTTTTGGGGACCCTAATGCTATTTACCCAGACAGGGTAACTTCTTCCCAACAGGATCTGCTCTGTAAAGAGATCTGAACTGAGTGATAGGGATCAACTGCATAGTGATTGAGCTGACTAATTGTTGGATACCTGCTCTCCATACTGGCTGAGTTAGAGGGAAGGCATTTGGGCTACCCCTGCCTGTGCTACACACAGCCGTGGCCTGCAGGAAGCCTGCAAAGCAATACGTTGGCCTGCTGGGCAGCCCAGAATCATCCTGGGATGTTTGCTGCCTTCCTGAATACCACTGAATGTACTTTTGCCTCTGGATTACTGGGCCAGCCAAAAATAAATTAAATTTAAATGTAGCTAAGAGGAAGTTTAAGCCATGCACATGGGATATTGCAGATAGGTTCACAAAGCACATGAGGATGGAGATATTTTAGTTGCAGTAAAAAAGGAAGAGCCAAATGTTCAGTAGAGGACATGTGCTTGTTTATCTTGCACAGTGCTGACACACAGTGGAGGGCTCCTCGGTACCCTTTCCAAAATTCACTCCAGTCCCCTACAGGAAGAGAAAGCCGCATTTTGAGTACAGAGGCGGCTCACAGCAACCCTAGAAGGAGCAGCAGCCGTTGAGCCAGCTACATAGAGGGCTAACCAGAAAACACTGAGAGCTGAAATCAAACAGATGAGAATGGAGCAAAGTAGCAGTGGGAGACAAACAAAAGGCTGGAGCCCAATGGGCTGTCTTGGACACACTTCTCTCTTAATCCAGAGTGGCCTGGGTTTGGTACTAGGATGGGAAGTTTTCCTGAAACCTTATTAGCCCTGAATGGGTATCTGATTCCATTTTCTTAAATTTCACTGAAGTATGTTCATTTATACCACTGAGGGAGACCGTTTTCTGCATATTTTTACATCTAGAAAGTTGTGACTACTCATGCTTCTATATACTTATCTTTTAGAAGGGGAAGGGGCAAATCTACTACAAGTAATTGTTAAGCACTTCCTGTCCATAGTGCCTGGATAAGAATTACAGGGCATGGCCTTTTTGAAACTCTTCCCTTCTCACCTGTATGGGCATGATGCTGCTAGCTTAAATGGATTTCCTTCTGTTTTGAAATAAGTCATGTGAGAGGATACTCCTAATGTTCTTGTCCAAATTGATGGTGCTACGTCCCACCCTGGAGGTCACGAGCATTTGCTGTATTCTTCAAAGATATGTATTTGCAATTAGTCATCCAACGAGGGGGCTGTTTAAGACAAGCCTTTCCCCCAAAGCAGTTAATTCTTCAAAATGAAAATAATCAGATAATGAGTTCATTTCCGATTTCACATTTAATGCCAAACATTTTTGGGTAAACAAGATATGCTGGCAGAGCTCTGCTCTCATTGTATGTTTTTTATTAACTAGGAAACAGACAGTTGATTCTTATCCTCTCTATCAGCTCAAATAAATTACACATATTTTAGGATGAGAGACTTGTGCAAACTGGCTGGCTGGTTTCAATGTGGGAGCCCATCAGCTGGTCTGTGTAAACTGCACCCAGGCCCTGCTAGCAAGAAGTGAAAACCTCTGAAGACCCATCCTGGGAATCTCACACTCAGTGGAAACTTTTACCGCAGTAATTCATATTTCTGCAGCACAAAAATAACTAAGGCAGCAGTGAGTCTGTCTGGCAACTTTACCAAATCAGAGAGGCCCAGTATCTGAGCTGCTGTTGACAGACCCTTGGTAGCACGAGGGAGCCCCTGAACAGCATGGGTGCTGCCACATGGCTCCGTGCTACTCATGAGCTGATGTTCTTCATGATGAGCTGACGTTCTGCTGATGAGCTTCAGCTGCTCACGATGCACAGGATAGCAGATACTGCTAGATGTTTCAGGGTTGTGTTTTTTAGAGAGGTTGTTGAGGGGCTTGAGAATATGGCAAAGCATGGGACCAGTAAGTGTGTTAAAGACTGTTTTCCCTCCCTAGTGCTCAGCTTTGGTCTGTGGACTTGCTGTGGTTTTACTGACCTACCAAGCAGAACAGAATCTGGCTGTGAAACTGGGGCCCCTGAAGCTTTAAAAATCAATACTCCTTTCTAGACAGGAGAAGTTGGGAAGAGAGAAATTGAGATTTATATGAAAGGGTTATTTCTGACATATGCTATGTCAAAAGCATCTAAAGAAGATTATTCTTAAGATTTTGCTAAGAAGTCAAAGTATTCATAATAATTTCTAATTTTGAGCATTGTAGATTAAAATTCAGACCAACATCTAATGTCTCTTGCACAAATAATATTCTTTCTACCTATGTGCAACAAACTCCAACATGTCATGGATAAACCAGTCATTCATAAACACAGCAAAGCTGTCTTCCTTGTTGATCCTTTGCATTAGCTTAGTGCTTAGGCTGATGCTCCTGTCCAGACTGCAAACGTAAAAACAATTTCTGCACTGAAGGGCTCGTAGTCTAAACATACAACAAAGAGTCAGGAGATGGAGACAGACAAGAGGAGGGAGTAAAAACGCAGCGATATCAATCAGCACAGCCGAAGCGCTGCAGTAATCGCACTGCCATTAAGGTTTTAAATGGGCATTGCAGGAAGGGAGCATTTCAAGGCAAGATTTGAAAGTGTGCAATGTGGTTATTTTTGTACATGTTTATCTATTTTTCAAAAAGAATAAGAAGCAGTGTCAGAGAAAACAGTTTGTATCAATCCAGGCTGCATTTTTAGGAAGTCATAACTGACCCCAGAAATCTCAAATTCAGATGCTGAACAAAAAAAAATCAGTAAAGTTTATTAAGATGATAATTTTGTTCTGCTATAAAAATAATATCCATGACAATGGAGGGTGTAACAGAGCTACATTGGTGCAGCTGGAGGAAGACTTCGGCTCTGCAAGCTCTGGACATATCCTGGCTCTGACAACTTCTGAGGACCTTTTGAACAGAAGTTGCCTGCCCTTTTGCAGGGATATGAAACAGAGGGAGTCTGGTGCCTACAAAATAAAGCAAACGAATATTGTGATTTCTGGGAAAAACAATATTTGCAGCGTGTCCTCCAGACAGGAGAAGCTGGGATATTAGTAACGTGTGACTGGAGACAGTCTCAGCAGTACAGCTCTTGCTGTCAAGAGAATAAAGGAGTGTCTTGAGAGAACTGCTCCTTTCCAATCCTCTCCTTAGAGGGGGAAAAGTGCAAATATTTTTCTTTCTGCTGTCATTCTGAGGATGAAGCCACCATTTGGATTTTCCTAACCCAGTGTTTAACTTTCGGATGACAGAAATACAACAGTTCACAAGAACGTAGTCTCAGCCCTCACACATATGCTAGTTAACACTTTCATGGCTGAGTTAAGCATTGTTAGTCTAAGCCACTTAAATAAGAATTTAGAAAATTGCAACTGCCCCCCTCAAAAAAAGAAAAAACAACAAATAAAGATATGTATCTATGCTCTTTCCTTTTTAAAGACCTTCTCAGATTGCTTTGTTTTCTTTTCTTTTCCAGTAAAATCCTGATTTGGAAAGTTATAGTCTGGAGTCTGTATTTGCATAACAGCAAATTGGGTGAACCTGCATTGGCCACTATTGAGGGAAAACTAACCTTTGGAGAAAAGGAAGGCAATTTGCAATTTGTGAGTCATCAGGAGCTGTTGTGCTGTAGGAAGGAGACTTTCTTGAGAAAACGTTTCTGGCATAGGTCTACTGCAGGACAGAAGCAGTGTAGTGCTGTGGGCATGGTTCATCTAGGAGAATAGTTAACAAATTGGATATGTGCTCTGCTTTTCTGTTCCCAGGAGTCGATGGTCCCTGGTAGATTGAAGGTGACAATTGCTTGTTGCAATGCTTCAAAGTTGCTTCAGCCACTTCAAACCATATGCTTGGTGTTTGGGTTTACAAAACTGTAAATTTGGTTAGATGGCTCCCAGTTTTCCATACAAGCAATGATAGGCTCTGGGGTGGATATATCCTTAATCAAAAGGCGCCTTCTGCCTCCTCTGCTGAAATTTCTGGTTCACACTTGTTTTTTCAAAACTTGTTTTGTATTCTGTTTGTCTCCATTTACAGCAACTTTCATACCATGCGTTTTTTTTCAGGGCAAAAAACCTGTAATAAGGGAACATTCAGAAAAGCACTCAGCTTCTCTGCAGGGTCCTTTAAGGAACTCTGCTTCAAGAAAACAAAAATATTATACCTGTGTGGGGTGATATTTTTCTAACAGGTCTTAATGTTTTGCCATCTGGTTTGCCAGCCTGTTTCAGCTGTGAACATGTATTTGGCACTAGCACCATATTTCATCAGATAGGAAGGTCTCTGCATGGTATAACCTTTTGTTGACTTCTACACCAGAGTCGCTCTAGAATACGCATGGCATTTCAAGTAGGAATGCCCTGGTTAGCCTAGGCCCCTGCCCACTCCAAGGTCTGCCACAGACTGAATGTCTCTTCGCCCAGATTCAGCCGAGAGGCCCCCCACCTCCAGGAGGAATGGCTCAGGACCAGCACTGCAACCTCCAACTGAAACGTGCAGCACTGGTTTGTCCTTCCAGTGTGAAGCCAATAAGGGCTCTAACACAATTTTTGAATGTATTTCCAAGTATGGCAGGGCACAGTGGCAGATGCATAATAGGGTTTTTGGCATGTATTATACTGTGCTCAACAACTTCACTCTCTGATCCAAACATGCCCACCAAAAATAACTTCAGTGAACAGCTTTTATTTTAATTATTCCAGTGTGGGACTCATGAAGTTTTGCCAACAATCTGGCTTGTAAAGCTTTTTGTATCTAAGCACAGAAACCCGTAGTGTGTAGTTAATCCCCCACTGGGATTTTCCTCATCCAGTCACAGGTCTGTTCTGCAACCTCATCTTTCTTTACCTATCACTTGCTCTTAATGCTGTTCAACCCATCGACCCCTTGAATTCTCTTCATTTCTTGGCTCCTATGATGGTTCTTTCCCAGCCTTCCCCTGTAATTTTCTGCTTTCTCTTTTGTCTCCACATTACATGGTTGTTGGTGCTTATTTGGTGGTTCTGCAGTAGTTCTGATCTCTGTAGGGCTCCCAGTGATATCTGCATGTGGACTCTCCACCCTTTACATCCTCTGTCCAACCTACCCAACAACTGCACTTTTGCCAATGACTTACAAATCTGTCTTTTCCTATCTGATCTGTTTCCTTTCATCACTGAGTGTGTTTGCTTCCTCACCTGTCTCCCTTTTCCAATCTCCTTCCCTTCCTCCCTGTGTCATAAATCATAAAGCAAACATAAGAAAGAGGGCATATCTGTGGGATGGTGGAATGAGCTGCTGGATTCTGCAGAACACTTCCAGGCCCTGAGTAGGTTGACTATGGTCATGCCTCTCTATTCTTTATGTTGGACTACTTATTTAACCCTTCCTTCATCAAACTCTAATTTGCGTTGTGGGGAAGCACATGCAATTTGGAACAGGGCGATGGTGCAGTATGGAAAGGGAAGTACTTGCTGTTACTTTGTGAATAGCCTCAGATAAAGAATAAATTGTCCCTTTAAGAAGATTAAATGTGAAAGACAAAAATAAAAGAGTTGATATGGTGTTCGGTTTAGGTTAGCTTCATTTCCTTAAGTTCATTTCCTGAGCATGTCAAAAGAAACAGCTTTAGAAGGAAAAGGAGGAACTTTCCAGAGCAGGATAACCTATAGCCTGGTAGTTTTTAACAGGTGTGTATAATACAGGTTCAGATCCCTTCATGCCTAGAGGGAACTGAGCCCAGATCTCTCTCGGTTTGAGGGAGTGCTCTGGTTGTAGGGTGATTGCGTAAAACAGGCCTGGCAGCAACAGCACCCATTTCTTTTACTGTTTTGGTGGAGGCGGTCTGGATAGCAGTGGAGGCCCCTACCTTGAGATAGGTGACTGAATTCCAGAGAGGCTTAAGGTAATTCCAATGTCCTCTGCATTTCCTAATGGCTAATTTGGGCAGCTCCTGCTCAGTCTTGTTTGGGGTGTCTATAGTCCCCACTTTCCAAAAGTTGGGATGCTGTCATACAAGCACAACCCTAGCAGTCAGGAGCTGCTGTTTTCAGCACTGTGGGGCCTAAACACTGCTTGTGTCCAGAACAAAATTTATCTGTATTTATGTAAAAGCTTAGCTCTACAGGGTTTTGTGCTTGGTTACCTTGATAAGTGCTACTAATAATAACAATGTGGACAATGTGACATTTATATGCAGCATTCATATAACTTTCACATGTCATCTGATACAACATCAATAACACAGTGCTTAAATTTATGGAGCAAAACCAGGGGAATGTCTTTGCATCAGCTAAGAACAGACAAGACAGTTTTGTGAGAATCCCTTTGCATTCAAGATATTTTCAAACTGCTGCTTACTAGTATGCTATTCTGTGTTTGACTACACCTGAAATGTAACATGTAATACTGGAATTTTCATTTAGTCTCACGTTTGGACTGTTCTCTTCTTCTGCTATCTTAAGTTTCTGTGCACAGGCAATGGGGAGTATGCGGTGGGGGATTTTCAAAGGTCTGGAGGTCCTTCAGTGTCAAATTACTTTTGAAATTCTACTTTAGCACTTCCATAAGGACCCCAAATATTCCTGGGAATTTACAACAGTCCTTGTCCCAAATAATTTAAGATACATTTCAGATGTAACAAGAATAATCAAGCCAAAAACAGAGAGGAAAACCAGGAATGAAATAATCCAGGATAAAATTACAGCATCAGTTTCTTTTTTCCCAATTTAGTGGTGTATTTGCAATTCTGTGATTAAAAATATCGACAGCCAAGAAACTTTTGCCTTATGGTAAGTATAAAGAAAACAGAACACAAAGCTTTGCTTTATAGTAAGCAGAGGGATGCTGCAATATTTGAGCAAGTATCAGCCAGCAGCTTTTTTAAAAAAATGATCTGAAATAATGAAAGAACTTCTACTTTAAAATTTTTTAACTTTAAAAAGCAACAACCTCAAATCATGTAGATTTGGTGCCTACTCACTGGAAAGTCACCAAATCTCACTTGTTTTGCTTGGGCCTCACTCAAACATAACTGGCCTCAAGCTAGTAAGCAAGCCAGCAAATGTCCTGGCTTGTAAAGAAATCTGATCCAACTCTGTAAAATGAACCCAGCCAAAGAGCGGTGGTGAGGGTAACATATGGAAAATTAATGACAGATAATAGAATGGTGGGACAGCCTTAAATAAAAAAAAAAGATTGTTATTAAGTTTATGCAACAATTCCAGCTAATGGTCTTTTGGCTGGAGGGTGTTTTGAGTTAGGAAAGTCACAGAGTAGCTGAGCTTTTGACTTTGCCAGCACCTAGGCTCTAGAAATGGCTGCTGTGTTGCTCTTGCCCTTCTGCAGCCTGAAATTCCCCGTTGCACATTCTTAATTAATACCTGTAGCAGAATTGCTTTATAAGCTGGTTCAGCTGCAACAGCACTTCGGGAAGTACAGAAATTCTGGTCCCACCTGTTTAAATAAATGAGAGCCTCAGGAAGAGGAGTGGATTGGAATTTGCTTGGGCTCAGACTGGGTATAACAGCAAAAGCCAGGCTGAGAACTACAAGCCTAGCCAAGCACTGGGAGGAGGAGGAGGTGAGGGAGGTGTCTGTGTTTCCTCTTTCCCTCTGCAGACCTCCAGGCATATGACAAAGATAAGCTGCTCACGGTATAATGGCATGGGTGGGAAACACTCCCAGGAAGCTCATGGTTGCACAGGCCCTGCCTGGTGGAGGGAGCGGGTTTCACAATAGACAGGAAAAAATAATTTTGAGGAAAGTATATGTATTTTGGAAGTACTCAAATCACATATGAATTTGGCTGATGGCCTAGGATGCTCACCTAGGGTGGACTTTGAATTGTGGCACCATACGGTAGTTATTTTGTACCAAAAGAAAAGTGATCTTTTTCCTCTTATTCTTCCACTTCTGTTTTATTGAAGACCAGCTAAAATACTAATATTCTTCCTGCCTGGACCCTAAATTGTCCCTGGCTCCTCTCCCGTTGTTTCTGAAGAATCACCTGTTCACAGTGAAGGAGCATCGCGCTGCCTTAGTTGCTGAATAACTCAAGGAACCATGCCCAGCTCTCTGCACATTTCACAGACCATGCAGAGCGGGGGGGCCCGGGTCATTCTGTGTGGTAAGCTGATGCCTCCTGTGCTGAAGAAGGTTTCCTCTACATCTGAGGAAAACCAGCAAGGACTGCACAGAGAGAGAATGGCTGGTGTTGATCTTCATCTCTTTAGTGCTAAATAATATACTGTGGCATCTGGATTATTGTCTTTCTGTCCTGGTGAGTAATCTACCAGGAAAAGCACAGTTTATGCTGTTATGCTTGTAGCCTCTCTGCAGGAGAAAACTTGTTTATGTTGTTTAGTCTTAAATTTGTCTCTTCTCCTTTCTTTTATAACCAGAAATGAGGACTGTATGCTGTGGTCCTCACACAACCATTCCCATTTCCAGGGAATATTAGATAACAGTAGCTCAGCATTTAGAATGTTCCCCATTCCTTGCTCACACTTGCAGTATGAAGTATCACACACCCTGTTATCAAGTAAAAAGTAGTGTCAGATGAAATGGAGTGGCAGCAAAAAGTGTTTCATACATGGCTGCGATAGAAAAGCAGACCCTCACCCTGCTGACGTGTAGCAGTATTACCAAATGTATTTCTGGCTGCATTCATCCTGCTGCACATGAGCAAATGTTGGGGTTGGTTTGCCCACTCAGAGGCCCTCTAGGACCACAAGTTGGGCAAGTTGCCTGGCCATTTGGGTTTGAAGAAAAAAAAAAAGTCTCGTTGTGCCATTCAACATATTTTTCTTTTTTCTTCTTGAAGCTGTTGCCTCTGTGCCAACACAGTGGCTGAGGGTTCTTCCCAGAAAAGCCTTGGGCTCTGGAGAAGACCAGCCTCGACCCACACTCCTGAAAAGCAGGTGCTGGGGCTCTCTTCCTGGCTGCTCAGCTGAGAGAAGAAAAGGACTTTCCAGTGGAAGCTTTTAAGGTGCCTGTCTGCATCTTCACTGAATTTTAAAGAAATATACTGGGATCAGGGTGTCAACAAACCAGTGAATTCTGTAGCTTACATTAAATAGATGGTCATATTAGATCCTCATAAGAATTCTTACTAACCATAAAAATTGATGCTTATAAACAAAACAAACAAAAAAACCCAACGCTGAGTTGTATAGGAAAAAAGGCACCTGTAACACAAACATACAAATACACATTATATTTACAGAGTGGTAGTAGTAATACCAGTAGTGCAGCAGAAAGCCTTAACTGTGTGTGGAGAGTGGGGGTGATTTAGCAGGCAGACTTTTTTCCTGAGGAATAACTTTTAAACCACTTCACATGGCTCAAAGACTGGGAATCAGTATCAGTGGGGAAGGAAAGACATAAGAAATGTTTAGAAATACCAATGTTTCCAAACATAAATATTTCCATTTCTGGTTTGATAAATCTGTTTAAATCCTTTCAGGTTCCTGTGGAGGAGTAAAAGTGCCTAAAGGTAAGACTTATGATGTAAAAGAGTGTTTTCTGTGACCTTGGCGCACCTATGAACTGACCAAGAGAGGTGATGGCTCCAGAGTGCACAGTGCGTGTTTTGCTTTTCTAACGTCTAGAAGATTCAATACATCTGAAATATAACACAAAAAAAAAAAAAAAAAAATCTCAAGCCATCCTGCAGGGCAGTGGAGATGTCCTACTGACAAGAGGGAGCTGTATTCTTTTCTCATCACCTCATAAACAGTGGGGTTCTGACTGAGGATGTTAGGTAATGCTTGCCATATACAGAACTCAAAGGGGGTATTGCTTTCATTGTATAACCCTTTGAGATGTGAGGCAGTATTGTTTAACAAAGCATATTGGTTTTCCCTCTTGCTTTTACTGAGCTTTGATGCTGATTTTAGAACTTGACAGCTGTGTTTAGACTTGTCTTACGTCTCTCATACAGAGTGGGGAAAATATAGATGTTTGGGGCAGCAGGCAACATGAACTGTGTGGAGGGGGTGGGGGCGGGGAAAAGAGGCAAGATTTGTCTTGGGAAATTGTAGGATAGGTCTACAATAATGAACTTCTAGCCACTTGGATTTTAGGAGACCCATTAGAGCAGAATGGGGTTCTGGTCCCTTATGCCCTACCCAGGAGAAGTGTGAGCCTTGGAAAGGGACTCACTGCCACCTAACACCGTTGTAGAAAGGTATGAAGTCTGCCTAGGCACTATGCTTCAGAAGGGTTCCTATCTTTGCTTGGGGTTGTGGTTCACAAGACCTGAAGAGCAGCGCAGGACTGCTTGACCTTCCCTATAGTGCTCTTCATTGTGACAGTATTTCGGTATGAGTGTGTAAAAATAATTAGGGTGAAGAAATATTATGAAGAAACTCTGAAAACAACCAGAACTTGTTACAGTAGTGCAGTAACTGAAATTAAAATAAATTTTAATCGCTATTTTCAAATCCCTAACATCAAACCAAAGTTAACTCTTGTGGAATATTAACCTACTAACCTGTTTAAGTTCATCCTTTATGGCATAAACAGAGGTGTAAGGAGTTCATATGTGTTCAATAGCTGAGTTTTTCAGATGGTCCATCTTTGAATAATTATGAATACCCTGTTCAATATGTGAAAACTGTGATGTTCCACCTTCCCTACAGATATGTGACAGGAATGTCTTGAATAAGTCAGTGGGACTGCACACATGGAACACGGGATTGGGGCCAAAATATGAAGAGAGAAGGAATCAAGAGACATTCAAAACTCTAATGTTAAAAATAGAAGTCAGGCACAATTCTGTTCAAAGTCTGAATAGCTCTTTTCTCTTTGCTGTTCTGTCTAATGATAGAAGACCCAAGAATATTCATTCTTCTCAGCTTTTGTAAGACACCATGCAAACAAGGGCTCTTAATAAATTGTGTGTCACAATATCTGTTTGTGTTTGGTTTTTTTTTGGAAGAACGATGTTTCCGTGGTGTCATAGCCCTCTCAGGAGAGGTCTCCTAAGTTTCAACAAGATTATACCTAAAGGAAGATGCAAAACCCCAGGTCCCTTTAGATGTTTCTCTCTGTGCTGTTTATGTACATTTTGATTTCCAAGCTGGAGTGAATCTTAGGAGCACAGAGCCTTTTAGCAACTTCTCTGTAGGAACACCAAGTCCACAGACCATGAGAATTTCTGTTCTGTAAATACACTTCCCTCACTCTCATATGGTATGTCTTCACCTTTTTTTCTCACCTTCTTTTCAGAATTTTTTCCTTTGACAGCTGAGGGATGGGGCATGATGAGCAATCGTTGCCACCATTGCACACACTTCGAATTAATTCATTGCTGGGTATCGGAAGTAAGGATAATTTAATGGCTGCTGCTATTAACCACTTCACAATGGATCAGTTTCACAGGAATGTAAAATCAGTATACTTCTAAGCCAAAATAATACATGTAATGTTGGCTGTCACAGGTTGGTATCGTTTATGTCCTCTATAAATGGAAATTAGTAGTCCATAGGCTTTGTTTGGGCCCTTAGCACAGTACTTGCATTTATTATCATTGAACAAAACATACTTCAGGATTGTCATTTCTAACCTAAGATGTCAAATATCCCCATAGCTTAGACCCCAAGTTTGGGTCATCTTAGATAGGAAAAATCTAAGAGTTCTTCAAGTATTTTGCAATAATTTAGAGCCAGACCCAAATTTCATCGCAGTGTTCTTCAGTTCCAAACCACTGTGTTTGGTAGAAATGTCTGGAATGTGGAGTATTGTATTTAAAAACAAAGCAGAACAATCCTTAATAGCCAGTCTATCATTCAGCTAAACAAAATCCCGACCCACACCATTCTGGAAGAGGGGAGTGATGAGGATGGGAGAAATGGTTGGAGGAAAAAAATTGAAGTAAAACTGCATATACAGTGACCAGAATTAATCACTTTGAGGTTTGTAACAAAGATGAAAATATAAATTAAACAAAACTGCCTTTATCCCATAAAACACTTCAAATGTTAGTTTCAACATTCAGAGGGTCCAGTGTTTAGTTCCATAGAAAGCTGTATGAAAGGCCAGGAAGCCACTTCTGCTTGGTTACCCTTACACTAAGGATCAAAGCAGAAAGGTATCTCATTTCTATGTATAACTTTGAAGTATTTTATAAAGAAAGTCAGAAAATGGATCTTAAGAGTAGTTCTTACTAGGCTGCCTTGCATCAGAGGAATGAGTAAGAAAAATGTAATGTCTCTTTTCTGCAAGATGTACCAGCAGCGTGTTGTACAACAAACTTCTCATCTCTCTTTCATAATTTTTGGTTTGTAAAGACCAAGAAAGAGTGGGACAGGTTTTTTATTGCCTTGGGATGATTTTTTTTTCCCTTTGCTCTCATAAACCTTCCATATGTTTCTACATCCATGTCTTGTTTTCAATTTTAGTGAAGGTTTTTATTTGGAGTCTCATAAAATTCTAATTTATTGCAGCTTCTTTTTATAAAATGGAAAGGGGAGTAGGGAAATATCAAGATAGCATGTGCAAGGCAGTCCAAAGGAATGCATCTGTAAATTTAAAGCCTCGGTCAGTTTATCAGACCCTGCTCCAGTTGTTGGCAAATACTTTTCCTTGTTCTCTAACCTCTGATTCTGTGTTCTCACTGTGTGTATAGAAAGGCAAAGTGACTATCTCAGTATAGTAATGCACACTTATTTGGGGGGGTATGGAATTCAAGTGCTGAACTTCTAAAACTGTAAAATAGGTCATACTGATGCATAATGTGTACACTGAGAGATGGTGAGGAGAACCTTCCCTCCTGATGTGCCACAACTGGCACTGCTTGGTAATAATTTTTCATGCATTTTTGTGCATTGTGGTCCTTGAATTTTACTTAAATCAGGAACAGGAATGTCACCTTACTGAGTAGCTGCTGTTTTCACCAGTGTAAGGGAGTGCATCTCTAGTACAGGGAAAGGCAGTCTTTGCTCTTGTAGGGCAGAAGCCAGACGAAGAAGTCCTGAGGTGCCAAGTGAGAATGCCAAAATCAACCTTGAGAGGTCTGAGGAACATCCAAGAGCACAATGAACTCCCAGGTCTACCTGCTTCTTGTGCACATGGTTTTCTGCCTTCAAAGGGACATCAAAGGACAGACTAGATGGGTATGCCTGGTGGGAAAGAGAGCACCGAGGGTGCTTGAATGTACATGGGCTCATGCATCACTTGTTTTGCATTTTTACATTTGCTCTTAGATAGCAAAACTGGACTATAAACTCATATCTCTCTGCTTAAAGTCTCTCTTAAAGTCAACAAAATGTCTGCATTCACAGCAGAGTGAGGGGGAATCAGATGGAAGAGTCTCCCCTCTATATGGTGTGTGCCTATAGCAGTCCGTTCTCACTGGCCAATCGTGGACGGCCTTCCATCAGTGCGCACCATTTGTTGAATACTCATAACAAATACCCTCCAAGAAAGACGGCAGTGGTAGATCCCTCTGGACGTCACTGGTGACCAATTCTTGTTGTGATCCAGAAAATAGGAACAAGACCAGAAATGTTGTTCTACAGCAAGATTTCTACACAAGGAAATAAAGTATATTTCCTACACACTGCCAGCACAACTAGTTTTCTTTGCCCTTCTCCAGTGTTAAGTTAATCAACTTAACACCAACATCGAGTGCACCCTCAGCAAGTCTGCTGACGACACCAAGCTGTGTGGTGTGGTCGACACGCTGGAGGGAAGGGATGCTGTCCAGAGGACCTGGACAGGCTGGAGAGGTGGGCCACTGCCAACCTCGTGGAGTTCAACAAGGCCAAGTGCAAGGTCCGGCACCTGGGTCAGGGCAATCCCAAGCACAAGTACAGGCTGGGTGGAGAATGGATCAAGAGCAGCCCTGAGGAGAAGGACTTGGGGGTACTGGTGGATGAAAAGCTGCAGCACGCACTGGCAGCCCAGAAAGCCAAATGTATCCTGGGCTGTATCAGCAGAAGTGTGGCCAGCAGGTCGAGGGAGATGATTCTTCCCTTCTACTCTGTTCTTGTGAGACCCTGCCTGGAGTACTGCTCCAGCTGTGGAGCCCTCAAACATAAGAAGGATATAGATCAGTTGGAATGAGTCCAGAGGAGGCCACGAAGGTGATCAGGGGGCTGGAGCACCTCTTCTATGAACAAAGGCTGAGAGAATTTGACTTGTTCAGCCTGGGGAAGAGAAGGCTCTGGGGAGACCTTATCGCAGCCTTCCAGTACCTGAAGGGGTCCTACAAGGAAGCTGGGGACCAACTTTTTACAGGGGCCTGTAGCAACAGCACAAGGGGTAATGGGTTTAAACTAAAAGTGGGGAGATTTAGATTAGGTATCAGGAAGAAATTCTTCCCAGAGAGGGTGGTGAGGCACTGGCACAGGTTGCCCAGAGAAGCTGTGGATGCCCCATCCCTGGAAGTGTTCCAGGCCAGGCTGGATGAGGATTTGAGCAACCTGGTCTAGTGGAGGGTGTCCCTGCCCATGGCAGGGGGGGTTGGAACTGGATGGTCTTTAAGGTCCCTTCCAAACAAAACCATTCTGTGATTCTGTGATTCTATAAAATAGTGAAGAATCTGAGCACTGGTGTGTTAGAGTGGTTCAAAGTTTTCAGTAGCTGAAGTTTGCAAATTCAGGCAGTCACTGACGTCAGGAGAATGAGCACAGCTTGTTCAGCAAAGAACCACATCACTTTTACATAATAACATTATTCACTGAAAGTACCCATAAAAACAAATGTCCAGAGTTAATGGTATACTGCACCAGCACAACCTATATAGACGATATCAGCAGGCAAAATGCCAAGTTTAAGCATTTTGTGCAAACAACGTGTGCTTTTGTGTATATTGTATGCTTGCTAGACATGGAAACATATATGTACACATACACACATGCAGATATATTCTGAATATATTCTTTGTGAACCACTTTCCACTCTATGTATGTTATTGTACATGTTAAAGTATGTCAGTAACACAACGCTCATGTTGTTTAAATGTTTGGAGGGGAGACCCTCCCAGGAAACCTTCGTAGGGGTGGGTCAAAGTGAGCACTGAAAGAGAAATCCAATCCAAGTTCTGTAGCACATTTGAAATCTGTTCTTGCAGAGGCTGTAAGGAAATTTGAGAGAAACTCTGCTGCAGAGAAACTGCTGGGTACTGAACTTGTTTTTTTCTCTCTAAATAAAACACAGAATAGGCTTTTAACTGCCTTTTCTCCATAATGGCTACTTAACCCTGCACACTTACATTAAGGAAAAAAAGGAGAATTCCAAGCAAAATTCCTATTCACAGTAAAAAATATAAATTAAAACAAAGTGCGCAACACACACCCTTTTCTTTCCTTCCTGTTTTGTTTGGTGTTTTCTAGCTCTGCTTTTCGGACAGCTGAATGGGGGCTGGGAAAGTGTTTACAATATTTTCACATGATTGAGATGGCAGAGTTCTTGCACTCTGTGAAAGGCCTTCTGTTTTCAGATGGCATTGAAAGTTTACCGTCTTTCCAGACAAAAGGAAGAGAGCCCGTTGCCAGCGGATGAGTAATGGGCATGGCCTCCGCACAATACCTCCTATCCAGTCCTAAATCTACATGGTGTTCTTAGGCTTCCCGGCTTCTCCAAAGCAACCTTTGTCTCTGCTCTGGGAGACCAAAACTGCTCGTTGGGTGAGTGGGGATGCAGCCAAGAGGGGAAGGCTCAGTGACAACAGTTGCTCAGTGCTCACTGCCCAGTATCTGCCTTCTTACTATGCTACTATAATAGTTGGAAGCCCATCAACAATTGGGCATCTTCTATACAAATATGTTGCAGACCATCTGTATAGTTTTCAGTTCCAGAAGATTCCAGTAACTCACTAAGTTTTAATACTTTTTTTTTTTCTTTTTTCTTGGTAATCTGATGGGCTGCCCTGAGATAAGTGATTAAAGCAAAAGCCTGCCATAATTACTTCAGAGGTAAAACTGCACAGAATTTGCAAATTCCTGTATTTGTTTTCTTACAAGTAACTAGAAGCAAGCATTTTCTTCTGTTAGTAATTTTTAAGTTCTATTAAGTATTTTTTTTTATTTTGTCAGAAAAAATAATTTGGTGATAATGATTGCTATTCTTTCTAAACATTGTAATAGACAATTCTAAATTTTTTCCAGAGAATTTATTTACTTATTGGCATTATAGAGACCAGGAGGTAATATTTTTGTTGTTTCTCCCATAAAGTTTCCTAGAGCTTGTATGTTTGGAATTTATTTATATGTATATATTTCAGAGTAAACTACATACGTGTCGGGCTTGTGTGTGTGTGTGCTGTGAGCATGTCTTTCTGTCTACGTGTCTAAAAGAACTTACATTTCACTTATTTAAAGTGCACTAAGAAGAGCTTTCTAAGAATTAACTAAACGTTCATTAACTACACTTAATTTTGACTGTGTGCTCAGCTAAGAACTGTCAGTATTAAGTTCTTATTCTTTCATGCTAATTCGATGTTGCACAGACACTGATTTATTGTTGTCAGGAAAACAGACGCTAAGACATAAGAGATGCCGGGTTTCTTAAGGGTTGGTTGTAGCTGGTATCAGCAATTTACTGATTAATGTGTAGTAAGTAACCTGTAGTGCTGACAGTTCTGGGTATACAAGCAATGCATTAAGGTTATTAGCAAACCTATTTTCTAAATTACCCGAGTAGTGCTTTCAAGGTAACTAAGTCTATTCTTTGGACTCTTTATTTTTTGAGGAGTTAACTGTTTAAAACAGCATTAAAATAATCTGGCTTCATTTCCTCTGCTGAAAGAGCAAGTCAGCTGAAACTTGGAATTTTTACTGAAAGGGAGGGTGCAGAAAAAGGTAGTTTTTCTCTTAAAGAGCATGACCATACATATTCTGCTCTGGTGCCTTTAAAGAGGACTTCCCTGTTCTAAATACCCTCGAGCACAGAAATACCAACACCTCTTAATTGTTTAATATATTACAGCCTAAAACATTTACAGAAGTGCTTTCCAAGTATTTCACTGTTCCAGGTGCTTGGTCCTGCACCTCCTAAAATAATAGGCTATTTCCCCTCGGTTTTCATGTGCTCGGTACCACAATGAAGCATATGGTCTGTATCAAGGGAAGGGGAAGCGAGGGAAGTAAGTGGGGCTGCCTGACATTGGCGCTGGCACTTGCGGAGTACACAGACTTCTCTGTCTTGCGTCACACAGTTTGTCAAGAATGAGAAAATAATGTGGCTCATACTTCGACTGTAAGATCCAAGGAGAATAATACCATATAGCTGGGCATTTGAATGTCACTCTGCACAAAGACTCTCTATTTTCGCAGCATCGCGAAAAGAATAATAATTCTAGTATCAGCAGTGCCGAGCATACCCCAGTCCACCATGCAGCCATCTTGCCGCCTTCTTAAGACCATGTTCCAAACTGTACTCGTTGTTGCGTGGAGGTGACATGACGCCAAAGTCTGAGGTTTGCTGCACGTAACCGTGCTTCAGACTGAGGAAAAAAAAGGTATTCTGAAAAAATTGTGGCACCTTATTTTGATTCAGTGGGGGCAAAGTAAGATACAACAGTTTGCTTGGCCTATGCTTAACTCACTTATTTTTTAACTTGTTTAGCCAAAGCGAACTGAGACTTATCCCGCTTGAGAAACAAGTCCCTTACTATAGAGCACTTAGGGCTCCCATGAGACTCTACCCTGACGTAACGGGATCCAAGATACTCTGTCAATCTTCTGGTCACGTCGTACCTCTGCTAAGAGCCGCGGATGCTGCCCGCTCGCAAGCCGTGTGCTTCAGACGTCCACACACCACGAGCATTAGTAACCTGAACACGCTAGGACTCAGTGCAAGGGTGTTGAGGGAAACTGAGCAGTCGGCGAGACTTTGTCTGGAAATACCTGTTCAAAAACTCTCCCTTCTCTTCCTTGAAAATCCTCCCTACCGTGCAAGTGAATGTAGATTGTTGAAAGAGTTGGGGTTTCAAGACCTTCTCCTAGTAAGGGAGCAGCAGCTGGGCACATTTGCCAGTAAGGAGCTGGAGGGAGGGTGGATCTGGCTGGCCCGAGGGAGGAGATAATGCGAAGTTAAACAGTTCCGTGAGAGTGGAGGACTGAATCTTTCAGGGGCTGCAGTTTCAATCGTGCCCTTCCCCGTTAAGTTGCCTGCCGTCCCTTTGAACCCACGTCTCCCATGTGACAGAGCAGTGATCTGGCTCCTGAGCCACTAGACTAATATTGTTCTTTTAATCTCTCAAAAATGTGTTAGAAAAGAGTTTGATTCACATGAGAAATTAAGTATAAGATCTGTCCTCATAAAGACATTATACCATGAATGCTCTCTTTCTGCTGGCTGCAAGAATAGGTGGCTCAAGGGTGAAAGGGTAGCATTTACATTTAAATACACCTATTGGAATCACACAAACAGCAGGCTAAAACTACTGCTCCCTGTTTGAATGCTTTTAGAGTTTGCTGCTTTTTTAACACAGCAGCATCTTTCTTTTATTTTCTTTTTTTTTTTTTTTTACATAATCAAAAATGGGAAACGAGATCCTTAAGATCCCATAAAATAGAACAAAGAAGGTCTTTGTGCCAGCAGCATGAATGGATGAACCTTTTCAAACTAATTATTGTACTTTTCATCTGTATGTGCCACTCAGGAGGCAAAATCCAGATATGAACCGAAGCTTTCTCGGCTGTTACACTAACTGGTAGTGCTGCCTGGGTGTGTTGCTGTTTACATTTCCCAGAGAAAGTGAAATGCACTTTTTTTTTGGTGTGCCTGCCAAACCCAGATTTACCCCGTGATAAAACAGAACGCTCCTTACCACCTGGAGAAAACAGAAACTGAAACAAAGTGGAAAGAGCACTCAGTGCCAGGGTGGCCTGGCAGACAGGGTGCAAGCTCAATGAAACCCTTGAAATGCACCCGCTTGACCCAGGCCAGGCCTTCTTCCCTTTCCTCCTTGCCATCTTTCTCCCCTCTGCACAGCAACAGAGAATTATGGACTGGAGTGGCAAAAACTCTGTGGTTGCCTTTACGCGAGGGCTCTCTGGTTGCAAAAAAAAAAAAAAAACAAAACCAAAACCCAAACAATACCAAAGATGTGGTTTTGCCTTCAATTTTTCTTCATATTTTTGATGGCTCTTTTCTTCATGATTTTCCACCACCCAAACAAGGGCCAAAACAAAACACCATGAATAAATGACTTAAATTACAATGTAGCTGGAAATCAAAAATCAGGAGCTGCGTTCTGAACAGTTTTTGCACACAATTCCCAATTTGTATTAAATTACCACATAACATACAGTTAATAACACTAATCATTAAATATGTTCCAGATGCCTCTGAACAATGAAGAAGTTAAAATCCAGATCTGGATGTGGCAGTTTCTTGACATCTAGTTAATATTTTTTCCTTTGAAAACTTATGTAAAACTGCAATCTTAATACATAACCTTGGACAGTGGTGAATCCCAAGGTATTTTTTACAAACTTAGTGGAATGATATGGACTTTGGAATTTCTTCTGAGTTGAGTGAAATGATCAGATCTTAAAAATGCATGCAAAGAAAGAAGAAGCATGAGTCCATGTTTCAATATTCAGTAGACATCTATGGGTCTTTTTAAAAGAGTCTATCTATTCGGATTTTGGGCTTTTTTTTTTTTTTTTTTTAAATACTTCTAGCCTTTACAACATTGTGTGGCTGTATAAAACAAAACAGTGTGTCCCTTAGTCTTCCTAGTCTATAATGTCTTGGTCTTCCTAGTAAGTCTTCCTAGGTTTCATGTTATGAGAAATGCTGAGTAACTGTTTCCTGTATACTTTCTTCTTTTTTTTTTTTTTTTCCACGATTTTATGTTGACTACTCATCAGTCATCTTTTTTTCCAAATGGAGGAATCCTCTGTGACCTAATGTCTCCATGCAGAGAAGCTGTTCTAGATATCAGATACTCTTTGTTGCACCCTGATGTAGCTCTCCTCCTTCTGCTACGCCTTTGTGGAGGTGAGGGGATCAGCGGTGTACTCAGTATTCACCATGAACTTATGAAAGGGCCAAATGACATCCTCTGCATTGTTCTCCCTTCCCTTCCAAGGGACTCCTGACATCCTGTGTGCTGTCTGACTGCTACTGAGCATTAGGATGATGTTTTCATGGACTTTAAAGGAAGAGTTATTCTCCTGGCCCATGGATACATACAGCCACATTACCTCAATTCAGAGGATTTTATGTCCTCTATAGAGCAGTTCAGGCAACCTAAATTGTGTTCTGATCCTACAGTGCAATGAAGGTGCCTCAGTGCTCCTGAGGGAGAAGTTCCTTCCAGCCAGCCAACAGTCAGCATTATGCAGCTTAGCCCACTGAGAATTTAGGTAAAAATTATCTTCTGAGGAATAAAACATCAAGTAAAGCCCCTTTTGAAAAAGTGGAGGGGATGGTAGATGCTCTGAGGCTCTGCTTCCTGGCCTCAGTATACTGTTTTCAATAGTAGAATAAAATATCAAGTTATTCCCAAGAGAAAGAATCAGAAACTATCTGCTACCACTATCTGATAGGTAAGTCCTCTCATTTCACGGTGGATACTTAAGTGTTTCTGGGGAAATGTCATGGGAACTTCCAGGTCAAAGAAGGAAGCCTTTAGCTGCTTTTGGGTTCCCATATCATTAGGCTATGTGGGACATCTTCTGGGACTTGGGACTGTCTTCTGATGATCCAAGTTGCTGTATGAGGTTGGAATCAGACACCTCCATTCCAATTCAGGCAATGTTATTGGACATAGGCCAAGAAGTTTATGCTAAAAGTTTAGTATCATTAACTTATATCAAGCATAGCTCAACTACAATCAAATACTCATTTCCTAGCTTGAGACTCTCATTTCACACTCTGAATGAATAAAATACAGCCTGACCAAACAGAGGTTGTGAGACAAGTGCAAGCTCTACTTAGAGGTTAACAACCTGATTTCTCTCTCATTCCAGTTTTACGGTCATTTAGCTCCATTGACTTTGGTGGAATGAGTGCTGATTTACAGCACTGCTTCAGAGTGGGTTTAAAGCTGTGTTATACAATAGCAATGCTGGTGCCAGGCCTTTGGGAGCGAAGTGTGTTTGCATTGTACATCCTACAGTACTATCAGTTCTGCGGCTGTGAGGAAAATGTTTATTAATTTTTGATCCATAGAGAACAGATTTTCAAGAAATTATTTAGTTTTCTCATTTGTTGCCTTAATTTTATGATTTAATATCTGTTAGGAGTTATTTTTCAGTGAGTTGTCATTCACCAAGGTAATCCTGGGGTTTCAAACCAAATATAGACAAATATAGACATTTATAGAGTCCATGTTTCTGTGTATTTTTCATTGGAAGAGACACCCTCAACTTGAAATTAAATCTCAGAAATGCTGTCAAATTTAAAAACAAAACACCAACAACAAAACAGATAAAATTAAGTATTTTAGAAACTAGTTGAATATTTGTTTACCTCCTGTCACCTCTCTCAAGTCTGATTTTAAATTCACACACAATGGATCACTGTTTCTTCAGAATTTGACATGCACCACCATAGGAGGTCTCTCATGCTGCTTTTTACCTCATATCAACTCCTTAGTGTAGAGCAGACAGGAGGAAACATCTGAGGGAATACATCTGAGCAAGGAATGAGGGGATCTGTGTTCGTAGCTTGACTCATGTTGACACAAAATATTTTTTACTGTGGGAAAGCTAAGCAAGCAGAACATGATAAACTTGCAATCCACTTCACTGCTAGGTAGATAGAACTATGCCTGCTGGAGCTCTCCTGTAGGAACTTTAGCTCATGCGCTTTTGATGTCTCTCTGGTGTATCTCTTAAACTGCCAGAGCTCACCTTTCACAGTCCTTAGCAGCTGGTCTGTCCCTGGGAAGCTGTGGAAGAATCTTATCTTCTTTGTGAGCCAGCCCTTATCTTCTTATCCAGTACAATGGCCATGTTCTTTGGAGAAGAGATCAGCTAGCTTTCTTCCTTCTCTCTCCCCATAAAATGCTCTGAAGTGGGGCAGAAGCATCAGGAGCACAGTGCAGATGTGAAAAGAGAGATTATTTTTCCTGACAGATGTCATTGTTTCTCAGTTTCCAGCAGCAGAAACTTTAAACTAATGTTCTTTCCAGAGCATGTAGGCCAGCTGAACCCAAGACTCACATCCATGCTGTGATGATTTAATATTGTGTTTTGAGCATTTCTAGCAGGGACAATGTTCTGCAACATCATATTAAGGATAATAATGAAACCATACACCCTTGTCTCCCCCAAAATCAACCTCCACCATGGTTATTTATCCAGTGGATTTTTGGGGGCTTCTAGACTTTTCCAGGTGCCAGGGTTAGTGCAAGGCAGACTCTGTTGAAGGAACCAGGTGGCTGTGGTGCCACCTCTCTACTACTCTTCCTTCCCACCCCTCAAAAATCCTGGCTTTAGGGAGGGGATAGAAATATTTTCTTACGTGCCTGGCTCGCTGGGAGAGACCCACATAGTTGTGGTCTATTTGCTCAACATTAGCTGTTCTTCCCGGGTGTGAAAGGAAGCATGGAGGGTAGATTCTCCCTCGCTTCTGTGGGATCTGGACCAGATCCATGAGGAATGCTACTGTTTTCAGCACTTTCCCTGCTCTGCATAAGACCAGGCACACTGAGATATGAACGTTGTTGCAGCTGCCACATACTACATATAAGCCACATGTTGATGATTATTGCTTTAAATGGGAAAGTTTTGTTTAAAATGCTTTTTTTCTTCCATTTAAAACCTACCATTTTTTTTACAGTACTTAGAATTTCTATTTTTAATGTTTTTAAAAACGTACCTCTAACTACATAATAGCACAGGTTGTATTTATAAAAAATACTATCGAGATATATATTTATTGTGCAGACAGCTTTATAGTAGCAGAGAACTAACCCTAATTAATTGAAACAAATTGACCTATTCATTCTTCAGTTGTTTGCAGCATTTTACATTGTGGTTTCTGTATTATTTCTAGGTCTGCTTCAGTCCACTCCCCAAATAACAGTGCTGTTCTTTAAAATATAATGAACTGTGTTGCGTTTGTGAGAGCTGCATGGCCAAACCATGTTACTCCTGTTGCCCTGCTGAATGCCATGTCACACTGCCAGTGTTTGGACCCAGAACTGATTGCTGGCTTCAGCAAGACTGGGAAGGAAGCGAAGACATGAACACACTGACCACCTCTAAACTATTAAATAAAATTAGTCAGAGACTTTTCCTGGAGGCCAATTGGCATGAAAGAGCTTGCATTCACACATCTAAACTCTCTTACCCTCCAAATCACAATGGCCACATCCAAAATGCCTACTGGAGATGGTCCCTGACCCAGGTTAATACCCAGGCTGTGCCTTGGCATTATCTGGAGGAGCGCAAGCAGGCTTGGGCCAAGACTATGTCCAAGACCAATTTAGCAGTATGGGTGGTTTCAGGCCCATGCCTTGTTGGTCCTGTTTGGTTTATTTAGTGTCAGAGTGAAACCTCAGTAACACTGCCAAGAGTCAACAGAAAACCCCTGTTGGCCCCAGTGACCAGAGCCGCTGAGAAGTATAATCATTAGCTTGTTCACCCCTTTCACGTTTGGATTCTTTTTCCTCTCGTTCTGTTTTTGACCAAGTGAGTGTTGAAATGGACATTTTTTAAATCTCATAGAGTAATAAAGCCGGGTTGTTGCCTGCTCAATACTTGCTAGTTTTGAACTACCGAGAGGTTTATCACTCAAGCTGAGGTTCTGGAAAAGCCAGCTTCAGCTCTCTTCCGGGATGGAGGATCTCCTACAGCTTTGAACAAGTAACCAAGATCTTCTATGACTCAGCACACCGTTGGAATAAAAGGGTGAAAAGCTGTGAGGTGTTGAGATACAAACACACCAGGTGCTCGAGGTCGCAGACGCACGCTAAACTGGCGTGAACATAGAACTCCCTTTGATTTCTGTGGCAGTGTTTTTCACATGTCTGGGAAGGGAATTTATTTTAACCCCTGCAAAATGGACATGAGTGCGTTCACCCCTATATCACAATGTTTTCACAGCCAGAGCACTGGGGATGGATTTGGATAAGCCTGAAGTGTCCTATAGTGTGAGATTGTTTGAGGAGCTGATGCTCTGTGTTTCTAGGGCTAACTGTGCACTGGGTACCCCAGTTAACCCATGTAATGCTGTCCTTCACAGTACTGTTCTACTTCTGCCTGCAGCAATATAAATAAGAAAGGCAATTCATGCTATAATCTATTTCTCTATTCTAAAGATAAATGGCAGTGAAGGCCAAGTTGGTTTAAAAAGCTAATAATACAAAATAATTATATTAGGCCATGCTGTATTACTGAGATTACAGAAAATTACTTATATGTATTGAATTAACCCATGATTTTCCAATGATCTCAGTAGCAGCAGCCGAATGGGGACATTTTAATCATTGTGTTATCAGTTTGGTAGGTAGCTACTGTACTGAATTGCCACTCAAAATGAAAACCTGTATTGTTTCATCCAAAGTTTCTGGTTTCTAGCACTAGCCTCTACTTTTCTTAGAACTCAGGCATATGATTGAATTACTGAAGCTGACAAGTACTGATTTCAGTGACATTTAAGCTAACAACTATTTCACCTCAGGTTTGCTAAAGGGTAAGAGTGTGCTGTTAATTAATGCAGTCATTTGATGTGCACCACCTTGCTGGACTATGAGAACTTGATTGTGTTCTTTCACCCAATGTTCCTTTTAGGTTAAAAAGACTCTTTGTTTCTTAATTGACCTATTCATGGGTCCGTCTCCTAAATGAGGCTATGGAGGTGGACATGTACATAGTCACACCTGGCTTGGGCTGTGTGAATCTTATTTAATTAAAATGGTATGAATGAAGAACTGTTGCCCAGAATGATTTTAATAGAAATTGATGATTTTATTTTTTTCTGAGCTGGACTTTGAAAAGCAGGAAGTACGCTACAGCAGAGAAGGTACATTTGACCTAATCTACCTCTTGGTACCTTTCCCTTCCCTTCCCGTGTTGCCCCTCAAGCCTGAAGCACTCTCCCATGGATGCCTGCATATGGCAGCAGCTCTACTCAGACCACTTGAGACCAGTGCATCAGTTAAGGTTTGCAAGGCCATAATGTGTTTGTTTTTGCAGTCTGATCTTGAGAGAAGCTGAGGAGGGTTTGCATCTCCCTCCCACTGATAAGGGTCGTGTTGAAAGTACTCGGTGCATTCCAGGGCAAAGCCTTGAAGGCTGTGGCTTAGAGAACTGCCAAAGCCCTTCTGGAAGTACATGCAGATTTCTTTGGTCTTCACTGGGAAAAAGCCTGGCTCTCCATTAAGAAAAAAAAGCAAACATACAATACAAACAAACAAACAAACAAAAACTAACCACCAAAACCCCAGAAAAAACAACACAAAAAATCCAACACAGTGGTTTTAGTGGACTAAATAAAACGTAAAACCCCCAGTCTCAGCCCAAGCACTCAGTGTGGGAATCCTCTGGAATTCCAATTGAAGTTGGACCCAGGGAGGAGTATCTCCATGGCCTTTTCCTGGGCAGCAGGGTGCAGGCTCTTCCCATGTGTGAGTGCCTTGTGGTGTGCAAGAATGGTAGCCCACTGGCCCAAGCTAGTCTTGCCTGACTGCTGTCAGAGGGCATGACTACCAGCTCGGTGCTTATTCACACGGCATAGGCACTGAGCTGTGCTATGCTGCCATCACCCCAGGCTTCACCTCAGGCTCTTTTTGACCCTCCTTAGCTTTCTAAAGCTGGATCCTTTCAGCTTATATTCTCTTTCGAATAATTCTCTGGGTTTTTTTTTTCCTCTACTTCCACAACTGATCGTGTTTTGCCAAACTCCCCACCATCTATCCACCCCATGTGTTTATATTTTCCTATTGCTGAGGCACGTTGTGCTGACCTGCCTGGACAGAGCTCCTTTATCACAGAGATAAACATGATGTCCCCTTCACATAGAGTTTCTATCATGTGTGACCTTTCATCTTGAACTGCCATGACCTTTTTTTTATTAATGCTGTACTGTGCTGCTTGCAGAAGCCAAGAAAGAAAATCTTTTGTTTCTAGATAGAATACTGCTAAAGGACATGATACGGTCTTGTTTTTAATCCAGCTAATTAAAATCTGCATGTGCAGTGTAACTGAGAACGCAGCCTTCGCCCACCACTTTCCCACAGGCAGGGAATAAAGGCCTTTAGTGCAGCAGCAGCTAGCCACCCTTGGATAACAGAGAACAGAGCCCACAATTCATCCCAGCTTTCCTTATCATATCCGTGGAGGGCTTTCCCCTCCCTCCCTCCCCCTTTCTCTCCATGGAATCACTTACTGTAGCTATGCGCCTCTATACATCACTTTAGAATGTAATCAAGCCAAAAATATGTTAGCTCTCGTTTATCTGTGCTCCAGCGTGCTCTGAATATAATTCATTTCCAAGAAAGAGAGAAAGAGAGAAAGAGAGAAAGAGAGAAAGAGAGAAAGCAAGAAAGCAAGAAAGCAAGAAAGCAAAGAGAAAGAAAGAAGAGAAAAAAGAAAAGAAAAGAAAAGAAAAGAAAAGAAAAGAAAAGAAAAGAAGAAAAGAAAAGAAAAGAAAAGAAAAGAAAAGAAAAGAAAAGAAAAGAAAAGAAAAGAAAAGAAAAGAAAAGAAAAGAAAAGAAAAAGGAGAAAGAAAGAGAGAGGAAAAAGGAGAAAGAAAGAGAGGAAAAAGAGAAAAAAAAGTGTATTTCTAATCAAATGTCAAACCTATTTATGTTAAAGCTGTTCTGCCAAGAGCTAACTGAATAACAGTTTAGCAGTTCACACTTTTGTACGTCCATTATGTAGGCTTTTTTGGATTTGCTGGGTGGCTGTGGTTATTGCTAAGGCTGCCTTTTGTGTGTCTGTGTCAGGGAGAGGGTGCCATGGAATATTTTTTTTTTTGTGAAACATTTCCTTGGTTAGTTTTTCGCTTGCTGCTTTTTGTTGGGTAACTGAAGTGGGGGAGGGAGGAGGAGAAGGAAGGCAGCCGGGTGGGAAGAAGCAGTGAGGGCAGAATGGGAAGCACTAATGTTGAGCCCCCACCTGTTTTGTCTTTCTTCAAGTCATGTTTTATATGATGATGATGAGGTCAACAGGGAGCATAAAAATGTGCCAGGAGATTCAAAACTTGGAAGGAGATTGTACGACATGAGCAGAAAACACATTTCAGTGCATGTGAAGAAGCCCTCCCCCCAGCTCCCCCAGTAAAGCATACAAACAGGCTTTCTGTGGGCATTCCCTGGTAACCCTCACAAAGAGCTGTTCAAACAGCTGTGCCTTTAGCTAAACACCATCCACGGGATGCTGCGGAAAATGCCCAGGCTTGTGCCTTAACTTCCCTAACTCAGATTGAGAAATATACTTACAGTTATTAAAGGAAGGGATTTTGAGTCCTGAATAAATATGCAACATCTCGGGAACTGATTTACTTTATTTGTCTGAAATTAATTATTCATATGCATGTTGTACTCAGGGAATGATTAAAGAGACATGAAAAAGCTTATGAGGTGACACCAGTCTAACTAAAGCACCTAAGATCACATTTTTTTACTGCCTAAGTATTTTAAAAACAGAGAACAGAACAATTAACAGACATCAGAAATACTGGGCTGTCTATATATTAAAGGATACTGTGTTAATCAAGTACAATAGTGCTTTTCATCACAACTTGGTTATCTTACGCTGGCCTCTGTAAGCACAAATAAAGGGATCTGCACATTTCTCTGCTTTTAGTGATGATGAAAGGATTACATTAAATAAGAAATATTAGTATACTTACATAGCTTGGATATATTATATTTATATAACACATCATGAAATTACAACAAGCATAAATTTTAATGTACTCTCGAATTAGTGTCTAATCAATAGGACAGTGATAGCCCAGAAGACATTTATCTGTGTTTTACCAATTTAAGATTTTCTTTTTTTCTTATTTTGAGGGATATATTCAAGAATTGCTCCTCAATAGTGAAATCTGCTTTGACACAGTAAAAAGATTGTTAGTATCAAGTCCCATATATTTTATAAAATGAGTGTTTGTATATTGCATGAGCAATATAAGATTTATGAAGCTTTGTGTAGTCCTTTTAAGTGTGCTAATCCTAATAAATATGGCATTTTTTTATTGTTACTTAGCAGCCTTCCTTAAAATTAATTTGTACTTTGGGGGGACGCATATAATTTTTGTGGGCAGATGTGATGTTAAATATTGTCCTGTAATTCCATGTAACTAATAACATAAATTAGGGTGGTGATTATTATTCTTGTTACTAATAACTGTTGTCATAGAACCCTTCTTATGCAGAGGACACATAACAAGGGCTGAAAATCGACCACATTGCTACGTTGGTCACACATGATGCGCAGCATGGCATAAATGCCTTTGCAAAGTTACTGAATGATGCTGAACGTCAGGGCACGCTTAACAATGGGGCAGAAGACTCAGATCCCCACAGTGAACACTTAATGTATTTGAAATAAGTCCCTAAACCCCTTTGCACTCCAAATTGCCTCCTAGTAGTTCAGATTATGATAGGACCCAGTAGTGTTTATGAGATTGTTCTCAATACACTTAATGAAAAGGGGATTGAAATGACATTCTTTAGTCTTGCATGTGGGACCTGAACCTGGACTTCAGATGTTTTGGTTCATCTGTGTCATCAGCAACCATTTACAGGTATTCCTCATTGGTGATACTATGGAAAATAAGACTGTGACCAGAGGACATACCTGATTTTTCATATCTAATAATTTTGAAAATTTTCAATTCTTGTTTCAAAAGTTTATTTCAAAATTTTCAATGTTTCGTAGTTTGTATCTTTACTTTTCATTTCACTCTTATCCTTCTGCACAGCAGATATATACTGATCTGCCAGTATTAAGAGCAAATTCTAGATTAAGTGAAAGTTAAGAATACTCAAGAGGTTGACTTGTCAAAGATGGCAGTTATTTAAGATGTTCAGCTATGGCCGCAGAAAGGTTCCTTTAAAATGACCATTCCTCTTTCCTATACCAACCTCATATCAAAGCAAGTTCTTAAACTGGTGCCAAAAGAAGTGAAAAGAAGAATTGTGATTAAATTTCTTTTTGTGCTGCAAATTTCTCTCACAACCCAATTCTCAGATTTCACCCCATCCCTTCCAAACAAAAGCCGTCTAGCCCAATTGTGCAAGAATGTTTTATAAAGCTATGAAACAAAAGGTTGGCTAATTGCGCCCTTTCTACAAACGATGAAGACCATGGCAGTAATGCTTCATCCGAACTGATGATTCAGGGGGACAGTAGGAGGCAGCTGCTGAATTGCAAACAGAAACATGAGTTGCCCTCTCTCTGACTTTTGAATAAAACCAAAACAAACCAAAACAATAATATGATTAAAAATTACTTTCCCTACCCTCAGAGTGCAGGAGAAGAGTGGCAGCTACTCTGTTCTTTCAAAATAAGGTAAGTTTATTACTGGTGGTAAATGATAAATGGTGTAGTCACATAGCTCCTGAAATGAAAGGTAATGCTGACCAAATAATCACATCAAAGTCAGGTTTTACCTCCAGAGAATAATTCTGTGTGAATAAAAACCAAGTTGGGAGCTTGGGATTTAGCCTACTGCTAGCATAGTAGTAACAACAATAATCCTAATAAGTAGCTATTAGTAATGGGAACACACTGACAGCACTTGTTAGTTATAAATAATTAGTTATCAGCAATCGGAAGCCCGTGGTAGCAGTGGGAGCCCAGGGCTGGTTGCCCTGCAGGTACCTGGCAAATGGAGCGCGGTGGGAACACCACCATGTCTCCTCCCATCGGCAGGCTGAGCACGAGGTGTAAACTGCCAAAAGAGAACAGGGGTAACTGCTTATTCTTGGCATTGCAAAGCTTTCTTTCTACTCATTTATCCTCGGTCGTCAGTAATGTCCCATTTTTTTCTCTGGGACACGGTTAATTCCAGAAGGAGCAGGGCGAGCTGCCATTCAGTTCAGTGTAAAACTGAAAATGCAGCGCTCCTGAGCACTTCTCCATCTGTATTAAAAAGGCTTAAATCCCTTTTAAAACAAAACCTGAAGTCTGATTTTCCAAATTCAAGCCTGATGCTGTTGCCACTCGTGTTGGTTGGATCATATATACACATACATGTATGTAGCCTTTTTAATTCTCTCAAAAGAAATGGAAGCTGGGTTACAGCTGAGCAAGCTAGCTAAACAATTATTAATGCAGCTAAAATAATTCACCGTTCATCCCACTTTTACAACCTTTTGTATACTAAAGTTTGATTCATTTCTTTCAGACAAGTACTATGCATGTCCGTGGCCCAACACTTCTCCCTTGCATCACTGCGGGAGGATCGGGATAAGCTTCACATTTGCACCCGGTCAGGTAGGACAGCAGTAGCAGTAGCCCCTGCAACTGCCACTGCAACACTTTTTGGGTTCCAAACAGCTGAAATGCGGTCAGTGCATCCCGGACAGCTTCAACATTTTGGGAAAAGTGAAGCATCTCTGAAAGTTTTGGTTGAAAATTTAGCCAGCATCAGATCTGGCATAGTCTGTTTTTAAGAGATGAACTTGTGAGTGCTTAGAAGGAAATACTCCTGAACACGTGCAGTTGTTGAAGTTTACCTCTGAGGACATCTTGGGGGAACACAGTGAAACAACCCACAGGTACAAGGTACGCATAAGCCTGCAAGCTCTTTACCGGGTGGAAAAGCCGTTCTGTGACAGCTAAGGGCGAGGTGAAAAAACAAAGTCTGAGTTAGCAAAGCACACATACCCACTTTCTGAGTGAAGTCAACCAGAAGGGCAAGAGAATATGAGTGATAAGCAATGTAGCATACACTAAAAGTCATTTTCAGATGTGCTTCTAACCGGCTTCTTGTTTTGAGAAAATATCGTTCCAACCTTATTTTTTGTACCTGCAAGCTATTTAACTGGATTAGCCAAATACTTAACATGTGCCCTGTTGCTTCACTCACCTTCTTGCCAGGGCTGCTTGTACTGGCACATGGCTTTGGTGCTTAGAGCTTGGGCTCAGGGTGCTGCATCCTTTCTTCTGCTTTGTAACATTTCCATTCCCGCTTCCTTGGCTTTGCTTTCAGAAATCTATCAGTAAATTTCTTAATTTATTTTTTTTTTCAGCAGCAGCCATTTTTTCATCTGTTAAAGGAAAGGATACCTGTCATGACTTGAAGCTCAGTAATGGTCCTTTATGTAAACCTGCAAATTCTGCTCAAAATTCTTTGAGTTCTATTTAATCCCTTTCTCTGAATTAGCTATTTTCTTTTAGTTCCTAGTTACAGTAGCCATTCAAGCTAAACTGAGGTTCTGGAGGGACCACAGACTTTAAAGCCATGAATTTAGGAGGCAAACGTAAACTTTGTTAGTGTAATGAAACATAATACACTCCTGTGAAGTGTGTTTTAAAAAATAAGAAGTGTTAATTAATCATGCTTTGATCTTAGTATACAAGTTGACTTTTCAACTCTGACCTTGACTTAATTAGCTGGCAAAATACTATTAATTAAAAATTTTTTTTAATGCTTTATATGTTGCCTTGATGAGGATCATAACAAATTTAAGCAGTTATAAAAGTCTTCCTTCCATTTTGAAGCATTTACTCCTGGAACGAATCCTGCTGAAGTCCCTGGAAGTAAGTAAGTAAACCACCTGGGCTGTAATCTGGGAGAGTTGCTACTCCTATTCTTACTCTGTCTTGCCTGGTACCCTGCTTTGTCTGTCAGGTTCATTATGAAAATAAATTACCCTTTGTCAATATGTTGTTGGTAGATTTAAATAATTCTTAGCAGATTAGCGAGACACAGGTTTTCTCTGCAGAAATCCTGCTGATTAGACTCTGTGGCATACTGAACATCCAGCTGTTGTATTATTTTGCTTTTAATGACCATTTCAAAGTACTGCCCTGAATAAGCAGTAGAGACTCTTATAAATAAAGGTACAGCGCTTGCTACCTCCGGTCTTCTGGAACAGTGGTTGTTCCCATGCAGTCTAAAATTTTAGTTTCTTTACAGCTTGCATGCCTTGTGGGTCTGGTAAATATTTTTTGTTTCATATGTTGGCAATTCAAAATCTTGGATAGCTGCTCCTCTTTATTACAAAACCAACCAACCCAAAAAAAACCCCTGACCAACAGGAAGGTTTGAGATTAGTAACCTCCTGATGTTCTGAGCAAAGAAAACTGATGCAGGAAGATAATTTAGCTCTCCAATAAAATGCCTTAGCTTTTCTAACTGCTTTCTTTAGGTCTTTCTGATCTAATGCAACCACTGACTGTTGTGTGAGCCTTTTATTTCTGATGGATTTACTGATTTTTTTTTTCACTAACTCTCAGCTTCTGATAAACCCTCCAATTCATGCCCCAGTTTCCTGTTTCTGATATGCAGAACACAGGTCAGAGCAACTGGCCTAACTAGAGATGAAAAATAGTGAGAGAAACTTTAAGAGGTAAGAAAGGAGAAGTACAATCAATTCGGTACGAGCTTTAGGATGTTAAAATTGAGTTTTTAGAGAATCAGTTGTCATGTAAATGAATCTGAGAATTTTTTTGTTGTCGTTAATATAAAATTCTTTGGGTTGTAAAAGATCCAATGAACACATGGCTGTTTCTCATTAGGGGTGGCTGTCACTAAAATGAATATGTTGCTGAGTGTTCAGTTTCTGGGAAACGTGGTTGAAACATGAGCAGCTCTCTCGATGCAGAGCTCCGAGTCAGATGTTTTCAGAGGGGATGTTCCCCATTAAGTAATGACAGAGAACCATACGGAACACATTACAAATCGAAATACTGATTGATGAAGTGCCTGTGGTCAGCTTTCTACAGAAATGAGAATTTTGAACGTATTATCACATCAGCATGGAACTGATCTCACGTACAATCACATTCTGTTTTCATTTCTTTTTTGCTTCACAATCTCACACGTGCTGTTCCAGATCACATTTATAGCAAGCAGAACCTCAGACCGAAGGAAATATAAAGCATCAAGTTTGAGCTCTGATGTTTCATTGATTTAGCCCAGTTCACAGAAGCCTGATAACTCTGAGTTTGTTCACACAGCTGGTAAGCTATAAACTCTTTCTCCCCGTAGCAAACTTCTCCCTTCTGTCCCAAGAGCTGGGAGAGGGGACTCAGAGGCTGCGCGAGCATGCCGGCACTGGGGAAGGAGATGTGGGGTCACCAGGTAAGGCAGGTTGGGTCCTCAGTCTAAAAGCTTCCCCCAAAGTAGAGGCTTTCGTTTTCCCACTTAGCGCATTTGCAGGGGTTTAGTGAAGAAAATCACCTGGTTCATGCTGACTTCAGGGCAAGATTGCTTGATTTGGTTGCATTCAAGTTACTTGTTAGTCTAGCTTCCAGTTCAGGCTTCTTTCAGATACAGTGACCTCTTCTGTTTTACACAGAAAGCAAACAGGACTGGCCATATGAAATGTGTACAGCTATTCACTGTGCACACAGATTGCAAGGGAATGCATGTCTGAGTCACAGCACGTTTAAAGAAAAATATATAGTCAAATGGTAAATTTAGAAAGTTAGGTCAAAGCATCTAGCTCTTTTTTTGCCAAACAATTCTTAAATGGTGCTTCAGTCAAAGCCTGAGCAGGCATAGACTTAAACACGTTTAGCAGAGTCTTATGAACACTCAAGTATTTCTGTTTCTGAGATCCCAGCGTGAGATTATTACAGTGCTAAGGCACATCAGGTGTGAGAGCCAAGTCTTGCTTATGCCTTCGCTAATGGAAACTCACTCAAGTGCATAGGGTTTGCTTGGTTTACGTTAGCCCAGCTGAGGCCGCAGGTTGGCCCAGGACCTAAAAATCTGAACAAAAGGGGAAGTAAAATCAAATGTCTACTAATACCTGGAAGTGTAAACAATGGAATAGGTCTAAAATTAAAAGCAAGGTGAGAGAAATATCAGGTGTTCATGTAAGGCCATGGATAAATTTTAAGGTCTCATTTTTCATAATCATTGATTTCAGACAGTCAGTACCTGATTATTCAGAATTGTTAAGAATGCATAATCCTCAGTTGAATTCTCTTAAGACAAAATCTTTGAGGCTTACAGCCAAAATTAGAACAGACTGCTAGCCTTCTTAAATGCATGTGAGGTTTTTTTTTCTTTTTCAAACAATTAGCCATGGCAAACTGCTTTCCAGGGATCTGATTTCTGCCCTTCAGACTTCTACAGATGTTCTTGAAAATGCATAACAAATGTACCTTGCTGATAAGCAATTTGTTAGCTTTCCCTGTGTGTTTATTCATGGCAGAAACCTGTATTGGTGTGTATGCAAACAATAGTGTTCAAGTGTTTCATTAATTCAAAGGATAGATAAATAAACGTAGAATAAAATGAGAAAACAAGCAGCTCTTCAAGGATATCAGATTTTAAGCTATCTGTAACTTTTATAATTATTTCAATGTTCAACCCCTGTTATGAGAAAATATAATGCAGACATTACAATGATAGTAATAATCAGTAATTATCTGAGATTCTACTACCTTTCAGATATTAAAGTCATGAAATACTAGAAGTCTCTTTGATAGTGACGGTTAGTCATTGGCAATAGATGCAGACTTTTCACGGGGCTGAAGGGCTTCCTAGGAGGAGGAATGCCGAGAAAGCTGCAACCATCATTCAGCTCCCCTTCCTCATGTCTTACCATACAAGAAGACCCTACTAGTCTTCATGGCTTTTCATACCAGAGTCACGAGCTCTTCTCTCAGAAAAGACTGTTGCAATTATACTTTTGGTACCCTCCAGAAATGCAAGTTCAGGTTTAGATGGGGCACAGATCAGGAAAGATCCACAGAGCCAGTATCTGGCATGAGCTTCAGATCTCATGCAATCCTGCCAGTTTTGGAGGATCAAATACTCCAGAGTCCTTACAGAAACTACCCCCCCAGCCTAAGATGGGCAATTGGAGCGATCCTTATCTGGACAGGAGAGCAGCTTAGATATGGAGAGGGAAATTCTGACGGCATTTTCTCAAATGTTTTGTGCATCTCCAGGAGAAATGTCAGTGTGGGATGTTCCCATCGCACAATGTTTGGCCTGGGATAGATGATTGAGGCTTTGGTGCCAGAAAGGTTAGTACTGGACTGGCATGGGCACACAACCACTTTTCTGATAGTCTTGTCAGGAGGTAGGTTTTGTGGCTTCTAGAGTTGTGCTATGGCATGGCTCTTTAAGCTGCTTCAAGCCAGGGCTGAGCAGGCTTGCTGGCCTGCAGACCCTTGCCCATGCATTCAAGCTGCTCTCCTAAGCTAGCGCTGAGGGGAATGTGTGGTGAACAAATTCAGAGCTGCAGGAAGAGATCAGTCGTATCAGTCATCTCCAGGCTGAGGCCACCTTTTCTTTCCAGCAGTAGGCACCCTAACCTGAAGTTTTCCCATGGATCAGACAAAATAAGGAAATTCCTCTTTCTTCCTCTATTGAAAGTTTCTAAGTTTCTAGTGGGACCTAAATCAGGGAATTAAGAATCTAGACATGGAATCGGTCTTCTCCAGTACTCTGTTCTAATATACATGAAGATATAATGCTGTCTCAAGTAAAAATGCTCAGACAGCATTATATGTATTGCTGTAGCTGTTGTTACCATTTTCTACAAGTATGGGTTGTGGAGAGAGAAGAATTGCCAATATAATCAGCATCATTACAGATTTCTATTTCCTTTCACTATTGTATCTGCAGAATGGCTTTGTTCCGTTCCTTTGTGGAGAATTGCTTTGGGTTTTTTAGCTTGCCAATTCTTATACATTTCATCAGCTTTAAAAATAATATTTTCAAAATGCCCAAGTAACTTAAGAACTTCTCTCTTTCTCAGGTGTGATCTGGTGCTTACATGTGGACCTGGAAATGCTATTACCTGCCAAAATTGTAGTGAAACTGGTGTGATAGAGACATCTAAGGCTTCTGAGACTTTTGGTCTCCTACAGAAGATCTGGCACTAGCACAGCCATTTAAATTTCTGTTACGTGTTTTTATTGAAAAACATCCCAGTACAACCACATTTATAGATCTAAAGACATCTTATGTTGCTGCTTTCCTATACTGCTATTTCCTTTCTAGATTGAGAGGGGTGATACCTCTAAGAGTACCAGTATAACTGCATCAATATGACATGCTGTATTAACTATTTTTGACATCTTGCTGAGAGTCATGACATAGGCTCCTAAGTGCTAGTCTGTTTTGCAACCAAGATTTAAGGATTTTAATTCTACAAAACTTCTTTGCTCTCTTTTTCAGATTGGGGCTTTTTGTCTTTTTCTGTTCTTGAAAGTTTTTACAGTTAGGTTTATGCTGCCAAATCAGATGAGGATTCAGACTTTGTGTAGGACTTTGGGCATTATTATTTCCATCTCATAATAATGATATGACAAGGATTAGGAACAGTGTGAATGAAGGATGAGGCTTACAGCTTTTGGAGCAGAACCAGCTCTTACCAGAGATGAGTCCACATTAATGTTGCACTTCTTTTATGGGTCTTATTTTGAGCTTCCTTAGAATTCTTGAGGTAGTCATCTGAGAACTAAACAGCATAGCTGCCTCAAAAATAAACAAATGCTTTTAGATGTGGTGGGCAGATCAGATTGGATATGAGTTCTAAGAATGTACAAAATTAAGTTGGCTTTATTTAGCAACAGAACGGTTACTGCACAGTGGTAGCACCGCACGTGACTCATCCCCAGTGTCGCAACACCATTAATCAGAGAGATTGGACACAGAGATGACTGTTCTTGGCCTTGCTGAGAATACCAGTAAGATGTCTAACCACGGCCACTTGTGCTGGTTCTCAGCTTACTTGTTAGTCATCTACAGAAAAAAAAGAATATAAACTCTTCCAAATTCTGTTGTTCCCTACTAAGTCACAGTGAGTAGCACCTAACCAAGTACTACAGCTGCTAGGTTTCCATAGGCCACTCCAGGACTCCTCCCATCAGAACACCACAGCTGGGTGATCACATCTGGCCATCAGGGAGCAACTTTGGATGTACTAATTAAATGGGAAAACTGGTTTGGACCTGAGCTTCCCTGTGACTGTCACAGTCGCACTGTCAGCCAGCCTGTAACGTGTATTGATCTGCAGCCTCTGTCTATCAGAGTATGTAACATTAATCATTACTTTTTTTCGCAGGGTGCCATAAGTTTCCACCATCTTTTGTTTTTCTGGAATGGTGCAGGACACCCATCTCCCAAAAATTCCCCAACCCCTTCTTTTCTCTGCCCATCTCATCTGTATGATGCAAACCCCCCTTTGCTAGAAGGGCCAGAAGTTGCTGCATACTCATTGTACAGTTTTGTATCCTTTTATCCCTCTGATTTTTTGCTAAATTGTCTGCTTACTGAAAAGCATCAAAGACAAAAGAACATAAAGCAAAGGTAGGACTTCTTTTTCTCAGGGCCACTCAGCTTCCAAGAGATCTGAAACAAGAGGGCCCTTCTAAGTCCCACAGCAAGAGCGTGTTTTTCTGTAAATGCTTTCTCATTCTCTCTTGCTTTCGCTCAGTTTAAAGCATACATCTGACACGAATTAATCTGCAGGGTTTTTAGTCATTTCCCATCCGCTGCTGGGGCAAATTAGACTTGCTGATGTTGTTTTGGCCTAACCCTGAAACAGCATGAAAGGAATGGCCCAGAGAGAGAGAGAGAGCATGTTCTCCTTGGCTCTTCTTCCATGTACTCTCTGGTCTGTTCAACAAAAAAATGAGTTCAATTGGCCTGAAAGGCACTGGGAGATTGAAAACCCTTCTGTAGTACCTTAAAGAACCAAAATTACTTAATTAATGTGGAGGCCATTATGTGCGGTTACCATATGAATGAGTAAGTGGACTGCCTGAGTTACAGAGCAGGAAAGAGGAGAGGATATCTGAGGTCAGCCTTGTCAGGGTAAAGGAATCCTAAACAATGAGGGCATTGGTTTAAGATTTGAGGAAGAATTTGAAAAAGAGCCCTGAGAGTGAAATTAAATGAAGCATGGGAGAGTATTAGTGGAGATTAACAGTGCTGTGAAGGAACCCAGAGCAGGCTGCCAATCGCCCCTAAGCGCAGGCAGCTTTAACGGGGCTGCTGCAGACAGGAATTAGGCAGTACACGGCTGGAGGTTGACTGAAAAGTGTTTTCTTGAGCAACGTTAAAGAGTTTCTCTTCCACACCCCCTCTCTTTCATTGACTTCTAAAAGTGAACATGCCCCTTTCAACTGCTTTTTTTTTTTTTTTTTTTTTTTTTTTTTTTTGCCAGGCAGACTTATGTCAGAAGTAGAAAAAACAGAGTCAGGATTTTAAAAGCACACTGGCACTCTCAGTGTAAACGTGAGATTCACTCAGTAGCACAGGGTTGTCATCGCTAATGCACTGTTTCAGAGGCCCAGAGGACAAAGCTTAGTGAAACTAATGAGGTTAATGGTTATAGCTGAATTTGGTGAAGAAACTGGTGAGATGCATTTGCTCACACATAGAATGAAAGGGATGGATATTGGTTTAGTGAAAACTGGATAATATTTCCAAAATCTGAATGCTTCCAGTGATCCAAATTTTTCAGAGTTCTTTGAGGCCATTTCAAGGTTCTTGTCTCTGGAGTTTATTTTTTCAGACATAATTTCCAGGTAGCAGTGCCTGTGGTAGAACAAGCATGCATAGGACAAGAACAAGCTGAAGGTTGTAATATTTGGAAGATGTTAGCTACAGCCTTTATTTTATTGGCTTTGGTTTCATTTACTGTCTCTTTGAAACAGTATTCACTTATGTGTTCTGGAGCAACAGTCCTCAATGCTGGATATCAGTTCCCAGCACTTACTTTTCCTACCAGCTATAAACAGAATTGTTGCTAAAACCAAGGGGAGAGAAAGTGGACCATGTCTCTGAAAAGACTTTTGTTGTGTGTAAGTTTTCCAGAAGACAATGGACTAGGTCTTGAGTAACATTTGCAAAACTGTCCACAGAACCTAAAGGTGAGACCTACCAGAACCTGTGGGAAGTCAGGGATCCTATTTAGACCAAGTCCTTCGGTTGTAACTAATGATTCTGATTGACTGTATGAATTAGTAGTGTCTAACAGCCTTGGAGAATCACCATTAAGTGCTTTGGTGTTCAGTGCTGTTGTACTGTGATAGCCAATAGCTGGTTGCATGGACATAAGTATCCATGTTTGGAAAGCTGCATTGTACCCTTCTCTACATCTTTATTCCTCAAGACTGTAGGTAATCTCGTATTTCACAACTCTAAGCTCAGTCACTGGGGCTCAGCCTTCCAAGGCAGCTCCTGATGCTCCTGAGATGCCAAAGGAACACATGGGCCTGAACTAGCTCTGAAGAATGGATCTAAATGCTTCAGTTGCCTTTGAAAAGGCACACGTAAAACCTCTGTGTTTATGTCCCCAAAACATGTAGGTGCTTCTGGGAAGGGGGTAAGGAGGATGACACAACACTAGCTAGCCCTGACTGTTAATAATCCTAATAGTTTTCACGTAACACCAGAACTGGAATCTGGCTGGTGATTCAAATTGGAGTAAATTAGTGGAATCCACACAAATGGTGCCTTATTGCATAAACTGCATTTCAGAAGGAGATTGGATGACATTTTCCAGTGTTTCTTCTGCAACAATTGTTTCATTCCTCTACAAAAGAACAATTTAAGTAATTGAATTTTCCCTCAGGATAGGAAAAAATTACCCTTCTCCCAGCCCTTTCTTTTTTATTTTCCCTTCTATTAATTTAATTGAAACCAAAATTGTTTGAAATATTAAATACCATTGGAGGCCTCCCATTACTAAGGCTGGAGCTGTGTGGGAAATACTTCTCTAACCTGCAAAACATTTGTGTTTTCCTAAACATTCCTGTTCTGCTCTGAGATAAAACCAACCCCCTTTAAAGGCAGGAGTATGTGTGCTTTTGTTTATGTATGGGCGTTAGCATTATGAAAGTGGTATGTAACCCCCCTCCCAAGAAGTTTAAACTTCAAAACACCTCCTTTTTTTTTTTTTCCTGACCAAAGAAAAGAAAAAGTTGCCAGAAAAAAGTGAATGGTTCTATGATTTCAGAGCTTGAGCAGGCTTGCTAGCAGGGTCTGCCTTTTGTTCTGCAGAATAATAAGAAAGCCATCACAAGTCTGAAATGAGTAGAAACCAACACAGAGCATGGCCCCACAAGTACTTAGCCAGATTGCCTTCAAAACACACCTTGCAGCCTGGCTGAGCAAGAATTAAATTCCCTTTGGAAAGCAATGTTGTTTTAGGAGACGTGTGACTTACTGGTGACCAGTTCTATAGCTGTCATGCAGGACTTCACAGTGGTTTTCCAAGCTAGGCCTGACCAACACGCTTCACCTGGTCTAACAGCGTGGATGAAGTGGCTTAAGCTGGGCTTTGCAGCAAAGCAGAGGAGGTGCATTCGGGCAGTTGGCTGGGGTCCAGCTGGGAGGCAGAGCTACTTCTTGTGCCACAGCTGAGGCCAGTCCCTGGCGGCATGTGAATTTGGACACAGCAGTAACAGGTCAGGAAGCCCTCCAGACAACCCCCTGACCAAACTTGTTGTGTTTTTCAGCATTGGTTTATTCCACATAAAAAAGAAAATCACACCATATAAATGAGAAGCAAAGGTGAAGCTGGGGTGGGTTTTTGGGGTTTTTTTTTGCTTAACTCTAGAGCTAGAAATGCTGACAGAGGAATTGCATACTCTCCAAACAGTCTGCATTGCTCCTGGTAACAATACTGAATGTGATGCTCCTGCTAATTCTGAACTGACCAGGGCTTTACTCAACATCTGCACTGCAGTGCTGTTTGCTTAGCATCTGGCCTACACAAAGTTCACAGCTGATTGTGACTTTCTGTTAACGCAATGCATAATGACCAAATTTTGCCAAGTATTAATCTAATCAGCACTGGAGGACATGTTTAGTTAAGAATGTTTTTTCTACCAAACATGTTGCAGGCAGTATGTTCCTGAACCATAAACTATCCCCGTTTCTCCACGCCCATCTCAATGAAACACTTTTTATTGAAAGATTTTTGTGTTACTTCAAACAGGCTTTAACCCTGACACTGCTTCTTAATGAAATTTAATTACAGAAACGTGATTTCATTTTAGGATTTTCTCTGTCCTTGCCAGTTCATAGCAATTAGAAATCCTTGGCCTTAGAGTTCACATAGAAAAGAGACTCATATTACTTAAACCTTCAAGTCTTATTTTTCATGTGTGAACCACAAATATATTAACTTTCAATGATTCACAAATTAAGTTAATAAAAATAAAGGCAGGGAGGCTGCCTCATGCTGTTTAAGAGTTTGGGAAGGGTTTTTTTATTTTAAAATCCAGAAAAACAGCTGAAGTCTGAAGAAAAAATGAGCGATACATGAGATCAAAAACTATGTAGTCCTTTTAAAGTATTCTGAATAACTAATCCATTAGTAAGACTCCTTTTAATGGCTGGTGCTCCTTCTAATTGGTTCAACTACTTAAGGAAGTATTTCAATGCAATCATTAGCATAGAAAGCCTGATTGTTTATACCTTTTGATCACTGATGCTATCAGGAAGTAGTTGGATTTTAATATTCTTGAGAAGGATGAGTAGAGTTCTGACTGCCATCCAGGCTTCTTGGTTGTAACATTATATGTCTGAGATACTTAAGTTACATATAGATATCATCTTATTTCCTCTCGTCAAATGTTTTCATAATAAATGCCCTTTTTGTACAATTTATTATATGCTGTCCAGTGAGCTCCTTGGGAATCAAATAACTTAGAAGTAAGGGGGAGAGAACACATTCTCCTTTTTGTAGGCTGTATGGACTATATTGTGCCCTGGAGATAAATACTAGCTGTGGGATTTTTAATGAAGTATCTGACTTTCTATGATTCAGTGTGAGTGGTGGTAGAGACTTAATCATCTGCCCTCTGCATTTCATCTATTCATATTTGACCTAGGTCAACAAGGTCTACCAAAGTAGGGCTAAAGAGGTATTTATGCAAAGAAATGTATCAGCTAGTTTTGGTTTGGCAAGTTTACCAGCATTTTCTTTTGCTCTGAAAATTGAGAAAGAATCATCTCAGGTGAAGCTTTCCTACAACAATTCTAGTACTTCCAGTCTTGAGATCCTGTTACCCTGCCGTGTTTTGCTTTTGGTTTGTACAAATATGCCCAGAGGTGAGATGCACTCCATGAAGAATATGAAATTCAAAGCTGGTCTGAGAACACATTAAAAGTACCCAAAATAGTCTATGGCACATTTATCTCGGGCTAAATTCATTCTCAGTGTCAGCAGGTACCCTAATGATGTTTGGTTCTTAGTGGCACCTGGTAGAAATAAAAGGATTAGCATCTTTAGCTTGAATCGCTTAGAAATTACTTAGAAATTATACTGTCAGGGATATGTAGTTGTACCTTTTCTGGACCGCAACCAGGGAGAACTTCCTACTAAATAAATCCATTATGGGTGCACATGTGAAGCTGAACTCTGGATCTAGAGAGAAACTGTACCAGTTGCACAGTCGTGCTGCCTTGGGCAGTGGCCAACAGTAAAGCTGATTTTAAAAAGCCTGTCAAAGCTGGCATCAAAACGTTCTTTGTTAGGTAGGTAGATAGAGGCATTTTATGTTAATCTGCTTCAGAGTGAGGCTAGAAAGCAGTTTTTAAAAACACACTTGTTACTGAATTCAGAACTGTGTTTCGTGAATCATCGCTTCTTGTGCTCACAGGGAAGCTCCATTATTGGGGCTGACTTTCAAAATGCTGATGGGAGCACACATCAGTAGAGCTGAGCGAACAACGAAACAGCAAATAATTTATCTGATACGGTTTGGTTAGGTTCAGGATGTTTGCAAGAAAATTGATTTGGGCGGTGAGTATTTTACACTGATGAGCAACTACCAAGTCCTGGAAATAAAAGCTGTGCTGTCTAGCTGCTCTCTGCCTACGTGTGCACGCACGCAGCTCTGGCATGCAGGCTAGTGGATGCAAACGAAACCTCCCGTTCTGGAAAGCCACATCTGTCACTCGCCCCCTCCCCCCAAACCCCCAAACCCTGATTTCTGCTGATACGTTTGCCAGGCACAGGCCAGGCACACCTACGGTTAAAGATTAATAAAAAAAATACCAAGTCCCAGAAAATAGGTGGGTTTTGGTTCCCCCCCCCGCACCAAGCTGTCCCCTTAGGACCATGTCACTGGGAAGGAGAATAATGTAGTTATCATGGCTGCCGTTATAAGTTGTTGAATGTTTGATTTAGGCAAAAATTACAAATTTGATTCCTTATTTCTGCTTGCACAGACTTTAAAATATCTTTTGTAGAATCCTTTTTCAAAGATCTTTGTATGGTTATAACTTAAGTGTGTTGAAAAGTTCAGGCACAGTCATTCAGTTTCCAGTCATGGCCATTGCAACTTAGACCGTAAAGAAACCCGAGGAGGGAGGCTGTTTCATAATGAAAGCTGTGATGGCTGCCCACTCCCAGCTCTGTTTAGTCAGAAGTCTTGTTTAACACTGGCCTCAGTTACAGGAATTCTGCGTTTAGCAGCCTGTTGTCCCCACCATGTATATGGAAAACTCCCGTCAGCAATCATGGGGAGAAGAGATAGTTTCATGAGGTGAGTGGGAGGGTATCTCTAATAATAAATGTATTATACTAGGATTTTATTTCAAACCCTTCTGCTCACATGCATGAATCATTCAATATTGTGTATGACTCTCTACCTGACGTGCACTTATGTGGCGAGGAGGAAATTCCTAGCTTGGGGAAGTGTCTATGGTATTAATTCGTGTAAAGTTCTCATTTAATCAGAACAAAAGAAAATGCTTAACTAGCTGACTGCTCAGGGACATTATTCTGTAATATACAGAAAAATAGATGCACACACCGCACACTTATTAGAGAAGGATTAAATCTGAGTATCTAAAGCGTTTGGGCAAGTCTCGCTGGACTCAAATGCATCAGTTACCATTAGAGTAGGAATAAATAGGTTTTATAGCATAGATGAGAAAATGCTAGAAATCTTTACTACACCTTGGAAAATGCATTTATAGGCCTGAAAGTTTTCTTCTGACTGGACCAGCTGGCCTAAAAAGTTTCTCTCTCACTATGCAAACCCTGTCCCAGAAATATCACAGGTTATCACTTATTGCCAAATTCTCCTTTCAGAGCAGAGTATAAGTCTCCATGTGTTTCCGCACTGGAAATTCTCTGTTGTGCATGGAATCCGTAACTACTACAACTAGATCTCCACGGCTTTCTATGCAAGGGAACCAAAGTGCTGTCTTCAGTTCACTTTTGATCCGTGGGCCTAAATTAACAGCTAACTTTAATTTAGATCCAAACTGAACATGGTTATCCTACCCGTATCAATAAATCCCAACAAGTAGCAGCTCTCTATTCCTTTCCTGTGTAACCCCATATATAACTTTCCTGTTTACTTATTGTTCTGCCCAAAAGTATAAAAGGAAGAAGTTAAACAGAGTTTTTGGGAATAAACTCAGGATTTCTACAGAGTCTGAAACATTATAACTTCAAACAATAAAAATGGTTTGCCCTTTTGTAGTCTCAGCCTAAAGAGACAGTTTACCTGTCCAGTTTACATGTAAAAAAGCAGGCCAGACTGCAGGTGTGTTACCTGGAGGAAACAGAACGGTCTGAAAGTGTGCAGAGAGTGCCCTGCCCATAAAGTGCATGTCCTACAGCAGCAGATCTAGCATCTTAAAAGGCAGCATCTGATTTTTGTGAATATGATAGGTTTATTTGTTTAATTAAAAGGAATTATTTAGCTAAATTGCAGCTTTCCTGGCTGATTGAGCTGCAGCTATCACATCAGAATTTCTGCCTAATGACTATTTAAAGGAGGTGCTGAAATATATTGTCTTCTAATTTCAGTGTAGGAGATTTCTATTTTTAAGGAATGATTAGACAGTGGTCATGTTCTGTACCATTATATTTATCACCACTTTAAAACTTTGACTTAATCGAATTTTCTTAGTCTCATAGGAATTATCATGGTGATTTATGCTGCTTTATACCCTGTAACTGGTAACAGATCCTGGTCCTTACTTCCCCTTTGTGCTCTGAGCACTTGATATGTGATGCTTTTTTAGCTGGCTTGGTTTCATGCTGTCCTGAGCAAGTATTTCCACAGTTTTCTGTCACTGGATTTAACACCATCAGCATAGCACCTGACACTGTCCTGGCTTCCAAGGATCACTATCAAGGCTCAGAGTTCCTGGCTATTTTGCTCTCAGACGTTATTAGGCCATTTTTGTAATATGGGTCTGGGAAACTGGTCTGGAACCACCAGTCTCTTTTCAGACACTTTTGAGTGGTTCCAGAGATGAGCTGGCACAAGCAATCACGCTGTGCGACAGAAAATCAGTCTCCTTTCCCCCTGTCCAACTGCCTGGTCACATCTGTTTGGCTACATCCTTGTAATCTAATGAAACGAATAGATTGAATGTTAACAATGAATAATTCAAACCCCTCTGAATTCCCCAGCTCTTTACTTTCCTCACAGATTTCCAAGTGATTTAAAGAAATAGATTTACCCCATCACGCTGTTTAGCAATCCAGATTCACCCATCCTGAGCTGAAACAGTTATGTTTTAGGAGGACTCTAACTGTTGAAAGTACAGAATTAATTTTTTAAGCGACCATCCTTACTGCATTCAGGATGAAGAGATTAAATTTGGGACTACATTTTGAGTTATGTTTGAGGCATAAAAATTAACAGTGCAAATTATGAGTCTGGTTAATACCAGTTTCTAAAGGGTCTGTATCAAGAGCTTTTCAAACAAGTCACTGCTAAAATTATCACATTCAGTGACCTTTACTTACAGCTTTTCCGTGTTTTTGAGTGTGATAAGAATAGGTTGAGAGTTGCATTTCATTTTGCATTGTATTTCCACGTCTCGTAAACCCTGCCATTATCTGCTTCCCCTAAAAGATGTGGAGAAGACTCCCTTGTCTCCTTTCCAGTCTGTTTACATGCCTATAGATATGCTTCATCACCAACAACATTTTTCTGTTTACAGATTCAAGGTATGTAACACAATGCACAAATTGCTACCCATAGAATAAATTCAGGCATGTACATTATATAATTAACTGCAAGAATTCTAAATTACGTATTGTACTAATTAAATACAAAGAAGCTAATTACATGGCTAGAGTTGCTGCTGCTTGTGCAAATTTGCGAAGAGCAGAACCTCCTTTATCTATACCACGTTTCTATAGCTATCAGCCTACTGAGGTTTGGTGATTCAGAAGCAACTTTTCCTAAGGTCAAAACAGGTCATTGGAGTATCCTCAGAGATTTAAGTTGTGGGTTTTTTTATATCCTGACTCAGCTAGGTTTCTGAATCTAGGTTCAGACCCATGACCTCCCTTTGTTTTCTTGATTAGACCACGGAAGTTGCAAAACACCGGTGGAAAGTATACATGGGAGAACCACATTTTCCACATAATTTTACTGTAGACACTGAGATTGTCTTGGTACCAGTGCATTTCATTAGAAATTTGGATAGTTCCTGTTACTAAATTAATGGAATTATATGAGTGGAACAAAGATGACGGTCAGTATTTTCAACTTGATATCAACAGGATATCTTGATGAAGCAGGGAAAAAATTAGTTTACACAACATTTCAGGTGATAATTGCCCTTTTTATTCTAACCAGCACTGCAGCCACGTTACTGTCTGGAATCAGGATATCACAACAGTTAAAGGAAGGCAACAAACAACTGCAGGAGTGTCCAGTCTGAAGTGCAAAAGCAGATATACACCTTTGTGCATATCTCCTTGACCTTGACTCCACAGATTCTAAACATCTTACTTCCATCTAAAACACTGTGCCTTTCCAAAACTCACCCCAAAGTTGGAAACCTTTCAAAGGGATGTATTACATAAACTTCTTGCCTTGTACTGCCATTGCAATCCTGTAGCTTGCGAACTTTCATGTCTCATCTACCCCTTGCCTCGTGGGGCATGGAACTCGGATATAATCCTTCCCTCCATAGAGCAGGGTGCAGATCTAAAGCAAGGATAATTGCAGTGAGCAAAGGAACAGTACCAATTTTGGTGGCAACTAAGCAGCATGGGAAGAGGTAATATGTTGGAGAGTCACACATAAAGGCAATTTCTTGTATTTGTTCAGCCTTCATTCAAGTTAATATCCCTAAGCAATGAAATGCATGTATGTAACATTTGTATAAGTATGGACTCACTGTGTAGCATATCTAGTATGTGCAGTGGTCATCCCTGTGTTCTGGCAACTGGTCATTGGAAACATCTTTAAAAACCGAGCATCTGGGCCCTCAACACTATGTCCCCACAGAAGAAGACAGGAATACCTAAATGGAGCTGGAATAAATAGCAAGTAAGCGTGCAAGACTAGGGGCCATCAGTGATTCATTCCTTTCTCCCAAAAAAACTCAGTGTCATTGTGTTAGCATTAGAACATCCTTCTGTGATTGAAAACACTTGTAAGGCGGTGCCAGCATGTTGCTGTTTGCATCCAAACAATAATCAAGATCTCACACAGTGATGATTTGTTGTCAGCTATTTTTCCCTGCACTAAACACGTCTGACACTACCAGCCCACAAGCTAATTAACTCAAGTATCTGGCACGGGAATCCACACTATAGCAATCGGCAGAATATCCACAGAACTGAAATAACCAGCCAATTGGACTCATGCTCTGGGGAGAGTGTCTTCATGAGGTAGAAAAAAAAGAAAGATGAATGTTGATAAACAGGATTTCCAGTCCCCTGCCCAAGAAGAAATTTATTTCTCAGGTTTGTTTAAACAAAACCTTGAAAGAATTTTTTCCATACTCACTGAGCTGACTGCTTCAGACTGAATATTGGTCACTTGTCCTTTTAATTTCTTATTACTTTCTACCTCTCTTATCAACATTTCTGCTTTACCTTTAGCCTGTTCTTACACAAAGAACTGGGTTCTTGCATCAGTTGGTTTTTAAAATCTGCCCACGTTTCTTGATGAGACAGGGTTTTGGGACGCCTTGCTATTCAAACACTTTCTGTTGCTCCCCTCAGGGTACTGTTGGCATCATGTGCTCATGGGACAATTGGAATTCAGACACAGCAAAAGTTTTAGGAATTCAGCACTGTTGATAAAGCGTTGCAGTAGGCTGGAAGAGCTGAGCTGCCCAAGATGAAAAAGTAACAAGAACAAACTGAATGAACGGGACATTAATATTTTAACACTTTGACAAGGTACCTGTATTTCAAATTTTTTTCTGTATGTCTTATGAATTAGAAGAAAACTAATCTGATTTTCTGTCACTCACAGTGGATTCAAGCAGAGTTATGGATTCTTGCTCCCTTTAATAGTGGAGCCTGAGTTGTCTTGTAAGCAGGGAGAGATGCTGCAATAATATCCTCTCACCACTGTAACACTGAAAGTGAACTTCTCTTTAAAAAAAAAATCACAAAAAACAAACAAAAACCACCATGATCATGTGCCTCATAATCACAGAATCACTAAGGTGGGAAAAGACCTATAAGGTCGTCTAGTCCAACCATCAACCCAGCACTACCCTACCCACTAGACCATGTCCTCAAGCACCATGCCTACACATTCCTTGAACACCTCCAGGGATGGTGACTCCACCACTTCCCTCAGCAGCCCGCTCCAATGCCTGACCACTCTTTCAGTGAAGAAGTTTTTCCTAATATCTAATCTAAACCTCCCCTGACACAGAGCAAGAAATAATAACAAATAATGAGCAAGAAACGTATATAGATAGGTTTATACAGAAAGCCTAGTTTAGTAACCACAGGCAGGTCCCAGGAAAGCTAACAAAGACGCGTTTTTTTTTTTGTTTGTTTGTGGGTTTTTTGGTTTTTTTTTTGGTTTTTTGGTTGTTTTTTTTTTTGTTGGTTTTTTTTTTTAATTTGAGCAAATTAGATCCTTTCTGAGCAGACAGGCAAGAGCTGTTGGGTCCATATCGATTAAGGAATTTAATCATTTGGCTCACAGGGTCATATTTACAGGCCAAAATCAAATACTTATGAACACCATTTGGTAGAGAGTGGCTTTACTCAGTAAGAGGCTCTTGAGAATCACAGGTCAGGTGGAAAATATGCAGAAGAGAGGGCTGCTTCTGAAAACTTGCCACTTTGCTGAGTGTGTCTCCTCAAAGTCATGTGCTTCTCACCAAAGTGATGGTACAGTGATCTGCTCTGATCTATCTTCTGTATTGCAGATACTTACACAGAGTAAGGGTTCAAAAAAACATTTCTTACTTTCCTAGCCTGAAGGGTCAGAGGTGAATCACTCTGTTAAAACAAATTTATTGTGTAGAAAGGAAACAGAAGATTCATTAACTC